>OY744542.1:43473500-43641000 GCA_963556195.1 Sepiola atlantica
GGGGAAAATTGCTGTGTTCTGGGTCGAAATCTATCTACCTAACAGTTATTGTTGGCTAGTTTTTGACCTTGAAGTAGTATTTTTCTTAAGCTCCTTACATCAAGTATCATGTTCTGCAAAATTCAAAACAAAAACAACAATTTCCCTCCCCCTTTACTCCCCCCCCCCTCTCTCCTCCCTTTCACTCAATCAAACACTATGAATAAATATTTGAAGATATAAAGAGCTTGAAGCATAAAAACCGTTACCAAAATGACTAGATTCGGCATTAAATAAACAAAAAAGGGTTGATACGCCGTAAAAAAAAACAACCAAACCAAACCAATCCTTACATCAAGTGGCTACATGCCTTGTCTGGAGCGATTTCCATAAAAAAAAAGACCTCTACATGCCACTGACAAAGGTACATAATTGCAATAGATTACATTAGTACATAGTAATAATAATTGATTTATTCCAGAATGTCATGCATGTAAATCTTTTAGGAAAAAAATTACATACATACCGTCTAAATGGCAATATGTATGTAACACATAAGCCGATTGAAAAATAAATAAATAAATAAATAAATAAAAATTCGGTGCTTGTATAATAAAAAGGCCGAAAAAAAGTTTTTCTTGTCTTTTAGTGTTGGAGAGGTAAATAAGGGGCAGGTAACTCTTCACAACGAATTATAAACACGATTTTCCAGTAATCAAAACTGATGGCTTTAATTGGCGTTACACATGTGGCTACTGTGCAAGGAGAGCGTCGATTAGACATAAAAAGGTTTAGGGTTAGGGTTTAAGGTTAGGGGTTAGGGTTAGAAAAATATTGTTCGAAAGCTAGAGCTGTTGTGAAGAGTTACTGCCCTTATTTACCTCTCCAACACTAAAAGACAAAAAATACTTTTATTCAGCTTTTTATTATACAAGCACCAAAAATTCCATCCTATTGTTTTCTGGATTTGTATGTTACTTTCTAGTTGCAATGTTTTAGTGGCATAAAATTGAATATAACACCAGAACTACTTACCATGCTTAGTAGAAGTTTGGCATAGAATGAAGGTAAAAATCGTTTCATTTTTATTGTACAGTGCATGTGTTGTACAGTACATTACAACTCGTTACTTAAACAGTATATTTCGAACAATAATAAGAGAAATTCCAAAGATGGTGAAGAACACATCATTCTATCTCTATATAAATCTTATATAAATTATAAAAATAAATATAAATTATATATATCTTTCTATGTAAGGATAGTGGGGGAGGACCCCAACAGAGTGTTCGATTATTAAGAAAAATAAAAAAAATAAGACCGTAATTTTTATTTATCTTCCTCCCACAAGGTAAGATGTGACACAAGGTCGGGAAAGTGGGATTTGAAAAGCCAGCGCACGAGAAGGTGAGCACTCTGGCCTACAAAAAATGCCTGGGCAGCCCCGTCGGCATTCCCCGGTAGGGGCGCCTCAGACAGTAAGCAATAAACTTACTCCTCCCCAAAGAGGGGAGGCAAAGCTTGGGAGGGTGGACCTCCTAGAACTGCACAGGACAAACCCATAAATCGGCGGAAATCAAGCCCCGAAGGCCAAGACGATATCGGTCTATTGGGTGCAGTATCCATCGGAACAGATACTACACTTTGATCTTGGCCAAAAGGTCAAGAAGCGTAATACTTATATATGTAATTACATATATAAATAAATCTATTTATATAAAGTTAGATATGTGTATGTACAGGATTAACTTCTAAAGTAATTAACGCATCATTATGATCTTTGGAAAACAGCTGCTAGGCGTAAGGGGTCCAAATGTGGGCTATATTTAGTTTAATTAAGTTTTATGCAAAAGAGATACACAAAAAAAAAGGGGGTGGAAGACCTTTGTGAAAATTCAGATATCTCTGACTTTCGTGAAATTTTAACAATAGCTATGAGACAACGATCAATAAACATTCCCCAAATTTCATTTTCTTTGGAGAATGTTAAAGGGTTTTCAGGGGGCATAATATGGGCACAACCTCCGATTTGAAAATGAAAATATTTCAGATTTACATTGAATTTGACTCAGTCATTAAAAACCAAGATTAAGCAAGATTCCTTGAATTTCATTTTCTTCTTAAGAGCCCTTAAGCTTAATCCTTACATTTTAGACATTTTCTTTCATTGAAATCATATAATTGATCTTGGTCAAAATTATAATAAAGAATTCTAGACATAAGGTTTAGTATCATTATATCTTGATTTCAATCTTCATAAGATGGCATAAAAACGATGCAAAACTGTTCTGTTCTGGTAATTAATTTTACCCATCCTGGGACGGGTATTCCTGGTTGGTTGGTTTTGCTTGGTTGTTTTGTTTAACGACATATCAACCCTTTTCGGGTTATTTAATGCTGAATCTGGTCATTTTGATGAAGGTTTTTATGCTTCAAGTTCTTTATATGTTTATGTATTTATTCGTGGTGTTTGGGGGAGAGAAAGAGGGGTGAGGGAAGAAGAGGGGAGGGAGGGAAATTAGTGTTTTTTTGTTTTGGATTTTGAAGAGAAAAGTACAATAGTACAGTTAATAGGAGTAATAGTATAGTTACAGCTTCAGACAGACACAAAATACCAATTTTTTTTTTTTGGCAAGAAAATTTTTTTTTTTTCCTATCAAACAGATAACAAATCTCCATTAGTAATAGAGAAAAGTACAATAGTACAGTTAATAGGAGTAATAGTATAGTTCCGGCTTCAGACAGATACCAAATCTCCATTAGTGATAGAGAAAAGTACAATAGTACAGTTAATAGGAGTAATAGTATAGTTCCGGCTTCAGACAGATACCAAATCTCCATTAGTAATAGATAAAAGTACAATAGTACAGTTAATAGGAGTAATAGTATAGTTCCGGCTTCAGACAGATACCAAATCACTATTAGTAATAGAGAAAAGTACAATAGTACAGTTAATAGGAGTAATAGTATAGTTCCGGCTTAAGACAGATACCAAATCTCCATTAGTGATAGAGAAAAGTACAATAGTACAGTTAATAGGAGTAATAGTATAGTTCCGGCTTCAGACAGATACCAAATCTCCATTAGTAATAGAAAAAAGTACAATAGTACAGTTAATAGGAGTAATAGTATAGTTCCGGCTTCAGACAGATACCAAATCTCCATTAGTAATAGAAAAAAGTACAATAGTACAGTTAATAGGAGTAATAGTATAGTTCCGGCTTCAGACAGATACCAAATCTCCATTAGTAATAGAAAAAAGTACAATAGTACAGTTAATAGGAGTAATAGTATAGTTCCGGCTTAAGACAGATACCAAATCACTATTAGTGATAGAGAAAAGTACAATAGTAC
The DNA here is from genome assembly GCA_963556195.1 of Sepiola atlantica. Lineage (NCBI taxonomy): Eukaryota > Metazoa > Mollusca > Cephalopoda > Sepiida > Sepiolidae > Sepiola > Sepiola atlantica. The sequence continues at coordinate 43,476,834 of OY744542.1, forward strand.
AGTTAATAGGAATAATAGTATAGTTCCGGTTTCAGACAGATACCAAATCTCCATTAGTAATAGATAAAAGTACAATAGTACAGTTAATAGGAGTAATAGTATAGTTCCGGCTTCAGACAGATACCAAATCTCCATTTGTGATTGAGAAAAGTACAATAGTACAGTTAATAGGAGTAATAGTATAGTTCCGGCTTCAGACAGATACCAAATCTCCATTAGTGATAGAGAAAAGTACAATAGTACAGTTAATAGGAGTAATAGTATAGTTCCGGCTTCAGACAGATACCAAATCTCCATTTGTGATTGAGAAAAGTACAATAGTACAGTTAATAGGAGTAATAGTATAGTTCCGGCTTAAGACAGATACCAAATCTCCATTAGTAATAGAGAAAAGTACAATAGTACAGTTAATAGGAGTAATAGTATAGTTCCGGCTTCAGACAGATACCAAATCACTATTAGTAATAGAGAAAAGTACAATAGTACAGTTAATAGGAGTAATAGTATAGTTCCGGCTTAAGACAGATACCAAATCTCCATTAGTGATAGAGAAAAGTACAATAGTACAGTTAATAGGAGTAATAGTATAGTTCCGGCTTCAGACAGATACCAAATCTCCATTAGTAATAGAAAAAAGTACAATAGTACAGTTAATAGGAGTAATAGTATAGTTCCGGCTTCAGACAGATACCAAATCTCCATTAGTAATAGAAAAAAGTACAATAGTACAGTTAATAGGAGTAATAGTATAGTTCCGGCTTCAGACAGATACCAAATCTCCATTAGTAATAGAAAAAAGTACAATAGTACAGTTAATAGGAGTAATAGTATAGTTCCGGCTTAAGACAGATACCAAATCACTATTAGTGATAGAGAAAAGTACAATAGTACAGTTAATAGGAATAATAGTATAGTTCCGGTTTCAGACAGATACCAAATCTCCATTAGTAATAGATAAAAGTACAATAGTACAGTTAATAGGAGTAATAGTATAGTTCCGGCTTCAGACAGATACCAAATCTCCATTTGTGATTGAGAAAAGTACAATAGTACAGTTAATAGGAGTAATAGTATAGTTCCGGCTTCAGACAGATACCAAATCTCCATTAGTGATAGAGAAAAGTACAATAGTACAGTTAATAGGAGTAATAGTATAGTTCCGGCTTCAGACAGATACCAAATCTCCATTAGTAATAGAGAAAGTACAATAGTACAGTTAATAGGAGTAATAGTATAGTTCCGGCTTAAGACAGATACCAAATCTCCATTAGTAATAGAAAAAAGTACAATAGTACAGTTAATAGGAGTAATAGTATAGTTCCGGCTTCAGACAGATACCAAATCTCCATTAGTAATAGAAAAAAGTACAATAGTACAGTTAATAGGAGTAATAGTATAGTTCCGGCTTCAGACAGATACCAAATCTCCATTAGTAATAGAAAAAAGTACAATAGTACAGTTAATAGGAGTAATAGTATAGTTCCGGCTTAAGACAGATACCAAATCACTATTAGTGATAGAGAAAAGTACAATAGTACAGTTAATAGGAATAATAGTATAGTTCCGGTTTCAGACAGATACCAAATCTCCATTAGTAATAGATAAAAGTACAATAGTACAGTTAATAGGAGTAATAGTATAGTTCCGGCTTCAGACAGATACCAAATCTCCATTTGTGATTGAGAAAAGTACAATAGTACAGTTAATAGGAGTAATAGTATAGTTCCGGCTTCAGACAGATACCAAATCTCCATTTGTGATAGAGAAAAGTACAATAGTACAGTTAATAGGAGTAATAGTATAGTTCCGGCTTCAGACAGATACCAAATCTCCATTAGTAATAGAAAAAAGTACAATAGTACAGTTAATAGGAGTAATAGTATAGTTCCGGCTTCAGACAGATACCAAATCTCCATTAGTAATAGAGAAAAGTACAATAGTACAGTTAATAGGAGTAATAGTATAGTTCCGGCTTAAGACAGATACCAAATCTCCATTAGTAATAGAGAAAAGTACAATAGTACAGTTAATAGGAGTAATAGTATAGTTCCGGCTTCAGACAGATACCAAATCACTATTAGTAATAGAGAAAAGTACAATAGTACAGTTAATAGGAGTAATAGTATAGTTCCGGCTTAAGACAGATACCAAATCTCCATTAGTAATAGAGAAAAGTACAATAGTACAGTTAATAGGAGTAATAGTATAGTTCCGGCTTAAGACAGATACCAAATCTCCATTAGTAATAGATAAAAGTACAATAGTACAGTTAATAGGAGTAATAGTATAGTTCCGGCTTCAGACAGATACCAAATCTCCATTAGTAATAGAGAAAAGTACAATAGTACAGTTAATAGGAGTAATAGTATAGTTCCGGCTTCAGACAGATACCAAATCTCCATTAGTAATAGAAAAAAGTACAATAGTACAGTTAATAGGAGTAATAGTATAGTTCCGGCTTCAGACAGATACCAAATCTCCATTAGTAATAGAAAAAAGTACAATAGTACAGTTAATAGGAGTAATAGTATAGTTCCGGCTTAAGACAGATACCAAATCACTATTAGTGATAGAGAAAAGTACAATAGTACAGTTAATAGAAGTAATAGTATAGTTCCGGCTTCAGACAGATACCAAATCTCCATTGATATCCATTTATGTATAGCGCTCATTTTCTTAAGAGTTATAAAAGCAAACATTTAAATAAATCAATATTAATTTGGCGTAGCGAGTCAAAAAAGCCGCCCAAAGAATCTATAAATACAAAAGAGCAATTAAAAACGATGTCTCAATTCTTTGGTTTCAGACGTTTCTGAGACTAACCATTCTTTTCACTTTCTATTATAGTAATAAAACAAATTCACCAAAAACATTTGTTTTTGTTTTTTTTATTGTTTTACTAATGCATCACTGCTCATCAAGACCAAAAGCCACTCGAGGATAAGGATTAAGAAAATGGATTGCCGGTTCAATGATGAATATATGAGACGATTCGAAATTGATTAATGGAATGACCAAAGTTTGATTACTTATGGTAACGGTAATCTTTCCATATATTGATTGAATTAGTCACAAGGCGATCCATAATACAGGCCTGGCAAACATGCGACTGGGGTCTGCGACTGGGGGCGGACATGTGAAGACCAAAATTACTACTAAATAATAATTACAGACAAAAATATTACTAAGAAATTTCTTAGTAATATCCAGCAATTAGCAAGTATACACATTATTAGGAAGCAGCTTACGATAATTGATTTATTTCCATCAAATCAAATGTGAAAAGTACAAAAATATCGAAGAACTAAATTCACAAAAAAATACAATTCTCATAACATAATCAGTATTGATAATGCATAATTTTCCAAGAATTTATCAGATAATACGTTTGACATTTTCCCCCTTTTTACATTTATTTTATTGGTTTTATGTTCTTGTTAATGTAAGTTGATTTAATTATTAAGACTGTGTATCATGAAGAAATAAGCATTTTCTCAATCTTCTGTGAAAACAAATTTTATATGTAACAAATAACAATTTTTTGTAAAACTTGTTTATATGTATCTGATGGAAATAAATCTATTATTGTAAACTGCTTCCTAATAATATGTATAGTTTCTAATTACTGGACATTACTAAGAAATTTCTTACTAAAACTTTTCTCGGTAATTATTAGCCGCATGTCTGCCAGGCCTGTATTATGGATCGCCTTGATCAGTCACAATTCCACATTTTCTATCTAAATGGATAAATGCTAAAGTTGTTTTAATTCATCACACCTATATTAACATTAAAACAACTCATTTAAATCAATAATAAAACATAATTTTTTGAAATACTGTATATATAGTAGAGAACAAAGACCCAAACACAGTTATTTGTATGCCTAATTTGCATAATAATTTTTAAACAGTTTATAAATTAATGTTTGGTGTTATTCATTTTTAATGTTATTGTCCTATTTTCCTATATATATATATATATATATATATATATATATATATATTAAATTTCCGAAACAGTTTTTCATGGTAAACTGATGATCCCTTAAAATAGTGTTAGAAATAAACTAATATAATAACTGTAAAAAAAAATTGACTTACATGAGTGATTTTCCACTGGAAGACTTGGGATTATAATTTTTTTTTTTTTTTTTTTTTTTTTTTTTTTAATATAGTTTTAATGGTTGAGAAACTTCCGAGACTATATATATATGCAATAGTTTTGACGATATTAACAGAAATTAATTAAAGTGATTTCATAAAAAAAAAAAGGATAATTTACCAAAACCTTTCTTAAAATATTAGGTTCATTAATTTTCAAGGGAGGTAATTTAAATGAAAACTATTAGGATTTAAAATTACAATATATTTATATTAAAGATATGTAAAGTAAGTTATACATTTAAAAAAGAATACTAAGAGTTAGATTAATAGTCGTAGGGTGGCGGGTAGTTTTTTTTTGCTTGTAATTCCACCTCAAACTTCTCCCGCCACCTAAAATGAATATGAAAAGAATTTCTCCAGTCTTAAATAAAAAAAAAATCAACGGTGGATGTTTTTTTTTCTTTAGGTCATCAGAGAGGATAATTTATATATGAAAAATTAAATTACTGACGTAATTCTATGATTTTATATGAACACTGGAGAAGCATAATTTTTGTTGCTGTTAATTTTACTAGTATATATTAGAATCCTACTATTGTATAATCTTTAGCAAGAAGTCAAGTAATTATGGCGTGCAACGGTGCAGATGGTTGTGCCAAGGCTGGTGCCATGCATGGTAAAACTCTTTTCCAATTACGACCATAGATGCATTTGATTTCAACGTTGCACTAAATTTGACAATTCCTCAACATGGCTATTATCTTGTCAGCACAAATTGAATCAGTCGTATGAGCAGGCAAAAAGGAAGAAAGAAAGCTTGTTTGCTTGTCTCTGCAACAGTTGCTGAAGACGGGAATAGTGGATTGGAAACGGGAGTAGTGGATTGGAAACGGGGTTAGTGGATTGGAAACGGGGTGAGAAGGTCGCTATGTATATGTCAGTGTGGATCCAAGTTGGGAAGATGATATATGACCTCCCAAATTAGGAAAGGTTCCTATTTGTGTTGCTATATAAATAGTTCTCTCGATTTTATACAAAAAAAGTGACATTTTGTTATGAGCTTGCATATCCAGAAAACTATCTTAGCAGGGCTACACACCGTTGCCGGGGGGGGGGGGGGGGGGGGGGCGCTTGGACAACAAAATAAAAAGAGTTAAAAAGTGTATGTCCCATCTTTCTTTAAAAACTTCTTCCTATCTCTACCCTCCCTCTTTATTCTCCCTCTCTCCCCTCTGCAATCAAAAAGGATTACTCTCCCTCGACCGAGGAGATGACAGATGCTACAATTTCATCCTATCTCAAAGGCCAAAAAGGTGTATTTTAGTTAGAGTTTCACACCAAAGGTCGATAGAAAAAACATATAAAATAAAAATAATCGCTCTGTCAACACCATCCCTCGGCTAATTTTGCTTTGGGTGACTCCCCAAAAAATGAATATTACAAAAGAAAAAATGTGTCCATGTTCTGCCCGAGGCAATGCTGAAAAAGAATATATCAGCTTTGTGGATGTATCTTGTGAAGTTTCTTGAGTTTAGCTGGACAGACACACACACACACCAGACATTGTCATCTGGAACAAACCAGAAAAAACTGCTCTCATCATTGATGTAACCGTCCCAAATGACTATGGCCGAACGGGAAAAAATAACAAAATACCAAGATCTCAAAAATGATTTAAAAATAAAATGGTCCCTCGATGAAATAAACATCATACCGGTTGTAGTGGGGGCAACTGGTCTAGTGAAAAAAAATCTAAGTAAATACTTAGAAACAATCCCGGAAAAACCAAACTGTAGGGAAGTACAGATAGCAGCCCTAAAAGGGACAACATCTATCCTTAAGAGAGCCCTCGGATATAAATTTTACTCATAGGGAAATCAAGTGTTAGCCTCAAGAGGGGGTCTCTTGATCTCTTTAGATAAACTAAATTAAAATGATAAAAAAAAATAAACACTCTCTATATAATACAGGATATATAAGATATGGGTGGGTGTCCGTTTGTTAATTATTAAATCTAAGATTATTGCAAGGAATGGGTCACGAGCAAAAGATCTATGCACCTTCGGAACCATTTCCAACAGTAAACATATAAATGGATATATATTTGAAAAAAAAATAAATAAATAAATAAAAAAAAAATAAATAAAAAAAAAAAATGATGACCTCAAAGGAAGATTCAATTAGGACAGTACGGGGAGAGGTGATCAGAATAGGAAACTTTGTTGGTAATATCATGTTGAAAGAATGGATGAGAGATTTTGGGTTAGTAGATGTGGAACAGTTGAGGTAACAGGGTCAGTTGGCAAGAAGAGGGCCAAGGAAAACATGATTATAAGGACGGATTTGAGAAAAGAAGAGATAAAGACCTGGCCAGAGATAGATTAGTAAGTTCTGTAATTCTAGAAGTCGGAGTCAGAATTTAAAAAATTGAACCTTAAAGCTTCCAATTCCACAACCCTGATACAAACATTAACTATGTTATTTATTTTTTTTGTTTTTATCTTGAATTCACCCCAGATAAAGCACATTGCCACTGAGATATAAGGGGCTACTGTGGATTAGGGGCCAGAAACTAAAGGGGGGGGGGGCATCCTAAGTTTTTGCATCGAGATATTTGTTCACATTACACTTACATTTCTGCATGTCAGTAGAGTCAGGGAAACAGGGAGCAGTGAGGGAGTTCCAAAGGCTGGCAGCTCGAGGAAAGAAGATATCAGAGTAGAAAGCTCTCCGGGGCATCTGGGGACCTCCACAGTGAATGGATGGGATTTAACTTAACTATTTGGATGTCAATTTTCCTTAACCAAGATTTGGTTCTGGCTGGATCAATCCCCACAAGAGGGTCTGAGCGCCCCCCCCCTAACTATCACCAGTTTTTACATCATTATGTATATCTTCACTGAATATTTTCTGTAACTGATTATCTAACTTCAAATCCATTCTATTACAAAAATAAAATGTCATATGAAATCAGCAAGTTATGATTTTTAGATTTGCTTCATGTGGGTGCTAATATTAGTTTTCCCAAGGTTTTTTTTTTTTAAATTTTTTAGATTGGTTACTCACAGGAGAAACCACATGAATGTTGTAAAACATCCCCTGGTGAAGGTGAGCATTATCTCCAACAGAACTTGAACACTGCATGTTGATCTCACAATCTGTGCCGTAATAATATGTCACATGATGAAACAAACCAATCAGATTCATTTCCTGCACATTGTACCACAGCAGACCCCTAAATGTTATCACACTGTCAATCATACCGAATGCTCCCATGCACACGGATAATCATGTTTACACTTATTGTTAAAGAATATGTAACACGATGTCTAAACTTTGTTCTGGCTTATTTTAGATCTGCCCACACGTTTCTATAAGAGGCTCTGTTCATTGGTCGGTGATGTTTCGGATCGAAATGAGACTTTCAGTGCTAAATGTGAAAATTAAATGGATATCTTTTTCACTAATGAATAACCACTTATCAAGGCCAAAAGCCACCCGAGGATAAGGGTTAATTAGATGGATGGACTGTCAGTTGAATGATGAAAAATGTTATGAGAGGATTGAAAATGATGAATGAAATGAACAAAGTTTGATTACATATGGAGACGTTATACGACAAGTATTGGATTTGAAGGTGGCGATGTTATAGTCTGCAGAGAAGTAGTCCTATGGAAATATGTTCCACAGACAGGAAGTTTTTGAAAAATTATGGAAATTGTGCCTGATGCTAGGCAGATGGAGTAAGAAAGGAAAGTTCTTTTAAGTTGTGGTAATAAGACTAGATTCTTGCTATGAATGTCTTACGATGAGAAACCAGACAGTACAGCTCAGTCGAACATCTCTCATAAAACGAGCAATAACGTATAGAAAAGGGTCGTAGAGAACAAAAAATGGCAAACTTGATTTTGTACTTTGTCAAGGCAAGAAATAGTGCTCTGAGCGTCACCTCCCCAGATGTGGCAGCCGTCTTCCATCTTTATGGTTGTTTTCTTTTACGGCATATCAACCCTTTTCGGGTTATTTAATGCCAAATCCGGTCATTTTGGTGAAGGTTTTTATGTTTCAAGTTCTTTATATGTTTAAGTATTCATTCATGGTGTTTGGTTGAGTGAAGGGGGGGAAGGAATGGGGAGGGGAGAAGGGGAAAGGATGGGGAGGGGAGAAGGGATAGGAATCGTTGTTTTTTCTTTTGGATTTTGCAGATCATTATCGAGTTTTACAAAGGAAAACAAAAAACAATAAAACATCAATGTTTGGTGAATTTTGAGTCAGGAAGTCAATAACTTCTTTATATGTTTAAGTATTTATTCATGGTGTTTGGTTGAGTGAAAAAGGGGGGGGGGGAGAAAGAGGGGAGAGGGAAGAAGAGGGGAGGGAGGGAAATTGTTGTTTTTTTGTTTGGGATTTTGCAGAACATGATTGAGTTTTGCAAAAAAAAAAAAAAAAAAAAAACAATACAACATCAATGTTTGGTGAATTTTGAGTCAGGAAGTCAATAACTTCAGACAGCCTGATTTTGGTAGCGCCAGTAGGTTCTATTTGACCCATAGATGGGGCCCTTACAGGTACTACCACTTCGGGCCAGAGTGGACCTGGAAGCAATGGCAACTAAGGAGCAACTCCAAGTTCCCCACAGCTCCGAAATGGAGGCCTCACCACTGGATATCTTAAGGTCATACCCAGGACCTTCCATCTTTATTTAGATCTGTCCAAAAATCTTTATAAGAGGCTCTGTCCGTCGGTGGCTCTGTCATGCTTTTGTTTAAAATAGAATTTTCGTCCGTCATGATTAAGTTTAAAATAGCCCTTTCTGTCCATAACGGTAAAAACTTACATAACACACACGTCCAAAAGTACATATGGTCTATTGAATATTGGACAGCCGTTGTAAATAAATTTTCATGTACAGACGTAAAGAACATTCATTAGGTAAGATCACCATTATAATGTAATACATTAATGAGTTTAGGGAAAGTGGATTGGTTATTGAGTTTTATGGCATGTAATTTTATGCTGAAACCTTGCATATGTTTTGTATACGATTGTGTTGTAGATTAGTATGTTTTACAAACAAATATGTGAAGAGTTCGAATGCAAAACGCGATAAATCCAGGGGTAGTATCTGTTCCGATGGATACTACACCCTATAGTCCGGTATTGCCTTGGCCTTCGAGGCTTGATTTACGCCAGTCTATGGGTCTGTCCTATGCAGTTCTAGGAGGTCCATCCTCCCAGGCTTTGCCTTTTCACCCTTTGAGAAGGGGTTAGTTTATTGCTAATCGCCTGAGGCGCCCCTACCGGGGAATGCCGACGGGGCTGTCCAGGCATCTTTTGTAGGCCATAGTGCTCAAATTCTCGGGCACTGGCTTTTCAAATCCCACTTTCCTGACCTTGTGTCACATTTTACCGCTGTGGGAGGTAGATAAATAACTCCAAAGTGCTCAAACTGAGACATTAAACAATTTAAAAAACGAATATATTGAATCTAAACGCTTATTTTTATAGAAAACAAATAGAAATTATCTTGGTATCATTATGCGAAACATAGTTTGGCAATGTGGTCCAGCGTTAAAATGCAACACTTTTTTTAGCGATAGTTTTGTAACTTTGAAAATGGCATTCATCGCGTTTTGCATTCGAACTCTTCAAGTCTTTAAATGATAGTTTCTGATAGGTGCTACCACTCCGGGTTAGAGTGAACTTGGACATTTCAAGAAGCAAGAAAGAAAATGGAAAGCTTTTGAAACAATTAACTTGTATTCATGTGTGGATATAGAAAGATTTAAATTAGCCACTAATTATTAAATGAAGCAGTAGGATATTATATGTTTACAATAATTGTATTCTACGTTTACAATAAGTGTATTTTATGTTTACAATAATTGTATTTTACGTTTACAATAATTGTATTTTACATTTACAATAATTGTATTTTACATTTACAATAATTGTATTTTATGTTTACTTGTATTCTATGTTTACAATAATTGTATTTGATGTTTACAATAATTGTATTTGATGTTTACAATAATTGTATTCTATGTTTACAATAATTGTATTTGATGTATACAATACTTGTATTCTATGTTTACAATAATTGTATATTATGTATACAATACTTGTATTCTATGTTTACAATAATTTTATGTTTACAATAATTGTATTTTCTCCCATTACATAATACAATAATTGTATTTTACATTTACAATAATTGTATTTTTTCCCATTACATAATACAATAATTGTATTTTACATTTACAATAATTGTATTTTTTCCCATTACATAATACAATAATTGTATTTTACATTTACAATAATTGTATTTTCTCCCATTACATAATACAATAATTGTATTTTACATTTACAATAATTGTATTTTCTCCCATTACATAATACAATAATTGTATTTTACATTTACAATAATTGTATTTTCTCCCATTACATAATACAATAATTGTATTTTACATTTACAATAATTGTATTTTCTCCCATTACATAATACAATAATTGTATTTTACATTTACAATAATTGTATTTTTTCCCATTACATAATACAATAATTGTATTTTACATTTACAATAATTGTATTTTTTCCCATTACATAATACAATAATTGTATTTTACATTTACAATAATTGTATTTTCTCCCATTACATAATACAATAATTGTATTTTACATTTACAATAATTGTATTTTTTCCCATTACATAATACAATAATTGTATTTTACATTTACAATAATTGTATTTTTTCCCATTACATAATACAATAATTGTATTTTACATTTACAATAATTGTATTTTTTCCCATTACATAATACAATAATTGTATTTTACATTTACAATAATTGTATTTTCTCCCATTACATAATACAATAATTGTATTTTACATTTACAATAATTGTATTTTCTCCCATTACATAATACAATAATTGTATTTTACATTTACAATAATTGTATTTTCTCCCATTACATAATACAATAATTGTATTTTACATTTACAATAATTGTATTTTCTCCCATTACATAATACAATAATTGTATTTTACATTTACAATAATTGTATTTTTTCCCATTACATAATACAATAATTGTATTTTACATTTACAATAATTGTATTTTTTCCCATTACATAATACAATAATTGTATTTTACATTTACAATAATTGTATTTTCTCCCATTACATAATACAATAATTGTATTTTACATTTACAATAATTGTATTTTTTCCCATTACATAATACAATAATTGTATTTTACATTTACAATAATTGTATTTTTTCCCATTACATAATACAATAATTGTATTTTACATTTACAATAATTGTATTTTTTCCCATTACATAATACAATAATTGTATTTTACATTTACAATAATTGTATTTTCTCCCATTACATAATACAATAATTGTATTTTACATTTACAATAATTGTATTTTTTCCCATTACATAATACAATAATTGTATTTTACATTTACAATAATTGTATTTTTTCCCATTACATAATACAATAATTGTATTTTACATTTACAATAATTGTATTTTTTCCCATTACATAATACAATAATTGTATTTTACATTTACAATAATTGTATTTTCTCCCATTACATAATACAATAATTGTATTTTACATTTACAATAATTGTATTTTTTCCCATTACATAATACAATAATTGTATTTTACATTTACAATAATTGTATTTTCTCCCATTACATAATACAATAATTGTATTTTACATTTACAATAATTGTATTTTCTCCCATTACATAATACAATAATTGTATTTTACATTTACAATAATTGTATTTTCTCCCATTACATAATACAATAATTGTATTTTACATTTACAATAATTGTATTTTCTCCCATTACATAATACAATAATTGTATTTTACATTTACAATAATTGTATTTTTTCCCATTACATAATACAATAATTGTATTTTACATTTACAATAATTGTATTTTTTCCCATTACATAATACAATAATTGTATTTTACATTTACAATAATTGTATTTTCTCCCATTACATAATACAATAATTGTATTTTACATTTACAATAATTGTATTTTCTCCCATTACATAATACAATAATTGTATTTTACATTTACAATAATTGTATTTTCTCCCATTACATAATACAATAATTGTATTTTACATTTACAATAATTGTATTTTCTCCCATTACATAATACAATAATTGTATTTTACATTTACAATAATTGTATTTTCTCCCATTACATAATACAATAATTGTATTTTACATTTACAATAATTGTATTTTCTCCCATTACATAATACAATAATTGTATTTTACATTTACAATAATTGTATTTTCTCCCATTACATAATACAATAATTGTATTTTACATTTACAATAATTGTATTTTCTCCCATTACATAATACAATAATTGTATTTTACATTTACAATAATTGTATTTTCTCCCATTACATAATACAATAATTGTATTTTACATTTACAATAATTGTATTTTCTCCCATTACATAATACAATAATTGTATTTTACATTTACAATAATTGTATTTTTTCCCATTACATAATACAATAATTGTATTTTACATTTACAATAATTGTATTTTCTCCCATTACATAATACAATAATTGTATTTTACATTTACAATAATTGTATTTTTTCCCATTACATAATACAATAATTGTATTTTACATTTACAATAATTGTATTTTCTCCCATTACATAATACAATAATTGTATTTTACATTTACAATAATTGTATTTTCTCCCATTACATAATACAATAATTGTATTTTACATTTACAATAATTGTATTTTCTCCCATTACATAATACAATAATTGTATTTTACATTTACAATAATTGTATTTTCTCCCATTACATAATACAATAATTGTATTTTACATTTACAATAATTGTATTTTCTCCCATTACATAATACAATAATTGTATTTTACATTTACAATAATTGTATTTTTTCCCATTACATAATACAATAATTGTATTTTACATTTACAATAATTGTATTTTTTCCCATTACATAATACAATAATTGTATTTTACATTTACAATAATTGTATTTTTTCCCATTACATAATACAATAATTGTATTTTACATTTACAATAATTGTATTTTCTCCCATTACATAATACAATAATTGTATTTTACATTTACAATAATTGTATTTTCTCCCATTACATAATACAATAATTGTATTTTACATTTACAATAATTGTATTTTCTCCCATTACATAATACAATAATTGTATTTTACATTTACAATAATTGTATTTTCTCCCATTACATAATACAATAATTGTATTTTACATTTACAATAATTGTATTTTCTCCCATTACATAATACAATAATTGTATTTTACATTTACAATAATTGTATTTTCTCCCATTACATAATACAATAATTGTATTTTACATTTACAATAATTGTATTTTTTCCCATTACATAATACAATAATTGTATTTTACATTTACAATAATTGTATTTTTTCCCATTACATAATACAATAATTGTATTTTACATTTACAATAATTGTATTTTTTCCCATTACATAATACAATAATTGTATTTTACATTTACAATAATTGTATTTTCTCCCATTACATAATACAATAATTGTATTTTACATTTACAATAATTGTATTTTCTCCCATTACATAATACAATAATTGTATTTTACATTTACAATAATTGTATTTTCTCCCATTACATAATACAATAATTGTATTTTACATTTACAATAATTGTATTTTCTCCCATTACATAATACAATAATTGTATTTTACATTTACAATAATTGTATTTTCTCCCATTACATAATACAATAATTGTATTTTACATTTACAATAATTGTATTTTTTCCCATTACATGATACTGATAAACCCTGAATCAACACTTAAAAATAAAAAATAGCTCCAAACTTATCTTCAATGTAATATCTTCTCTTAAGTGTTCTTCACATTGGGAGAATAGAATAAATTTGAACATTCGTTTTTTGGGGTTTTTTTTTCACTCATTGCTTGTTTTAAAAAACTTTTAAATATTTATGATAAAATATAGCAAAATTAACAGCACTTGGAAAAATTAGTTCATGCAAAAGAATAAAATATTAATTAATTTAATTTTTTTTGGGGGGGGGGTCGAGATTATATGTAGTAATAAATGTAGAAACATGATTCATTAATCTTTACCATAAATTATTGAATTATAACAAAAGATTTATAATTGAAATTCACTCAATCCCCCAAAAAACGAAATTGGTGCCTCGCTACTAAATGCAGTTTTGTGTCATATGCAGGACAATTATGCGGCTTCAGTAGTTGATAAAGGTTAGGAAATAGGGTGAACAGAAAAAAAAGTTAGGTATATATTTTGTAAACAAATAGTCTGTAAACGACAGTTTCTATCTAGTTGATAGATGGAGCCATAACAGGTACTACCACTTCTCCCGGCCAGAGTGGACCTAAGAGTAGTGGTAAATTAGTCGTAACTCCACACTCCCCAAAATTGGAGCCGCATCACTGAATTAATTTTAGTGTCATACCCAGGACCTATGGAAGGTGGGGCAGTTTGGACTAAATTGTTGATTTTGTTTATTTATTCTTTTTTTTTTTTTTTTTAAATAAAAATGAAATTATTTTTTTTAAATACTTAAGTTATTCCATCGAAATTTTCACCAGTTATGCCCCCCCCCCTCCTCGACCTACCTCAATTTTCCTTCCCTGCATACAAAACCTCCACATCCCAAGAGATGCTTGGGGTCGGGCGAGGGATGGGGCGGGTAGGTTGGAGGGATAACTAGTCTTAAAATGCATGAAGGTTTTATGTGGGAAAGAACCATGGCACAAGATCAAAAGGAAATGGGAAATGTGAGTAGGTGGGTGTGTAAGTGCTGAGGGACGAGTGGGTCGGTGTGTGGGTCGGCGAGCAAGTGCACCCAACACCTCCCTCCATCTTCCGCCAACCCAGTAAGAATTTTGCCAATTTTTATTTTATTATGAGCACCGATTGATTTCACGTGAAAAAAAAAGAAGATTCTTAAAGACCGAATTATGCACTTAGTTTTAGGAAGTTTACAATAACAAAATTTAAAAACATCTATTTCATATACTACTACTACTACTACTACAAATAATAATAATAATAATAATAATAATAATAATAAAAATAATAATAATAATAATAATAAGTGAATATTGCGATCATACAATGCACGGCAAGAATAGAGAACAGTTAAAATATTAAGGAAAATCCATTGAATGCGGAAACCAACCCACATAAACAACAAACACTTACCAGCCACAGGTAAAGAAAAATGGGGGAGGAACATTTACAAATGCGTCGGCGACACCTTCTCGGCTGGTACTACACAAAGTGGTCGTGCGAAACAGAGGGGAAGAGCACTATCCAGACTTCCACTGGAAGGGCACAGAAAGTACTGGAATTCTGAATAGGCTTATTGTCACTCAGATTCCAGAGAAAGCCTAAGGCCATTATCAGTGAGAACGCAGAGTGATTTGCAACGGTGATCAAAAGAAGCAGAGAGTATTGGAAATCAAACAGAACAGCTTTTAACTATTTTTTATGTCTTTTATGACGATTAAAATCAAGATATATTGCCATTAAACCTTAGAATCCTTATTCCAATTTTTATCTAAAATTCATTGCATGATTTTGTTTCTAGAAATTGTCTACAATTTAAGGAGTCTTCGGAAGAAATTGAAATTCAGGCAATTTTGCTTAATTCATGTCTAATGACTATGGATCAAATTGAATGCAAATCTGAAATATGTGAATTTTCAAATGGGAGGTTCTGCCCATATTATTTCCTCTAAAAACCCTTTAAAATATTCCAAATAAACTGAAATTTGGGGAATGTTTATTAATTGATGTCTAATACATATTGTTAAAATTTCATAAAAATTGAACTTATCCGAATTTTCATGAAGGGCTCCCACACTATTTTACAAAACTAAATTAAACTAAATATAGCCCACATTTGGACCCCTTATGACTAGCAGTTGTGTTTCAAAATTCATGATGATACAATTAATTATTTTAAGGATAAGAGGACATCATACCTATTAGTTTATTTATTCAAGTGTGAATGTATTAATTTATTACTATTTATTTGATTACTTTATTTGTGTCTCATTAATTAATCCATACATTTTTGCAATATGTGGAAATATGTGTACAGGAGACTTGGAAATAATATAACTTGTTTGTTTATTTATGTGTGAATGTATTTATTTATATTTATTTAACTAATAGGTTTGATGTCCTCTCTCTAAATTATTTAGAGTGAAATGGTTATTTGTACTTTTTTAAGCTAAAAAATTATGAACTCTAGTCATTATTTGTTCTTAGCTAGACTATTTCTGAATGTTTATAAAAATGGCGACTATATTTTTCTGATCGACTTTTCATTTCGATGTTATACATATACGATGAAGTTTGCGTATAGTTGTTGTTTTTTAATGTAATTGTGATTAATTTGTTGTTTTTTTATGAATGTTTCAACTGTAGATGCCAATTTTCCGAAAAGTATGAACGCTGACATGTTTACATTTTACAAGGGGCACGTGACCCAAATGTAAGCATGTGTCAAAAAAAAGTTGAATCTGTTAAAAAGTGAATACGTAAGAATTAAAATTTCCAGTGAGTGCTTTAATCTAAAATTGCAATATAAAAATATAACTTCTCATTAACCATAAACTTAAAAAAAAAAAAAAACAACGACGATGCAACCTCACAACAACCCTCTCACAATGACGTCATTTCCGGTGTAATGAGTCGTCATTTTTCATTACATTACATTCCAAGTATGGTTTAAAAACAGGCTCGTTTCTGAATAAAATGTTTTTAATTAATTGTATTAATAATTTTTATTTATATTATTGTGGAGAATACATATACCACATATTTTCGTTTTTAATCAGAATTTTCGTTTCAAAATAGTAAAAATCTCCACGCTTTTACATTCATACAAAAAATATAATTGTGTTTTTCTTTTTTTCTTCTTTCCTTTTTAATTCGAAGCATGACAATAAGTTGAAACTCCCCCCCCCTCCACTATCAGCCAAGCTCAGCTTTGACGTACTTTGACCCATACATGCTCCCTAAGCTAAAAATACATATGGGAATTAATAACAACAAGCTGTCACCCCATTTACTCTGTTCCCCTTGAACTGTATAGACTGCTGCTGATCACAGATTAACCTAAATCGCCGTTTTTCATTTTTTGCCTTTCTCAACCACAGCCATGCCAAAACCTGGACAATTTCAGGCAAATCAAAATTAATAACTATGATTTTTCTGCATTTTTTTCATCCTGCAGAAGTCTACAATAAAGACGAAACGTTGATGAATACATAAATAATATAGTTTTTGGCTTTCCTTTTTCATTATATATATATATATATATATATATATATATATATATATATATATATATATATATATATATATTGTGTTATAATGGAATAATTCCAGGAAGAAATCCGGGTAAGAGAGCTCAATGTGGTAAACAGAGCAAGAATAACGTAAAATATAATAACACGAAATTACATGATTGTCGATGCAATAATTTATTTCAACCTTGCGGTTTTATTCAAGCATTAAATTAGACAATTACATTTTTGAGACTGACAGAAAACTGAATTCACCCTCAACAATTCAAATACAACCAGAGAGAGTGGTGGTCGCAGCCAATCTGAACACCCATTATATATATATATATATATATATATATATATATATTAACAAGTACATTACATAGATATGTAAAAATCCATTTGGTAAATGATGTGATTCTGTGAAATCATTCAAACCCGCTGGGCAAAGATGAGCTTCTCTCAATGAAGTGGAAAAAAGCACCCTTTCTCAAAAAATGAAACAAATGTAATGCAATAAAATCCTTATATCCTCTCTCATCATCTCATCGAAGCCAAAAATGCCTTAGAAGTGCATGCCACTTTCTTTCTTCATTTTTTCTTCTTCTTAATAAATTCCCGAAAGGCAGTAATTTGCACACATGCAGGAGGCCGATGGAAAATCCAAAAAACCTGTGAAGAAGAAGAATTAACTGCAGATTCAAATCATATTAGATATGAAGATTGATGGATCAGGTTGAGTGGAAAAAAATACTTTCTTTAAATAGAATAACAGGATGACCTAAAAGCAGATGTGTCATCTGTTTGGTCACATTAAAAGATGTAGTTCTGGTCACTCCAACGCGTTTGTTTGTTTTATTATACAGCATATCCACCTATGAGTTAGAGTTAACCCCCCTTTATTTTTTGCGGATAGTTTATTTTAAAGGGTTTGGTTGTTTTGTTTTACAGCATATCAACCGTTTTCGGGTTATTTAATGCCAAATCCTGTCATTTTGGTAAAAGTTTTTATGCTTAAAGTCCTATATATCTTCAAATATTTATTTATGGTGTTTGGTTTGGTTGTTTTGTTTTACAGCATATCAACCCTTTTCAGGTTATTTAATGCCAAATCCTGTCATTTTGGTAAAAGTTTTTATGCTTAAAGTCCTATATATCTTCAAATATTTATTCATGGTGTTTGGTTTGGTTGTTTTATTTTACAGCATATCAACCCTTTTCAGGTTATTTAATGCCAAATCCTGTCATTTTGGTAAAAGTTTTTTATGCTTAAAGTTCTTTATATCTTCAAATATTTATTAATGGTATTTGCTTTCATGGTTTTATTTTACAGCATATCAACCCTTTTCAGGTTATTTAATGCCGAATACTATCATTTTGGTAAAAGTTTTTATGCTTCAAGTTCTATGCATTTTCAGATATTTATGATGTTTTTGTTTTTCGCTTTGCAGAACATGATTGAGTTTTGCAAATGGAAAGGAAAAATCAATAACGAATGTTTAGTGCATTTTTGGTCAGGAAGCCAGTATCTTCAGACAGCCTGATCTGGTAGCACCAGATATTTTAAAGGGTGCACACACTGTTTGCAGCACATTTCTTTACAGGGTCATGTGTTCTGATAAAGGTAACTGTCCAGATTTTATCTCCCTCTGAGGTTATCAGATCTAAACCTTGTTAAGATAAATACCTGGAGGAATGCTACGGAAAGTAAAAGTCTGAGATAGAATGATACCAAGTCCAAGGTGAAGATCAGTGGTTCTAATGGTGGAAATAGTTAATCACCCGCCTTTCCACCTCCCCATGTTAAGAATGGCTTTCTAAATTATAACGTTATTATTTTAGCCCGGTCCGTAAACTGCATAAGTACCCTTTTTAAAATTTATTTTCTTACTAATTCTCTGGATTTTCCTTATGGGTTATGATAACAAAAAACAAAACCAAAAAAAAAACCAAAAAAAAAAACCAGTTTGAATTATCTCCCCTTTCAACTGACTCTTCTAAAATGTAAATGAAAATTTTATCTGCCCCAATAATACAGAAGCACTGAAAGAGATATTTAAAAATAACCTGCCGACCGTTTGTTTAAGGAGGGGGGAGGGGGATTGTCTTTATTGAACTGCTGGTTATAGTGTAAAGGGCGATAACTCTGCCTAACTAATGTCTCCCTTTTTAATTTTAGACAGGCCATAGAGATGAGATGCTTCCAAAAGATCCTCAACGTTTTATACGGGGGACCAGGTTACAAATGAAGAAGTGAAGAACAGATTTATGAAGATTTACTGACCCCCGTGAAAAGAAGGTGAATGAAGTTGTACGTCTATGTCACACGATCATCAGGTCTTGCAAACATAATCCTGCAAGGAACGGTACAGGGAGGAAGAAGACAGGGCAGACAAAGAAAGAGGTGGGAGGACAACATCCGAGAGTAGACAGAGCTGGTGTTGAGTGACACATTCAGGAAGAGAGAAAATCGAGAGGGCTGGAGAAAGCTGGTTGCCCGGTACTCTTTGGCACCCAACAGTCATCCAGAACACGGACAAATGATGATGATGATGACGATGATTATATTCATGATATGCAATGATGATGATGATGAATTTTAGACTCAAATAACAAATCCGAATTTTTTGTCTCTATTTACTTGCTTCCCCACGAGGGAAAAGTTAGACTCAAGGTTTTGTTTTTATGGGCATGATATCTAACTCCCCAAAAAAGGGAACTCTGGATAGGACAAAAAAAAACAAAAAAAAAAAACACACGGTTGATTTTTAATGTGGGGAAAATCCAGCTCCTCCAAAAAGGGCAATCTGGACGGGGACAAAAATTAAAATCGCCGTAGTGAAGAAGGATCTCTCCTCCTCTAACCAAGGACAGCACAGATACTACACTTTAATCCTAGCCAGAAGGCAAAAAAAAAAACAAAAAAAAAAAACGACATTTACATCAGTAAACAAAGAAATTATCTTGAAAGATATAATATTTTTTTCTTAGCCGAAAGTAACTAGAGTTATCTGTCCCTAGGTAATTATTGGAGCAAAGTGTAGTATCTGCTCGGATACTAGACTTCATCTTTTCTATCCTTGGTTGGTGAAAGAAATCCTTCTAGACTGAGTCAATTTAAATTTTTGTCCCATTCCACAGTGCCCCCCCCCCTTTTTAGGAGCTGGATTTTCCCCACATTAAAAACCGACGATCTTGTGTTTAACTCTGCCCTCGTGGGGAGGCAGGTAAATAGAGACACAGCGACACGTTGAATTTCAATGTACTCATTACCAGTACCAACTAATATTTGTGAAGCACTGTTTTTACGCAAAAAAAAAATGACAGAAATCATAATTTTAGCAGAAAAAAGTTGTTTTTTTTTTAAAGAAATATGTCGATAATAAATCCGGTATTTCTTCACTTGAATTCGGAAATCACTAAATATTTAGCCTGACGAATTCCTTCTTGGTTACTTGTCACAGTCGCTCTGATGACTCTTGCTATTGCCAAAAGGGGTCCAAATAGATCCTCAGGGGACAGCTGAAATAAATACGTCCAGAAAGCTGATTGGTCAGTGTATGACCAAATCGGCCAATAAGGAGAGTTCTCCACATTAGGAAATAGGTCCTTCTTATGCCTGCTACAAGGTAACATGCATATATAATAATAATAATAATATAGTAATATGTACTAATTAGTAGTAATACATAGTGATAAGTAGTAAGGCTACATATCTAAAACAAGAATAGGTTTAAGGCTCCTAAAATTCATACTAGAATTGTCTGCAAAGACCAGTGGCGTGACGGATATAAGTACTTAGTTATAATCAGTTCTAAGTGACAGTCTTCTGGAGGTAAAGGGTTCAATCCTGAGTAAGGACGATACTAATAATATAAGTAAGGATTACTTAAAACTTCTACTCGGACATGGTTGAGAGAATGAGAACAAGCTACCCTTTCTTTCTTATACTTCTAGTCATTTAACGTTACTTTTCCCTTATTCAGGGTTAGACGTTTTCTGATATTATGCAAGCTCATTCGCCAGTTCTCACGTTTCAGCTGTCCCCAAATTCCACTCTGTTCAATTTGCACCCATAAATTGAATAAAGGGATCTGTTCGAAATTGCGTACAGATTTTAGAGTTTTACATAAAGATTTCAGAGTTTGACAAGACGCACCCGAAAAAGGTCAGAGGTCACATCTGCCGAAAACGTTGTGAGAATAAAATCTCAGGTGAGAACAGTAGTTTGGATAATCCAAATAATTCAAATTATCAATCCTTATCTAAAAAATTTTTAAATACATAGTTCCACTTGTGTCTTGAGCTCTGTAAATACTAAACCAATATATAGATAATATATATTATCCTATAATATTTGTTTATATATCAAACTGTAAACTTTTTTATCCATTTTACTTCAGTGTAAGTTCTCAGAAATCAAGGGGTCCCTTCCTGAGGCTAACACTTACATTTCTATATGAGATACATAGATATCTGAGTGTTCAACTAAAGTTCTCCTTTACCTGTCAAACGTTGAGTTAGTAAAGAAGTGAAGAACATTAATTTTCCTCTTTCCAATTGACTAGTTAATTATGTTATAGTATATCTTTCTGTTGGTCTCTTGGTCTTACCGGATTCTAGGACAAGAATCCATCTAGTCTGGTGGAGTATCCAGCTTAATAATGTTACTAGAGGCAACATCACTTGTAGAAGGTGCACCATTTCTCGTATAAGCCAATGTATAGCCGTGTCGAGGGGATCTTATTTGTGCTGCGAATACTATGTTATTTTGAATATTTGGTCAGGGTTTACATGTAGAGGTGAGTATCCTCATGTCAGGTTGTTCTGACAGACCCCTGTACAGAGAGAGCTTAGACACTAAAGGACAGTGTTGTGGTGACGGTGCAGGGAAACAGTCGCCGCTCACGACCCTTGATTACGTGAAGAGAAGAAACACTGCTACTGATGCTGGGAGCAAGATCTCGCGTTGTTGAAAGAGGTGGGACGAGAACTGCGACTACCACAGAGATTAAAAACGGAACTTGGTGACTGTGGTTGGTAAAGGAGATAAAAAAAGGATCCGTACTCCGTTTTGAATCCTGAAATCGGCATTTCTGTGTGTTTTGTCAACCATAAAAGATTTATGTGACTAGAATAGGATTTTTTTTTTTAACATAGTTCACCCCAGATAAGGCAGGCTGCCACTGTAGATGTAAGAGGCTACTAAGAAGAAAGAAAAGGGAGAAGGTTTTGGGGGCGGGGGGGGGGGGGGGCAACCTAAATAGGGATCTGCGCAGCGAGATGTCTGTTTACATTAGTTTTAAATTTCTGCATGTCAGTACTGTCGGGGAAACAGGGGGCAGAGAGAGAGTTTCAGAGGCCAGCAGCACGAGGAAAGAAGCTATTTGAGTAGAAAGCTCTCCGGCATCTGGGGACCTCCACAGTGAATGGATGGGATTTAGTCGATTGTCGAGTTGGTCTAGTGTACTTACGTCGAGGGGGCACCAGAGCAACCAATTCATCAGAGCACAATCCATTGAAGTATTTGTAAAACAAGCACAAGGATGCTACATTGCGGCGATGGGACAGGGACTGGAGCTTGGTTGACAGTGAGGGACCTATTAGGTTGGCGAATCTTTTTTGGACCTTATCAAGGAGGGATTTAATTGACCAAATCTGTATTCCTATGTGTTCTCTCAACACTAAAGGATTTAGGTGACTGAAATAAGAATTATTGAATTAAACCCATCTTTGAAGTGTCTAGTAGGCATTCAATTATGTGTGTGTGTTTAAATACAAATCAATAGTGTAAGTATTATTAGTATTTCTAGAAAAAGTATTTGTAGTATTTAAGTAGTATTAGTATTTCTAGAAAAAGTATTTGTAGTATTTAAGTAGTATTAGTATTTCTTGAAACAGTATTTGTAGTATTTAAGTAGTATTAACATTTCTAGAAAAAAGTATTCATAGTATTTAAGTAGTATTAGTATTTCTAGAAAAAGTATTTGGGGTATTTAAGTAGTATTAGTATTTCTAGAAAAAGTATTCATAGTGTTTAAGTAGTATTAGTATTTCTAGAAAAAGTATTTGTAGTATTTAAGTAGTATTAGTATTTCTAGAAAAAGTATTTGTAGTATTTAAGTAGTATTAGTATTTCTAGAAAAAGTATTTGCAGTATTTAAGTAGTATTAGTATTTCTAGAAAAAGTATTCGTGTGAAAAAAAGAAACAAAATAAAAGATAAAACAAACAGTAATATTAGTTGAAATGATAGATAATGATAATAAGCTATTAAAAATAGAGATTTGGTATCTGGATGTCTGAAGTCGAAACTATACCGTTTCAGATTATTGTAGAAATGTAATATCTTTTAATGCTAAATTCAGGGGAGGATGTTAGTGTATTATCTGTTCTGTCATGATATCATCCCTGGCATTACATCCTCCTTTTTTTCAGGGGTGGTAATGTAGTATCTGTTCTGTTATCATAAGACCATCCTCCCAGTCATTAACTCCTACTCTGATGGATAGTTTAATATATGTTCGTTCATAATGATACCATCCTCCCATGCATTACCTCCTCCATTATTATTATGGTGGTGGTGGTGGGGGGGGGGTAATATATGTTATGTGGTCATGATACCATCTTCTCAGAGATTACCTTCTCCTTTAGAAGTAAGGGGTAGTGTAGTATCTGATCTGTTGTAATTACACCATCCTCTCAGGCATGACCTCCTCCTTTTTGGTGTAATATCTGTTCTGTTATCTAGCAAATATATGCTGCTAAAAATAATAATTATAAGAAGCAAAGGAAAAAGAAAAGGAAGAAAAGGATGTAAAAGAAAAGGATGAAAAAGAAAGGGATGAAAAGGAAAGGAATGAAAAAGGGATGAAAAAGAGGAAGAAAAAAAAAAGGATGAAAAAGAAAAGGATGAAAAAGGAGGAATAAAAAGAAAAAGAAAAAAAGAAAAAGAAAAGGATGAAAACGAAAAGGATGAAAAAGAAAAGGATGAAAAAGAAAAAGAAAAGGATGAAAACGAAAAGGATGAAAAAGAAAAGGATGAAAAAAAAAAGGAAGAAAAAAAGGATGAAAAAGAAAAGGAAGAAAAAGAAAAAGAAAAAAGGGAGGAAAAATAAAAAAAAGGATGAAAAAAGGAAGAAAAAGAAAAAAGGATGAAAAAGAAAAAGAAAAAAAGGATGAAAAAGAAAAGGATGAAAAAGAAAGGGAAGAAAAAGAAAAGGAAGAAAAAGAAAAGAAAAGGATGAAAAAGAAAAGGATGAAAAAGAAACGGATGAAAAAGAAACGGATGAAAAAGAAAAGGATGAAAAAGAAAAGGAAGAAAAAGAAAAAGAGGAAGAGAAAGAGCAATAACAAAAAAAGAAGAAGAGGAAGGGAAGAAAACTAAGAAAATGAAAAACAAGAATGATTCCTTTGTTTATCAAAAGAGTTGATTATTAAAATGTATGTCTGTTCGAAAAAGCATTCTAAAACTGCACGGAATGCCAGGTTTAAATTGAAAATAGTATAATAGTTTGAAATTGAAGAATGATTTTAAGAGAAAGACTACGAAGTAAAGAAGAAAAAAAGTTGTTTTTATTTCTTCGTTTTTGTGGAATTTCGTTTAACTGAACAAGCAGATAAAGGGAGACAACTCCAAATCCTGAGTAACAAACTAGAAATGATTTTTTTTTAATTCACAACTTTTATTGGATTTTATATATTTATACGAGCCCCCCCCTCCCCAATGATACAGAAAATATCGTCATGTTTGTTGATTAATCACCAAAAATCGTAAAGTTATACAATTGTAATGAAATTTATTCAATAAGTAATATATTTTATAGGAAATATAACTTTTCATATTTAACACAGTACAGCGATTTTCAATTATTGAAGTTTGACAAAATTTAACTCATTATGCCCAATTTTTTTCTTTTAATCTATTACAAAAAATATTTTGTAAATACAATTTTAGAGTTGATCAAAATTGCTTTCAAAGATTTACTTGACTTCATAGGATAGTTAGAGCATTCATCTTAAAAACATTTTTTTTTTTTTTATAAACTTGAGTACTTTCGGTAAATCTACCATCTTCAGAAGAATATTTCTTCTTTTTCTTTTTTTTCTTTTTTCCCCTTGGTTGAGACATTCTCGTGGTCAAGTTGAAAATCCGTCTAGGTGTTTTGACGAAGAAAGAAAAATGTTGATATGGCTGTGTGTCACGTGGTCGGCGTGGAAGAGTATATTGAAAAGTCACACAATTTGAAGCGCTGGGTGGGTGGCAATAATAACGAAGATATTTTTTTTATAAAATATTTAGAAAACCTTGCACAACGCAGATTATTTGTTTTTAAAAATAAATTATTTATTCATCTTAAAAACATTTTTTTTTTTTTATAAACTTGAGTACTTTCGGTAAATCTACCATCTTCAGAAGAATATTTCTTCTTTTTCTTTTTTTTCTTTTTTCCCCTTGGTTGAGACATTCTCGTGGTCAAGTTGAAAATCCGTCTAGGTGTTTTGACGAAGAAAGAAAAATGTTGATATGGCTGTGTGTCACGTGGTCGGCGTGGAAGAGTATATTGAAAAGTCACACAATTTGAAGCGCTGGGTGGGTGGCAATATATTCTTCTGAGACATCAGTGTTGCCAATATACATCAGATAGTAGGTGTAATATTTGAAAGACACTCCAATCTTTATGACACTACTATAGATATATCTGAAAAATACAGATGTTGCTGAAATATGGTTGATTATCCTTCTGGTCCTAAAAAGAGGACCGTGGTGCTAATGGGTTACGTTCAGGTCAGATGAACACATGCACAGTAACACTTACATATTTTTTTTTTTATATATATATTGCTACTGTTAAAAGAGACCCTTTACTGTACGGCTTTCTAGCTGGGATCAAAATGTACTATCTGCTCTGTTCTCGGTCAGAGGAGGAGAAATCCTTCTCAACTGAGGTAATTTCTATTTTTGTTTCTAGCCCCTTTTAAAAACAGGCATTGTGTATAAATTTGCCTTCGTGGGGAGGCAAGTAATGGACTCTACGTCATTTTCTTTTACAACATTTTAAAGAGTCAAAAATTAAAAAAAATTAAAACTCAGGCCATACGAGCGTTGCTATAATATCCCTAACAGGGAAATCCAGTAGACTTAACGAGGTGGTGGATACGCTAGCTTATGTGTGTTTGGACAGAACCAATTTTGAATACGTGTTTCCAGCCTAGGCATAGTGCATGCTGACCTGAGGTCTTATCAGACCCCATCCCAGTTAGTTAAGTCTCTTCGCTAGTGGTGCTCCCCCTTTTTTTTTAACCCTAACCCCACAATCCATGCCCCTTAATCCCATCCAGCTTTTTTCTTTTTCATCCCCCAATAATCCCCTTTTTTTCTCCCCCACTTAGAAACTGTCTTACTTGTTTTCGGCTCTTGAAACACCCCGGAAAACAGTGAGCATCTCATACCTAGATAGACTTGGGGGATGGGTCATACTAACCACCACACTTAGCATCTTATTTAATTTAGGAGTGAATCCTGTACATAGAAATATATAAACATATACATATCAGATGTGATAGGAGGAGATGACACACTTCGCTGTTCAAACGAAGGTGGATACACACCGCTAGTTTATGTGTGTTTGAACGAACCAAGTTATAAACATATACACATAGCTAACTTTATATAAATAGAGATATATAATTAGAGCATATATTAAGTGAATTCATGATGATTGGTTAATTAGTTTAGGAGTGGATCCTGTACATAGAAATATATAAACATATACACATAGCTAACTTTATATAAATAGAGATATATAATTAGAGCATATATTAAGTGAATTCATGATGATCGGTTAATTAGTTTAGGAGTGGATCCTGTACATAGAAATATATAAACATATACACATAGCTAACTTTATATAAATAGAGATATATAATTAGAGCATATATTAAGTGAATTCATGATGATCGGTTAATTAGTTTAGGAGTGGATCCTGTACATAGAAATATATGAACATATACACATAGCTAACTTTATATAAATAGAGATATATAATTAGAGCATATATTAAGTGAATTCATGATGATCGGTTAATTAGTTTAGGAGTGGATCCTGTACATAGAAATATATAAACATATACACATAGCTAACTTTATATAAATAGAGATATATAATTAGAGCATATATTAAGTGAATTCATGATGATCGGTTAATTAGTTTAGGAGTGGACCCTGTACATAGAAATATATAAACATATACACATAGCTAACTTTATATAAATAGAGATATATAATTAGAGCATATATTAAGTGAATTCATGATGATCGGTTAATTAGTTTAGGAGTGGACCCTGTACATAGAAATATATAAACATATACACATAGCTAACTTTATATAAATAGAGATATATAATTAGAGCACATATTAAGTGAATTCATGATGATCGGTTAATTAGTTTAGGAGTGGATCCTGTACATAGAAATATATAGACATATACATATCAGATGTGATAGGAGGAGATGACACACTTCGCTGTTCAAACGAAGGTGGATACACACCGCTAGTTTATGTGTGTTTGAACGAACCAAGTTTGAGTAAGTATTCCCAGCCTAGGCACGGTGCGCACCAACCTGAGGTCTTATCAGACCCCATCCTAGTTAGTAAAGTTTCTCAGCTAGTGGCACAAATGACCCCCCCCCCCAATTTTCCACCCACTTAGAAACTGTTGTGCTTGTTTTCGGCTCTTGAAACAACCCGGAAAACAGTGAACAGCTAATACCTAGATTAATTTGAGAAGGGTCCTACTAACCACCACAATTAGCATTTTATTTTTCAGCCATCTCTGTTGCTTTTTTAGCCCCCCAACAGATGAATTTGTACATATATTTTTTGTAAATAAAAAACGTCAAACCATTGGGGAAAATGTTAAGTAGGTTTTACCCATATAGTGAATATGGTATTTTGGTGACTGAAACTAGTTTAGAGAATAGACCAAGATGGCGACAGCTGATACCTACCCACACCACTCGATTTCAGCCTTGTGTCACATCTTATTTTATTTAAAAAATTTGCTAGACTGTGAACTTTTTGTAAAATTTTAAAGATAAACAAGCCGCGCATGCGCGGTCCCCCTCTGTATGAGACTCGATGTGGCGAGTGTAAAATGCAATAAATTTAGGCAATTTGGGGCATTTTTGACCCCCTGGGGGCGCGAACCAGAATTTTTCTGAGGTCAAGGATGCTCATTTTATATCCAAAACAATTGCCTCTACATTTTGGCCACGTTTCAGAAAAATTGAATGGATGGATCAAACGTTATGGGAGGAAAGGATAATTTTTTTCAAAAATCGGAGAATGTCACTTTCTAACCTGACCAAAGTTACAACTTCATGCAAAATTTCAGAGAAATTCAATGGATGGTTGCGGAGAAAAATCCGGACGGACGGAAATGCCTCAAAACATAGGTCTCCCGATTTTATAAATCGGGAGACCAATAAATTGCACCCCTCTCATTAGGTGAGATGTTTTCAGGTAGCTACAGTCGGTTTTGACAACAAGCCCCGCAAAAACTTTCAGAACGATGACATTAAAAGAAATTTGTCAAGTCACTGTGTCATGAACAATCGCAACATTTTATTTTTTTGTACCCGACCTGAAAGGTCCTGTGTATGACGTTAAAGTGTGATCTTTCTGGAGTGTGGAGTCACTCTTAGTTACTGTTACTCCCAGGTCCACTCTGACCCCACGTGGTAATACCTGTCCAAACTTCATCTAAGAATTTGTCCCACAAATGACACTAAACTGCCTCGAACACCTATGGGCAAAACGTTCGTCTTTACCCCATACCACTATCCCTAAATTATTTCCCTAACAAGGGAGACATCAAGTGGCCGAAATATTTCAGGAGTGAGTTTGCAGAAAGAAAGTCGAATGAAAAATAGAGTGCTCCTTGCCTTGTTTGCAACCTGAATGCAATGTTTAGATGGCTTGAAGAATGAATCGACCAGAAGGCAAAGATCTTTTGTCTTGTTCACCTCCTTGAGCAGAGCCGTGTCACTGCCGAGAGTAAGAGCCAAGTCAGAAGGAGATCCCACTGCAATATGGCGGCAGTTATCGACATTAAGGTATAATTCAATGGACCATTGCTAGGCACGCTAAAGGCTAGACTTGAGATTGTCAATTGCGCTTCTACAAGCTACTAATTTGACGTCATCTGCAAATAGGAGCACGTTTCTACCAATCACTTCCAGCATATTGTTTATATAAAGTAGAAAGAGAATATGTTTTAAATAACTTTAATTAATTACTGTAAATATCGATGAAACTATAGGAAAAAATAGATAATAAAATTACAAATAAATAACACCGAACATTAATTTATTTTAAACTATTTAAAAAATAATTATGCAAATTAGGTATACAAATAGCTGTGACTTGGGTATTTGATGTTACTTCCGTTGTATTATTGCTCGGCCTTTTGGCTAAGATCAAAGTGTAGTATCTGTTCCGATGTATACTGCACTCCATAGACTGGTATCGTCTTGGCCTTCGAGGCTTGATTTACGCCGGTCTATGGGACGGTCCTGTGCAGTTCTAGGAGGTCCACCCTCTCAGGCTTTGCCTCCCCTCTTTGGGGAGGAGTAAGTTTATTGCTTACTGCCTGAGGCGCCTCTACCGGGGAATGCCGACGGGGCTGCCCAGGCAATTTTTAATGGCCAGAGTGCTCACCTTCTCGGGCACTGGCTTTTCAAGTCCCACTTTCCCGACCCGACCTTCGGTCACATCTTACCTTGTGGGAGTAAGATAAAACTGGCCTTGTGCCTAACCTCCTGGGCAGGTAAATAAAATAAACAAAAAAAAACAACAAAAAAATAGTAACCCTTTTTGATGATAATATAGTCGTGATAAATGAAAAAAAAATTCACATTCATCCATTTATATATACAGGGTGGGCAAAAATAAGGGTCCTATTTTTAAAAATTCATAACTTTTTTATTTATTGATTTAAAAAAATTTTTTTTTTAGAATAAGTAAAGGACCCCTTCCGAAGCAAGCATGAGCCGTATTAGCCCTAAGGAACGTACCCTCATTTAGAAAACATTATTTTTGCTTAAAAAACTCAAAACAGTGTAAAAAACAATACTTTAGTTTTTGTAAGTTTTAAGAAGTGTTTTTCGGCTAAAATTTGTTTTGTTTATTTCAAAAAATCTCGGAAGGGTCAGTCTACACACACATAAAGTTTGGTGAGTTTAACTTTTATTTTGTGGAAGTTATTCAAATTCAAGTTATTCAAATTTAAAGATAGGACCCTTATTTTGGCCCACCCTGTATATATATACATAGAGAGAGAGAGAGAGAGAGATAGACACATACAAATATATACACAGAAACATCTCTTCATATAAAAATTATGCATACACTAATATTTAAAATCTAACATGCATGCTACTGCACACAACACACATATATATACACATATAGATATACATACACGTAATTATACCAAACACAAATCATAAACAATTCATGTAAGAAAGCTCTGAATGTCTCAGATTTATATAACAGCACAATTTAAATGTAATTGCTGAAATTTTGTGTTTTCTAAGCACATGAAAAATTCAATGTCATGAAACGGGCCCTTAATTATAAAGCTGGTACTAGCAAGTGTAGAATATTTCTGGGGGAATTGTAGTTCGACAATTCTGAGGAAGTGCATCCATGCTAAAAGATACTTGCTATACGACTAGATTAAGACCTTCAGAAATTAGGCAAATTACGAGCACTTCATATTTTTACGTTACAGTAGGAATATTTCACATAAATTATGAGCCTTTCATATCATTATTGAAAATTGTTTCCATTGTAATAATCTTCCTTGGTGGAATAATTATTTTTAGAAAGAAACTGGAGTGAATTACATTTTTTTTAGCTTAAAGAACATGCTGCAAGGATAAAATGGAAGAAAGCGCAAGTCAGAATGAAATATCGATTTGTCAAATGCATTGTTATTTAG
Source organism: Sepiola atlantica (assembly GCA_963556195.1). Taxonomy (NCBI): domain Eukaryota; kingdom Metazoa; phylum Mollusca; class Cephalopoda; order Sepiida; family Sepiolidae; genus Sepiola; species Sepiola atlantica. The sequence goes on from OY744542.1 coordinate 43,508,362, forward strand.
GTTCAACAAGATAACTTTATATAGTAGATAGTCACAATGCAGATACCATCTATGAAGAAGACAACAATGTGGCTGCTACAGCACGGTCCACACTTGAGAGTCCGAATAAATTCACAAAACACATAATGAATAAATTATACAACACATCTAGCTCTATACGATAGTATATTGAGCACATTAAATATTATCCCTATAGTGCATAAAGTCTTTAAAAATATCATATATACACATATACATGATATACAGGGGAGTTTGAATTACCTACTAGACACCATCCTCGAGTGTCTTTGGTCTCTCTGTAAAAGGGTTTGTTACGAAAATTTGACATGAGTATACTTCACCCTACAAGTCAACCCTGACCAAATATTCAAAATAACATAGTATTCGAAGCCCAAATAAGATCTCAGTTTGGCTACATGCCTATACGAAGAATGGTGCAACTTCTCCTAGTGTTGTTACCTCAAGTAACAGCACTTAGCTGGATACTCCACCAGACTAGATGAATTCTTGTCCTGAAATCTGATGAGACCAAAAGAAAGATATACTATAACATAATCAACTGGTCAATTGGGGAGAGGAAAATTAATGTTCTTAACTCATTTACTAACTCATTGCTTGAGAGCTTATTGCAACATGCAAATATCTATGTATCTCATATAGATATCAAGTGTTAGCCCCCAGGAAGGCACCTTTTGATTTCTGAGAACATCGACTGAAGTAAAATGAAACAAAAAACATAAACTTGAATACCTCCAAGACACTGTCCTCGAGTGTGTACGGTCTCTCTCTACAAAGGTTTGTCAGGAAAACCTGACATTAGGATACTTCAGCCTACAAGTAAAGCCTGACCAAATATTCAAAATAACATAGTATTCAAAGCCCAAATAAGATCCCTCGGTATGCCTACACTGGCTCATACAAGGAATGGTGCATCTTCTGCAAGTGTTGTTGCCTCTAATCACAGCACTAAGCTGGATACGCCACCAGACCAGATGAATTCTTGTCCTTGAAACCGGTAAGACCACAAAAAGATATGCTATAACATAGTTAACTGGTCAATTGGGGAGAGGAAAATCAATGTTCTTCACTTCTTTATTAACTCAACTTTGGCGAAATAGAGGAAAACTATAATAGAACACTCGAATATCTATGTATCTCATATAGAGATCAAGTGTTAGCCCCAGGAAAAGGGTCCCTTGATTTCTGAGAACTTACAGTGATGTAAAACGAAAAAAAAAAAGTGAAAAGATAAAACTGACTTAAAATCTTATGTGAGTTCAACCATACTTTGTCTTTTTTTAAAAAATCTTTCTGGGTGATTAGCAACCCTCCTCACCATTCAAAGATAATTGGAATATACAATAGGTTGTACTGGACCACACACAAAAACCTACAGATAAACTTTCCTAAATGTACATCACTACAATAATAAAAATAAGAAAAAACCCTTAAAACATGAATTTATTGGGTCAAGTGTCTTAACAAAGGAAGTAAAAAAAAAAAATTAAAAACAGGTCAAAAGGGTAAATTCGGACATTTGTTTATCTGCCAATCAGATTCTTTTTTTTATTTCTTTAATTCTGCCAACATTTGCCAAAATTGTTGAATCACAAGAAAAAAGAAAGAAAGAAAAAAGAAAAACAAAGAAAAATTAAGGAAAAAAGGAAAACAAAAAAGAGAAAACTAAAATTTCAAACAAATAAAATTATAAAAAAATAAGTAATGAGAAAAGTAAAATTTAAATAAAAAATAAATTAACCAAATATTAAAAAACGAAAAAGAAAAATGAAAAGGAAAAAAAGAAAAACGAAAACGTAAAAAAAAAAAAGAAAAAGTTCAAAATAGAAAAAAAAGAAAAGAAAAGGTAAAAAAAAATTTAAAAAAAAAGAAGATATAAAAGAAAATTTTATGGGTTTTCTAATCAAAAATTTTAATTTTAATCTTGTAAATCTCCATATAAATTAGAATTGTGTGGCCACTTCATGTTCATGTATGTGTGTGTATGCTTCTCGCGAAGTGATGATAAAATGTTTCACAACCAAAGTGAATCAATCGCATAACTTCTTTTTGTGATTTATTAAAATCACTGATGAAGTTGAGGGTGTGATATTCAGCATCATTTTTAGCAACTGGAGCGACACAACAATACAAAATCGAAAATGACGGACAGGACTCAAAGGTCTTTCCTCTAACACGTATCTGGTTAAAGTACCATAGTTGAAAAAAAAGCTTCAGATTGACATGTTTTCTGACAGACACCCAAATCAGTTATTTTCGTGCGATAAACTTCAAGCATTCTTTTGGTTAGGGGCAAAATAAAGCATCTGTTCTGATATACAGTTCATCTTTTCTGTCCTCGGTCAGTGAAGACTGAGATAATTTTTATTTTTATCCCAATCCGGAGTGCCCCTTTTTGGGGAGCTGTATTTTTCCCATATTAAAAACCAAAATCATACTAGTGCCTAAAGAGGAGTGTGTCAGAGTTATTGACAATTTTCCACGTTCTATTCCGACGATAAAACAAAGACTGTTGGACATTCATGACTGAAACTTGGTGGACAAGTCAGGCATAAACTGAAGAGTTTGCCGAACAGTCGATATTGATGAGTTCAGACTTAGCGAGGTTGAACTCAAGCCAAATTGTAGAAAGGGCCGAGATATTTCGAGAGAGGTTCTCAAAAACTTCTGACCAACTGCCTCCAAATGTTACATCGCCAAGATATCAGATGTTCAAAGACGTAGTCACTAAACAAGTGATATCGTTGACTCCTAGGACAAAAAGAATGGGTATTGTTTTGATAGACAGTATTTTTTAGATCACCCTACAGATAAAAATCTATGAGGTTACGGTTCAATGAGGGTAAAGCCAATTAAAAACTACATGTCCTACTGATGAGATGATCACCAAAGTATCCTTGCATATCATTGAACAGCAATAAAACAAAGACTGTTGAACATTCATAACTGAAACTTGGTGGACATGTCAGGCATAGGCTGAAGTTTATTTGTACCAAATAGGGTTGGATTGCAGAAAAAAATGTTAGTTTTATTAACGATTCCATGGGTGGTATTTTGGGGAGGCCCAACATTAACATACTCAGACACCTGAACAACATCGAAATTGCGTGAATAACTTGCAAACTTTCATTTTTTATCAAGTGTACAAATTGATAATTAGTTCACTTTGGCAAAGCTATAAACATTGTCAATGTCATCATAAGTAAAAAAAAATAATTAAAAAATGAATGCAAATACTTATTTATGTCAAAGTTTTAATCGTTCTGTTTTGTCATTTTTCCACATTGAACAGATAAGCAGAAAAACTTTCATCAAATATTCTTAATCTTCTCCACACGAGCAAAGAAAGTTTACTAAATTGTGAACACTTGCTATCTTTACATTTCACCGACTTTCCTATCACTTTGAAAACACAAACACGTCATTCATAAATATACACTTTCATTCATTTTGTTTCTCTCATTCCTCAATTCACATTTCCCCTGTTATATATTTTATGTTTTATCGTAAATAAATTTAAAAAACATTATTTTTTTATTTGTTAGAATTTAAATGCTATTTTTGTCCGTCAACGGGACCCATTTCATCTGGAAGTTATAGCACAATTTGGGACCCGGTATTTGGGGTCGTAAAATAAAGAATTACATAAAAGTGGTAGGATTGGTTTCTGATTTATTCATTTGACTGTATTTGTGTGGAGGCAACTGGTTGAGAAAGATAATCATAGATTTTAAAAGTGTTGCCATCAAATAGATTCTAAATAAATAAAGTTACAAAAAAGTTTGTTTAGATTTTTTTTTCTAATAGAATAATATACTCTATTTATATGTATTTTATTTTATTCACGAATAATCAAAGAATAATAAAATAGTGTATTTCAATAAGGCCCTATTTAATTGCCTTCACACGAGGGCAAAGGTTTATGCTTTTTTATTAAAACTTAGACGTTGCAGGATGACATCATAATGGACATGGCATTACCTCGGATGATATCTAGGGAGATCTGTTGGAACATCCAAGTGGTTTGTCGGAACTCGTTCCTACAAGTGGCTACCATCCGACCAATATCTTGTATGAATCGTGAAGCATTGGGACTCAGAAAGCCTTGATGCATGTCAGATTTAGAAAAACGACAATGGAAGCAAATTATAAAACGGTTTGTAAGTTAATGGCACACGATTTAGAATGATTCATTCTCATTTAAAGATTCTTTCCCTTTTAGATGCGTCCACACATATTTATAAGACACTCTGTGAGTCGGAAATTTGAAATAGAATTTTGGACACTAAATGCTTATATATTAAAAAAGAAATTGAAATATATTACAAATGAAAAAAAATAATATAGAAGAGGAAAATGTCAAACATCAATAACATTTAAGGAATGTCACGACAAATAAAAGTTAATTAATAAAATGTCCTTTTTGCGAAACCAATATGCAAGTATCAGGAAGTTTCATCAGATGTCTTGCTGGCTTGGCAGGCTGAGAGCAGGCTCAAGGTGTTTCCACGAATAGTGGTGATGGAGAGGTGCTCGTAAAGTCAAGTCAATTCACGATGGTACCCGGTGTGGTGCGTCATTAATTGAGCAAAGTTGTTGAGGAAGTTGCGTGTGGCGGGGACTATTTTTCCACTTTAAACAGATGCAGAAAAACCTTTATCAAATATTTTTAATCTTCTATTCGTCTTATTCGTCTGAAATTGTATGCGAATAACATAAGTAAAATATTGAAGATCGAAGTATGTAGTAAGTTATTCTCATTAAAATGCATAGTATATACTTGTTATAACGAAGTATCGGGTAAACAGATGAAATAATAAAGAAACATTTCAAAAAGTATTAAGAATAGCAAAGAAGGTTTACTAAACTTCAAAAAGTATTAAGAATAGCAAAGAAGGTTTACTAAACTTCAAAAAGTATTAAGAATAGCAAAGAAGGTTTACTAAACTTCAAAAAGTATTAAGAATAGCAAAGAAGGTTTACTAAACTTCAAAAAGTATTAAGAATAGCAAAGAAGGTTTACTAAACTTCAAAAAGTATTAAGAATAGCAAAGAAGGTTTACTAAACTTCAAAAAGTATTAAGAATAGCAAAGAAGGTTTATTAAACTTCAAAAAGTATTAAGAATAGGAAAGAAAGTTTACTAAATTGTGAACACTTGCTATCTTTACATTTCACCAACTTTCCTATCACTTTGAAAACACAAACACGTCATTCATAAATATACACTTTCATTCATTTTGTTTCTCTCATTCCTCAATCCACATTTCCCCTGTTATATATTTTATGTTTTATCGTAAATAAATTAAATAAAAATTAATTTTTTTTATTTGTTAGAATTTAAATGCTATTTTTGTCCGTCAACGGGACCCATTTCATCTGGAAGTTATAGCACAATTTGGGACCCGCCATTTAGGGTCGTAAAATAAAGAATTACATAAAAGTTGTAAGATTGGTTTCTGATTTATTCATTTGGCTGTATGAAAAAGAATTAAAGAAAAGAAATAACAAAAGAAAGACAATATCAATAAACATCATTCTACTTTAGGTATGATATTCACAAAGACACATGGGAGTATATGGCCGTGTGTACACCTTTGCAAGTGAAGTTGGACTAAAATTAGTCAATCTTGGAAGCCTTGTATTGAAAATCGAAGTATGTAATAAGTTATTCTCATTAAAATTCATAGTATATACTTGGCTGAAGTTTATTTGTACCAAATATAGTTGGATTGCAGACGAGATTGAATTTTATTAACCATTACATGGGTGCCACTTTTTTTAAGGGGGGGGGGGGGGCAGGATCACAATGTATCTCATGGTTTTCTATCTTGTTGGATCATTTTGACAAACACATGAACTGAATGGAAAATTTTATAGCTCTGATATTGGAAAATGAGAGCTTTTTTTTCTTTTCTCGGCTTCCACTCATAGTTTTCACCTTAAATTCAAAATGAAATATTTTGTCAGAAATAATTCACTTGGAGAAAAAGACAAAGACACTAGACCAACTCGATAATCAACTAAATCCCATCCATTCACTGTGGAGGTCCCCAGATGCCGGAGAGCTTTCTACTCAAATAGCTTCTTTTCTCGTGCTGCTGGCCTCTTGAACTCCCCCCTGTTTCCCCGACAGTACTGACATGCAGAAATTTAAAATTGATGTAAACAGACATCTCGCTGCGTAGATCCCAATTTAAGTTGACAACCCCTACCCCAACCTTCTCCCCTTTTCTTTCTTCTCAGTAGCGGCCTGCCTTGTTTGGGGTGAACTACGTTAAAAAAAAAAAAAAAAAATGGGGGGGGGAGAACAACACCGGTTGCTAAGGATACTGGTGGGTTACTTCCCCTTTGGCGGAGAGATCCAGACTACTAGACGAGAGGGATGGGTGTTCACCATGATGGACAGGATTCTACATGGTTGAATATAAATGAACTCTTTCTTAGATTCGAAACCTACCATGTATGGTAGAGACCACCACAAGTGGTGAGTAACAAGCCTTTTTATTGTATGTTCTTTTATGTGGTGTTACACGTCTACTTTACGTTTGTCAACATATAAAAAATTTTTACACTAATAAAAGCCAACCGGCCTTTCTCTCTGCAAATGAAAAGAAAAAATTTCTTACTTGGAAAGTTTTCAATTCAAAATTCGTCTGTACTTACCTAAAAGAAACAGAAAAATGAAAATTAGGTTTCGTGACAAAATACACAAAAATACAGAAAAATGATGGAAACATTTCTTTAAATATTTATAAAGTTTTTGAAAATATCTTTCATGAACCCTAACCCTCATCAGAGAAGAATATGTTCAATAATCAATTAAATCTGTAAAAAAAAAAAAATAGAATCCTGTTATAAACCATTGAAGAAGAAGAAGAAGAAGAAGAAGAAGAAGAAGAAGAAGAAGAAGAAGAAGAAGAAGAAGAAGAAAAAAAAAACACAATGTTTAAAGTTAATGTAGTGTTGGGTCGATTAATCAGAATTGGGAATCGAAAACAATCTAAACTTTTGGGGGTACCGGTATCGGAAAAATTTTAAGCCTAATTTCTGATTCCAAAAACGATTCTTCTAATTAAAAGGAATCTTTTTTTTTTAAACTTAGTTTTCTATTGCTGTTACTGATGATAAAATGATAAATTGAAACTACCAGTAAAACTAAAATTCATAAATCATAATCAGTAATTTAGGTGAAAATGGCACCCGACAAAAAATAATGGTAAAAGTTGTACAGGTAAAAATGGCACCCTACAAAAAATAATGGCAAAAGTTGTACAGGTAAAAATGGCACCCTACAAAAAGTAATGGTAAAAGTTGTACAGGTAAAAATGGCACCCTACAAAAAGTAATGGCAAAAGTTGTACAGGTAAAAATGGCACCCTACAAAAAATAATGGTAAAAGTTGTACAGGTAAAAATGGCACCCTACAAAAAGTAATGGTAAAAGTTGTACAGGTAAAAATGGCACCCTACAAAAAGTAATGGCAAAAGTTGTACAGGTAAAAATGGCACCCTACAAAAAGTAATGGTAAAAGTTGTACAGGTAAAAATGGCACCCTACAAAAAGTAATGGTAAAAGTTGTACAGGTAAAAATGGCACCCTACAAAAAGTAATGGTAAAAGTTGTACAGGTAAAAACGCCACCCTACAAAAAGTAATGGTAAAAGTTGTACAGGTAAAAATGGCACCCTACAAAAAGTAATGGTAAAAGTTGTACAGGTAAAAATGGCACCCTACAAAAAGTAATGGTAAAAGTTGTACAGGTAAAAATGGCACCCTACAAAAAGTAATGGTAAAAGTTGTACAGGTAAAAATGGCACCCTACAAAAAGTAATGGCACGAGTGGATAAATAAAATTTTTAAAAAATGGCACAAGTGAAAAATATAGATGAAAATTTCACAATGAGTTTATCAAAATCTTGGATACGATACATGAAAGAAAAACATTAAGAAGTTTGCCAAATTAAAAATATTATATCTACATTTAAAAGTAAATGAGAATTCTCCATTAACCCTACCCCGAAAAATAATAATAAAATTCTATAAATTTGGGAAAGTTCATTTTTTTAAAGCATCTTTCAAATTTAAAACCTAAAGAAAAAGGCAAAGTGCCTTAAAAAAAAAACATGTATTAGATGCAGATATTTTTATTAAAATCAAAATATATTTTTTTCCATCTTGACTTTTTTTTCTAATAATTTTGGTCAATACAACGAGCCTCATCAGAGTTTTAGACAAATAAAATTTTAGAATCGGAATCGGTAATTGTATCGGAATCGGGAATTTAGAACAGAATTGGTAATTGTATCGGAATCGGGAATCATATTGGAATCATCCCATCACTAGTACTAAAAGAACACAGTGTGGCAGATGGTGGAAAAATTCTTTTTTGATGTGGCCAAATGTGCAGATTTAAAAGCTAAGGGTTTGTGAAACAATGAAAGTAAGAATAGATCAAAAGTTATTTTCTTAAGAAAATTGATCTTTGAACATGACCACTCGCATAAAAAACTTTGCAAGTTATCACAGGAATTTCATTATTCTAAGAAAAAAACCTTTTTCCAATTTCTTTTCCTCATTTATAACGAAGAGGTTCTCTGTCTGTCTGTCTGTCTGTCTGTCTGTCAGGGAGAATTTTTGTAAACGTAATTGGGGGTAATCTCCTAATTAATTTTCAAGTGGACGAGAACTTTTGTAAACCTAAGAATTACATTTAATGAGCACCTTGTCTGTCTGTCTGTCGGCGATAATTTTTGTAAACGTAAGAATTACGTTGGGGGGGGGGAATAATCTTTGTAAACCTAAGAATTACATTGGGAAACTACTAATTACTTAATTTAGATTAAATAACATATAATTAAAGTATAAACAAATTTGACGACGAGACTGCGATTCGAACACACTACATCTTCAGCATGTTACTCAACATATTACTTTGTCAAGTAGTATATATAGTGCTACGAAAATTTCTTCATTAATTCTTACTAAGACTGGAACCCAAACTAATGATTAAAATAACATACATAAAACGTCTATTAATAATACATAGAACTTTATAAAGTTATTTTTGCAGTTTAAATCCATGGAGACAGGGAAGGGCATTTGGAATACAGATGGGTGATATAAAAACAAGGTCTTCAATCCTGGCCCTTTACAAAGTGCAAAATTAATTTTCAAAATTTCCAATAATTTTGTTTTAGTGATAACAAGAGCCATACTGAATTTAGAAGTCAGTGCTGTTTGACCAGTTGAGCTAGAATTAAATAAACTGAGACAGAAGCCCAGAAAGTTGGTTTATAAGTAGGCCGAAATGTTCCAATATAATTAGATGGGCAAGTCCAAGTCTCTTGGTTCTAAATGGTTGCTAGTCCACGAGTGGATAATTGAAGTTCGATCCAGGATCCCGAAATTGAAAAATGCTCCCGAGTTCAAAAAGATGTACTTGCAGAAGGTTGGAGATTAGATCAGCCAAAATGTTTTGAATATAACAACCAAGATGAGAATCATAGTCTGAATAATCCAAATTATCAATCAAAAGTTCTAAAAAATAGTAGAAATAAGAAGGAATTAATCATTTTTTGTATTCTAATAATATGTTACGGATTAAAAAGAATAATTACCTCTGCTAAGGCGGAGGTTATGTTTACGGTGTACTTTGTCACTACGTTTGTAGCATCCACACACCTTAATAATTTGTTACCAAACTTGGTCGAAATATTGGTCACGATCTAACTTAGAACTGATTTCATTTTGTGGATATTTACGTCAAAGGTTATTGAAAAAGTTAATTTCACACTTTTGGTGATAACTTTGGTTCTGTTCATTGTAGAGACTTACTACCTGGCCCATATTGTAGCCAATGAAGTCCCACATCTTATATCGATAATTTTGATGGAATTTCAATTTCCAATTTTTTAACATTTGATGTATTGATCTTATGCTCTTTGATAACAGTAACTAGCATGCAATAGTAATAATTCTAGAGTTATAAACGTTTCCATGATATAACTTCAGGAATACTTCATACTAATAAAAAGCCTGGATTACCTGGCACACTTTTGGCTAAGATCAAAGTGTAGTATCTGTTCCGATGGATACTACACCCCATAGACTGGTATTGTCTTGTCCTTCGGGGCTTGACTTACGCCGGTCTATGGGTCTGTCCTGTGCAGTTCTAGGAGGTCAACCCTCCCAGGCTTCGCCTCCCCTCATTGGGGAGGAGTAAGTTTATTGCTTACTGCCTGAGGCGCCCTTACCGGGGAATGCCGACGGGGCTGCCCAGGCAATTTTTAATGGCCAGAGTGCTCACCTCTCGGGCACTGGCTTTTCAACCCCCACTTTCCGACACGACCTTGGGTCACATCTTTCTTGTGGGAGCAAGATAAAATTGGCCTTGTGCCTAACTCCTGGAGAGGAGTAAATAAAATACTAATAAAAAGCCTAGATAAGACTTTGGCCTATCCTTACGTTGTCAGGCAGAGGTATGGAGTCTCACGCCTAACTTATGTTCTTGTTTTCAATGTTTTTGTTATTTGAATTAAAACATTTTATTCCAGTAAAGTTGATGTGCCAACGAGGAAAATTCTAGAAAGCCGCTGCCAACGGGTAGTTCTGCTAGTCTTTTAATACATTTGATTAGTGTTTCAGGAAATTTTCTCAGCCATCTTTTCCTTTCCAAGGGGAGGTTACTCTTGCACAAGGTTTGCAATAAAAAAAAAAGTTTAAAAAAAAAAAGAAAAATTAACAACTCCTCTTGGTAAAGAAACAACAACAAAAACAAAACAAAATGATGCAAACTAAATAAGTTTTTACTGCACAAATATATTTTGGCCCATGTAAGCAAAATAACCTTTAACCAAAGTGAGTAGCGTGCGAATTCGAGCAGAAGTGACCTTTTGAAATTGGTTGCATTCACGGAGTTACGTTTTCAATAAAAGGAAAAGCAAAACATACGGACACATGCATAGAGTATAAGAAGATTGACCAATGTTTTTTTTGTTTTTTTTTAATGTTTCGCAATTTTTGAGATAAGGATTGATAATTATGATTATTCGGACTATTATTCTCATCTTGGATGATATTCTCACGTTTCGTAACCTCCAACATTCTTCAGGTGCATCTTTAAAAAAATAAATAAATAACTTAACACTTCTACGTGGTCATGGCTGATGGAATGACAAAAATCTACTCCCGTGGATTATATAAATATAATTCATCGGGGTAGATTGTTCGTGTTCCTTTAGCCATGACTGGGTATGACTGTTATTTTCTCAGTTCGAAATTCTGTATAAATTTCCTGAGCTTTAGTAGTCCAAATAATGCGAATGTTTTATTTTAACTTTTTAAATTTACTAACGGATCACCATTTCTGAAAGCTAAAAGCCACTCGAGGACAAGCATTAATGAAATGGATAGAGCGTCAGTCGAATGATGAAGAATATTATGAGAGGTTTAAAAATAATGAATGGAATGAACGAAATATTGTGAATACACCAACCAAGATAGAATAGTGTTATTTAAATAAGTGTTAATGTGGTTTGGTTTACAGCATGAAGTTATTTAGCTACCTCCCACAGTGGTAAGATGTGACACAAGGTCAGAAAGTGGGATTTGATAAACCAGCGCTCGAGAAGATGAGAACTCTGGCCATTAAAAATTGCCTGGGCAGCCCCGTCGGCATTCCCCGGTAGGGTCGCCTCAGGCGATTAGCAATAAACTAACCCCTTCTCAAAGGGTGAGAAGGCAAAGCCTGCGAGGGTGGACCTCCTAGAACTGCACAGGACAGACAGTGCAGTATCAATCGGAACAGATACTACACTTTGATCCCGGCCCAAAAAATGCTGTTGTGAAATGGTTAATAACAGGGTTGCGGAGTCAGAAGGTATAAGGTCCGACTCAGACTCCTAGGATAACAAAAATTCCGACTCTGATTGCTTATATTAAGGTCTTCCAATATCAGACTGTATGTTGATTCTTTAGAGATTAAAAAATCCGACGCTGACTCCTAGCATTCTTACAACTCCGACTCCTAGCATTCTTACAACTCTGACTCCTAGCATTCTTACCACTCTGACTCCTAGCATTCTTACCACTCTGACTCCTAGCATTCTTACCACTCTGACTCCTAGCATTCTTACCACTCTGACTCCTAGCATTCTTACCACTCTGACTCCTAGCATTCTTACCACTCCGACTCCTAGCATTCTTACAACTCCGACTCCTAGCATTCTTACCACTCCGACTCCTAGCATTCTTACCACTCTGACTCCTAGCATTCTTACCACTCTGACTCCTAGCATTCTTACCACTCTGACTCCTAGCATTCTTTACAACTCTAATAAAAAAAAAATATATATATTTACTTGAAAATGGATGATGTCACAAAGCTAGCTTTATTTTTTGAAAAGGTACCATTTACCACTTTTATGATGTCATTAACAATACGTGTAACAAATACTGACCCAACGGTTCACGGGTGGTCCAGTAAATATACAAAGATATGACGCATATAATTATAGTAGATTCTAATCCATAGCAGTTCAACCAGGGGTTTTTACCCCGCCGAATAAACCGGTATTGTCTGGGCCTTCGGGTCTGGATTTACACTGGTTCTTTCCCACTTTCCCGACCTTGTGTCACATCTTACCTTGTGGGAGGAAGATAAATAGAAGCAGTATACTAAAACTGGTGGAAGTGCTGAAGCTACTCACACGTTGATAACATTTTGTCTTACCCAGCCTTGGCTACCTTGAAGTACCGTCAAGGCTATGCAATCACTCTCACTAATATAGTTTACCTATTATTGCCGAGAACGGGAAAAAATAATCATATCTCAGCCAAAATTATCACCTTAATGTGGTTGAGGGTTCGTGTGAAGCGGAATTTAATGGTCTTACTGATGAATATTTTTTTTTTTTTTTTTACAATAAGCTCAAATTCTGGGGCTAAATCACCTTATTTTGGCACTAGGCCAAATTATTGTAACTCGGCGAAAAGGAACTACCACGCTTGTTGGAAGCGGAATATAATTCTCTTATCGATGAAAAAAAAAAAAAATTTTAATTCCCCAAACTCAAATTCCCAGCGTCTTTCGTTATTTTGAGCGTTTTTTCATCATTTTTGAGCTCCAAAAATAATTTTTTTTTTTTAAATCTACAATTCTGACAAAAGAATTGACTAATTACTATATTACATGTCCCAGGCATTATTATAAAACGTTTTATAAGCATCTTAAGAATTTAAAACTAAATAATGAGCCAAGTATCCAATGAACTCTCCCAATTCATTGAATGACGAACACTACTATGTTCTTTTTCACTATGCTCGTAACTATTCTAACATTTATTATTAAACGTTTTCTCCGTTAACTGTAGAATACACACTAACATGGCTGAGTGTCCTCTAAGCCTTACGATCTGGGGCCAAGGTGTTCGCTTGGTTTATGTTCATGTTCGTCCATTCACAAACGTTGGCTATCCATCTTTTCTTTTGTCTACCTTTCGACCGGTTTTCTTGTATTATGCCTTCAACGCATATTTTGCAAAGACTTAGACTGGAACGCTTAACGTGACCAAACAATTTAAAGACTTTACATTTGATGACAGAATATATTGATGGGATGCCAGTAGCCCATGCATTAACAATCAGCATTTCAAAGGGGTTTTCATAATTGTGGAAATTTTGAAAATTAATTTTGCCAAAGGCCAGGGTCGAAGATCCCATCTTATATCACGAATTTGTATTCCAAACGCTCCTCCTTATGCAGGGATGTGAGTAGCCAATGGGGAAAAAAAAGCTGAAATTGAGATGAAGTTTCCAACCTTTGGGGGGGGGGGGATGTGCGTATGTGAGGAGTGGGGATCATTCTTTGATGAAACAAAAGTGTTCTACCCATATTGTGAATCGTTTGGAAGTGTGAGGTAAACAAACTAATCGTGCTGGAAGAGAAAGAGAAATAAAATCAGTCAAATGACGAAAAAAATAGGAAAGAAATCAGACTTTGCTTTAAAAAAAAAAAAATCGCTTTCTTTTTTTTAAATCAAAGAAAAAGCTGAATTCTACCTATTCTGATTCATATCCTTGTTATGTAATATTTTTTTAACATTTAAATTACAATATTATTTCATCATTTTTGGACAGATATTACACTTTGTTCTTTGGCAAAAGACCAAGAAAGTGTATTTTCATTTGAGTTTCACGTTCGACACAATTCCAATGGCAAGAAGAAATGGAAACAACGCCGAGATAAGCAAAGAGCACATACAGCACCTGGTATTCCCAAATGGTCACCCATTTTAGTACTGACTAGGCTCAACGTCGCTTAACTTCGGTGATCTAACGGGAACGGCATAATCCTACTAATTTATGTTGCGACATTAATTGAATATGTTTTTTATATGGTGTTATGTCTGCATATAAAAATAGAGACTTTATGAGATAGGAGACAGCGAGCGAGTCACCTGTCGCTCACATTATTTTAATATCATCTCTTCAGAATTGGTTACGCTGCAATGAAACAGGAAACATTTCTTGATGGAGGCAAAATGCCAGGAAGAGGAACTTCTTGAAAAACAAGCATAACAACAATAAAAATGCAGAAAATGCTATTTTATTGTCTTTGGTGCTTTGCACAGTTAATAGCCTTGACTTTCATTTAATTTTGCAATGATAAAAAGGCATGGAGGTCGTTTTCAGATTTTTGGCTAAGAGAAAAGTGTAGTATCTGTTCTAACACTTCACTTTATATTTTCTGTCCTTGCCTCCCATGAGGGCAGAGTTAGACCCAAGGTCAGTTTTTAATGTAGAGAAAACCCATCTCCTCAAAATTCAAAAAAATAAAATTTCTTCAATCTAAATGAATTTCTTCTTCACTGACAGAGAACAGAACAGATGATGTGTAGTATCAGAACAGATATTACACCTTAATCTAAGTCAAAAGGCCAAGCTGAGCATTGGTCTGTTTCGCTTAAGTTTGAAATCGTATTTTTATTGTTCATCATACTTAAGTTTGAAATAGTGTGAAACCATTCGTGGACCAACAGAGATATAGCGTGGTAGAATCTTATCGACCCGGCACGGTGCTACAAGATCCTGTAGTACGATAGTCGCATTCCCGTTTGGAGCAGCGGTTGATCATTGTCTTTAAATCTTCAAAAGCCTGTGGTTTGCTGCCTGGCCATATTAAGGTTACTCATTAATTCTCTGGAGAGAATTAATTATCTAAACCTCGGGAAAAGGGACCATAGCAGCTGGTAATGGAACACTTGATAAAAAAGTGGACAAAATATTTTGTATAAAAAAAGCATTTATTTTTACCACTGTATTTTGAACATCACAAAACTTGAACCGTCAGTGCTGTGCAAAAATGCCGGGTTTTCAACGCCTGCCCTTTTCTTTTGTGACGACAAAAAGAGAGAAGGAAAGAGAACTAAGAACAAAAGTCACTCATAGTTTATCTACCAACCCACGCACTCTGCTGCCGACAGCTGTCAGGCTGAGGTGATTTGACTTTCGACCCTTTGGCACGAATGACCCGAGTTATTGACAACAATTCTGATGATAAAGGTGATAACAAATTTGATGGACAAGGCCCCTCTTTTTAATGCTGGGCATAATAATGCCTTTGTTGAGAAAAGTGTGTTATCTTTTACTATGAACATACATGAGTGCGTTTACTGCACTGGCCGTGATCGTCCCGCTCGTTGCGCCTGGTGCAAGGTTGCTCTTCGACTCAGTGCTGCAACAAAGAATTCTCATTCCATGTAAAACCAATTCGAAGTGTAGTATCTGATTTGTCTAAAGAAAGTAAAATAATATTATGGGGTCTGCATTCATGCCAGATGTCCATAGAATAGAAATGTTGTAACCTCCTACAAGGGTTTTGGAGATAGACCCCAATAACCAAATATATTCCCAAACTACATTTATGAATATGCATGAGTGCATTCACTACACTGGCCGCACTCGTCCCACTCGTTATGCCAGTCCAAAGTTGTTGGTCGATTCAGTCAGTGCTGCAACAAAGGAATTCTCGTTCCAGTTTATGAAATAATTAACAGATGTTTATTTTTGGGAGATTACAAATGGTACTCGTTTTCTTAGGTTGAGTGGCAGACTTGCAAAATGAGATCTTTTATCCCGGCCAAATAAAATATAAGTCCAATCAATACAATCCTTTAGCTAAGAGCCCTCAAGGGCTCACCTTGCCCGGAGAGGCACACAAGCCCAACTGACCGCCAGTCCTCAGAAATAATAACTGTCTGTGCCATGCCCGGAGGGCCAACTCTTACTCTCCAGCTCCCTTTCCTTGAATATTTTCACACCTGAAAGAAAATCTTAGATTCTGGTCTTTCTCAGTGGTCATCATTTGACCACCCAGAAGCTGACTACTAGAGATATCCACTAGAGATAACGGCTAGACAGTGTTCACAATCTGGAGCCCATCTAGGAACATTACTTTTCTTAACTAGGTTTGAATCAGCAAGATTCCCCATTTAATGAGGCACTTATTTTATTTTAAACAAAAGACAATTTCTGAGTGGTCCAACTCACAATCAGAGATATTTTCAATTTCTTCTGTGACTCACCCCCACCTTTTCCCGAACATCTATCGCTTGCAACGTCTTCCCTTCGCATGCACCGCTAAAACATGCAGCATAGTGCATGTTTATAATACCACCCCAAATTCCGTTCGAAGTCATGCCAAAAAGGAAAAAACTTTGATGGCCTTGTGCCACAATAGCATCCAATATGAAGATTTAATGGACGTGTTTTAAGAATATACACTCTTTTTTTTTTCTTTTTCCGATTCCATTTTACAATTTTTAATTCAAACTTCGTCTTTTAAGGATATTCAATTTCAGAGAATGTCTTTGAGTTGTTTCATTACAACAGAACTTCCATTGATGTGGCAAATATTCTTCAGAAACACAATTTTCTATCGAGCTTGTTACAACGACACGTTTTTAATTTAATTCAACTTTGAAAAAAAAAAAAAATTTCACAGAAAGAATCAGAGAAAAGAATATTCCAAATTGAGGAACCGCAGTTAAAACACAGTCACACTCTACTACCCCTGTGTGTTGGGGTGCAGGAACTGGAAGGTTTAAGTAGAGCTCTGGAGGCCTCTTATGTTTTACCTTTTATTACCTCGTCAAACGTTCACTCTTTTGAAAATCACTATTAAATTTGAAAACCTGTCCTTCTCATCTATATATATATAAATGTCAATGAGTGTGTGTGCGTGTTCCCTATAGAAAGAAAGTTTAGAAAATGTACATGAAACTAAAAGTGTATTTTTTTGTAAAACTTTCCGAGGAAGACGATATAAGTGGCCCTGAATCTCTACGTGGACTCCTAAGATAGCTGGAGGCGGGGGGGGGGGGGGTAGAACCTTCCTTAAAACTTAAAATATATCCTATTAACTTAAAAAATCATTTCGATAAAATTCTTCAGGGAAGAAAATAGAAGTGGTCCTGAATCTTTATGTACCCCTCAATTGCCGAATCTCTATGTGCCCCCTTCTAAGGGAGCTATGAAGGCAAAACCTCCTTTAAACTTCAAATACGTCTATCCGATTTGAATGAAATTTAAAGCATATGTATAGAACACCAATTCAGAGAGTTTCCCACAATTTCAGTTTCTTCCGATTACGTTAAGGGGGCAGAATGAAGGGCAGTAAAAAAAAAAAATAATAATAATAATATGGTGTAATTAGCATAGTGGATAAGGATATAGTATTCCTAATTAAATCGCGAGCAACGCCAGGTCTCCCTGCTAGAAATTAATTTATTGAATAAATCCTAAAAATTATATCAAAAGTGGATAATTTTCTGATTTTTAGTGATGAAAATAATTTAACATATTTGCGAGTTCACAAAAAGTGTTCTTCTCGTGGGCTGAGGTCAGACAATGTATCTGGGCAGGTTTGTAGCAACAAAGTTCATCCATCTGTGCCCGAAATAAAAATGCTTAAAATCGTTTCTGCGCATGTAGCTCGGCGCATACACTCGCCTGAATCAATAAAAGCAAATAAAAACATTTTAAGCTAATCAGATGCATTTCTCTGGATTTATCAAATTTGCTGTTTTGATCCACCCCTAGTGAATAAAAAGACAGATTTTTTTTTCTTTCAATAAACAGTTTGAGCCAAAGTTCCAGGACAGATCTAATAACATTTCGCTAGTTTCCCTTGCCTCTCTATTGGGCGATTGGGGAAGCTGATAATGTTTTTCTCAACTCACGCATACACACAGTCATAAGCATACACACCCTGCCACTAACGCACACACATACACAATACATTAACTCTTTCACGTTGTCGTCTGCTCATCAAAACAAATGTATAAACTTATTCATTTTAATACTCCTAACATTTTTATACTGAACGTTTTACAATGAAAACAAATGAAGATTAACTCTTATTAATAACTTTCAATCAAATGTAAATTTTGTAATTGAGTGAGGAAGTTTTGATTACGATTAATTAAATTAAATTATCGACTCAGGCTTCCTCAATATCTCAGCTAATGAACCCCCTTTGTCCTGCAAGGACTTTCAAAATATAAACAAGCCACGCATGCGTGGTCCCCCTCTGTATGTGACTCGATGTGGCGAGTGTAAAATGCAATAAATTTGGGCAATTTGGGGAATTTTTGACCCCCATTGTACCCCCTGGGGGCGAAACCAGAATTTTTCTGATGTCAAGAATGCTCATTTTATATCCAGAACAATTGCCTCTACATTTTGGCCAAGTTTCAGAAAAATTGAATGGATGGATCAAACATTATGGGAGAAAAGGGTCATTTTTTGCCATTTTGGGGGCTTTTGACCCCCTGGGGGCGCGAACCAGATTTTTTCCAAGGTCAGCGATACTTATTTTCTATTAGGAACAATTGCCTCCATATTTTGGCCAAGTTTCAGAGAAATTGAATGGATGGATGAAAAGTTATGGGGCAAAAAATGTCATTTTTTGCCATTTTGGGGCCTTTTGACCCCCTGGAGGGTTAACCAGATTTTTTTCAAAAATCGGAGAATGTCACTTTCTAACCTGACAAAAGTTACAACTTCATGGAAAATTTCAGAGAAATTCAATGGATGGTTGCGGAGAAAAATCCGGACGGACGGAAATGCCTCAAAACAAACATTCTATGTTTCCCTATCTATGTAAACTTCTATTTTAAACATATATAAAATATCTCTTTTGTGAACTTATGCTTTTGAATTCATTATTTTGTTTGTGTTTATCATATAACATTTCTCTCGCTCTCTCACATTTGAGTATTACCTAAAAATGTTTTCCTTAAAAATGTTTCTCTAAAACCGGCTCTCTCCAAAGATTCCCCCCCCCCCCCAAAAAAAAACGAGAACCCTAAAAAGGGGCTGCCAAAGGTTGATTTGTCATTTTTTTCTCTCCAAAAATCAACATAACTTTGGTGGAAAAATCTGTGGTGTTGGTGTGATAACATCTGACAGCAAACAATAGATCTCTGACTTTAAAAAGATAATTCTGCATTTTTTAAATTTTTAATTGAAATCGCTTCAGACAAGGCATGAAGCCACTTGATGTAATGGGCTAACAATAGTTTTAAATATTGATTTTGACTTCAAAATTTAAAATATAATTTTTAGATATCATCATATATTCTCATATCATTTATCTCCATGCAACACATGCCTCCAACCCTCACTGACCTGGTTTCACTTCCATACATGATTACACTGCACACACATGCCTGATACACTTTTCCCTTGGTCGATAGTGGTAATGCTCTGCTGGTTAGTAATGGCAAGTTCCATGAACTTACTCCATCCACTTCTAACTCTTGCTATCACAAGCATGCCAGATACATGTAAGTTCACTTTTATTATAAAGAGAATCAAACGTTTATAGTTATAGAGTGCCCCCCCCCCCCACAATTTACATTTAGATTTTAAAGCTTCATGAAAAACTACTAAGTCTGGAAATACATTTGGCACTGATTTTATTTCTTTATATTTTCGCAATTTTTTTAGATGAGGATTAATAGTTTCTATTATTTAGATGATTCCGACTACTGTTCTCATGTTGGATGTAATTCTCACAACGTTTCGGCCGATGTAACCTCCAACCTTCTTTAGGTGCATCTATTCAGCTCAGAAACCTATACTGGATTTCCAACTGAACCCTTTATTTAATCCACAGGAGTAGATTGTTCACGAACCTGTGGTGTAATGGTTAAAGGCATCGATTAACAATCTGTTTTAAGTGTTATTCGTACATAGTATATACATAGTAATGTCGTACATAGTATATACATAGTAATGTCGTACATAGTATATACATAGTAATGTCGTACATAGTATATACATAGTATATACATAGTAATGTCGTACATAGTATATACATAGTAATGTCGTACATAGTATATACATAGTAATGTCGTACATAGTATATACATAGTAATGTCGTACATAGTATATACATAGTAATGTCGTACATAGTATATAGTAATGTCATACATAGTATATACATAGCAATGTCGTACATAGTATATACATAGTAATGTCGTACATAGTATATACATAGTAATGTCGTACATAGTATATACATAGTAATGTCGTACATAGTATATACATAGTAATGTCGTACATAGCATATACATAGTAATGTCGTACATAGCATATACATAGTAATGTCGTACATAGCATATACATAGTAATGTCGTACATAGCATATACATAGTAATGTCGTACATAGCATATACATAGTAATGTCGTACATAGTATATACATAGTAATGTCGTACATAGTATATACATAGTAATGTCGTACATAGTATATACATAGTAATGTCGTACATAGTATATAGTAATGTCGTACATAGTATATACATAGTAATGTCGTACATAGTATATAGTAATGTCGTACACATCTAAAACAAGATTCATACTAGAATTGTCCACATGAACCCATGGTGCAATGATTAATGGTGTTGATTAACAATCAGTTCGAAATGACAGTATTCTGGAGGTTAAAGGTTCAATCCTTACTGCAGGCGATAATAACTAAGAATCACATAAGAATTAACACTTCTACCCAGTCATGGCTGACGGAACGAGAACAATCCACCCTTATGGGTTAAATAAAGGGTTCAGTTAGAAATTTACTATAGATTCCGAAGTTTGAAGTAAAGATTCCCAATTATTCAATATTCTGATTATTTAATCCATAGGGGTAGTTTGTTTTCGTCCCATCAGCCACGACCGGGTAGGTGTTAATTTTTTTGTTATTCCAAATTTCAACCAAAACGTTGTGAAAATAACAACCAAGATGGGAATAGTAGTCCGAAAAATCCAAATAATAAAAAAAAATTTTTTTTTTTCTTTTTTAGTTTTAAATTCAAATTCCATCTTCCAAAAATATTCAATTCCAGATCACGCCCTTCAGATTTCTGATTATAACAGAATTTCAATTTCTGTGGCAGGTATTGTTCGGAAACACAATTTTCTCTCAACTTGCAGCGAGGATAATTAAAAAGATGTTTTCCCCATTTATTATGCCAAGAAAGAATCGTAGAAAAAAAGTATTCCTGAAAAACGAATTTTGGAATTTTACGAAGGTTGGGAAGAAGAAAAAAAAAAAAAAAAAAAAAAAAAAAAAAAAGCAAAGATATAAAAAAAGCAAATACAAACTATTTTTACCATTTCAATTGTTCCGGATTTTCAATTCTTCCTGATTTGTCAAAAAATGTTTCAGAGCGAAAATGATGGTACCGCCAAAATTAAAAGACCCCCCCCCCCCCTCCAAAAAAAAAAAAAAGAGACAAAAAATATTTACTGCATTTAAAATAGCTGTTGAAAATTTTAATTTGGTTTTATTTTTGCAAATTATTTCATTTTATTTTTCTATACATGCACATTGTGCACTACAATTTCATGTTTCTCACATTGAGAATATCCTTGGCCTTTTGGCTTGGAGCAAGACGTAGTATCTGTTCTGGTGCAACACTTGATCTTTTCTGTCTTCGGTCAGTGAAGGAGAGGTCGTCCTAGACCGAGACAATTTTTATTTTCGTCCCAATCCAGAGTGCTCCTTTTTGGGGAGTTGGACTTTCCCCACATTAAAAACTGACCTTGTATCTAACTCTGCCCTCGTAGGGAGGCAAATAAATAGGGACCACTACCTGATTTTGACAACGTTAGGTTTTGCAGGGACATGTCGCTGTCCTCTTACATACAGCGTTTAGTATTTCCAAAATGGTCACCTATAAGATACTGACCAGGTTAAACATCGCTTTAATTCGATGATCTAATGACTACTCGTATGTCAGCATGATTATGCCGTATTAGGGGCTCGTCCCGGACTTGGCCTTTTGGCTAAGATCAAAGTGTAGTATCTGTTCCGATGGATACTGCACGCCTGTCCTGTGCAGTTCTAGGAGGTCCACCCTCCCAGGCTTTGCCTCCCCTCTTTGGGGAGGAGTAAGTTTATTGCTTACTGTCTGAGGCACCCCTACCGGGGAATGCCGACGGGGCTACCCAGGCAATTTTTAAATGGCCAGAGTGCTCACCTCTCGAGCGCTGGCTTTTCAAACCCCACTTTCTCGACCCGATCTTGGGTCACATCTTACTTGTGGGCGTAAGATAAAACTGGCCTTGTGCCTAACTCCTGGGGAGGAGTAAATAAAACCAATGTTTTAATCTATTATAACGCTGTGTTGCAGAATTCTTTATGTATTTATACTTTTTCTGTAACACTTAATAGTTAAAACAGAATTTACAGAATGAATTTTCTTGCTGTTTTAGCTATTCAGTGTTACAGAAAAATATTTTTTAACATAAATCAGTCATATGACTGTATTCTTCTGGCTGACAATGTAAGGATTGCATTCTGGTTGCTGTTTTCAAACAGCATTAGATCCATATATTAAATTTGTCCGGAAGTTGAAATCTCAGCAAAAGTTTGACCTTGTACATGAATTGCTGTTTTAGCTATTAAGTGTTACAGTAAAATATTTTTTTAACATAAATCAGTCATGGGAGGTGACGGTGGTTAAGTGGATAACGACACGGACTGAAGACCTGGGTGTTCCAAGTTCGAATCCAATCGGTTCCACAGTACTACTTTCACTTAGGGATGTTGGCAACCTTCTCGTGGTCCTTCCCGTAAGTACCCGATGTCTTGCCAGAAAGTATTCTAACTAGAAAAATATCGGGGAAACTAATGCCAACACCAGAATCATCTGATTCGCACGAAAGAAGAAGAAGTCATGAGACTGTATTCTTCTGGCTGACAATGTAAGGATTGCATTCTGGTTGCTGTTTTCAAACAGCATTAGATCCATATATAAAATTTGTCCGGAAGTTGAAATCTCAGCAAAAGTTTGACCGTGTACATGAATTCTAAAAGATCCTGCAATAAAAATAGTTTCTAAAATCAACCAGCCAAGTCAATATCGACAAGAGAAACACAATTAAAAAAAAAAAAAACTATTTTAAACAAAAATAATTTAATTACGAAATTAAATACACCAGAGTAAATTTCACTTTATTCATAAACAAGTCGGCCATTTTAATCCTAGTTCTCTATATTGTATAAAGTATTCCTGAAGTTATACCATTGAAAGACTGATAACTCAAGAACTATCTATCTAATCAGGTTGAAATGTTGCATTCAGGTTGCTGTTATCAAACAGCATTAGATCCATATATTAAATTTGTCCGGAAGTTAAAATCTCAGCAAAATTTTGTCCCTGATGAAACTTTTAAATGTAAAGATAATATAAGATGCAGGACGTCATTGGCTACAATATGAGCCAAGTAGTAATTCTCTACAATTAATAGAACTGAAGTTATCGCCAAAAGTGTGAATTTCATTGTTTCTCTGAACTTCACCTTGATCTCTGACCAAGATGACCGAAAATTAAATCGATTCAAAGTTAGACCGTAACCGATATTTTGATATTTTGATAGTTTTAATGTAATAGAGGAAACTGCTGTGTTGAAAACTGCTTCTAACAAATAGAATATCTGTTACAATAGCTTGCAGCAGGAGAAAAATCACTAGATATTATCCTTCACTTTGATTATCACAATCCTACAATATTTTCAGTAAATACAACTATTAAAGTAAAAATGTAACTTTAGCCTAAGTAGTCTCTGTGGCTTTATTAATAAACTAGAACATAAGTCAGTCATGAGACTGTATTTTTCTGGCTGACAATGTAAGAATGTGCCAAAGTCTTAGCTAGGCCTTTGTTCTCTATATTGTATAAAGTATTCCTGAAGTTATACCATGGAAAGACTGATAACTCAAGAACTATCTATCTGATCAGGTTGAAATGTTGCATTCTGGTTGCTGTTATCAAACAGCATTAGATCCATATATTAAATTTGTCCGGAAGTTAAAATCTCAGCAAAATTTTGTCCCTGATGAAACTTTTAAATGTAAAGAAAATATAAGATGCAGGATGTCATTGGCTACAATATGAGCCAAGTAGTAATTCTCAACAATTAATAGAACTGAAGATATCGCCAAAAGTGTGTATTTCCTTTTTTCTTGACCTTGATCTCTGACTAAGATGACCGAAAATTAAATCGATTCAAAGTTAGACCGTAACCGATATTTTGACCAATTTGATACCGATTGATAAAAAGTATCAAGATAAAAAATAAAAAATAGTATCTTTTCTTGATTTAAAATAGAATTTACAGAATGAATTTTTTTTGCTGTTTCAAATCAAGAAAAAATACTTGAGATTATTTGTGTTATTCGAACTACTATTCTCATCTTGGATGTTATTTTTACAACGTTTTGGCCGACGTGACTCCAACTTTCTTCAGGTGTATGTTCTTGAGCTCGGAAATCTCTATGGAATTTCGAACGAAATCCTCTATTTAATCCCCGGTGCTAGACTGTTCTCGTTCCGTGAGCCATGATCAGGTAGAAGCCTTAAGTAATACTTAATTACATTCTTAGTACTGCTTGCAGTGAGGATTGAAACTTCAACCTCCAGAAGACTGTCACTTAGAACTGATTATTACTTAGCACTTTATCCGTTGTGTCACATGTACCCATGGTGCAACAGAAAAAGTTAGGCATAGACTGAAGTTTGTTTCTACGAACAGTGTGTGCGCTAAACGATTGACCCATGGAGAAAACATGATATTGTGCGCTATTAATTTAATACATAAAGCAGACTGCCCCCCTCTCTCCCTCTCTCTCTCTCTCTCTCTCTCTCTCTCAAGGATGGAAAGGAAACAAAAGTATATCAATACTTCTTTTCCCTCTTTTTCATCCACAGGTCTGCTGCTGCTGCTGCTTTTATCTAGGTCATTATACAAAAAAAATGTGTCCATTTTAAAAATCTTCCAAGGCTGATAAATTATTTTCAAGAAAAAAATTAAATCGAAATACATTTTATTTTTGTTAAAAACATGGGCTAATGTTGTGAAAAAACAAACAAGCAAAATAACCGGCTAATTAGAATCAAATATTGATTTTGTAGGAAGAAAGTCATTAGCCACAAAGATGTGAAAAACAGACTTACTTTACTTTATATGTTAGATAAATATATTCAATGAAGTAAATAGTGCTAGTATGAAAAAACAAACCAATTAATAAAATATTTCTCAGGGTTTGGGGGTAGAGTAAAAAAAAATTGGGGGTGGGCTGGAGAGATTGGGGGGTCAGGGAAATTTTTAGGGGGTCGGGCCAAATTTTTTTTTTTTTTTTTTTTTAACTGAATATATTTCTCAGGTTAAGGGAAAGTAAAACAAAAGTTGGGGGTGGGGTTAGAGAGATTGGGGTAGGAGAGCGGGGAAAGTTTTAGGGGTCGGGCTAAACTTTTTAGGGGTCAGGACAAATTACTTTCGAAAGCAGATTTTCTAGTTGAAAATATGAGGCAGGTCTTGAACGTTTTATTTATTCACAAACTTCCTTTGAACAAAAAAACAAAACAAAAAAAAAAACAGATTTGCATCCCTGGCAAATCAAGTCACCTAAATTAGAGAGGAGTGTGGAGAATTATCAAACCAAAAAAGAAAATTGTAACGTACACACACTAGCTACGTTATAAGAGAGGGATTAACACAAATAAAAGAACCTAAACTAGTCTAATCAGCTATCTACCTGTCACCTACATTGGAGAAGGGGGTTGGAGCATTATCAAACTAAAAGAGAGAGGACACAAAAAAAAGAGGGACCTATGCTAACACACACGCAGGCCGAAGACTGTTCGATTTTACCAACCTCCACACAAGGGCTGGATGTGACACAACAGCATTTAGGTTCGGTATTGAGTAGTCATAAAAGTTGCCTGAATCGGGTCAGTAGGGGCACTCTAAGCAATCGCTGATAACCCCCCTTCTTAATGGGAAGACGCGGAGGGGTAAATTGCTATGCCAGCCCTGAAAGGAGGATGTAATGCCTATGAAGGATGGCCTTCTGAGCACTGAACAGAACCAGTACATCGACGACACTCTAATCCTAGCCCGAGGGTCAGAAACAGAAGGGTTGATGAAAACAAGTGGAAGACATTGATCTCGAAGATAAATGGAGAGTGTATATAGAAATAAAATGTATGCTGCTAACAGTTTAGTTCGTTTGGATTGGTAGGGAAGAATAATAACTAATTGTTTACTGATAGCATGTGTATTAGGTTTTGTTTATTGAAGATTTGAACCTTTGAGAGATGCAAGGACACATCTAAAAATGGTGCAATTGGAAGCAACAAGAGTCAACAAATGTTGTTTAAAGGTATTGACTCTTGATGGGACAACATCTCAAATAAGCAGCTTTGTTCAGCCAATCAGTGGTGCAGAAATACTTATCTCTGAATTTTGTGCATAATATAAAAACCCAACACACAGCTTTCTCCCTCTTTTCCACTTTCTTTCAGACTCTACACACGTGCTTGTCCTTTTGGCTAATAGCAAAGTGTAGTATCTGTTCGGATACATTTCATCTGTTCTGTACTCGGTCAGTCAAGAAGATATCTTTCTAGAATAAGGCAATTTTTAATTTTGTTCCAATTCAGAAGGTCCCTTTTTGGGGAGCTTGATTTTATCCCCATTGAAAACCGACTGACCCTGTGTCTAACTCTTCCCTCGTGGGGAAGTAAGTAAATAGGGACACATATGAGTACACCTGTAAAAGCTAACCTCAGCCCCATGGCTAAAGGCACTCGGCAGGCACAACAAGAGACATTTACAAGCTACCAAACAACACAGAGACGGCATATATACACTGCTTACTGAACTCATGTACACACAAGTTCATGCACAAACTTTCATACTGACTAAAACAATGCCTACTGAGTATACACTGTCACATGCAAACTAAAACGGCGACAACCGAAATAAACATATCAACTCAACTTCTTTCACATACTAAATTCTAATTATCTTCACTTGGAACGTTCTCTCATTCATTAGGAACTCTTCATTTTTGGTTGCCATAAAATTGTCCATAAAAATTGATATATTTTTTTGTATGGATAGACTTTGCCATTTTTATTTTTTTGATATTTCCTATGTGAAAAAAGGTTTGAAACTATCAGGGAACCGTTTACACTCTGACCTTAACGGCTATGAACAACAACGAAAAAGAGAAAGAGACGTCACTACCCATTGAGCCAACTACCTATAACATGTCAATAAAAAATCAAAATAAGTTAGGGGATGGTCGGAAAGATGAAATCATCGAAATAACCTTGCTGTAAAAAAGTTCAATGCACCAACAAGAAAATAATACGCAACCCAGAGTAAATAATGAAGTTGTTGTTGTTCTTTTTAATTGCTTCCATTATTACACCTACAAGGGGAAAAAAGAAGACGGCTGCAATAAAAAGAAAGAGAAAGATATAGCAGCAGAAGTTTCTATATCTTTCTCCACTTACGACTATGATGACAGCTGTGAACAACAACTAAAAATAAAAGAAAGAAAGAGACGTCACAACCCATTGAGCTTGCTACCTACAACGTGTTAATAAGACAAGCTGCAATACCAGAGGATCTGCTGAAGACAAGAATTGATCAACTGTAATTGAAAAATGTTTGAAACTTAATTAGGAAAATATTTAAACCCTAACTTCAATATGGTGGTTAAAGCTCAATTTTATTGGAATGAAATGAAAATGATAATCGACTGGATGCTTCAATAAAAAATAATGCAGATTTCAGACATTAAATAATCTCAGTTAATTCTTTTTAACCAATGAGAATATAGATAATTCTTTTTAACCAATGAAAATACAGGTAATTCTTTTTAACCAATGAGAATACAGGTAATTCTTTTTAACCAATGAGAATACAGGTAATTCTTTTTAACCAATGAGAATACAGGTAATTCTAAAAAGAATTACCTGTATTCTCATTGGTAGATGTAGATGTAGGGATGAGGCAAGTCAAGGCCACTTCCACTGCTCGATCTGGGTTCAGGATTATCATGCCCACCACACTTTTCCTTTATATACTTCTGATTGAGAGACAAAAAAGAGAGATTACTACACAACTAATACTGGATAATAGACAAGCAGCCCCACAATACGGTACTTTCCTCTATCACATCGTGTGACCTATGAGAAAAAAACTAGGTCTGCGCTACATAGGAAAGAGAGAGAGAGAGAGAAAGAGAGAGAGAGAAAGAGAGAGAAAGAGAGAGAAAAAGAGAGAAAGAGAGAGAGAAAGAGAGAAAGAGAGAGAGAAAGAGAGAGAGAAAGAGAGAGAGAAAGAAAGAGAGAGAGAGAGAGAAGAAAGAGAGAGAGAGAGAGAAGAAAGAGAGAGAGAGAGAGAAGAAAGAGAGAGAGAGAGAGAAGAAAGAGAGAGAGAGAGAGAAGAAAGAGAGAGAGAGAAAAAGAGAGAGAAAGAGAAGAGAGAGAGAGAGAGAAAGAGAAGAAAGAGAGAAAGAGAAAGAGAGAGAGAGAGAGAAAGAGAAGAAAGAGAGAAAGAGAAAGAGAGAGAGAGAAAGAGAGAGAGAGTAGATTGTTCTTTAGAACTAGTCGAATGACTATGATGAGAGCAGAACTATTGATCTACAAGTTTTCAACCAGCAGGAAATGTTACAATGGATTTGCTCAGCAAGCCTTCAGACCTGCATTCCTCGATGTCCGTCCAAAGAGCATGAGCCGCAGCCACGTTTGCCACCATCTAACAACAACTAACTGCATCAAAGTAGGAAGGATGATTTATCGGAATTGCCAATCATTGGGTCAAAAGTTAAAGAACCGAACACCAAAAATATTAGGTAATGGAAAATCACATTGATTTGCATCGGAACATTGAATATGTAGCTGCGTAGAAATAATTTCATGTCTTTGATTACATAAAAGCTACGATGACAATTTGTCCATGTTTTTTTAGATGTGTCCTTGCACATCTATGAGAGACTTTGTCCATGGTCAGTCAATCATGCATAGATTTAATGGACCTATCTTATTTGACCCCCTTTTTTTTTCTTTTTTTTTTTACGTTAGGGTGGCATCTTGTTCAAGGGAGGTAACTTAACTTATTTTTAGATTCTTTTTTTTCGACAACTGATTTTAACAAACGAAGCAAATACATGGAACTTGCCAGAGAACTGAATGAAAAATATGCAGCATGAAGAATATCATTGTAATACCAATAACTGTCGGAGCACTCGGAACAGTCCTGAAAAAACTGGAAAAATGACTAGGAGAAATTGGAATGAAAGGGAAGATTGAGAGCATACAATGCATGCCTATCATGAAAACAGCCGAAATCTTAAAGAAAATCCTTGACTGCGGAAGCCAACCCACATAGCCAACGAATGCTAACCAACCACAGATAAATAGAAATAGAACAAAAAAATATAAAAGGGGCATCACACGAACCCGAGGAAATTGAAACTACCAGAAATCCTATAAAATACCCCCCCCCCCTAAAAACACACACGCGCATTTGCAGTGGCACCAGTCTCGGCTGGTTCCACACAAAATGGTCATGAAGGGTCATTAGATTACTGGAACCTTGGAGAGACTTATTGGCACCCAAATTTTTTATTCTTTGTAGATTAAAAACATTCGACTCTGACTTCTAGTAGGGGTGGGACGTAATGGGTGAAAATTTCAGATTCATGCGAGTAGTATTTTTTTGTGTTCATTTATACATAAATAACACTAAACAATCAAACATTTTGAAAATTTTGCAAAATTTAGAAGGTGCAGGCCAATAGTTTTTGGCTATTTTACATTCATGAAAACACTTTCACAGCCTGAAAAATGGTCCTAAATTAAAGTACTATATCAGATTTAACCATCTATATTCATTCATAGCTTTTGAGGATGTTTTAGGACCTGCAATATCGCATGAAACCACTTTTTCACTGAAAAATGATGGATTTTGAGTCCCGTGGAGCCCTAACGGCTATTTTTGGCCTGCACCTTCTGAATTTTGCAAAATTTTTCAAAATGTTTGATTTTTTAGTGTTATTTATGTATAAATGAACACAAAAAAATACTACTCGCATGAATCTGAAATTTTCACCCATTACGTCCCACCCCTACTTCTAGCATTGTGTAGAGTCTGACTCCGATTCTTCCAAAACCTCTGATTGCCTCCGACTCGACTCTTCAACCCTACTTCTAAGCGACAGTCTTCTGGAGGTTGATGGTTTAATGCTTGCTAAAAGTGATACTAAGAATAAATATTTTACAAATTACTTATTTAAGATTTCTACCCAGTCATGGCTGACGGAATGAGAACAATCTACCCCTGTGAATGAAATAAAACATTCAGTTCGAAATCAAATATAGATCCCTGAGTTCAACAAGGAGGCCAGAAGTTACGTCCGAAACGTTGTGAGAATAACATCCAAGATAAAGTAGTCCGAATAATCCAAACTTGTATCCTTCACGCAGCCTTGTTTACGTCCAAGTGAACCAGACAGGAAAATTCCTCCGGCTGAAGGTTGCAATAAATAATAACTTATTATCGATCAGTACGGAAGAAAGTTCTCAATTTTCTGATTTTGGCCCTCACCCACCCCGAGGCAGGGGAGGGGGGAGACTTATATTAGTCTAGAACACAATTATATCTGGTCAGTTTTATATTTCTTTACAAGTGCAAAAAATATATTACATTATAAGGCATAAAAACCCTCCAAGACTGAGGCGAGAATACATGCGACTGTGACGTCATACATGTGGAAGAGCGGAAGCTCTTTGTTGATGTTTATTCCTGATTAGGTCAGACATGACACACATTCGCTTTTCGAGCCATACCATCAAGTGATAGGTGGAATGTAAGTATAAAGATGTTC
The DNA here is from genome assembly GCA_963556195.1 of Sepiola atlantica. Classification (NCBI taxonomy): domain Eukaryota; kingdom Metazoa; phylum Mollusca; class Cephalopoda; order Sepiida; family Sepiolidae; genus Sepiola; species Sepiola atlantica. Next base: position 43,539,635 of record OY744542.1, read on the forward strand.
GGAATCGACCATCTCAGTCCACTCTGAGAGGAAATAACACAGTTGAAAACCTGAACTATTTCACGATGCATATTTTTCCTTAAAGAGAAGCAGTCCGGCCAAACCAAGATGGCCAATAAGGCCATTAGCAGGAAACACAAATGATACATCAAAACTTAGTTATTTGGTGATCTTTGTCGAAGAGAGTTTACAAGTGTGTCACCTCCTGCATAAACTCAATAACACGCATGGATACCCCAGGCACGAGGGTGCGTGGTAGATCTAGGATAACCTGGCTTGAGTGCGTACGAAGTGACTTAACTGCTTGCAACAGGACTGATATCAACTCTATGAATCGGACCGCATGGAGAGCAGGCGTAAGACGTTGCCTGGTGTTGCCCACCCCGGAGTCTGGGCTATCCACAGCACCATAAATACTAAAACTGGAGGATGAGGATGATGATGATGAGGAGGAGGAGGAGGAGGAGGAGGATGATGATGATGATGATTATGATGATGATGATGGTGAGGAGGATGAGGAGGACAATGATGAGATGAGGAGGAGGAGGAGGAGATGATGGTAATGAAGAGGTGATGATGATGATAATAATGATAATAATAATAATAATAATAATAATAATAATAATAATAATAGAAATAATAGAAATATCTCTAAATAAAGTTAGGTATGTGTATATGTGTATATATTTCTATGTACAGGATTCACTCCTGAACTAATTAACCAATTATTACGAATTTTGAAAACATAGCAGCTAGGCATAGGGTGGGTAAAGTGGGCTATATTAAGTTTAAGTTTTATGCAAAGGGGGGGGAAGAGGGAATAGAAACCCTTTGTAAAAATTCAGATATCTCCGGGTTTTGTGAAACTTTAACAACAGACATTAGACATCAATTAATAAACATTCTCCAAATTTCAGATTCTTTTGAGGATTTTAAAGAGTTAATATAGGCACAAGCTCTCATTTCAAAATTAACATATTAGATGTGCAAATACACCGGAGATATTAAATTTTAAACTTAGTATCAGTTAAAATTTGCATTTTTGGCAAAGGCCAAAAGGCCATAACTTTAGAACTGCTCAACTTTGAGAGGTAAAATTCATGTTGTTAAATTCGTATCAAGAAGATCTATAAGTGTAGTACGTTTGAAAAAAAATCCGAGTCGTTTATGGTCTGACCCCTTTGTTGATTTAACCTGGAATGACTGTAATAAGTTTTGATCAAGATTAGAATATAGGATTTTAGACAAAAGGTTTAGGAGGATAATTATTGATTTTAATCTTCATAAATTGACATAAAAGTGGTGCAAAACTGTTCAGTTTGGGGAATTAATTTTACTCGTCCTGCACCGGGCAGTTTTCTAGTTCATTTATAAATTCATCATCAAATTGTACAGGGAATATCTGATGGTATACGAAGATATACAGATTAAAAAACAACAAAATTAGATGAATTCAAAAATAACGGTAAAAAGAAGAATTAAGTGGGCATTTAAGAATTTTTTAAAATGTCATTTTGCTCATATCAACTAAGAAAAATGTCATTTTGCTCATACCAACTATGAAAAATGTCATTTCGCTAATACCAATCAAGAAAAATGTCATTTTGCTCATACCAACTATGAAAAATGTCATTTTGCTCATAACGGGTAAGAAAATTATCATTTCACTAATACCAATCAAGAAAATTGTCATTTCGCTAATACCAATCAAGAAAAATGTCATTTTGCTCACACCAACTAATAAAAATATCATTTTGCTCCTACAAACTAGGAAAAATGTCATTTCACTAATACCAATCAAGAAAAATCTCATTTTGCTCATACCAACTATGAAAAATGTCATTTTGCTCATAACGGGTAAGAAAAATACTATTTTGCTCATAACAGGTAAGAAAAATATCACTTTGCTCATAACGGGTAAGAAAAATATCACTTTGCTCATAACGGGTAAGAAAAATATCACTTTGCTCATAACGGGTAAGAAAAATATCACTTTGCTCATAACGGGTAAGAAAAATATCACTTTGCTCATACCAAGTAAGAAAAATATCACTTTGCTCATACCAAATAAGAAAAATATCACTTTGCTCATACCAAATAAGAAAAACATCACTTTGCTCATACCAAGTAAGAAAAACATCACTTTGCTTATAACTGGTAAGAAAAATATCATTTTCCTCATACCAACTAAGAAAAGATCACTTTGCTCATAACGAGTAAGAAAAATATCACTTTGCTTATAAATCATCATTTTGCTCATACCAAGTAAGAAAAATATCATTTTGCTCATAACGGGTAAGAAAAATACTATTTTGCTCATAACAGGTAAGAAAAATATCACTTTGCTCATACCAAGTAAGAAAAACATCACTTTGCTCATACCAAGTAAGAAAAACATCACTTTGCTTATAACTGGTAAGAAAAATATAATTTTCCTCATACCAAGTAAGATAAAGATAATTTTGCTTAAACCAAGTTAAAATAGATCATTTTGCCGGTCAACAAGGTTAGATCAATAAAACAAGTATTAATTTTCTTTCATGAAAACTCCATTAAAGAGAACCGGATGACCTTTTCAGAGTTTTATTGTTTTATTTTTTACCTGTCAAAAAGCAGAAGAGAAAAAAATAAATATATATCTAATTGCTAATCATCCCAAACTGAATCACCTGAATCACCTGATAAGAAAATAATTCTATAATTATCTTTCAACCGAATTAATCATTTGGGTAATAATCATGGTGAGTATAGATGTTTCAATTATTCCGACTCATTTGCATGGTAATTTAGAGGTTGTTTGGTTTGGTTTGGTTTGGTAGTTTTGTTTTACGGCATATCAACCCTTTTTGGGTTATTTAATGCCGAATCTGGTCATTATAGTAAAAGTTTTTATGCTTCAAGTTCTTTATATCTTCAAATGTTTAATCATCGTTTTCGGTTTGGTAGTTTTGTTTTACGGCATATCAACCCTTTTTGGGTTATTTAATGCCGAATCTGGTCATTATAGTAAAAGTTTTTATGCTTCAAGTTCTTTATATCTTCAAATGTTTAATCATCGTTTTTGGTTTGGTAGTTTTGTTTTACGGCATATCAACCCTTTTTGGGTTATTTAATGCCGAATCTGGTCATTATAGTAAAAGTTTTTATGCTTCAAGTTCTTTATATCTTCAAATGTTTAATCATCGTTTTTGGTTTGGTAGTTTTGTTTTACGGCATATCAACCCTTTTTGGGTTATTTAATGCCGAATCTGGTCATTATAGTAAAAGTTTTTATGCTTCAAGTTCTTTATATCTTCAAATGTTTAATCATCGTTTTTGGTTTGGTAGTTTTGTTTTACGGCATATCAACCCTTTTTGGGTTATTTAATGCCGAATCTGGTCATTATAGTAAAAGTTTTTATGCTTCAAGTTCTTTATATCTTCAAATGTTTAATCATCGTTTTTGGTTTGGTAGTTTTGTTTTACGGCATATCAACCCTTTTTGGGTTATTTAATGCCGAATCTGGTCATTATAGTAAAAGATTTATGCTTCAAGATCTAAAAATAAAATAAAAAAGGGGAGGGAGAAAGGGAGAGGGGCTGTTGTTTTTGTTTTTGGTTTTGTAGAACATAATTAAGTTTTACAAAAAAGAAAAAAAAAACAAAAAACGTCAATGTAGGTGAATTTCGTCTCAGGGAGCCACAGGGCAGCCTGATCTGGTATCACCAGTTAGAGGTTGTGGCATAGGGCACTTGGGTTAGCAGATGTAGAACATTTGGGGTAGCAGGGTCAGTTGGCAGGAGAAGGTAAAAGAAAGCATGGGAAGAAGTGATAACGATGGATTTGAGAGAAAGAGAGATAAATAAAATAAATATATATATATATATATTGGATTTACTTCATTCTTGAGAACTTTTTCAATGCTACCTTCACGAAAACCCTTCTTTTCTATATTTAAATCTCCTTTCACTGGACACCTTATCAACGGACATTTACCCCATATTTTTTACACGCACATTCTCACTCTCCATTACTTAATATTTTTTTCAAATTTTGAATTTTGGCTTTTCCACTGCCAACTTATTTATGTAATTCCTCTGATGATAAGATTTTATTTTTTAAATTTTTTTATTGATATTTTTTTATATTTTTATTTTTTATTTCCATTATTATTATTAATTATTATTATTATTATTATTATTATTATTATTATTTATTATTTCCATTATTATTATTATTATTATTATTATTATTATTATTATTATTTATTTATTATTTCCATCATTATTATTATTATTATTTATTTATTTTTTATTTCCATTATTATTATTATTATTATTATTATTATTACTTATTTATTTTTTATTTCCATCATTATTATTATTATTATTATTTATTTATTTTTTATTTCCATCATTATTATTATTATTATTATTATTATTTATTTATTTTTTATTTCCATCATCATTATTATTATTATTATTATTATTATTTATTTTTTATTTCCATCATTATTATTATTATTATTATTTATTTTTTATTTCCATCATTATTATTTATTTATTTTTTATTTCCATCATTATTATTATTATTATTATTATTTATTTATTTTTTATTTCCATCATTATTATTATTATTATTATTATTTATTTATTTTTTATTTCCATCATTATTATTATTATTATTATTTATTTATTTTTTATTTCCATCATTATTATTATTATTATTATTATTGTTGTTGTTGTGTATTAATTGTTAAAGACTGATAGGGCATTAGTACCAGTGGTGAATGCTATTTTATTAATTGTGGGTTGTATTTTTTTATGTGTAGAGCTTCGAAGATTATATATATATATATATATATATATATATATATATATATATATATATATATATATATATAGAGAGAGAGAGAGAGAGAGAGAGATTTTCCCCTATTTCAATGACTGGAGTAATTGACTAACCAAAATAAAGTGCATAAAAACTTATTTTGTCATTTATTTCCTTCATCTATTGATTGATTGATTGATTGGTGTTCTGTAAAAGTTTCCTATCATTTTTTAAATAATAATCTTTGATATTTAGGTGGAGGGTATTTTGCCCTCTCACTGAAAGTCCTCCCACACCACTTATCTTCACTGTGTGCTGCCAAATTTAATACGATACAACAAAATGGTAAGCACAGCTTCTCCATATTACAAGACAAGTTTGCCAAATGAATTAATAAATTTGGCAAACTGAAACTCTCGGCAGAAGTTACATTACGGATAAGGTTTAATATCAGGAACTAAATCTGACCGAACACCGTTTGCTGCTGACTTTGAATCGGGTACTCGGTACTTGTTCAGATTAAGACCTGAGCTAACTGACCCTGGCCCTAAGCCTAACCATGACCCTAACACTGACGACGGGGTCAAAGTTAGCTCGGGTACTATTCTGGTTTGCCGAACAGTGTTATCGTATTTCCATTTTTGTACCTATATAAAAAAAATAAAATAAAAAAAAAAACAAAAAAAAAAACAAGAGAACTATTTCCAATCATTCCAAAACAACGCATCAGATACACCAGGTAAGAAGAACATTAATTTCTTAATTACTTTGCAAACCAATTAGCTCTTGGGTAACCATGGCGACTGTAGAGATTCTAATTATTTTCTGATATTCATTTGATTTGCATAACAATCAGTGTCGCTGACCGAGATTAACCTTGCTTTTTTACCCTTCGCCATCAAACTCCAATTCAATCAGGATCAGTATTTGGTTATTAAGGGTCACCAACGGAGCACTCTTGCATCATCAATCTTATATTTCGGTTTTGTACATGTTACTTACACAGAGATGCTATGTGGGGAGTTGTACTAAAAGATAAGTGCAGAAAGTTGAATCAGAGCAACAGCTTCTGAAGAAAAGGAACAACAACCGTGTATACTAATTGAACAATTTTACATAGAAAAAATAAATGGAGCAACCTAAGTCGAAGACTCCTGTTTCATTGGCTAGTATATCCTTATTATCAAGAAGGTATGTATGTGTGTACGAGTGTCGTTGCCGACATCGCACACTGCCCATGGCCTTAGCGGCGGTGATTTGTTAAGAATCACCGTGTCTAGGGCACAGCATATGGAAGGCGGAGCCCATCCCTCTCCTTCCGCTGCCTTGAACATTTTAGCCTGAAGATTGCCCCGGGGATGAAACGCGGAAGACTCTGTGTAGCTTAATTGCCATAAATATATTTTCATAGCTTACTACCTAGCTCTACTTAAGTATCGAGCACTATTGAAGTAAATACTGAAAATTGATACATAAAAAATAATATCGCCTTATAAAATTTCATGTGGATACATGAAATACCAATATATATATAAATATATATATAATATTTATTTATATATATATATATATATTTATATTTATATATATTAGATATGCACTCAAATGATGTCCCTTTTTGTGTGTAATCTTTGGCATTTTTCCCAGTGTCTGTCACATTCAATGAACTTACAGTGATATTAAATTGGGCAGTTTATTTGATTTATAAGAATATATTGTTTTTCGTTCGTCAACTGTCAAGCCCGGTGTCCTTGCAGAAGAATTTCTCAAAACTCATAACAACCAATTCTTCTTTCATATGATGCCAATCTGTCTTTCGACTTGGCTCGGAAACAGTCTTGCATTAGCCGACCAAAGGATTGAATGTTATATTGTGGCCTCTGGAAGAATTGAGGCAATAAAAAAAAAAATGACAGATTAATTCTTTAAGTTAAAGGACACACCGCCCCCCCCCACACCTAACCCCCCCCCCTCAAAAAAGAAAAACGAATATAAAATACGGTAAAATTAATTGATAGCATAAAATAAAGTAGTGCCAATTGACAAAGCCTGACGTCATGACAAACAAACATATCATTGGTCGAGTAACGTCAGTGGTGATTATTGTAGAAATTCAATATACGAAATTTAAAATAAAAATGAACTATTAACAAAAATGATACATTTTTGAAAAAATAAATAACAATAAAACAGGAGGCGGGTAATTTCCTTAGTAATGTGATTTTTTTTCTTCCTTTTGAGAATAATAATAAATAAGTAATATATTAAAAAATAAACAATGTTTTTGAGCAACGAAATAATTTTTTTGAACAACGGAATGTTATGTTTTTTTCCTTGGTTGATATGTCCATGTTGCAAAATAAGTTACTAAATTAATGTGTTCTCCTGTCCCCCCCCCCCCCCCAAACAGGTAGAGTTAGTCGGGAAGAAATTTCTTTTTACGGGAGGAATTTTTTAATTTTTTATTCATTAATTTTTGTTTATTTGTTATTTACTTAAAGAAACCAATAAAATACAAAAAACAAAACAAACAAAAAAACGAAAGTCAACGAAAATCCGGGGGGAGGGTGTCAAAATACCGCTTCTGCTACATTCCCGGTATATGGGCTTTTCGGGGAGGGGGGCTTCAAGATACCAATTCTGCGACATTCTCGGTTGACCGGAACTTTTTTGGAAAGGGGACAAAAAAGCGGTGCCTTAAATATGACGCGACTTCCTGTTTGCAGACGAAACATCTGGGTACCCGTTCTGTACCGTAGCACCTGGGACTGGTATTTTTTTTTTTTTTAACATAGTTCAATTCAAAAAAGGCAAGTTGCCACTGTAGACATAAGGGGCTACTGAGAATTTGGGTTAAAGTTTTAGAGGTCATCCTAAATTGGGAGCTTAGCAGCAAGGTGCTTGTTCACATTAGTTTTAAATTCTTGCATGTCGGTACAGTCGGGGGAAGCAGGGAGCAGGGAGGGAGTTCCAAAGGTCGGCAGCATGAGGAAAGAAGCTATTGGAGTAGAAGGCTCCCTGACATCTGAGGACCTCCACAGTGAATAGATAGGATTTAGCTGATTGTCGGGTTTGTCGAGTGTATTTATGTCGAGGGGGCACCAGAGCAGCAAGTTCATCGGAGCACATTCCATTGAAGTACTTATAAAAAAAGCACAAGGATGTAACATTCTGGTTATTGGACAAGGGCTGGAGCTTGGTGGATAGTGAGGCACCTGTTAGATTAGCGACTCTTTTTTCAACCTTGACTAAGAGGGAGAGACTAGTGGATGGTTCACCCGGCCAGATGTGACAACAATACTCCATGCATGGGCGGATGGTAGCTTTGTAGAGATATAGGATACTGTCAGGTGTTAGAAATGCATAGCAAGTTATTTATATATATATATATATATATATATATATATATATATATATATATATATTATTTCATGTATCCACATAAAATCTTAGAAGGAGATATAATTTTTTATGTATCAATTTTCAGTATTTACTTCAAGAGTGCTCGATACGTGAGTAGAGCTATGTAGTAAGTCATGAAAATATATTTATGGCAATTAAGCTACACAGAGGCTTCTGCATTTTATCCACGGGGGGAATCTCCAGGCTAAAATGCATGGATTTAGTTTTACCGGGTGTTTTTATATACACGTCTAGCTAGTTAAACAATCAGATACTTTGTTGTTCTTTTAACCAATCGTTGGGCTTCTCACAAACAAAGGTTCGCTTGATTTGCTTCATGTTCCCTATTCTATTGTTCCGTTTTCTGTAGGATGACTCTTATCTGTTTTATTGTTGTTCTTTTAACCAATCATTGGGCTTCTCACAAACAAAGGTTCAGTTGATTTTACTTCTTATTTCCTATTCTATTGTTCTGTTTTGTATAGGGTGGCCGATCTCTGTTTCTTTGTTGTGTCAATATAATGGGTGACTTTATTTTAACAGGTGCTTGCTTGTATTTCTATTTTAGGCTTTAGTTTTAAAGTTTTTAGGTTTTAGTTATATATATATCAAATAAAGTTCATATATTTTTTTTTAATTAAAAAAAAAAAATAAATAAAATATGCACTTTATTTGATAACTATCCCGCGGGCATGCGCGTCTCTTCATATTCGAAAGTGAAAAAAAAAAAAAACATCATCCACTCACTCGTCCGATTACACCAACAAGAACGGGACAATCCCATAAGATCAGGATTTTCAGATACATTGAAAAAGCCAATTTTACTTGGCGAAATATTTGTAATTACTATAAACTAAAAATGAAAGTTTATATATAAAAAAAAATCTATTACGATTTTTCTTTTAAAATTAATATCGCATCTGAAACAGGCTTTGAAGGTATTTATATATATATATATATATATATAAAATATTTGTTATTGTTTATCTATGGACGTATACGTTTCGTCTCTTTTCAATCAAGACTCATCAGCATAGAAGTACGACTATTCACCACCGGTCACACGATTCGAAACCCTGGACTACAAGTATTTTTTCAACCTACAGTCCAACGTCGCTAACTGCTAGGCCAGTTCTGAACAGCTTATAAACAATGATAATTTTAACACAATAACGGCGGCGAAAGCGTACAGGCATTCAATATATATATATATATATATATATATATATATTACATCCAATTCATTTAAAATATAGTCTTCGTTTTTTACTACTTTATTTTTGAAAGCAATATATAAAAAGCATACGCCTAATAATTTTACTACAACTGCAAAGGATTTTCCTTTGTGTGCCGAACATCAAACAGAATTTCCAATCTCCACAAATACTTGTCATAAACTGTCCTCATAAGTAATCAAATTTTACAGCATTCCATTACTCATTTCTATTCCTCTCATAATATACTTCATCATTTCAACGGACAATCCATTCATCTCTTTAACCCTTATCCTTGAGTGGCCTTTGGCCTTGATAAGCCATGACTCATTAGTAAAATAAATAAATCGGTACACCATGATTATTTAATTAAATATTTTATACAGATACACTAAAAACTAGCGAAACATTTTTCTATACATTGAGATCATCCCGAGGACGAATATGTTACGCTGATACGGTCACGTGGACATCTTGAATCTCAGGAAGGTTGGTCGGCCAAGGAAAACTTGGAAGCAAGTTATTAGACAAGATCCAACAGAGTAGAATTTGGAGACAGTTGGACCACTGAACCGTGAGGACTGGAAAGTGAGGACTGGAAAGTGAAGACTGGAAAGTGAAGACTGGAAAATGAGGATGGAAAGTGAGGATGGAAAGTGAGTGCTGAAAAGTGAGGGCTGGAAAGTCAGGACTGGAAAGTGAGGGCTGGAAAGTGAGGGCTGGAAAGTGAGGGCTGGAAAGTGAGGACTGGAAAGTGAGGGCTGGAAAGTGAGGGCTGGAAAGTGAGGGCTGGAAAGTGAGGGCTGGAAAGTGAAGACTGGAAAGTGAGAACTGGAAAGTGAAGACTGGAAAGTGAAGACTGGAAAGTGAAGACTGGAAAGTGAAGATTGGAAAGTGAAGACTGGAAAGTGAGAACTGGAAAGTGAGGGCTGGAAAGTGAGGGCTGGAACGTGAGGGCTGGAACGTGAGGGCTGGAAAGTGAGGGCTGGAAAGTGAGGGCTGGAAAGTGAGGGCTGGAAAGTGAGGACTGGAAAGTGAAGACTGGAAAGTGAAGACTGGAAAGTGAGGATGGAAAGTGAGGGCTGGAAAGTGAGGGCTGGAAAGTGAAGACTGGAAAGTGAAAACTGGAAAGTGAGGATGGAAAGTGAGGGCTGGAAAGTGAGGGCTGGAAAATGAGGGCTGGAAAGTGAAGACTGGAAAGTGAGGACTAGAAAGTGAAGACTGGAAAGTGAAGACTGGAAAGTGAGGGCTGGAAAGTGAGGACTGGAAAGTGAAGACTGGAAAGTGAGGATGGAAAGTGAGGGCTGGAAAGTGAGGGCTGGAAAGTGAGGGCTGGAAAGTGAGGGCTGGAAAGTGAGGGCTGGAAAGTGAGGGCTGGAAAGTGAAGACTGGAAAGTGAGAACTGGAAAGTGAAGACTGGAAAGTGAAGACTGGAAAGTGAAGACTGGAAAGTGAAGACTAGAAAGTGAGGGCTGGAAAGTAAGGGCTGGAAAGTGAGGGCTGGAAAGTGAGAACTGGAAAGTGAGGGCTGGAAAGTAAGGGCTGGAAAGTGAGGATGGAAAGTGAGGGCTGGAAAGTGAGGGCTGGAAAGTGAGGGCTGGAAAGTAAGGGCTGGAAAGTGAGGGCTGGAAAGTGAGGGCTGGAAAGTGAGGGCTGGAAAGTGAAGGCTGGAAAGTGAGGGCTGGAAAGTGAGGGCTGGAAAGTGAGGGCTGGAAAGTGAGGACTGGAAAGTGAAGACTGGAAAGTGAAGACTGGAAAGTGAAGACTGGAAAGTGAAGACTGGAAAGTGAGGGCTGGAAAGTGAGGGCTGGAAAGTGAGGACTGGAAAATGAGGGCTGGAAAGTGAAGACTGGAAAGTGAAGACTGGAAAGTGAGGGCTGGAAAGTGAGGACTGGAAAATGAGGGCTGGAAAGTGAAGACTGGAAAGTGAAGACTGGAAAGTGAGGACTGGAAAGTGAAGACTGGAAAGTGAGGACTGGAAAGTGAGGACTGGAAAGTGAGGGCTGGAAAGTGAAGACTGGAAAGTGAGGACTGGAAAGTCAAGACTGGAAAGTGAAGACTGGAAAGTGAGGGCTGGAAAGTGAAGACTGGAAAGTGAAGATTGGAAAGTGAGGATTGGAAAGTGAGAACTGGAAAGTGAAGACTGGAAAGTGAGAACTGGAAAGTGAAGACTGGAAAGTGAAGACTGGAAAGTGAAGACTGGAAAGTGAAGACTGGAAAGTGAGGGCTGGAAAGTGAGGGCTGGAAAGTGAGGGCTGGAAAGTGAGGGCTGGAAAGTGAGGGCTGGAAAGTGAGGGCTGGAAAGTTAGGACTGGAAAGTGAAGACTGGAAAGTGAGGACTGGAAAGTGAAGACTGGAAAGTGAAGACTGGAAAGTGAGGGCTGGAAAGTGAGGGCTGGAAAGTGAGGACTGGAAAATGAGGGCTGGAAAGTGAGGACTGGAAAATGAGGGCTGGAAAGTGAAGACTGGAAAGTGAAGACTGGAAAGTGAGGACTGGAAAGTGAAGACTGGAAAGTGAAGACTGGAAAGTGAGGACTGGAAAGTGAGGACTGGAAAGTGAGGACTGGAAAGTGAGGACTGGAAAGTGAAGACTGGAAAGTGAAGACTGGAAAGTGAGGACTGGAAAGTCAAGACTGGAAAGTGAAGACTGGAAAGTGAGTACTGGAAAGTGAAGACTGGAAAGTGAAGACTGGAAAGTGAAGATTGGAAAGTGAGGATTGGAAAGTGAGGACTGGAAAGTGAGGACTGGAAAGTGAGGACTGGAAAGTGAAGACTGGAAAGTGAAGACTGGAAAATGGGAGCTGGAAAGTGAGGGCTGGAAAATGGGGGCTGGAAAGTGAGGGCTGGAAAGTGAGGGCTGGAAAGTGAGGACTGGAAAGTGAAGACTGGAAAATGAAGACTGGAAAGTGAGGACTGGAAAGTGAGGACTGGAAAGTGAAGACTGGAAAATGGGGGCTGGAAAGTGAGGGCTGGAAAGTGAGGACTGGAAAGTGAGAACTGGAAAGTGAGAACTGGAAAGTGAGAACTGGAAAGTGAGTTGTCAAAATATCGAAAAATGTCTGACCCCCTGGGCAAAGGAAGAGTGATGAGAGAGAGAGAGACATAAAGAGAGAGAGAGACATAAAGAGAGAGAGAGAGAGAGAGAGAGAGAGAGAGAGAGAGAGAGAGAGAGAGAGAGAGCGCTTGAAATCCTATGAATTAGCTTCCAGGGGAAATTCTGGGTACTTCTTTTAACGTTAAGCTATTGATTCTTAGCCTTACAATCGTTTAAAAATAAACTTTATCTTTCACAAGACTATTTTTGTCTAGTTCACGAATGAAAAAAACAATCCTTTTTTCTTCTCTCCACAATTCTTTTCAGTAATTTTGAATGAGAATCTTGAAATAATGCCAATCTTAAAATATTTTTTTTTTTTAAATCAATAAAAAAAAATGTTTAAGTATAAAAAAATATTTTTAAATACAACTTTTCCATGCAAAGTTGTGATCTTTTTTTATCTGCATTTTAACAATGCACTTTGCTGCAACTCAATAAAACGCCACCCACATGCATCTTTGTTACAAACTTTTATAATTCAATAAATTCCACAGTTGAAAAAAAAAAAAAGAAAACAAAATCAAATTATATGGATGCGTCCATTCAATCTGTACTTTTACCGATGAAAATGTTGTTTCAAACTTAAGCATGACAGACTTAGAAAAATGTTGTTTCAAACTTAAGCATGACAGACTTAGAAAAATGTTGTTTCAAACTTAAGCATGACAGACTTAGAAAAATGTTGTTTCAAACTTAAGCATGACAGACTTAGAAAAATGTTGTTTCAAACTTAAGCATGACAGACTTAGAAAAATGTTGTTTCAAACTTAAGCATGACAGACTTAGAAAAATGTTGTTTCAAACTTAAGCATGACAGACTTAGGAAAATGTTGTTTCAAACTTAAGCATGACAGACTTAGGAAAATGTTGTTTCAAACTTAAGCATGACAGACTTAGAAAAATGTTTTTCAAACTTAAGCATGACAGACTTAGGAAAATGTTGTTTCAAACTTAAGCATGACAGACTTAGGAAAATGTTGTTTCAAACTTAAGCATGACAGATTTAGGAAAATGTTGGTTCAAACTTAAGCATGACAGACTTCGGAAAATGTTGTTTCAAATTTAAGCATGACAGACTTCGGAAAATGTTGTTTCAAACTTAAGCATGACAGACTTCGGAAAATGTTATTTCAAACTTAAGCATGACAGACTTAGGAAAATATTATTTCAAACTTAAGCATGACAAACTGACGGAGAGAACCCAGCTTAGAAATGTTTGGACACATCTAAAGAAAAATATGTGCATTTACTCTACATATTTAACCATGCAAATGTTTAGGTATGACAGACAGATCCTCTCATTCAGATGTCAGGACACATTTAAAATGATAATATCCCCCCCCCCCGCACCCCTCTCCTAAATTCCATGTATACCGATATTTTTGGAAACAATTCTCTTATTCTGGAATTATACCAAAGGAATTTGTTTTCATTATTTTCTCTTCCGATTTTAATTTTTTTTTTAAAATTTTTTACTTATTCCTTGTTTCCGTAGCATCTCCAAGCACCTGCTTCACAGCTCTCCCTACCCATTCCAACTGATACAATATAGCCCACCCATTAACTACAAAATTTCAAACTTCTTTGATACACATTTTCATCTTTGCTGGCTCAAGTTCAAATCGTTTAGGGAATTAATTAAATCTTGTAAATAAAGAAGAAAGTGTATGTATTGGCTGCAGGTAGATTCGTAGGGTTATGTCTGTCTGCTTTACAAAATTTTATTTCATACTTTGTCTGAAATTGTATGACCAAGAGCGGTAAGAAGGCAGGTAATTGAAATGCTTTTATAAACGGTTAATATTCGTTTGAGTGGAATTTATACAAAGAAACTGGAGGAATACATGTCCTATACAAATTTTATTCATTTTTATTTTCAGAGGGCAATGTTAATATATCAAATTCTGACCATTTTTTACCGTTTTACTTCCTCCTACGAGAGCAGAGTTAGGCACAATGTCAATATTTAACATGGGGAGAATCCAGCTCCTCTAAAACAGGCAATCTGAATTGGAACAAAAATTTAAATTGCCTCTGTCTAGAAGGGTTTCTCTTTCACTGACAGTGAACATAAAAACAAAGTGCAGATTCAGTAAAGATACTACATTTTGCTCCTAGCCAAAAGGCCAAGGAGTTAACATGTTGGTAGTGATGATGATGATGATGATGATGATGATGATGATGACTTTAAAATTTGTCATAGAATTAAAAAAAACTCCTAATCTTTCTAAATTAAAAAAAAAAGTATTTTTCTTTTATTTGACCAATCGACGTTCCACCCTTATGTTTATTCATTTCATTATATAACCAGTTTTAATGGGGAATTAATTTTCATTTTTATGCCAAAACAAAATAAAATTCATCGACGTTGAATATCTTAAAGACCATATCAATTAACCTTTTTTGTTGTTTTTTCCTAAAAAACAAACTTTAACAATGTTCATGCACAGTATATTTCCCCCATGGAAAGTATCAAATAACACTGACAATCATCATTTTGTTGTTTTCCTCTAAATTACCAAAATGTCAAATGAAAATTATTTCTTTTATTTCTGTAAAGAGGACTACAGCCTCAGTAATTGCCGCCCAGAAGGTTGGTAGTTTTTACTAGTTATAAACATAAAGGGAATATCACCACAAGTAGTAATTCTCTTTAACCTGTAGTTTAGAGAGAAAGAGAGAGAGTGGATGGGGGGGGGGTATAGCAACCAGAAAGAAACTAATTTTAGATTTTGTCTTTTTATCTTTTATATCTAACTGGTTTTGCAAACTCACTCCATCCTTCCCCATTCAAACAATCTAACCCGAGCTAAATGTAAATATAAAAAAAGTCGAATATCTTTCTAATGTTATTTATTATTCTAGCAATAATATGATCACATATTTTTGTTAGTATATATGACAAACGAGCATATACTACCTTTCCTCCAAGGAGGAGGTAATCCCTAGAATGATGGTATCATGACCACAGAACAGATACTACCCCCCCATCCGGAGGAGGTAATGCCTTGGAGGATAGTATCATTGTAACAGAACAGATACCACACTACTATCCCCCCCCCCTCCGAATTGAGAGTTGAAAGATAGGACATTTTTTTCTGAAATTGTATAGAAAATTGAATTGTGGGCATTAAAAGAAAATAATAGTATAGTTTTCGGTTTCAGGCAGACAGATACCAAATCTCCATTAGAAATAGATGCCAAGTTTAGTAGAAGTCAATACAGTCGTTTCTAATTCTAAAGCAGACAATCATATTATTTATACAGGTGATTATATTATGATTATTATACAGTGTTACCACTGTCGACCAACGGAAGAGTCCATCAGGCATGTGTACGCAGTGTAATGGTGTATGGAAGTGAAACCTGGCAAGTGAGGATTGAGGACATGCGTTGCATGGAGATAAATGATATGACAATGATACAATGGATGTGTAATGCGAGTCTTAAATACCGACTTAGATCTGATGACCTCAGAAGAAAATTAAATCTGGATAGTAAAGGAAGACGTGCAGATGAGTAGACTTTGATGGTATGACCACGTTGAAAAAAAATGGATGAGAGTTCTTTGGCTAATAGATATAGAACAGTTAAGGTAGCAGGTTCAGTTCACAGAGGAAGGCCAAGGAAAACATGAGAGGAAGTGATAAAAATGGACTTGATAGAAAGAAGGATAAATAAAGACCTGGCCAGAGATAGTTTAGTTTGGAAGTCAATTTCTTAAAGCCGTCCAACACATGCCATCATGTAAAACGAACGTTAAACCGATGATGATGATTCTCTTGCTCTCCTACTGTGTGTACTTGGGGACGCCCCTCACTCTTCATCTGACTTACGTGTTGGTTTCTTGTGACGCAGACCTTCAAGAGCAAGGTGGCCAATATAAACGTATAAAAGTTGAATTTCTTAACTTTTGAATGTTATTTATTATTAGAATAGTGAAGGGGGGGGGGGGTAGAATATCTTTTCTATTTTGGCGACTGACTTGATTTTCTTTACCAAATTTTCAAAACACAAGGGACGAAACCAATACTTCTTTCGGGGGAGAAAGGAAACGTGGTGGAGGAGGGGGAGGAGGAGGAAGAAAAATCGATTCGGCTAAAAGTAACGAGAATTTCCAAAGTAAAAGATAAAGAAACAAGAACGTATGTTCTTAAGATACGTCCATAAAAGCGGTGTGTTTGGCGATGAAAGCGCTTCTTCAAACTACAGCAAAACGGACCAATGAAAACGGCATTTAAAACTTAAGCATGGCAGATCAAAAAACCGACAGAGGGTCTTATAGAAATGTGGGGATACACGTAAACATTCTATTTAAAACGTTAGTGTGACAGACAGTCAAAAATGTTATTAGTAAATTCAAGCATGACAGACCAACGAAAGTGCTATTTCAAACTTAAGTGTGACAGAGTGACCAACAGACAGAGATTCTTACAGAGATGAATGAATGAATCTAAAAATGCTATTTAAAAGTCAAGCATGGCAGACCAACGAAAATGCTATTCCAAACTCAAGAATGACAGGCCAAATAAAATGCTATTCCAAACTCAAGAATGACAGGCCAAATAAAATGCTATTCCAAACTCAAGAATGACAGGCCAAATAAAATGCTATTCCAAATGTAAGCATGACAGACCAACGAAAATGCTATTCCAAATGTAAGCATGACAGACCAACGAAAATGCTATTCCAAATGTAAGCATGACAGACCAACGAAAATGCTATTCCAAATGTAAGCATGACAGACCAACGAAAATGATATTCCAAACTCAAGAATGACAGCGAAAATGCTATTTAAATTCAAGCATGACAGACCAACGAAAATCCTATTTAAAACTCAAGCCTGGCAGACCAACAAAATTGTTATTTCAAACTTAAGCATGTAAGACAAACAGAAATTATTGAAAACTCAAGCATGACAGACCAACGAAAATGCTATTTCAAACATAAGCATAACTAATTGTTGATGAACGAATCTAAAAATGCCTTTAGGGCCTTGATAAGTGATGACTCGTAAAAAAAGTAAAAAATAAAAAAAAAAAAAATAAAAAAGAATAAATAAAATGCTTAAATGCATCAAAAATAAAATGCATCCATTTAAAATATGGGTTTAGTAAACAGGGTACTAGTACAGTTTGTGACCCATGCTAAAACAGACTTTTTGTTGGTATCTTCCGGCTGTTTACAGAAGCTGACGAAGCGCTTAGCCAATCAGATTGCAAGACAGCAGGCGACATTTTTCGATTGTAAATTAAGTAAATCATTAAATTCGTCTGCGCTAACGCCAACAGAAAATCTGCAAAATTTTGGAAAATTTTAAAAAATATACCCCAAACAAGGCAATTGGAAACCCCAAACAAGGCAATTAATTGGAAACCCCAAACAAGGCAATTAATTGGAAACCCCAAACAAGGCAATTAATTGGAAACCCCAAACAAGGCAATTAATTGGAAACCCCAAACAAGGCAATTAATTGGAAACCCCAAACAAGGCAATTAATTGGAAACCCCAAACAAGGCAATTAATTGGAAACCCCAAACAAGGCAATTAATTGGAAACCCCAAACAAGGCAATTGCCTCTGGGACGTAAGAGGCCACTGTGAATTAAAGGTCACACCTACAAGTTTATCCTAAGTGGGGAGTTGTGCAGCAAGATGTTTGTTAACATTACATTTAAACTTCTGCATGTTGGTACAGTCACCTTCTTCAGAAAAAGAAAAATGCCTTATATTTTTTTTATGGTCACCTTAAAAAAGTATATAAGAAACTGTTGTTTTTCTTTTCACTCTAACCTAACCCTAACTTAACCTAACCGGTCTGGTTTAAAAGCTGTACCAGTACAAAATTAAAAAAAAAAAAGCAATTGATCGAAACAGAAAAAGTAATAATTAAACAAACCTTAACTTCGTCAAAAAAAAAAAAAAATTTTTTTCAGAAAATTTTACATACCGTGACTCTTCTTTTTTTTGTTGCTTTGAATGTTGTTTAATTATTTTTTTGTTGCTTTGAATGTTGTTTAATTATTTTTTTGTTGCTTTGAATGTTGTTTAATTATTTTTTTGTTGCTTTGAATGTTGTTTAATTATTTTTTTTTCCTGTTTGAGAGCGTCGCCTCGTTTTGATTTTGACGCTGAGTCGTTTTCATTCGGCATCTTCCGTCTGTTTACGTAAACAGTCGGAAGATGCCGCCGAAAAGTCGGTTTTAGCATGGGTCACTAACTGTACCAGTACCGTAAAAAAAAAAAATGTTATTTCAAACTGAAGCGTGACAGACAGACAGAATGCCCGAAACTCTTATTGAAATACATGGACGTGTTATTTATCTCCCCGGGAGGTTAGGCACAAGGCCAGTTTTATCTTACTCCCACAAGGTAAGATGTGACCCAAGGTCGGGTCGGGAAAGTGGGACTTGAAAAGCCAGCACCCGAGAAGGTGAGCACTCTGGCCATTAAAAATTGCCTGGGCAGCCCCGTCGGCATTCCCCGGTAGGGGCGCCTCAGGCAGTAAGCAATAAACTTACTCCTCCCCAAAGAGGGGAGGCAAAGCCTGGGAGGGTGGACCTCCTAGAACTGCACAGGACCGTCCCATAGACCGGCGTAAATCAAGCCCCGAAGACCAAGACGATACAAGTCTATGGAGTGCAGTATCTATCGGAACAGATACTACACTTTGATCTTGGCCAAAAGGCCAGGAAATGGACGTATCTAAAAAAAATGTTATTTCAAACTGAAGCGTGACAGACAGACAGACAGAATGCCCGAAACTCTTATTAGAAATACATGGACGTATCTAAAGAAACAAGTAAAAGAAACAGGAAGAAAGAAATCAAGAAAGATTTGCTATTCTCATGGGAAGATATAATGTAAATCAAAAGTTGTTCCGAAAGGGGAACAACGAGTAATTATAGACAAATTGATTTTAATGATTACATCGAGACTATTATCCTCCTCATTGTAGCTTTTCTTTTTTCTTTTTTCTTTTTTCTTACAAAACTAGTGAATCATTTCCACCACGTTTTCAAACACTCAAATTCCTTTAGAAATGAAGACATTTTCTACTAGTTAGATCTTGAGGCAATTCCGTCAAAATTTCAACCATAAACGAACTTGTCAAGGTCATATAAGGTTCGGGACTTCATTAGTTACAATATGGGCCAAGTAGCGAGTCTCTATGATGAACAGAACTGAAGTTATCGCCAACAGTGTGAAATGTCATGGTCATATAAGATGCGAGACTTCATTGGTTACAATATGGGCCAAGTAGCGAGACTCTATGATGAACAGAACTGAAGTTATCGCCAACAGTGTGAAATGTCAAGGTCATATAAGGTTCGGGACTTAATTAGCTACAATATGTGCCAAGTAGATAGTCTCTACAATGAAGAGAACCAAAGACATCCCAAATTAAATCAGTTCTAAGTTAGAGCATGATCGATATTTTGACCAAGTTTGGTGACGATTGGTCAAGTGATGTAGACGTTAGGCTGTACACAAACAAGCAAACAGCGACAAACCAACAACCGCAAACATAACCGCCTTGGTGGAGGTAAAAAGGAGAGAGAATATTTTTTTTGTTTTCATTAAAAATTGAAGTGAGGTCATTAACATGAGAGATTCCCAAAGAGGAATACATTTTTCATTTTCACCTGAAACCCCAAATATTACCCCCCCCTCCCCGCCACCTTCTCTCAAACTGTCTCAGAACAAAATTCCAAATATGAAAAATATTTCCAAAATAGCAAAATGTGTTTTTCCTTTTTTTTTTTCGAAACCAACTGAATTCCCATCAGAGTTGATCAGCTTGCAATGAACAATCCTGAAATAGACGATATTCCTTAGAGTTGTAATAAAGAGGAATCAAGTTTGTCGAAGAGAGTTTAAGCTCACTTTTAAAGTCTTAGAGGAATCAAGTTATAGAATCTTGGCCGATTCCGATTGGCTGTTTCAGAAAGAATGACAGCATTGAGGATTATCCAATCAAAAAATTATAATGATGATGTCACGATTAGACATTACTTTTTGAGACGCCGTAAAGATATTTTTGATTTAAAAAGAAAACAAAAAAAACAAAAAAACAACATTATCCAGGTCATTTGTCAACTTTCCACAGATATTTTATCTTATATACAACATTACAGGACCGGCGGGACAGTTATAAAAGTGGGGGGGGGTCGGTTAAACACATGCATATCAACTTAATTATTGATGACCGTAAAGTGGGGGGGGGGGCTCAAGTCAAAAAGTGAGGGGGTTTGAGTCCTCCTGCCCCCCCCCCCACCCCCCGGGTCGCCGTCCATGAAATATATTATGTTTTTTTACTGTAGGGTCACTATTTATCAAGGCCAAGAGCCAATCGAGGATAAGAATTAATGAGATGGAGTCCCCCCCCTCTCTGTAAAACATTCACAACAAAAACTCATCTAGCTACAACCACTGTCAATAAATCCCCTTTCCCCCCTTTCTGTATCAAGAACTAAGCAGAGCTTCCATGAGAAAAGTTTCTTTTTTTTTTGCAGCGACGAGATATTTAGATTATATCAAAAATTGAATTTCAAATCATCTTTTAAAATTAATCAAACGAAAACATTTTGTTTTTTGAAAAAAAAAGATCTCTATTAAAATAATAATCTAGACGAGTTTAGTTGAGCTAGAAATAAAATTAAAAGTAAAGTGACATCTTACAAGATTTCTTAATTGGATTAAATATTTCTCTAAAATTTTTTTAAATATTCTTAATCTACTTCATGAAATAAATCATGGATTATCTTTTATTTGTTAAACATTTATATCAGAAAGAAAAAAAATGATATCCATTAAAATAATAATCCAGACGAGTTTAGTTGAGCTAGAATTAAAATTAAAAGTAAAGTGACATTTTAAATGGTTTCTTAATTGGATTAAATATTTCTCTAAAAAATATTTTAAAATTCATAATCCACTTCATAAAATAAATCATGGATTATCTTTTATTTGTTAAACATTTATATAAAAAAAAAAAAAACAAGTGAAAGAAGAAAATTAAATTCTTATTTCCAATTAGGGCTGCCATCGGAAAACATAAGAATAATTGAAACGGTACCATTCTAATCTTAATAATCCCCTACCTCAAATAGGTACCCCCTCCACCTCAGAAACGAGCCATTATCATGTCACATTCCACTTATGAAGATTTTTTTTTTTTTAGGTGTATCTAAAAAATAAAACATAGCTGACGTTAGGGCAGGGTAAGGTAGACTATATTTAGTTTAATGCAGTTTTATGTAAAGAGGGGCTGAAAAACATAAGAATAATTGAAACGGTACCATTCTAATCTTAATAATCCCCTACCTCAAATAGGTACCCCCTCCACCTCAGAAACGAGCCATTATCATGTCACATTCCACTTATCAAGATTTTTTTTTTTTTTTAGGTGTATCTAAAAAATAAAACATAACTGACGTTAGGGCAGGGTAAGGTAGACTATATTTAGTTTAATGCAGTTTTATGTAAAGAGGGGCTGAAAGACTTTTGTGAAAATTCAGATACCTGTGATTTTTTACTTTACTAATTTTAACTTTAAGTGTCATTGTGGGTATATTTGCTGACGACACCACACTCTACTCTTGTCATGTGGGTAAAACGGACGCGCACATATCTGAGGCAATGGCTGAATATTTAGAAAGTGACTTTTGGCCTTTTGGCTAAGATCAAAGTGTAGTATCTGTTCCGATGGATACTACACCCCATGGACTGGTATTGTCTTGGCCTTTGGGGTTACGCCGGTCTATGGGTCTGTCCTGTGCAGTTCTAGGAGGTCCACCCTCCCAGGCTTCGCCTCCCCTCTTTGGGGAGGAGTAAGTTTATTGCTTACTGCCTGAGGCGCCCCTACCGGGGAATGCCGACGGAGCTGCCCAGGCAATTTTTGATGGTCAGAGTGCTCACCTCTCGGGTGCTGGCTTTTCAACCCCCACTTTTCGACCCGACCTTGGGTCACATCTTACTTGTGGGAGTAGGATAAAACTGGCTTTGTGCTTAACTCCTGGAGAGGAGTAAATAATATTTAGAAAGTGACCTCCAGTTTGTAATGGAATGGGGTCATTAATGGATGGTAACATTTAATGCTGCTAAGACAAAGCTCCTTCCCTTCAACAACTACAAGAAACCTCTTCAACCACCGATTACCATGGAAAATAACACTCTACATAGAGTCCAATGTTCAAATTCCTGAGCCTAACATTCCCAGGTAACATGAATTGAAACAAATACATAGAAGACATTGCCGACTATACCGACATGCAGAAATTTAAAACTAATGTGAACAAGCATCTCGCTGCACAGCTCCCAATTTAGGATGACCCTCTAAACTTTCACCCTAATTCTCAGTAGCCCTTATGTCTACAGTGGCAACTTGCCTTGTTTTGGTGTGAACTAAGTTAAAAAAAAAATTTTTTTTAAGTATTAGTCATAAATTAAATAATATTACCAAACTTTCATTTTTTACTTTGGAGTATTTTAAAGGGTTGTTAGACGGGCATAATATAAATACAACCTCGGATTTGAAATATTTCAGATTTGCATGGAATTTGATCCATAGTTATTAGATACGAATTATGCAAGATTCCTTGAATTTCAATTTCTTCTTAAGACACCTTCAGCTTAAGCCTCACATTTCAGACATTTTCAGAGAATCAGAATAATTTAATGGATTTCGATCAAAATTGGAACAAGGGAATTAGAGTGAAAGCTTGAAACGCTGGCGTATGTAAGGAAAAAATAATTTAATATTATTTACTTAAAATTAATATTGTTATCTATCTATCTATCTATCTATATATATATATATATATATATATATAAAATGTATTTTTATGTAATTGATTTTATTGGTGATTGCAGCGTTCGTTGTTTTTGCTTACTATTACTATTGTTTCACTCGGAGTGATTAAGATGCAGAAAATTGCATTATTAGTCGCCTTTAACTTTATAGGGCGTATTTTTCGTTAATATATATATTTTTATTAATTTTATATGTACATAAAATTATGTGTACATATAAAATTAATAAATATATATATATATATATATATATATATATATATATATATAGAGAGAGAGAGAGAGAGAGAGAGTGACTGAGGATGTATTTGTCAGTGTATAGTTTTAGTCTTATAATCATAGTATTAAAGCCACTTCAGTAATGACCATCTGTCAAATGTTGAAGGGTCAAAAAAGACATTGACCTTTATAAATAAGAAGCCAGGTACAAAATGGCGGATTAAACGAGTGGATCAAGTTAATCCGGATTAACCTCTCTCAAAAGGGTTTAAAGCATAGGTATCGCCCGAGGAAAAAAAAAAACAATAAATTATTCATTGATCTAACTGACCTGATTGCTGGAAAGGCCTGGTCAGATTAAGTGAGAGTAAAAGACAAGGAAACCGATACTAAATTCTAATCGAAGGAATGCTCTTAGAGAGGGTGGACATATCATACGAACATTGAGTGCCTTGTAATGCAGGCATGTCAAACTCAGGGTCACCAAAGGGTCACGTGGGTTCTGTAGGATCAAAATGACATTTTGGAAGTTCAAAATATTTGATAAGAAAATACTTGCTTGAATGAAGCAATATTTTCATGTTATTATCCGCTCATGAACAAGCAGCCAATCAGAACCCAGAGAATGAACTTGCCCATCTAAGCATAATGGAATATCCCAGCCTTCTTATAAACTAACTCTTTAGACTTCTGTCTCAGTTTATTTGGTTTGAGCTCAACTAGTCAGACAGTTGAGCACTAACCACTAAATTCAATAGGTCTATTTACGTTGTTTTGAGGGCCATCATCATCATCATCATCTCATCGTCCGGATAACTCTTGGGGCACTAAAAATCACCTGGCAACCAGCTTTCTCCAAGCCTTCCGATCGTGCTACTCAGCATCAGCCCTGTTCACTCTCGAATGTTTTCCTCTCACCTCTTTCTATGTCTGCCCCTCCTCCTTTCTCCCAGTACAGTTACTTGTAATATTGTCTTTGCGAGACTTGATGAACACAGGACATGGCCATACCACTTCATTTTCCTCCAGTGGTCAGTAGATCCTCATATACCACGACTGCTTGTATGAGTCTGTTCTTCAGTTCCTCATTAGTAATGTGGCCCCTGTCTGAGATTTTGAGGATCTTTCGGAAGCATGTCATCTCGGTAGCCCGTATTCTTCTCTCTAGGTCCGCAGTTAGGGTCCACAACTCAAACACATACAGAAATATTGAGATGACCAGGCAGTGCATCAATTTGGTTTTCAAGGTGATTGTGATGTTTCTATTATTCCATATGCACCTTAGTGCTGCTGTTGTCTGCACAATTCTTGCAAGGACTTCAGGATTGGATCCTATATATTCTTTAGGTCATCAGAAATGATAATAATTTATGTATGAAAAATTAAATTACTGATCTGACTTTATGATTTCATACAAATATTTTAGTAATATATGTAGATAAATAACGAGTGTTCACCCAGTGAGTCAGTAATTTATATATATATTATTAAATATTTATGAAGACCTTTTAGAATTTCCAAATATTTTTGAAGACCTTTTGGAATTTCCAAATATTTATGAAGACCTTTTGGAATTTCCAAATATTTACGAAGACCTTTTGGAATTTCCAAATATTTATGAAGAGCTTTTGGAATTTCCAAATATTTATGAAGACCTTTTGGAATTTCCCAATATTTATGAAGAGCTTTTGGAATTTCCAAATATTTATGAAGACCTTTTGGAATTTCCAAATATTTATGTGGACCTTTTGGAATTTCCAAATATTTATGAAGACCTTTTGAAATTTCCAAATATTTATGAAGACCTTTTGAAATTTCCAAATATTTATGAAGACCTTTTGAAATTTCCAAATATTTATGAAGACCTTTTGGAATTTCCAAATATTTATGAAGACCTTTTGGAATTTCCAAATATTTATGAAGACCTTTTGGAATTTCCAAATATTTATGAAGACCTTTTGGAATTTCCAAATATTTATGAAGAGCTTTTGGAATTTCCAAATATTTATGAAGAGTTTTTGGAATTTCCAAATATTTATGCGGACCTTTTGGAATTTCCAAATATTTATGCGGACCTTTTGGAATTTCCAAATATTTATATGGACATTTTGGAATTTCCAAATATTTATGAAGACCTTTTATAATTTCCAAATATTTATGAAGAGCTTTTGGAATTTCCAAATATTTATGAAGAGTTTTTGGAATTTCCAAATATTTATGCGGACCTTTTGGAATTTCCAAATATTTATATGGACCTTTTGGAATTTCCAAATATTTATGAAGACCTTTTATAATTTCCAAATAGCTTTCATAAACATTTAGAAATTCCAAAATGTTTTCATATATATTTGAAAATATATAAAACCGGCTGCATTGAAACAGGTTTACAATGTGATGTCATAATAGATACACTGGCGAAGCATAAGTTTTTTTCTTCGTCATTTTTTATGTACACTAGTATAATAACTTGTCGGTATAAATTCCCATGTTTTCTTTACAATTAAATTCCACATTTAATAATTAAGAAACCATGCGAACAACAACAAAGATGGCGATAAAAGTCAACGTAAATGAAAAATATGCTGCAGAAACTTTTTTTTTTTTTCCGGATTTCATTCACTCGAATGAAAAGTGCGACCGATATTCAATATGTTTTCATAACGAATCGAACAATGCAATGGATTTCTGCTTTAGAAAGTGAAAAATTCTGTTTACAAGACTTTTATTCATCTTCCAATTTATTTATTTCTTCTGTCATTCAATCTGAATAGCACGTTAATTCATGTCATCAGATGTCATCAATGGTGGTGCACGAAATCAATGTTATAAATTTTTTTTAGATGGGGATTGATAATTTGGACTAGCGTTCTCATCTTGGATGTTATTTTCACAATCTTTCAGACGATGTAACCTCCGACCTTCTTCAGGTGCGTATGATTGAACATAACGATATTTATGTTGAAGCGGGAATCTGTACGGAATTTCGAACGGAACCCTTTATTTCGCTAGAGTAAGAAGTCTTAAGCAATTCTTAATTATATCTTTAGTATCGCCTGTACTGAGGATCGAACCTTTAACCCCCAGAAGACTGTCACTTAGAACTGATTATTACTTACCATTTTATCCGTGACACCATGGGTCCATAGACCTGTGACACAATGGATAAAGTGCAAAGTAATTGAATAAAGGGTTGTTTGAAATTCTGTAGAGATTCCTTGGTCTAACAGAAAGATTCCAGAGTTTGCCAGGACGCACCTGAAGAAAATCGGAGGTTACATCGGCCGAAACGTTGTGAAAATAACATCCAAGAACAGTAGTCTGAATAATCCAAATAATACATGAAATCAATGTTCCCCTTTCTGTAGCAAAACTGTTAAGTTCAGTTTCTACTAAGGGAAGGTCTGAACAGTTTTACTGTCACTTGGTTACTAGCCCTTGTACAATCACAGTATTTAGACACAGGGAGTTTTTTTTATACATTAAAATATAGTAGATCACTCGTGACCCGTTGAGTCAGTAATTTATATATATTATTAAATATTTATGAAGACCTTTTGGAATTTCCAAATATTTATGTGGACCTTTTGGAATTTCCAAATATTTATGTGGACCTTTTGGAATTTCCAAATATTTATGAAGACCTTTTGGAATTTCCAAATATTTATGAAGACCTTTTGGAATTTCCAAATATTTATGAAGACCTTTTGGAATTTCCAAATATTTATGAAAGCCTTTTTGAAATTTCCAAATATTTATGAATACTTTTTGGAATTTATAAATATTTATGTGGACCTTTTGGAATTTCCAAATATTTATGTGGACCTTTTGGAATTTCCAAATATTTATGTGGACCTCTTGGAATTTCCAAATATTTATGTGGACCTCTTGGAATTTCCAAATATTTATGAATACTTTTTAGAATTTCCAAATATTTATGAAGACCTTTCGGAATTTATAAATATTTATGTGGACCTTTTTGAATTTCCAAATATTTATGTGGACCTCTTGGAATTTCCAAATATTTATTTGGACCTTTTGGAATTTCCAAATATTTACGTGGACCTTTTGGAATTTCCAAATATTTACGTGGACCTTTTGGAATTTCCAAATATTTATGTGGACCTTTTGGAATTTCCAAATATTTACGTGGACCTTTTGGAATTTCCAAATATTTATGTGGACCTTTTGGAATTTCCAAATATTTATGTTTTTTAGAAAGTTTTTAGAATTTGCAAATATTTATGAAGACCTTTTAGAATTTCCAAATAGCTTTCATAAACATTTAGAAATTCCAAAATGTTATCATATATATTTGAAAATATATAAAACGGTTGCATTGAAAAAGGTTTACAATGTGATGTCATAATAGATACTCTCTATCTCTCTCTCTTTTGTGGTGTAGGCCATTTTCGCTCTCTTCCATTCTCTCGTTCTCTTCCCTTTCTTTCTTTTTTCATTATTTACCAAAACTAGAGGAAAGAATCCCCTTTGTTGTGCTTCATCAGAAGATTGGTATTGGTGAGGTTTTGGATGCCTTACGTGATCGGCATCTCAGGTGGTTTGGCCATATACAGTGTGCCATTTCCTACATCAACTCAATAACATGCATGGATACCCCAGGCTCGAGGGTGCGTGGAAGACCCAGAAAAACCTGGCTTACGTACTTACAGACTGACTTGACTGCTTGCGACATGACTGGTATCAACCCTATGGATCGGACAGCATGAGGAGCAGGCGCGAGACGTTGCCTGGTGTTGCCTATCCCGGAGTCCGGGACACTTGGAAGAAAATACCAAAACCTGATGATGATGATGATGATGATGATGATTCTATTTCTTCTCACCACTTCTCTTCCTATTCACCTTTTTATTTACGTCATTTGTCCTACCTCCCACCATCCCCAACCATTCACGTACAGATGAAAAGTGTGCACGGTGCCAAACAAGCAAGAAAACAACATCAAAGGTTTAGTAATACGCAGATTCATTTTAAATGAAATTAAAAATGAAATTTCAAAATATCGCAGAAATTATAAAGATTTTAGTTCAAAGATACTTTAGTTATTTTATTTAAGCAAAAAAATATACGTTCACAATAAGGTTGTTTTTGTTTTTTTTAAACAAAAACAATAATCATGAAGTCCATCCTTTGCGTTAGGCATGAAGCCAGATTTTTTTGGGGGGGTGGGGCGGACGGGGAGAGGGCGATGGTCATCCATTTTTATTAAAAACTGTTGGTCAGAATGTGAGGTACATTTAGTTTTAATTTAGTGTTATGCGAAGGAAGGGGTTGAAAGCTCTTTGTGAAAATTCAGATACTTCCAATATTTGTGAAATTTTAACAATAGTTATGAGACATCAGTTAATAACTAATTCCCAGATTTCAGTTTCTTTGGAGTATTTTAACGGGTTTTAGGGGGGGGGAATAATATGGGCACTACCTCCCATTTAAAAAATATCAAAATAAATCAGATTTGTATTAAATTTGATCAAAATTAAGCAAAATTCCCTAGATCTCAATTTCTTCTTAAGACCCCGTAAGCTTAAGTCTGAAATTTTAAGCCATTTTCTAGTATTGAAATCATGCAATGGATTTTGATCAAAATTGGAATAAGGATACTAGACATATGGTTTAGTAGCATTATGTCTTGATTTTAATCATCATAAGAAGACATAAAAGTGGTGCAAAACTGTTCTGTTTGGAGATTTAATTTTACCCGTCCTGTGACAGGTATTCTTCTAGATATATATATATATATATATATATATATATATATATATATATATATATATGAGGATAAAATACATGATATATCATAAAATGAAATGCTGTGGAGACAGGATGTATGAAAAGGACAAACAGTTAAACACTGGGAGAAATCATCAAATGAGAGATTGACCGGTTTCATTCAGATCCGAACGAACCGGTCAACCTCTTGTTTGATGATTTATTCCTGCATTTAATTGTTTTTCTTTTTTGTCTTTTTTCATACACACACATTATATATAATGATATATACAGTAACGGCCAAATATACGACACTCATAATATTGGCTCACGCGATTTATATAGAAATATTTTTTTATTTTTTTTATATCTCTTTAAATCTTCTCCGGTTTAAATCTCAACTGTTACTTTTCACCCTTGCCTCTTTTTTTCAAACCTTATTAAACTTTCCTTACACAAAATTTAAACAAACATACACAACACTCTAAGCAAATAACGCGTCCAAACGAGAGTGACACATAACTTCACATTTCCGAAACAGATGACAACAGCAGCTGAAGAGAGCCGGATGGCTAAGTCCTTCTGTGCTTGAAACCGACGGTACGAATGTTGTACTAATTTTTCTGTACCAAAATAAATAAATAAATATATATATATATATATATATATATATATATATATATATAATGTTAGTTGAGATCAATATAATTTGAACATTGTTCCAAGAATCCAAAACCATTCGGCATACGATCTTTTCCAAGACTTTTTGGAAATATTTTATTGTTCATTATTTTTGATGATACCAAAACATCTCTTCATCAGTTATAAAAGTCGCTGACGAAGAGACGTTTTGGTATCATCAAAAATAATGAATAATAAAATATTTCCAAAAAGTCTTAAAAACGATCGTACGCCGAATGGTAGTTGGTTTTGAATTCTTGGAACAATATTAAAATTGGTATTTGGTGTCTTCTAAAATGCCTATATTTCAAATGTACCTATATTTATATAGCTATATTAATCTATTGTGTATTATCACTCCACTGTAGTCAAAGTTTTTTTTACTCTGATTTTATATATATATATATATATATATATACAGGGTGGGCAAAAATAAGGGTCCTATTTTTAAAAATTCATAACTTTTTTATTTATTGATTTTTTTTTTTTTTTTTTTAGAATAAGTAAAGGACCCCTTCCGAAGCAAGCATGAGCCGTATTAGCCCTAAGGAACGTACCCTCATTTAGAAAACATTATTTTTGCTTAAAAAACTCAAAACAGTGTAAAAAACAATACTTTAGTTTTTGTAAGTTTTAAGAAGTGTTTTTCGGCTAAAATTTGTTTTGTTTATTTCAAAAAATCTCGGAAGGGTCAGTCTACACACACATAAAGTTTGGTGAGTTTAACTTTTATTTTGTGGAAGTTATTCAAATTCAAGTTATTCAAATTTAAAGATAGGACCCTTATTTTGGCCCACCCTGTATATATATGTATAAAAAAATCTAGTTAATAATGGTTTCCCAAACTACGTAATCGACCAACAAATTCGACTGTTTAAAAATAATTCCCACGATAACAATAATAATAATAATAATAAATCCAATTCTCCACTGAACACAACTATTAAACTATTTTATCGTAACCAGTTCCATCAGAACTATAAAATAGATGAACAAGTTCTAAGAAATATTATTAATAAGAACGTATTCCCTACTGACCCAAATAAAAAAGTAAAACTTATCATTTTCTACAATAAAGTAAAAACCACTAACCTTATTATCACAAATAATTCTTCCCCCTCGATTAGAGTCTTGGATAAACCTTGTTTATGAGTTTAAATGTCCTTTGGGAGACTGTGTCTCCGACAACCAAGAAAAAACATATACATAGGTTTGACTACCACGACTTTGTCGAGAAGATTGACAATGCATTTGTCTGATACTAGCACCATAGCCTAACACTCCTGTCCCCAATCGGAATTCAGAAAACTCTTAGTAGAAAATACCAAAATCTTAGAATTTAGTACTAACAAACAAAAACTCCATATATTAAAAGCCCTATATATAAAAACCAAAAAAACCCTAATTAATAGAATTAATTTTAATATCAGGAATAATATTCCAAAATGTTTATAGCTCCAATATAGTTTCGTACTTAGTACATAATTCCCGTCAAAGACCTTCTATAAATACTACACATGGTCTAGACCTGATTAACCTCATTCCCCCTGAAGATGGACCCAGATGGGTCCGAAAGTACTTGGAAGACAGATGCAAATTATGGCAAATTCATCAGCCAATTCCCTAAGATCCTAATTCGGACTATTGAAAGGATCTACCAAAGAATATCTAGACACGAGTTGTCTCTTATATTCAACAATACTTGCAAGAGAAGATGCTGCCTATATATATATATATATATATATATATATGAGAGCGAGAGAGATGCACACATATTCGAATTATAGATACAAAATGCAAATGCATATAAACTGTGTGTGTATACTCGTTAATTTGATATATAATAAGAGATGCATCAAAAGGTAAATAAGTCCATATAAACCACCCCTCCACTCCGCACACCAACTTCAATATTAGCGGATCTATCTATTTATATATCAATGTGTGTAATTCCGTCGATAATTCAGAATCTCTCATTCTATGCATAATCCACTTTTCTGTAAGAAATGTTGCCTTTGCCGTGTCCTCTGCCATCACCCCCCTCCCCCCAATCACCCGCTTCTACCTTTCTCTCTCTGTTCAGAATAATTTATCTCTTGGTCTCACTAACTATCAAAATCGATTTTAAAGTCTGCTTATATATGTTTAATATCACCAAGACTTCATCTGTATCTCATGAAAGTAATTCCGCTCCGTCGCCACCCCCTTGCGCTTGTTTGCAAGAATATTTTCCTCCATTCCTTCCCGTAACTTTCTCTTTCTTGGTTGGTTTCCCAACTAGAGTCGGCCGCAGCATCTTGATCGAACCTCCTTGGCCTCTTTTCACCATCATCTTATTCAAATGAGTACCAGCAATTCTGCTTATTTCCTCAGCCTTTTGAGATTTGCTTCTTGCAACCTGCGGCCATAACTACACCAGTTGGATTCTTCTGTCTCTTGCTCAGCCTTTTGAGATTTGCTTCTTGCAACCTGCGGCCATAACTACACCAGTTGGATTCTTCTGTCTCTTCCTCAGCCTTTTAAGATTTGCTTCTTGCAACCTGCGGCCATAACTACACCAGTTGGATTCTTCTGTCTCTTCCTCAGCCTTTTGAGATTTGCTTCTTGCAACCTGCGGCCATAACTACACCAGTTGGATTCTTCTGTCTCTTCCTCAGCCTTTTAAGATTTGCTTCTTGCAACCTGCGGCCATAACTACACCAGTTGGATTATTCTGTCTCTTGCTCAGCCTTTTGAGATTTGCTTCTTGCAACCTGCGGCCATAACTACACCAGTTGGATTCTTCTGTCTCTTCCTCAGCCTTTTGAGATTTGCTTCTTGCAACCTGCGGCCATAACTACACCAGTTGGATTCTTCTGTCTCTTCCTCAGCCTTTTGAGATTTGCTTCTTGCAACCTGCGGCCATAACTACACCAGTTGGATTCTTCTGTCTCTTGCTCAGCCTTTTGAGATTTGCTTCTTGCAACCTGCGGCCATAACTACACCAGTTGGATTCTTCTGTCTCTTCCTCAGCCTTTTGAGATTTGCTTCTTGCAACCTGCGGCCATAACTACACCAGTTGGATTATTCTGTCTCTTCCTCAGCCTTTTGAGATTTGCTTCTTGCAACCTGCGGCCATAACTACACCAGTTGGATTCTTCTGTCTCTTGCTCAGCCTTTTGAGATTTGCTTCTTGCAACCTGCGGCCATAACTACACCAGTTGGATTCTTCTGTCTCTTCCTCAGCCTTTTAAGATTTGCTTCTTGCAACCTGCGGCCATAACTACACCAGTTGGATTCTTCTGTCTCTTCCTCAGCCTTTTGAGATTTGCTTCTTGCAACCTGCGGCCATAACTACACCAGTTGGATTCTTCTGTCTCTTCCTCAGCCTTTTAAGATTTGCTTCTTGCAACCTGCGGCCATAACTACACCAGTTGGATTATTCTGTCTCTTGCTCAGCCTTTTGAGATTTGCTTCTTGCAACCTGCGGCCATAACTACACCAGTTGGATTCTTCTGTCTCTTCCTCAGCCTTTTGAGATTTGCTTCTTGCAACCTGCGGCCATAACTACACCAGTTGGATTCTTCTGTCTCTTCCTCAGCCTTTTGAGATTTGCTTCTTGCAACCTGCGGCCATAACTACACCAGTTGGATTCTTCTGTCTCTTGCTCAGCCTTTTGAGATTTGCTTCTTGCAACCTGCGGCCATAACTACACCAGTTGGATTCTTCTGTCTCTTCCTCAGCCTTTTGAGATTTGCTTCTTGCAACCTGCGGCCATAACTACACCAGTTGGATTATTCTGTCTCTTCCTCAGCCTTTTGAGATTTGCTTCTTGCAACCTGCGGCCATAACTACACCAGTTGGATTCTTCTGTCTCTTCCTCAGCCTTTTGAGATTTGCTTCTTGCAACCTGCGGCCATAACTACACCAGTTGGATTCTTCTGTCTCTTCCTCAGCCTTTTGAGATTTGCTTCTTGCAACCTGCGGCCATAACTACACCAGTTGGATTCTTCTGTCTCTTCCTCAGCCTTTTAAGATTTGCTTCTTGCAACCTGCGGCCATAACTACACCAGTTGGATTATTCTGTCTCTTCCTCAGCCTTTTAAGATTTGCTTCTTGCAACCTGCGGCCATAACTACACCAGTTGGATTCTTCTGTCTCCTGCTCAGCCTTTTGAGATTTGCTTCTTGCAACCTGCGGCCATAACTACACCAGTTGGATTCTTCTGTCTCTTGCTCAGCCTTTTGAGATTTGCTTCTTGCAACCTGCGGCCATAACTACACCAGTTGGATTATTCTGTCTCTTCCTCAGCCTTTTAAGATTTGCTTCTTGCAACCTGCGGCCATAACTACACCAGTTGGATTCTTCTGTCTCTTGCTCAGCCTTTTGAGATTTGCTTCTTGCAACCTGCGGCCATAACTACACCAGTTGGATTCTTCTGTCTCTTCCTCAGCCTTTTAAGATTTGCTTCTTGAAACCTGCGGCCATAACTACACCAGTTGGATTCTTCTGTCTCTTCCTCAGCCTTTTGAGATTTGCTTCTTGCAACCTGCGGCCATAACTACACCAGTTGGATTATTCTGTCTCTTCCTCAGCCTTTTAAGATTTGTTTCTTGCAACCTGCGGCCATAACTACACCAGTTGGATTCTTCTGTCTCTTGCTCAGCCTTTTGAGATTTGCTTCTTGCAACCTGCGGCCATAACTACACCAGTTGGATTCTTCTGTCTCTTGCTCAGCCTTTTGAGATTTGCTTCTTGCAACCTGCGGCCATAACTACACCAGTTGGATTCTTCTGTCTCTTCCTCAGCTTTTAAGATTTGCTTCTTGCAACCTGCGGCCATAACTACACCAGTTGGATTCTTCTGTCTCTTCCTCAGCCTTTTGAGATTTGCTTCTTGCAACCTGCGGCCATAACTACACCAGTTGGATTCTTCTGTCTCTTCCTCAGCCTTTGGAGATTTGCTTCTTGCAACCTGCGGCCATAACTACACCAGTTGGATTCTTCTGTCTCTTCCTCAGCCTTTTGAGATTTGCTTCTTGCAACCTGCGGCCATAACTACACCAGTTGGATTCTTCTGTCTCTTGCTCAGCCTTTTGAGATTTGCTTCTTGCAACCTGCGGCCATAACTACACCAGTTGGATTCTTCTGTCTCTTCCTCAGCCTTTTAAGATTTGCTTGTTGCAACCTGCGGCCATAACTACACCAGTTGGATTATTCTGTCTCTTCCTCAGCCTTTTGAGATTTGCTTCTTGCAACCTGCGGCCATAACTACACCAGTTGGATTATTCAGTCTCTTCCTCAGCCTTTTAAGATTTGCTTCTTGCAACCTGCGGTCATAACTACACCAGTTGGATTCTTCTGTCTCTTGCTCAGCCTTTTGAGATTTGCTTCTTGCAACCTGCGGCCATAACTACACCAGTTGGATTCTTCTGTCTCTTCCTCAGCCTTTTAAGATTTGCTTCTTGCAACCTGCGGCCATAACTACACCAGTTGGATTCTTCTGTCTCTTGCTCAGCCTTTTGAGATTTGCTTCTTGCAACCTGCGGCCATAACTACACCAGTTGGATTCTTCTGTCTCTTCCTCAGCCTTTTAAGATTTGCTTCTTGCAACCTGCGGCCATAACTACACCAGTTGGATTCTTCTGTCTCTTGCTCAGCCTTTTGAGATTTGCTTCTTGCAACCTGCGGCCATAACTACACAAGTTGGATTATTCTGTCTCTTCCTCAGCCTTTTGAGATTTGCTTCTTGCAACCTGCGGCCATAACTACACCAGTTGGATTATTCTGTCTCTTCCTCAGCCTTTTAAGATTTGTTTCTTGCAACCTGCGGCCATAACTACACCAGTTGGATTCTTCTGTCTCTTGCTCAGCCTTTTGAGATTTGCTTCTTGCAACCTGCGGCCATAACTACACCAGTTGGATTCTTCTGTCTCTTGCTCAGCCTTTTGAGATTTGCTTCTTGCAACCTGCGGCCATAACTACACCAGTTGGATTCTTCTGTCTCTTCCTCAGCTTTTAAGATTTGCTTCTTGCAACCTGCGGCCATAACTACACCAGTTGGATTCTTCTGTCTCTTGCTCAGCCTTTTGAGATTTGCTTCTTGCAACCTGCGGCCATAACTACACCAGTTGGATTCTTCTGTCTCTTGCTCAGCCTTTTGAGATTTGCTTCTTGCAACCTGCGGCCATAACTACACCAGTTGGATTCTTCTGTCTCTTGCTCAGCCTTTTGAGATTTGCTTCTTGCAACCTGCGGCCATAACTACACCAGTTGGATTCTTCTGTCTCTTCCTCAGCCTTTTGAGATTTGCTTCTTGCAACCTGCGGCCATAACTACACCAGTTAGATTCTTCTGTCTCTTCCTCAGCCTTTTAAGATTTGCTTCTTGCAACCTGCGGCCATAACTACACCAGTTGGATTCTTCTGTCTCTTGCTCAGCCTTTTGAGATTTGCTTCTTGCAACCTGCGGCCATAACTACACCAGTTGGATTCTCCTGTCTCTTGCTCAGCCTTTTGAGATTTGCTTCTTGCAACCTGCGGCCATAACTACACCAGTTGGATTCTTCTGTCTCTTCCTCAGCCTTTTGAGATTTGCTTCTTGCAACCTGCGGCCATAACTACACCAGTTGGATTATTCTGTCTCTTCCTCAGCCTTTTAAGATTTGCTTCTTGCAACCTGCGGCCATAACTACACCAGTTGGATTCTTCTGTCTCTTCCTCAGCCTTTTGAGATTTGCTTCTTGCAACCTGCGGCCATAACTACACCAGTTGGATTCTTCTGTCTCTTGCTCAGCCTTTTGAGATTTGCTTCTTGCAACCTGCGGCCATAACTACACCAGTTGGATTCTTCTGTCTCTTGCTCAGCCTTTTGAGATTTGCTTCTTGCAACCTGCGGCCATAACTACACCAGTTGGATTCTTCTGTCTCTTGCTCAGCCTTTTGAGATTTGCTTCTTGCAACCTGCGGCCATAACTACACCAGTTGGATTCTTCTGTCTCTTGCTCAGCCTTTTGAGATTTGCTTCTTGCAACCTGCGGCCATAACTACACCAGTTGGATTCTTCTGTCTCTTGCTCAGCCTTTTGAGATTTGCTTCTTGCAACCTGCGGCCATAACTACACCAGTTGGATTCTTCTGTCTCTTGCTCAGCCTTTTGAGATTTGCTTCTTGCAATCTGCGGCCATAACTACACCAGTTGGATTCTCCTGTCTCTTGCTCAGCCTTTTGAGATTTGCTTCTTGCAACCTGCGGCCATAACTACACCAGTTGGATTCTTCTGTCTCTTCCTCAGCCTTTTCAGATTTGCTTCTTGCAACCTGCGGCCATAACTACACCAGTTGGATTCTTATGTCTCTTCCTCAGCCTTTTCAGATTTGCTTCTTGCAACCTGCGGCCATAACTACACCAGTTGGATTCTTCTGTCTCTTGCTCAGCCTTTTGAGATTTGCCTCTTGCAACCTGCGGCCATAACTACACCAGTTGGATTATTCTGTCTCTTGCTCAGCCTTTTGAGATTTGCTTCTTGCAACCTGCGGCCATAACTACACCAGTTGGATTCTTCTGTCTCTTCCTCAGCCTTTTGAGATTTGCTTCTTGCAACCTGCGGCCATAACTACACCAGTTGGATTCTTCTGTCTCTTGCTCTGTTCATAACACTATCCCGCTCTTTATCACCATCTATATATATCTACCTCCTGCCTTTCTCAATCACACTCTTCATCTATCTAACTCTCCACTACCATGTTGCCAACCATTTTCTATGTTAATACACAAGTAGAATCCGGTCATAGCTAAAAGATAAACTTAACTCATGTCAATTAAAATAGCGTTTTCCACAATTATGTTTTGGGCCAGAGCAGGATGAATTTGAAAGAAACCTTCCCATATCGCAAACCATGTTAATACATTTCTTCAGATGTACAAAACGGTCTGCAATATCATAGAGAATCAATACTATTAGTGTTTAATATGTAATATTCAGTTTTAGTGTTAAAAATTGAGTAGTAAACTCTATAAAAGTAATTAGAACAAGTCTTGCATGTGAGGTCCCCCTCTGCATGTGACTCGATGTGGTGAGTGTAAAATTCAATAAATTTGGACAATTTGGGGCATTTTTGACCCCCCTTTGACCCCCTGGGGCGCAAACCAGAATTTTTCTGAAGTCAAGGATGCTCATTTTATATCCAGAACAATTGCCTCTACATTTTGGCCAAGTTTCAGAAAAGTTGAATGGATGGATCAAACGTTATGGGAGAAAAGGGTCATTTTTTACCATTTTGGGGCTTTTGACCCCCTGGGGGCGCGAACCAGATTTTTTCCAAGGTCAGCGATACTTATTTTCTATTAGAAACAATTGCCTCTACATTTTGGCCAAGTTTCAGAGAAATTGAATGGATGGATGAAAAGTTATGTGGCAAAAAATTACATTTTTTGTCCATGTCGAGGCCTTTTGACCCCCTGGGGGCCTAACCAGATTTTTTTTCAAAAATCAGAGAATGTCACTTTCTAACCTGACCAAAGTTACAACTTCATGCAAAATTTCAGAGAAATTCAATGGATGATTGCGGAGAAAAATACGGACGGACGGACGGACATGCCTCAAAATATAAGTCCAATAATTAAGCCAATTAGTCAGAATCTAATAGCTACTCATTATAAATATGTTGGACCACATGTCCATTATTCAAATAATTACTCCTTTTACAATTAATTAAAACACAAAGCAGATATGAGAAAAAAACAAGAAGAACTCCATAATAATTGAAAATGAGATGAAAAGGGGGAAATCGCTCGCCTAGTCCAAATGAGGCTGATAAGTGATGACTCTGATTTAGTCATTGTAACCCTGAATTTTTTTCCTAATTTCCACATGACGAAACCTGGGGTATATCCAGCGAACAAGCTATAGCATTTAAAATAATAACATTTGGCTCTTGTATGACTTACGATTGAGCACTTTGATGTATTTTTCCCTCTAACACAAGATTATATATATATATATATATATATACACATATATATAGCATGTCTCATAAGTTAATTCAAAAGAAAACACAATAAAGTGCTTATATAAAGTATTTTATTTAAAAAATATAAATTACAGTGTCTGTTGGGTGTACCAGGGTTTCATCGATCTGACCATGCTGGGTCTGGGGTAGAAAACGGCTTATAGTGGGACACCAATTCTTCAGCACCGTTCAGTCGGCGAAGACTTCGAGAAATAGTCAGTCTCCCACTATAAGCCGGTTTCTACCCAGACTTGAAATGTATAGTTTTTAAATAAAATACTATATACTATATACATGTATATATATATATATATATATATATATATATATATATATGCTTGATTCAGAAAATATATAGTTTTTCTATTTATATCATCTGAATAAACCAATATAATCATGCGTGTGAAAGATGGCAGAAAATTAAATTGATTTCTACTCCTCTGATTTTTAATGCTGTCGATACCAGCTGCTGCCTCTTGTTGAGAGTCGAAGGCCTGCGGCTTATTAGGTTCCAAGTGGGACCAGTTTTTAAAAAGAGCAACCTGTCTTGTGGAATCTGCCAATTTCAGTCGACGACCCGTGCTATAGAACTTGTTCCGAGCAAACCCCAAAAGGTTTTTGATTCTATTCGCGCGGCACTGCATGCGCTTTACACACCAACCGCAAAGATCGATAAGAAATTATCCCACGAAACAAGATTCTTTCAACCGTCACATCGAAGACAAATTGCTACTTCTTTATAGTCACCCCTCCATGAAAGGAAACAATTTATTATTCTTTAAAACAGACCGAACGTCTTTCCACCTATCAAATTATGACCCATTTCAACCAACGTCTCCGTTCCTCGAGGCGTTGTCTCATCGTTCACCTGACAAACTCTTTAGCCCCATATCCTCGAGTGGCCTTTGGACTCATTATGGCGAGATTGCCCATAGGTGATTACAATATGGTGTCTTCAATTCAATGTCAACAAATTCATTCATTCATATTCTCTCTCTCTATATATATATATAAGGGAATCTCTTTGGGGAACTTTGAACTCCTTCCCAATTTTTTTTTTTTTTTTTTTTTTTATCCCCTAACGTAGTGCCTTTTAATCGACTTTTAACGAAATAATTAAATTGAATTTTAATCGCTTCAACGTTAATTTTGGCACACTCAATTTCCCCATTTGCTCTTTCTTTCGACGTTATTATTAATTAAAACTATCGATTTTCTCCTGACGAGATGATAGTCGAAAGGGCCTTAGAGAGATTTCCACGTATTCTTTTTAAATGTATCTATAAATTTTGTACCTCAAAACATTTATTTATATATATATATAAGCAATATTCATTTTTTGGTCCCCCGATTTATAAAATTGGGAGACCTATGTTTTGAGGCCTGTCTGTCTGTCTGTCCGGATTTTTCTCCGCAACCATCCATTGAATTTCTCTGAAATTTTGCATGAAGTTGTAACTTTGGTCAGGTTAGAAAGTGACATTCTCCGATTTTTGAAAAAAAATCTGGTTAGCCTCCCAGGGGGTCAAAAGGCCCCAAAAATGGCAAAAAATGACATTTTTTGCCCCATAACTTTTCATCCATCTATTCAATTTTTCTGAAACTTGGCCAAAATGTGGAGGCAATTGTTCCTAATAGAAAATAAGTATCGCTGACCTTGGAAAAAATCTGGTTTGCGCCCCCAGGGGGTCAAAAGCCCCCTAAAATGGCAAAAAATGACCTTTTTCTCCCATAACGTTTGATCCATCCATTCAACTTTTCTGAAACTTGGCCAAAATGTAGAGGCAATTGTTCTGGATATAAAATGAGCATCCTTGACCTCAGAAAAATTCTAGTTCGCGCCTCCAGGGGGTACAATGGGGGTCAAAAATGCCCCAAATTGTCCAAATTTATTGCATTTTACACTCACCACATCGAGTCACATACAGAGGGGGGACCACGCATGCGCGGCTTGTTATTTATATTATTATTTTTAAATGAACATCTCTCTCTTGACTCCAAATGTTTCTATCACTATTAAATAAGAAACTGTATCGTGACCATGTTAATTTTGTAAAGCTTATGAAGTTGAACTTTTACGCCAATTATTGTAAGAACAATGATATAAGAGTAGTAATAAAATGAAATTGTTTCTGAAAATGTATTTTATCCAATTAAAAGTTAATATCTACGGAATACATCGGTCGTTAATGTTTAAATGAATACCTAAGTGTAATAAAATAAAAATCGATTATGACAATGTAGTTGCAATGTATATATAAGAAATGAAGTGCAGTTCATACTAGCGATGGGGAAATACCAATATTTTTCCCCCCGATTCCGATACAATTCCCAATTCCGATTCTCTTAAAACCTCTAAATATTTAGCTATAGAATTGTTGTTCTTCTATTTTTTTTATTTACCATAAAATCCCATGTAACATGTGCATATATTTTCGCAAACATAAAAATACACTTGTGGGGGGGAAGGGGGATATATAGATTTCAGTTTCACTGGTAATTTAAAATCAATAAATATTTATCATTTTATCATTAGTACCAGCAATGAAAAATTAAGTTTTAAACAAAAACAAACAATTAAAATAATCGTTTTTGGCATCGGAAAATAGGCACAATTTCTTTTGATTCTGATTTCCAAAAAAGTTCTGATTTTTCCAATTCCCAATTCCGATTAATCGTCCCAACATAAGTTCATACCATTAATCAACGTTAGTACTCCCATAATGCTCCTCATCTTTCTGTTGGCAATCATTCTTGTCAGATTAACACTTATCGTCAAGTGGCTCTTGGCCTTGATTAGTCGTGACCCAATTAGTAAAGAAAAACAAATAAAAACGGCCACATGCATTTCGATAATAAAACAGTTGTTTTAATTCACATTCTACCTTATTACACGACACTATTGTGACACCATGATAGGTGTCAGCCGGCGACTGCCAGCCAGCCAGCCTTGTTTGAAATACCACGGAAGGTCAACCTGTCCTATTAATAAAATTATTTGCTGTAAATAGCCTCCAAAGCTGTAGATCTTTTAATACATGAGGAATTGCTAAAAAATTTGTAAATGCTTCCAAGGGAAGCTACTCTTTGAAAAAAAAATCATTGTTACCTCAATTTCATTATAATGAACAAAGGTAAAAAGTATCTACTGTAAATGCTTTCTTACCTGGAATAAGTACTTTCAGAAAGAAACTATACAAAATAAATTATATTCTTGCCAATTAAATAATGCAAGGGAGAAACGAAAAATAGGCTAGTTCGAATCAAGTATCAATAGGTCAGTTGAGCCTTACTTTATATGTTAAATTCTCAAAATGTTATGCACATCATGAGTTACACTTATGAATATTCTCAAAGATTCACTACCTGAAATACTATTTGGTGTTGTCATATTCATTTCTAGAGAACAGAAAAGCAAACTATCTCTACTGAATATATCGTGATGTACAGCAGACCAGATGTTCACCTTGCGGTGTTTGAATATAACGTGTGTAAAATGATTTGTGTGCATGTGGATCCACACAGAACATCCGGTAAAGGAAACAAATATAAAATATTTTGTTAGGTAAAAAAAAAAGGTAAAGGTCGCATAGCCTGGACGCGCACGAGTGTCGTTGCCGACATCGCACACTGCCCATGGCCGTAGCGGCTG
The DNA here is from genome assembly GCA_963556195.1 of Sepiola atlantica. Classification (NCBI taxonomy): domain Eukaryota; kingdom Metazoa; phylum Mollusca; class Cephalopoda; order Sepiida; family Sepiolidae; genus Sepiola; species Sepiola atlantica. The sequence goes on from OY744542.1 coordinate 43,582,238, forward strand.
TGATTTGTTAAGAATCACTGTGTCTAGGGCATATAACGGAGCCTATCCCTCTCCTTCCGCTGCCTTGAACCTTCCCTGAGTTTTAGTCAGGTACCCATTTACTGCTGGGTGGACAGAGGTAGTTTTCAGACCCGAAAATTTGCATGCCGTGAGTGGGATCAAACCCGGGTCGTCCAGCCCAAAGACAAGTGCTATAACCACTCGTCCACAGGCCCTCCCTAGGGCAACCTAACAAAACAGAATAGTTATTTCCCCTTGAATCAAAAGAAAGAGTTATTGCCCTTGGATAAAAGAAGTCGTCTGCCATGACAGTTGAAAAGTAAACCGAACAGCTCTCACTAAGCATCTCGCGTTCAGAGGTTTTCTACATTTCATTTAATCTGTGTTTTTGTTAAATAAATTTGTTAAAGGTTCTACTTTGCCCTTTCTTCATTTTCGAGTTGTTATTAAACCGATAACAACGTGTAAACATCAGACGTAACATATTTATATTTTCAACCAATCAAAAATTCAGTCGCTTAAATACTAAGTTGTATTTTCATGAGCCGATTTGAATTTATCAGGACTATAAAAAAGCAACGTAATCCAAAAACTCAACACATTTTAGACACAAACGCTCCCCTCTTTTTAAACACGCCTCATTTGTTAATCTTCTTGATTGGTTATTCCCCTACTCACAAAAATATACAAGATTATATATATATATATATATATATATATATATATATATATATATATATATATATATATATATATATATATATATAAAGATAATTATACAGTCTCTACCAAGGGTTGGCCAGCATTATTTTTACTTTCATTAATAATTTATGTGACTGAACTTTAAAAAATATTTTCCATTCTCTTTAAAAAAAAAAAAAAAAGGTGAAAAGTAGATCAAACAACAAAAAAAGTAATCCTGTATTTGAAGTAACTATATTGTATGGATACATAGTTACTTTCCTTTTTCTGAAGATGTCATAATTTAAAAAATTATCCGTGTTGAATAAAATAATTTCCTAAATGAATTTCTTGCTAAGAACATGTGCCAATGTTGTATAAAAAAACTGACGAACCAGAATCAAACACTGATTTTGTAGGAGGAAAAATATGGATGTCCAAAATCGACAAACAAATTGACTTTACTTTATTATATAAAACTAGAAGAATGCCGGTCCTAGGACCGACTTTACATTATTATCAAGAAATATAGTGAAGAATGAATTCAGCCGGGCCTTTTGGCTAGGAAGAAAGTGTAGTATCTGTTCCGATGGATACTACACCCCATAAACTGGTATTGTCTTGTCCTTCGGGGCTTGATTCCGCCGGTCTCTGGCTTTGTTCTGTGCAGTTCTAGGAGGTGCACCCTCCCAGGCTTTGTCTCCCCTCTTTGGGGAGGAGTAAGTTTATTGCTTACTGCCTGAGGCGCCCCCTACCGGGGAATGCCGACGGGGCTGCCCAGGCAACTTTTAATGACCAGAGTGCTCACTTTCTCGGGTGCTGGCTTTTCAAGTCCTACTTTCCCGACCCGACCTTGGGTCACATCTTACCTTGTGGGAGTAAGATAAAACTGACCTTGTGCCTAACTTCTTGGAGAGGAGGTAAATAATACTAGTATTGAAAAGTAACCGAAATATAGTGAAGAATGAATAACGATTTTCTTTGTGTTCTTTTACTTATTTTGGAGAGAAATGATGTGAAAATGATATGATGGATTGCAAACAGATCTGATGACCTCAGAGGAAGATTAGATCTAGACAGTATAGTGAGATGTGTACAGAACAATATAATTAGTATGGCTACGCTGAAAGAATGGATAATATTTTATGGGTACTGTAAATGTTGAAGAGTTGAGGTAGCAGAGTTAGTTCACAGGGGAAGGCCAAGGAAAAGATGGATGGAAGTGATACGTATGGACTTGAAAGAGAGAGGGATAAATAAAGACCTGGAGAGAGATAATTTAGTTTGAAAATCAATTTCTAAAAGCCGTCTAACACTTGTCAGCATGTAAAATGGACATTAAACGAAATATTATGATGATTAGGATGATGATGATGATGATGATGGTGGTGGTGGCAACAAAAAATATTGTCTTGATGTTTCAGTGCACAATGCATCAGAAATCAGGTTTAACTGCTTTAACTTAAATATAAATCCATGATTTTTTTTATACTAATGAGTCACCATTTTTCAAGGTCAAAAGCCACTTGAGGATAAGGATTAATGAGATTGCTAGTTGAATGATGAAAAATACTATGAGAGGCTTGAAACCGATGAAGTGAATGGACAAAATTTGATGACTTCGGTGGATGGCTTGACAAGTATTTGTTCATATTGGACTTGAAGACGCCAATCTTGTAGTTTGCAGGGAACAGTCCTGTGGGAATGTGTTCCAAAGAGGGAAGTTCTTGGAAAGAAACTATGTTCATGGAAATTCCGTTTGGTTTTAGGTACATGGAGGAAGAAAGGAAAAATTCTTTGCGCTGGTGGTAAGAAGACGAGTTTTACAGCAAGGAACCAGAGATCGGAGCTCAGTCGAGCACGTTCCTCTCGTTTGGCATGGAACGACTTTTTAACCCTTTCGATTCTGTTGTTGGCATTGGTTTCCACAGTTCTTTCTAGAATCAGGTACTCACAGGAGGGACCACGTGCAGGTTGTCAACATCCACAGTGAAAGTGGTGCAATGGAACTGGTTGGGTTTGAATTTGTAATGCCCAGATCGTCAGTCCACGTTCATATCCACTTCACCACTGACTGCTTTAACTTAACTATTTCAAAAGTCCTTTTCTCTCACCTAACACGTGATATGCTTTACCTATTACGGCTTAGTATTTCGCACTCACTTTACCCTTTTATCAGCTTTGTTATAATTTAGATAAGGTTCTATTTTTTAAATTAACATTTCGGCACTTCTTCGTTATTTTCCACCACCGTTTTTTCTCAATTTTTTTACTGATCAACTTTAAAAAATTTTTTCGGTGTACAATTACCTATCATGTTGCTAGAGAATTCCGTGCTTTTTGGAATTTTTTTTTTCAAATACTTTTGACTTTACGAGGGGGGATCAATTTCCTATATAAATTTAACGTAAACTGATCCCCCACTTTTTGACCATCACAAATTTAAAAAAATCTTTTTTCTGTGTACAGTTACCTGTCATGTAGCTAGAGTATTCCGTGTTTTGGAGAAATTTTTTACGATTATTTTAGAAAGGGGATCCGTTTCTTATCTAAATTTACCGTAAATTGATCACCCACTTTATGAGCATCATCAATTTGACAATTGTTTTATTTATTACTTTTTTTTATAACGTTAACCATTTTTTTTTGGGGGGGGGGGGGGAGATTTCTTTTCCGTGCTCATTTACCTATATAAACTTGACGTAAACTGATCCCCCACTTTTTAACCATCAAATTTTTTCCAAAAATTTCCAGACAACCCGGAATTCTCTACCGACAGAAAAAAGAAAAAAATTTGGTCCGTAAACAAGGTGAAAAAAACACGCAACATGGTCAAACAAGTGGGGGATCAGTTTACGTTAAATTTATATAGGAAAATGATCCCCCCCCTCCTAAAATCAAAAAGATTTGAAAAAAATTTCCAAAAAGCACCAAAAAGAAATCCCACCCCCCAAAAAAAATGGTTACCGTTATAAAAAAAAAAGTAATAAATAAAACAATTGTCAAATTGATGATGGTCATAAAGTGAGTGGTCAGTTTACGTTAAATTTATACAGAAAACGGATCCCCCTTCTAAAATAAAAAATATTTGAAATAAAATTCCAAAAAGCACGGAATTTTTTAGAGACATGATAGGTAATTGTACACCGAAAAAATAAAAAAAAATATTTGTAAAAAAGTTGAGAAAAACGGGTGGTGGGAAATAATGAAGAAGTGCCAACATTTCTTTTTAAGAAAAAGAGGCAGAGGAAGAAGGAGAATAAGAAGGAGAAAAGGAGATAGAAGAAATGGTAGAAAAAAGTAGAAGAGGAAGTAGAAGAAGAACATGAAGAAGAGGAACATGAAGAAATAATAGAAGTAGAGGAGAAGAGAAAGAGAAAGGAGAGAGAAAGGCAGAAGAAATATTAGTGAAAGAAAAAGAAGTAGTAATAGAATGAGAATGAAATGATGAAGTAGAAAGAAAATAAGAAGATGTAAAAGAAAAAAGAAGAAATAGTAAAAAAAAGTAGGGGGAGAAGGAGAAAAAGAAGAAGAAGAAGAAAAAGAAAAAGGAGGAAAAGAAAAAGAAGGAGAATAATAACAAGAAAAAGTAAAAAGAGGAGAATAAAAAGGAGAAGTAGATGAAGAAGTAGATAAAGAAAGAGAAGTAGATGAAGGAGAAGAAGAAAAAGGAGGAGTAGATGAAGAAAAAGGAGAAGTAGATGAAGAAGGAGAAAAAGGAGAAGTAGATGAAGGAGAAGTAGATGAAGAAAAAGAAGAAAAAGGAGAAGTAGATGAAGAATAAAAAAAGGAGAAGTAGATGAAGAAAAAGGAGAAGTAGATGAAGAAGGAGAAAAAGGAGAAGTAGATGAAGAAGGAGAAAAAGGAGAAGTAGATGAAGGAGAAGTAGATGAAGAAAAAGAAGAAAAAGGAGAAGTAGATGAAGAATAAAAAAAGGAGGAGTAGATGAAGAAAAAGGAGAAGTAGATGAAGAAGGAGAAAAAGGAGAAGTAGATGAAGAAGGAGAAGTAGATGAAGAAAAAGAAGAAAAAGGAGAAGTAGATGAAGAAGGAGAAAAAGGAGAAGTAGATGAAGGAGAAGTAGATGAAGAAAAAGAAGAAAAAGGAGAAGTAGATGAAGAATAAAAAAAGGAGAAGTAGATGAAGAAGGAAAAAAAGGAGAAGTAGATGAAGAAGGAGAAGTAGATGAAGTAAAAGAAGGAGAAGTAGATGAAGAAGAAATAGATGAAGAGGAGAAGTAGATGAAGAAAAATAAAAAAAGGAGAAGTAGATGAAGAAGAAAAAGAAAAAAAAAAGAAGAAAAAGGAGAAGTAGATGAAAAAGAAGAAAAAGTAGATGAAAAAGAAAAAGGAGAAGTAGATTAAAAAGAAGAATAAAAAGTAGATGAAGAAGAAGAATAAAAAGGAAGAGAAGTAGATGAAGAAAAAGAAAAAGGAGGAGAAGAAGCAAAAAGAATGTGATGAATAAGAAGAGAAAAAGTAGGAGGAGGAGGAGAAAAAGAAGAAAAGGTAGAAGAATAGTAAGAGCATTTCTCCTCACTCGAATTGAAAATTGTAGAGCAGGAGTACTGATTTTATTTCTCTTTATTTCCTTCTCTTTTCCCTCCCAAAATAGGTGAAATTAAGTCAAGTGCACTAATGAAGCAATTACCTACTCAGAGATTTCATGTCTTGTGAATATGAATAAAACCAATGTTTTTTGGTTTTGGGTTTTTTTTTTCTTGTTTTGTTTTTACTTTCTTGCTATCTCGAAGGAAATTCTGGTTCCTACAGATGTTACAATATAACAGTGAATTTTGGAAGTTGTCCAATTTCAGAAAGTCTCTAAATAGCTGTGCACCAATTTCAGAGGCGACTAGAATCGGTAAACAAGAAACGATTCCATCTGGATTAGCGAAACTCACTTTTAAAGGTCTTTAACGTCAAAAGCCTTAATCAATAGAGCATAGTCTACAAACGGAAGAGGTTACCCGGGGCTTGGGTTCATCTTCGACATTGACGGCGCTGCACACAGGGGAAGCAAGTATAAAAACGGGGGAAGTGAATTGGACAGAGTGACAAAGGGCTTAGCAAAGGCTTTAGATAAAGAATTGAATGTTAACCCCTTTATCGTTAAAGACTGACATTTCAGTAATAAGAAATGAATGTTTGAAGATTGTCTCCACACAAACAAGATAAAGCTATTTGCCGAAAAAGACGAATGATAATGACAGATTCATTAAGTTAGAGTTTCTCAACTTTTCTTTCACCGTATCCTTACTTTTGTGTACATTCACAAGATTGTCTTAAAAGATGAATCTATATGAATACGAGTGATACCTGTGTGTCCGTTCGTATGGCAACTAATGACTTTTAAACGAATAGCCAAAGTACTCGTTGCATGTTGGGTTTCTACTAGAAAATAAAACATTTTGAAGTAATTTGGAGGCAATTTATTGAAAGGGAAGTAATTTGGAGGCAATTTATTGAAAGGGAAGTAATTTGGAGGCAATTTATTGAAAGGGAAGTAATTTGGAGACGATATATGGAAAGGGAAATAATTTGGAGATGAAATATGGAAAGGGAAATAATTTGGAGATGATATATGGAAAGGGAAATAATTTGGAGACGATACATTGAATGGGAACTAATTTAGAGACGATATATTGAACGGGAAGTAATTTAAAGATGATATATTGAACGGGAAATAATTTGGAGACGATATATTGAACGGGAAATAATTTGGAGACGATATATGGAAAGGGAAATAATTTGGAGACGATATATTAAACGGGAAATAATTTGGAGACAATATATTGAAAGGGAAGGAATTTGGAGACGATATATTGGACGGAAAGTAATTTGGAGACGATATATCGAAAGGAAAGTAATTTGGATACGATCCGTAAAGAGGGCCGTAATTTGGAGACGATCTGTTTAAAAGTAAGTAATTTGGAAGCAATCTGGAGTAATTTTGGAGGAATACTTTGGGAAGGAAAAATTTAATTTTGACGGCTTTTAGAAATTGACTCATAAACTAACCAGGTCTGTATTTATTCAAATCCATACTTATCACTTTCATCCGTTTTTCTTGACCTTCCCCTGTAAACTGGACTTGCTGTCTTAACTGTTCTACTTTCTACTTAATGAAGAACTCTGATCCATTATTTCAACATGGCCATATCACTGAAGTCTCTTGTCTTGAACACATCTCCCTATACTGTCCACATTTAATCTTCCTCTGAGATCATCAGAACTAAGCCTGTCTTTAAGACTCACATTACACGTCCATTGTATCATTCTCATTTCATTTCTCTCCAGGCAACGCATATCCTCAACCCTCACTGGGCAGGTTTCACTTCTAGTCATCATCCCACTGTGTACACTTGCTTGACAAACTCTTCCCTTGGCCAACAGTGATAACGCTCTTCTAGTTAGTAATGACAGAAGTTCCTTAAACTTATTCCATCGACTCCTAACTCTTTCAACAACAATAGCACCTGTTACACACTTTGTTTCAATGATATCACCAAGGTAACAAAACTTCTCGACAACCTTAATAGCTTCGCCATCCAGATATACTTTCTCAACATCTGAGTTCTCATCCATCTCCATCGTCTTACACTTTTTGCACATAAACTAGTTATCTTTCGAGTGACCAGTAATTTCATTGCAGTTCTTGTGTACCCAATACTTATAAGTACCACACAAGATCGAATTACACCCGACTGCCTTTCCACAGTTTCGAAGAACTCTTCCAATCCTTTTTTTGTACTGTTCAATTGTTCTTTGTTTTTCCTTTTCATGCTATAATTGGCAACTTTATTTCTTCGGCCATATTGGAAGCAACTTATACTGCAACCACATCTTTATTGACAGTAACATGCAATATGCTGTCATTTTTAACAGCAACTAAGCTGGTTAAAGTGTCAATGTCTGTCCTATAAATAATGTTTACTGGATGATCATTGGCTGAAATCCTAGACAGCACTAAGATTAAACCAGTTCTTAGCGCTGAAGATTTGACTTTGTTTGTCGGCTTAATGACATATCGACCCTTTGTGGGTTATTTAATATGGGAGATTTAATTTGAACTGATAAGGTTCGTGGAAATTCCATGGTTAATTATATAGCAAATAGGTTTTAATGAATACATCAAATATATAACAACGTCAGACAGATTTTCGACTTTAAACTAAGTAGTTTCTAGTCTAAACTATCAATATTTAATTCTGAATAGCCATTTCCTTTCCTTGCAGGACTTGTCGATCCGTCCACTTCATTAATCAATTTGTCTCCATTCCGTCAATCGTTTTCAATCCTCTTATAGTATTGTTCATCACACAATTGACAATTTCATTAACACTTATTCTCAAGTAGATTTTGGCCTTGGTGAGTGGTGACTTTAAACATCTTGACTTGATAGCCATTGTTGGAGATTGCGAAACCCTTGATTTACTATATACATTTAAAAATCCGGCTATGGGTGAAATAGTAGGGTAGACTGGACTCTCAAACTTTAGTATGAAAAAAAAAAAAAAAATTTTTAAACGGAAGAAAACGATATTTAATTTTTTTTTTTTTTTTAAATATAAATAGGCCCATCTCGACTTGACATCAATATTGGCATATGATGATGATGATGATGATGATGATTTTATCCCAAATTGACCATAGCCATTTCAAATTACAATATTAAGCAACTTTTTTTCTACTTTGGCTTTATTTTTGTATTTCATGTAATTTACGCAAATTAGGACCCTGCGTTATGCCGGTTACCATCACTAGTTTTTCATAAACTGCAGTTTTTTTAAAACTTTCATTATTCTAAAAGAACAACATTAAAACGTATATCTCACCAAGTGATCCAAGTTGCAACCAACATGTAAAATCCGATGAGATTACTTACCTGAAAAATACAAAAAAAAAAAAAAGACATTAAACATAAGAAATCTTAACAGAAATCACAATTGTTAGATTTTTTTAAAACATGAACTGTTCTCTAAAATCAAAATCAAACGTTGTCAGAATAAATAATGTCAGAGAGTCAAGTGGAGGCTGAGAGATATGGTGCCGTGATTGGTCGAAAAAAAAAATCATGTGATACTTTGAGAACACCCATGAAGATGAAATCCAAGTGGCTACACGTGGATGTCCAAATAAAGCTGCAGAATAAAAATGACACTTACCGGTATAAGGGCCCTAACTGGAATTCAGAAAACAACTCTTGTTTTAATGAAGGAACATTTCCACATTAGAATGTCCATTTATGAACTAGCAACCAATCAGAATTAAGAGAATGGACATGCCATCTGAGCATAATGGAACATTGTAGCCTTAATATAAATAGGGGTGGGACATAATGGGTGAAAATTTCAGATTCATGCGAGTAGTATTTTTTTGTGTTCATTTATACATAAATAACACTAAACAATCAAACATTTTGCAAAATTCAGAAGGTGCAGGCCAAAAATAGCCGTTAGGGCTCCACGGGACTCAAAATCCATCATTTTTGGGTGAAAAAGTGGTTTCATGCAACATTGCAGGTCCTAAAACATCCTCAAAAGCTATGAATGGATATAGATGGTTAAATCTGATATAGTACTTTAATTTAGGACCATTTTCAGGCTGTGAAAGGGTTTTCATGAATGTAAAATAGCCAAAAACTAGTGGCCTTCACCTTCTGAATTTTGCAAAATTTTCAAAATGTTTGCTTGTTTAGTGTTATTTATGTATAAATGCACACAAAAAAATACTACTCGCATGAATCTGAAATTTTCACCCATTACGTCCCACCCCTAATATAAATCAGCGTTTTAGTGTGGGTGGCAGTTTTATTTCATTTTCTTACTCAACTGGTCATACATCTTGAAAGACTTGCATCCAAACTGTTGCTAAGCTTGTTGGGAAAATGGTTGGATCATTCTACTGCTCCAGAAAGGACTTGACTACAGATGTAATCCTGTACCTGTATAAGAGTCAGATATGTCTTAAGGTAGAGTATTGCTGTTACATAAACCGAGGTGTCTCTCAGAGATACCTTTCTTGACTTTACAGTATGAAATCGACTTTGAAATCTAGTGGGGGATTATTTTTACTCTTCCTTACAACCCATTTCTCACAGAAGAGACATTGCTAGTCTTTCTCTACTCTACCGTTATTTCCGTAGTAGGTGCTCGACTGATCTCCAATCTCTGGTTCACCCCTGTAAAACATTCGCAGCTAGAACTCGACTCTCTACTAACACTGCAAAAAAAAACAAAAAAAACAAACTTTTTTTCTTTCCCTGTGCACTTAAAACCAAACCTAGTTTCCATGAGCAGAGTTTCTTTCCAAGAACCTCCCATCTGTGGAACACATTGTCGCAGGACTGCTTCTCCGCAGACAACAGATACTTGTCGATCCGTCCACTTCATTAATCAATTTTTCTCCATTCCGACCATAGTATTGTTCATCATTCCACTGACAATCTCATTAACCCTTATCCTCGAGTAGATTCTGGCCTTGGTAAGTAGTGACTTTAAACATATTGACTTGATAGCCATTGTTGGAGATTGCGCAACCCTTGCTTTACTATACACATTTTAAAATCCGGCTATGGGTGAAATAGTAGGGTAGACTGGACTCTCAAACTTTAGTATGAAAAAAAAAAGTAATTTTTTAAACGGAAGAAAACAAAATTTCCTTTTTTTTTAATATAAATAGTATGAAAAAAAAAGTATTTTTTAAACGGAAGAAAACGATATTCATTTTTTTTTTAAATATAAATAGTATGAAAAAAAAAAATTTTTTTTTTAAAATATAAATAGTATAAAAAAAAAATGTTTTAACGGAAGAAAACGATATTTCATTTTTTTAAAAAATATAAATAGTATGAAAAAAAAAAATTTAAAACGGAAGAAAACGATATTTCATTTTTTTTTATATAAATAGTATGAAATAAAAAAAATTATTTTTTTAAACGGAAGAAAACGATATTTCATTTTTTTTTAATATAAATAGCATGAAAAAAAAGTATTTTTTTAAATGGAAGAAAACAATATTTCATTTTTTTTAAATATAAATAGTATGAAAAAAAAAAAATTTTTAAACGGAAGAAAACGATATTTCATTTTAAAAAAAAATGTAAATAGGCCCATCTCGACTTGACATCCATATTGGCATCGCTCTCTTCAAAACGAGATACAATGCGCAGGAAATGTATAGTTTACTTGTAGTATTTAAATTCAACCGTGCACAAAAACTTTTTAATTGGACTATTTCCCGCCATTAAAACACTCATTTCCAGCCAATCACGACAGCATCCGGTTCGTAAAAGCAAGATCACAAGATGTCCGAGTGAAACGCAAGAGAGAAATGACCATTTTCATTTCTCTTTAATTGAACTTAAAATCTTTCAACGACGATGGAGAAAATCAGTCGGCTGACGGGGGGGGGGGACATAAATCGTAAAACAAAAAGGAAGCGATAATGCGCTGAAAGAAGCAATAATCACGTGCGAAATTAAATATCAGAAGATGGAATACGAAACGGCTAAGCGTAGCATTTACAAACCTAAAGAAAACAAAGATAACTTCAGTCCTTTTGTTTTGTACTGAGATTTAAAAAAAATAATTGTGGCAGTAAAAAACAAAAGAAGCATCAATTTATTATGTTTTTTTGTTGTAGTGGTACCAATAGTTACAGCTGTGATCTGTGCACTTCGAGCGTTTGAGTTGTGTTGGGGGTATTGCATCGCTTTCACTAATACACTTGAGAAAGGTATGTATACACATTTCTCTACATCTGGTTACGGATGAAGTACCAAGGTAGACTAGACTCTCAAACCTTGGTTGTGCAACTAATTTAGGAGAAGGAAAAGCCTGAAATAACACCAGTCCTCTCTGCTTATCCCAGCATTGCTACCAGTCATCTTGGATTTCTCCTTGCAACTGGACAAACAATGCCGGCTCAGGTGAAATGCAGTTGAAGATTGCGAAACCTTTGCTTCAATATACACTTTTCTACATCCGGCTATGGGTGAAATACTAAGGTAGACTAGACTTTCATGCCTTGATAAGGCAACTAGTCTAGAAGGAAAACTTTGAAATAACACCTGTGAATAGCTAGGTTCTTGATACATGCAAGTGTATAGACATTCCATGATAAATGCCAGTATATTGAAATCATATGCCCTTAATAGGGTTAAGATGAAAATTCATATACACTAAATGTACAAAAGCAAGGAAATTCCCAAATTTTTACACTTTTATTGTCATTAATTAAGGGTATGACTACATATCAACCAAACCATTTCATTATCACATCACTACAGTATAAATCTCTATGCATGAGTGGATGAAGTGTGTGAGGTGCGCTGAAGAAAAATTCCTACCAGTAAAATACATAGCCCTGTTGTGCTCGCATACCCTTAATGACAATAAAAGTGTAAAAATTTGGGAATTTCCTTGCTTTTGTACATTTAGTATATATGAATTTTCATCTTAACCCTATTAAGGGCATATGATTTCAGTATACTGGCATTTATCATGGAATGTCACTACTTTTGTAAAGGCTATGCCTCAATACAATGGTCATTTTTAAGGTTTTTTGGAATTTTCTGGAAAACGAAGGTATATAGTAAACTGAAATTAAAATGCCATCAACTAGACCATAGAACCTCTATCTCTGCCAAACATCAGCTGAATCCATCAAATAGTTGATGAGATACAGGGTGGCACATACGTACGTACGTACATACACACGGATAACATGATTTAATGATTGAACTTTCTGGATCTCTGGGTTGCCTTGACTAATGATGCTGAAATTCTACACACTTATAGAACCTATCAAATAAAAATTTTGTGCAAAGTTTTAACTAATTTGGTTTATTGGTTTTTGAGTTATGATTGATCAAAGAAATGAGATTTCCAGCATAGGCCGTTTTTGAAGTCTATTATGGGATAGAGCACTCTCGCGCCTCCCTTGATTACTTGCCTGGTGCAGAGAGTGGGTTTAGTTTTTCACAATGCATGATTTGCTATAATAACATTCGTCTATTGAGTGTCGTCTGATAATTAAATACATCGTTTTCATCTCATTTCATATATAGCACTCTTGGGGATGTTTAAAAGTAAAGTTCCAAACACGTTCTCGACTGACTTTGAAAACTCAGTTTTTCTTGATTCAAACAAGTTAATCCGAGCTCGATGGGTGATCCAACATATCACATTTTTTCTAGTATATATATATATATATATATATATATATATATATATATATAAAATACATAAAAGTATATAAAACATCAAATATATCGGCCCAAAACACACTTTTAAAAAAAAACTTATACAGTTCATCCAAGTCATAAAGTTTAAAACAGCTTCAAGAAAGATGTCAAAGAGGTTGACATCTTTCTTGAAGCTGTTTTAAACTTTATGACTTGGATGAACTGTATAAGTTTAACAAAAAAGTGTGTTTTGGGCCGATATATTTGATGTTTTATATACTTTTATGTATTTTATATATATTTTTATATATTTTCAAAGTTTAATTTTATTACCTGCAGTAATGTCATTGCGGTAATGGTCCTCTGAGGAGAAGATTTTCTTTGAAAACTCATGAGTTAAGGACTTTAAAGTACTTTGCTTGAACTTTGAATTGCAATAAAATTTGATTTGCACCTTATTTTATTCTTTCACTTTATCTAGTGCTATTAATGCTCTATCCAGTATATTGAGCTTCATTTTTATCCGGATGTTCACTAATTAAAGATATTAGTTGCCTCTTATATCTTTTGTTGTATTAACCTCATATATATATATATATATATATATATATATATATATATATATATACACATATATATTTGTAATTGTATTGTTGTTTCCGAGATGTTAATTCAATGAAACTCCAGTGTTTATGAAATAGTGCTCAATAACAGGTATAGCTGTATTATAGTATAAATTCTTTTATTAATCAAACATCATTGGCTACATATGTGCATACATGTTTCAGCTGCAATCTTGTGCGAAATTCAGATTCATCGGGCCATAATAAAATCTGAACAAAGACGGACAGAAAAACATCCGTCTTCAGTTTTGAATATGCTGAATTTCGATCGAGATCGCAGCTGAAACATCTATACACATATGTATCCAATAATGTTTGTCTAAATAAAGGAATTTATACTATATATATATATATATATATATATAAAAACCTTGCATGTTAAAATAATATGTGCTAATTACTGAGTCCATTCTGAATTAAATGTAACTAATGACAGCAGTATCAATAATAAAATAGGACACTACTACGCAATGATTCCAATTTTTAGAAATCGTTGAGAATATCATGTAATATCTTTGAGAAATGTGACATAGTTTTGGTTACAGGCAGACAGGCACCAACTCTCAATTATAAAAAAAATAATAGCAAGAGTATTAATCTTCTAATATTATAGGGTGTATAATAAAAACCGATGCTTATTTATATATATATATAATATTAAATCATATTTTTTTTAAATTATAAAAAAAATAATACCAAGAGTATTAATCTTCCACTCTATAATAAAAACCCATGCTTATTTATATATATATATATCTATAATATTAAATCATATTTTTTAAAAATATTTTACCTACGTACGACGTCGTTTCGAGCTTACGGCTCTCATCGGTGCATGTAAATAACAACCTCAGACAGTTACAGGGCGCGAACCCGGTTCACAGAGACACCTTGAATCTGTAAGTATTCACTTAGTCCTTCAGGACTCAAGAGATTGTCACATGATTACAGAGAAATTAAGTGATATTTATACTGAAAGCAGCGAGTATAAATATCTAGACATACGATAGAACTCAACGACACAGTCGGAGTATTGTACTGGGTCGTCAGGTGAATGTCTATTTTTAATCTCTCTGATAGTGCTCTACTTTCAATTTTACTTGAAAGGGGATTCTTATAATATTAAATTAGATTTTTTCAATATTTTACCTATGTACAACGACCGTATATATATATATATATATATATATATACACACACACTGCATGTTCCCCCCGGGGAGGAAACACGGAAGCCTCTGTGTAGCTTAATTGCCATAAATATATTTTCATAATTTACTACCTAGCTCTACTCACGTATTGAGCACTGTTGAAGTAAATACTGAAAATTGATACATAATAGATTACGTCGTCTTATAACATTTCATGTGGATACATAAAATAATAATAATGTGTGTATATATATATATATATATATATATATATATATATGATTATTTATTTGCACCACTTAGAATGATTATTAACGGGTGGATGGCTAGAAAAAGGCACGTGTTTTACTCTCTAAATTTTGAGTGACGATATGGAAGCACATTATATATATATATATATATATATATATATATATATATATATATAATGTCTAAAGAAGCTTTGAGTCATTTTAAACAAATGAAAAAAAAAGAAAATGCGGTTTAAATTCCCAAAGAAACTAACTAAATCAAAGATATTGCAGACTTAGCATATATATATATATATATATATATATATATATTAGATTGAATGTAAGATATTATATAATCATTTATTTCCACAGACCGAAAGCCCTAAACTAGAGTTTAGCATTTCTTTAGGTTCATCAGTAGGACACATTCGAACTTAGGATACAAAACCTGAGTCACTCACATGTGAGGCAAGTACTCTTCTAACTGAGCCATAACATGACATACGAGTCTATTAATTAACACCTATTATGCAAACTAGGGCTTCAGTTTGTGGCTCTCACGGTTTGTGATGGCTGCGACGTTGTCTGATTGTGGAAATAAATAATTATATATCTCACATGAAATGTAATATATATATATATATAGTTACGACAAGGAATACAGACGTTTGGGATATTTTTTGGGTGGAATGAAATTGAAAAAGTATAAAAACGGGAGGAAATAATTTTTAAAAATTCATAAATATACTGAGCCAGCTTTCGCCCACACTCATCAGAGTATCTACGTAGAAATAATTCAATACGACTAAAAACTTAAAAAAGTATAATGAAAACCAGTGACAAGTTTAGGAGGAAAAAAAAATTAAAAATTAAAAAAAAAATGGGGGCAGGGTCACAAGTTGATCACATTGAGTCCTAAAAACCACTCCTTTTGTTTTGGAGGGTTTGGCTGACTTTATATATATAGCTTTCAGGACTTTGAGGTGGAATAAAGAATGTGATCTACTTATGACAGAAAACTAGTCACTAGTGTAAGTCGACGTACATTCGGCGCTATTTATAAGATGGTCAGTAATAGCTGACCAGGATGTGTTGACTAAATTATTTAGTCGGCCCCGGCGTATGGCAGGGAGGATGTGTTGTTTTATTCTGGATTCAAACCTTTGCACTGTTCTTCCCACGTATACGGTATAGCACCGACATTTAAATTGATAAATAATATTACTGATATGTTGGGGTGGGAGAACATCCTTATGAATATATATATATATATATATATATGTGTGTGTGTGTGTGTACTTCTATATAGTCACGCAAAAATTAGAGAGTAAAACATGTGTTTTTTTCTAGCCATCCGCTCGGATTAAATTATTTCAAGTGGTGAGGGGAAGCAAAAAAGCAAACAGCAAGTCAGACAACCACCTCAAACTTTCTCTGCCGCCTGAAATGAATTAAAAAAAAAATCCTCCACTTTATAATAAAAAGTCAACGGTGGGTGTTTTTTTTTCTTTAGGTCATCAGAAACGATAATCATTTATATATGAAAAATTAAATTAATGACGTAATTCTTATGATTTTAGATGAATATTTTAGTAATATATCTAGATAAATAGCGAGTGTGAACACTGGAGAAGCATACATTTTGGCCAAGTTTCAGAAAAATTGAATGGATGGATCAAACGTTATGGAAGAAAAGGGTCATTTTTTTGCTATTTTTGAGGACTTTTACCCCCTGGAGGCGTGAACCAGATTTTTTCCAAGGTCAGCGATACTTATTTTCTATTAGGAACAATTGCCTCCACATTTTGGCCAAGTTTCAGAGAAATTAAATGGATGGATGAAAAGTTATGGGGCAAAAAATGTCATTTTTTGCCATTTTGGGGCCTTTTGAACCCCGGGGGGTGGGGGTCTAACCAGATGTTTTTTTTCAAAAATCGGAGAATGTCACTTTCTACCCTGACCAAAGTTACAACTTCATGCAAAATTTCAGAGAAATTCAATAGATAGTTGCGGAGAAAAATACGGCCGGACGGACGGATGGATGGACATGCCTCAAAACATAAGTCCCCCGATTTTATAAATCGGGGACCAATTAAGAAATGTGATATATATTTAGCTTAGAGACAGACACCAAATGTCCATTATAATAAAGTTGATGAATATGAAGTTGACTAGTCTAGTTAAATGTGGTATTGTTGAGCATTGGAGAAGGTATACACTCTCCGGGTGATATCGTACTTTATTGTTTTGGTTGTTATTTTTAGCAAGTTGAGGTAAAAAAAAAAAAAATGACTATTTTTCTTTCCTCTTTTCATCAAAGGAGTTTAGAAGAAAAGAAATTGGCCTCATCAGAGGATTGGCACGAACAATGTCATAATTGGTCTGAGATGTTGGGAGCTTAAGCAAGGGTTTTGAGAATTAGAGTAGGAAAGGAATGGGGGTAAGAGGAAGCAATATAGAATATATAGAGGGGAGGAAGAGAATGGGGAAGAGGAAAATGACAGGGAAAGGAGGAAAGAACGGGAGAGAGAAAAAACAGGTGGAAAAGAGAGAGAGAGTGAAAGGGGAGAAAGAGAGAAAGCAAGGATATATATATATATATATATATATATATATATATATAGGTTTTTATAAGAATATATACTTTTTTAAACGTATACTCCCTATAGTATCTGAAATATTTTCAATTGCAAGCTCAATGATTTGTTATTTCCCTGCTCTGACGAGAGACATAAGCTAGAAACGACGTCGTATGTAGGTAAAATATTAAAAAATAATTTATATGTATGTGTATATATATATATATATATATATATATATATATATATATATATATATAAAGAGAGAAGTAAGAAAGAGGAGATAAAAAAGAAAAGAGAGCGCGACAGATAAAAAGAGAGGAGAGAGAGGCGAGCAGAGAGGAGAGAGAAATAAATAGCATAAATAAATAAATAAATAAATAAATGCAGATAAAGAGAACAAGCGTGAGATGCAGAAGATGAGAGTCAGAGAGAGAGAGAGAAAAAGAGAAAGCCAGAGAGACAGAGAGAGAGCCAGAAAGAGAGACAGAGAGAGAGCCAGAGAGAGAGAGCCAGAGAGAGAGAGAGCCAGAGAGAGAGAGAGAGAGAGAGAGAGCCAGAGAGAGAGAGAGAGAGAAAGAGAGAGAGAGAGAGAGAGATTGTTTCAGATATAAAAGGAGAGAGTTTGCAATACATCGTGAGAAAATCAGTCTCCGAGATAAAGAGAAGACAATGGAAACAGTTGACTTATATGAAACTGATCTTTAATTCGTGGTCATCTTTATTTCCGGTGAAAGAGCCGACACGGAAGATAAGAAAAAGGCGCACGTGACGTACGATGTGGAGATCAGAGTAGGGCAAGAGCAGGGTGCCGCAGGAGTAAAAAGCAAAATGGCCTAGCGCCAGACAAAAGTGTCATTTGATGACCCCACCTCACCCGACTTCTTGAAGGTAAAAGGGGGTGTAGAAGGAAAACAAAACCGGATAAGGGGAAGAGTCTATTATAAGGAGGGGAAGAAAAACAAAACTGGATGAGGGGAAGAGTCTATTATGAAACTCACACTTGCTGTTCACCCTCATTATTTTTGGGGAGGGGGGAGAGGAGGTTGAAGCGGTGTTTACCCAATAAAGGCAGAAAAAAACTCAAATGGCCAATAAAAAACACTCAAATAAGGTAGCAAAATTGTAAGCAGATTTTCAATTAGAAACCAGAGAAGGAAAGCCTCTTGGCCTTTTGGCTAAGATCAAAGTGTAGTATCTGTTCCGATGGATACTGCACGCCTGTCCTGTGCAGTTCTAGGAGGTCCACCCTCCCAGGCTTTACCTCCCCTCTTTGGGGAGGAGTAAGTTAATTGCTTACTGCTTGAGGCGCCCCTACCGGGGAATGCCGATGGGGCTGCCCAGGTAATTTTTGATGGTCAGAGTGCTCACCTCTCGGGCGCTGGCTTTTCAACCCCCACTTTCCGGCCCGACCTTGGGTCACATCTTACTTGTGGGAGTAGGATAAAATTGGCCTTGTGCCTAACTCCTGGAGAGGAGTAAATAAAACTCCATGGCCTTGGATCGGAGTTGACTTGTGGCGTTCGGCCAGATATATCTTTAGTTGTTTAGTTTAGTTGTTTTGTTTTACGACATATCAACCATTTTAGGGTTATTTAATGTTGAGTACGGTCATTTTGGGAAAAGTTTTTATGATTTAAGTTCTATATATCTTCAAATATTTATTCATAGTTTGGTTGTTTTGCAGAAGACAAATTACGGCTAATTAGAATAATGTTTTTTTTATGGAAATCACTCCAGACAAGGCACGAAGCCACTTGACGTAAGGAGCTAAAAACATAAAAAGAAATACTACTTCAAAGTCAAAAACTAGCCAACGATAAATGTTAGATGGATAGATTCCGACCCAGAAAACAGCAATTCTTCTCCCTTTGTCAGAAACATCGCTCATGGAATCTGAAGACTAAAGGACAAAATAAGGGTAGTGAGAATTAAAACTGATTTATTTCAAACATAACTCAATCCCAGAACTGAGTATATTTTAGCATGTATTTTATGTTATTTAAGTATATGGGAAAAAAGCCTTAGAGAAACAAACGTTGATTAAATCACATTTAGTATAATAATAGATAGATATGTAGAATTCTCCATGAAAATAAAGAAAGCAAGTACAAAGAAGAAAATGTCAGACAGAAGGTTTTTTGCATGACGAAAAGTGGGTGATGCATGCTGGGATACGTTTCCTAAGAGAGGAAGACTTACTTTCTCAAGGAAGACATTTTGCCTTCAGATATCAGAGGAACAACGAAACGAAATGCCATGCAATATAATTGATTTGTAAAGAGTTTCTAACAAACCACCGTGGGTCGAATCACGTAATCGCGAGACCCAGTTAATCTCATGCAAAAACCGAGAAGCCAGAAGCACTGGTTGCCCTCACAAATAAGAAGGTCCCTAGAAGAGCAACACTAATCTAATAATACTTATACAACCATTTATTTCTGAAAATCTAACTTTCACAGTTAAGCATGTTTATTTACTCCTCGCGGAGTTAGGCACAAGGCCAGTTTTATCTTACTCCCACAAGTAAGATGTGACCCAAGATCGGGTCGAGCAAGTGGGGTTAAAAGCCAGCGCTCGAGAGGTGAGCACTCTGGCCATTTAAAAATTGCCTGGGCAGCCCCGTCGGCATTCCCCGGTAGGGGCGCCTCAGACAGTAAGCAATAAACTTACTCCTCCCCAAAGAGGGGAGGCGAAGCCTGGGAGGGTGGACCTCCTAGAACTGCACAGAACAGGCGTGCAGTATCCATCGGAACAGATACTACACTTTGATCTTAGCCAAAAGGCCGAGCATGCCCAAAATCTCACAGAAAGTCATCTTGTTGGATTTTCAAAGTCAGACCCATATAGCATTTAAGCTGAAAAATAAAACTTAGCTTCTGACTAGCGACTTTTCATTGGTTATTTTGCATCATGTTCTTGTCAATATAATAACATACTTGGATAAAAAACTTTTTAGTCTGGCCAAGACGACTGATAATACAGACACATTTTAAAATAATCAGCAGGGGGGATAATTCATACTGTTGAATGAATATAATATGAGTTGCCTCATTTACAATTAAAATTTTGATTTCTTTTAAATAAAAATTTAGAACTAAAAAAAAAATTCATTGCGTTGCCAGCAATGCTGGACAGGTACAACAAATAATTGATAATTTTTCTCTCCTAAAAAGTAACCCAGTCTAATAAACCCCCATACAAGCATTTATTTATGAAAATTAGACTTAGAAAAAAAATGACAAAAATATTTATTTCGCTGACAAAATGGAGCAAAAGGTTAAAAAAAATAAAAATAAAAGTAGAATACTTTTTTTTTTTTACCGTCCTCGGCTTCCTATGATTAGTGGTTTATAATCAGACTCATTGAATTTTGATTGGTTAAAAAGGTTGATCCGAAAAAAAAGTAAAATATTTTCACATTACTATTTATATAAAGTTAGGTATATGTTATTTGTATATACATAACTCACGTCTCAACTAATTAACCGATCATTATGAATTTTGGAACACATCTGCTAGACGGTAGGGATCGTAATGTGGGCTATATTTAGTTTAATCTAATTTTATGTAAAGGTGGTAAAGAAGAGGTGAGAGCCCTTCCTGAAAATTCAGATACTTCCAATTTTTGTCAAATTCTAAAAATAAGTATTACACATCAATTAATAAATATACCACAAATTTCAGTTTATTTGGAGTATTTTAGAGGGTCCTTAGGGGTCATAATATGGGCACAATCTCCCATTTGAAAATTCAAATATATCAGATTTTCATTGAATTTTATCCATAGTCGTTAGAAAAAAATTAAGCAAGATTCCCTGAATGTCAATTTCTTTTTAAGACTCCTTAAGCTTAAGTGTTAAATTTTAGATATTTTCTAGAATTAAAACCATTTAATAAGGGTGGGAAATGTGGGTAATTTTTAGTTTAATTTAGTTGAAATATTTAAAATGATGTCTAACGGCTATAAATTTATAAAAAAAATATTTATTAGAAAAAAAAAAAATTAATTACTACACTAAACAGTTTTAAATTTTGTGACTAGTTTTGTAATTAATGTTATTAATTGTGGGGGTTCTAGTTACAATGTAAATGGCTTCAAGCATTTTTAATCTATTTGTTTTTTTTTTTATAAAAAAAATAAATTCTTAGCTTTTAGACATCAATATTTTTAATTTTGTATCCGCATTTAATGTAATCACGTTCGCATGCAACGTAGATACTCATTTTAAAGTCGTAAATATTAGCCATTAAAAACGAAACAGTAAAAGACATGGAGATTAACCCAGTCTGATGATGATTTGATGAATCAAATCAAAAGTACTTTAGAAAAAGGTAAAAAATATGGAACAAGAAACCCATGGAACTTATATACACCAATTTGACCGAAATACTAAATGGACTGTTCGAAAAAAAAAAAAAAAAAAGAAAAAAAAAGGCTTATAAAACAAACAAAAACTTATTTAATAACATTTGGTTATATATATATATAAAATATTTGTTATTGTTTATTTTTTATCTATGGACGTATATGTTTCGTCTCTTTTCAATCGAGACTCATCAGCATAGAAGTACGACTATTCACCACCGGTCACACGATTTGAAACCCTGGACCACAAGTATTTTTCAACCCTAGTCCAACGTCGCTAACCGCTAGGCCAGTTCTGAACAGCTTATAAACAATGATAATTTTAACACATTAACGGCGGCGAAGCGTGCAAGCGTTGTTGAACGTCACAAAACTTTCTCGTTTGAATATCTTCTTTTTGAGGTTCTCAAACCGTCGAGCTATCCTTCTGGTTTCAGGTGGCAATCCGTATAGTACTTCTCCGATTGTTCTTAATTCGGCCATTTTTTTCGAGCGCTTTCGACTTTCATAGTCGTCTTAGGGATTAGGTTTTTTTTTTTTTTTTTTTTTTTTTTTAATAAGAAGACTTGAGTTAATGTTTTATAGGTATCGTTAAGGGCGAATGAAAGAAAAAAAAGGGGTGTGTGGTTGAGTTCATTATATTCTATTGTTTGTGTGTTTGGTTTTATTGTTTATTTATTCATTTATATATATATATATATATATATATATATATATATATACCCACACATAGAATTTCTTTAAAAGATTCCTTCAAATCAGTTCTCATTCTCAGTTTCACCAAAATCAGCCAATTAACTTTGCAGTCAGGTCAGCCATCTTGGTAGAATGATTCTTTATTTCTTTGTGGGGGAGAAATCATGGATGGCTTAATATGGTACAGGAATTGTCAATAATAAATTAATTTGGAAAACCTAACATTAAATTATCGAGTGCAGGCAGCAGGGCTTTCCCCGGTTGAGTAATTCTAAATCGAACAACAGGAAGTTCAATTAATCTGAATGATGCACGTATAATTCTGATTCCTGATTGGCTGAATTTCTACACTAGAATTCTAATGACAAGGCTGACCACATTCGAACCGAAACCATTCTCAGCAGCTGATTGGCTGGCACAGAAAATCGTTTCTACATTGTTTACGCGGTTCAAACTGTTTTCTTCATCTTGGTTCCCGCATTTTTACATTTTAGCTCCTAGTATTATTTCGATCATTCGGAAAACTGTTCTAATCTTGGTTGTTATTTTCACAAGCATTTCGGCAGATGTAACCTCAGACTTTCGTCTTCAGGTGCACCTTTGTGAACTCAGGAATCTATATGGACCCGTGGCACAATGGATAAGGACGTTGAGTAACAATCAGTTCTAAGTGACAGTCTTCTGGGGGTTGAGAGTTCAATCCTCACTACAGGCAATACTGAGAATAAAATAATGATTACTTAACACTTTTATCCGGTCATGGCTGACAGAACGAGAATAATCTACCACTAAATGGTTCAGTTAAAAAATTCTGTATTGAAAGATTCCCGAGTTCGAAAATATACACCTGAAGAAGATTACATCGGCCAAAACGTTGTGAAAATAACAACCGAGATGAGAATAGTTTGTATTATTTAAATTATTCGGACTACTGTTTTCATCTTAGATGTAACGGCGGCGTCACTTCCGTTCTAATCGTCATCTGTTGACTCTCTCTTTCTTTCTCTGACAATTGTTTTAAGCCTTATTGTTTTTGTTTTTTTTCTCTTTATGGAATAATTGTACGTGAGTAAACAACCTTATATCAATCTCTTAGATGTTATTCTCACAACGTTTCGGCCGATGTAACCTCCGACCATCTTCAGGTGTGTCTTTTCGAACTCGAAAATTTTTAGCTGCAATTTTAATTTTAATTTTACAATACTTTGGTAATTACAGGTCTTGTTCAACTGTCTTTATCTAGCAATGCTGGATTTGGGTGTTGAAAAATAAGGTTAAAATTGGAAAATTCCACAGAAGATTATTTCAAGTTAGAAACTGAAAATTTCCACTAGAAGTTAAAAATTACACTTAGAGCTATGCTTTTTTAATTTTAAAATTTTACTTTTGTTCACTCCAAACAAGGAATATTGCCCCTGAAGTGTAAGGAGATACTGTGATAAGGACCAGATTTAGGAGGCGAATGGGCCAGGGTAATTGCGCCAGAGACATGCAACAGACTAAGCTGAGAAAATCTTTCTCTTTTTTTCTTCTGGAGAAAAAGAGAGAAAGAAAGAGCAAGAGAGAGAAAGAGCAAGAGAGAGAAAGAGCAAGAGAGAGAGAGAAAGAGAGAATAAGAAAGAGAGAGAGAGAAAGAGAGAATAAGAAAGAGAGAGAGAGAAAGAGAGAATAAGAAAGAGAGAGAGAAAGGAGAGAGAGAGGAGAGAAAGAAAGAGAGAGAAAGAAGGAGAGAGAGAGGAGAGAGAAAGAAGGAGAGAGAGAGGAGAGAGAAAGAAGGAGAGAGAGAGGAGAGAGAAAGAAGGAGAGAGAGAGAGGAGAGAGAAATAAGGAGAGAGAGAGGAGAGAGAAAGAAGGAGAGAGAGAGGAGAGAGAAAGAGAGAAGGAGAGAAAGAGAGAAATAGAGAGAGAGAGAGAAAGAAGGAGAAATAGAGAGAGAGAAAGAAGGAGAAAGAGAGAAAGAAGGAGAAAGAGAGAAAGAAGGAGAAAGGGAGAAAGAAGGAGAAAGGGAGAAAGAAGGAGAAAGGGAGAAAGAAGGAGAAAGAGAGATAGAAAGAGAGAGAGATAGAAAGAGAGAGAGATAGAAAGAGAGAGAGAGAGAGCAGTCTGGTTCGGTACAGCTGCTTCCTCCCCTTATGAGGGATGGGTTTGGGTATTATGTATGTATATTGTATAAGAAAAAATAAAACCCTCAAAAGCATTTTTAAACCAGAATGATTTTTTTACTGTCATTTTTAGTAACTTTTATAACGGCTGTTATTAAAAAGAATGAGACGATTATAATAAGGAGAAACAGAGAGACGTCCCTATTCACTGAGCAACTTACTACGTGTCAGCAAAACAAGATTGCAACCGAATAACACCAAGAATGAATTTATTATAAGCCGTTTAAAAAATAATTATGCAAATGAGGTAAACAAATACTTTTGTTTGGTCTTTTACTGTATATACAGTATTTCAAAAGATTATCATGTATTATTGATTCAATCTGCTTACTGCCTGAGGCGCCCCTACCGGGGAATGCCGACGGGGCTGCCCAGGCAATTTTTAAATGGCCAGAGTGCTCACCTCTCGGGCGCTGGCTTTTCAAGTCCCACTTTCCCGACCCGACCTTGGGTCACATCTTACCTTGTGGGAGTAAGATAAAACTGGCCTTGTGCCTAACCTCCTGGGGAGGTAAATAAAATTATTGATTCAATCTAGAGTAACCCGCTTTGATGGTAATACAGTTATGATAAATTAAAAGAACTTTTACATTTATTCATATATATATATATATATATATATATATATATATGAGGATAAAATGCACGATATATCAGAAAATGAAATGTTGTGAATAAATGATAAAGATTTTGTTTCGTGCTTACAACAAAGTTATGAATGAAATGTTTATTATTTTAAACTAGCACAAAGACCCGACATTGCTCAGAATTGAATGAGGATCACTACTATATACTTTTTGACTATGCTCGTAACACCATATTACTTTCTTTGTTTTTACTGCCCCCTCTCCTCAATCTCCTGTTTCACCCCTTAATATAGTTAGAAACTGAAATGTTGGAAAACTCTCTGAATTAGGGTCTTATGCATTTATATATATTTGAATTTTTAAAAGAGTTCTGTCCTCATGGGCCACTTCGAGGTAGGGGCACGTAGATATTCGGCACGTAGAGGGTAAATAATTGTTATGCTTAACATGTCGATTATTTTTGGAATGAAAATTAAGTAGATAAGAAGATAAGAAACTTACCATGAAAATAATTCATTTTTCAGAATCAATGAGCAGCTTCTTATATTTCAAATTCATTAAAGAATAATAATCAGCAGCTTATATCATTTCATTGAAACAACATCCTAATTAGTCATGCAAAATAAAATTATTTTCTCTACTAATATTATACACAAATAAATTTAAGAAATAAGTAGTCTAATATTTATTTAATACTAGCAGGAAGACCTGACGTTACTTGGGATTGAATGACGATCACTATGTACTTTTTTACTATGCTCATAACGCCATATTACTTTCTTTATTTTTATTGCCCTCCCCCTCCTCCTCCTTCTGTTTCGCCTCCTAATATAGACAGAAGCTGAAATGTTAGAAACATTTGTGAATTAGTGTCTTACGTATATATGGTTAAAATTTCATTAAAATCGGATATTTTTGAAATTTTAAGGATATTCTGTCCCCATGGGTCACTTTGAGGTAGGGGCGCGTAGATATTCAACAGATAGAGGGTAAGTAGAATAAATCAACATATGCTACCAGCGAAGGTCATCGTGAATTGACTTGGCTTTACGAGCACCTTCCCATCACCATTATTTGAGGAAATGCCTTGAGCCTGCCTTCAGTCTGCCAAGCCAGCAGAACATCCAATGAAACTTCCCGATATTTGCATATTTGTTTTTAAAAAGGACATTTTATTAATTAACTATTTTGTTGTTGGTGAATATTATCAACACGGTTGTTTTTTTTTTGTTTGTTTTTTTTTACTAATGAATCACCACTTTTCAAGGCCAAAAGTCACTCGAGGATAAGGGTTAAAGAGATTGAATTTATTGTCAGTTGAAATGAAGAATATTATGAGAGGATTGAAACTGATGAATGCAATAAAGAAAATAAGATTACTTATGAGGACGGTTTATGATTATGTTGTAGTTTGCAGGGAAGCAGTTCCTTGGTAATTGTCATAATTAGTAATCAATAATTAAAACAAAAACAAGATCAGAAATTAAAAAGCACACGTTGCATTTTCCAGTCCAATGCTCTCACAATAGAGATGTCAGCCTGTTATCCTGATATCCGAAGTCAAAAAAGTATGGGAAAAATAGAGAAATCCAATCATTGGCTGTTATTTATCACTTTTGTATTTTTCTATTGTGGCCAAGTCTTCATATTTCGCTTGAGAAATATCATCTCTACATCAGAGATAAAGAATTTCGCTTGGAGCCAAAAACCAACATTTCTTGCTCCCTCCTCCTCCACTCAGACTCTGAGAGCATCACTAATAGTTTCCTTCTCCTGATTTGTTATTTTTTTGGCAAATCAACTCTTTTCGTGTTATTTAATATCGACAGACCATACCTATTGAAAACGATTTATTATAACAATCAATTCAACGTAATTTCTAACAACATTCACCCGGGGTGGGTTGAGCCGGCTCCAAATGAGTTCACTGTAGCCTGCAGCAAAGGCAGTCCACTCACGTCGATCGGCAGCTGGTTCTTCAGCATACTTCAGCCATTCACGGTTCAAGCGGCGAATACCAAAAACGCAGGTGCCATCTATTAGCTCCATGTTTATTTTCACTATTTTAATCCATGTCTTCAATTGGTCGTCTTTGTGCTTCCTCCAGTCAGTGGGTGCGATTGGTACCACCAACTTCCAGATGAATTCCTCCTTAGGCCTTTTAACAACGTGTTCAAATCAGCAAAGTTTTCTTTTTTAGAAAAGTCTCTGTGATTTCTGTATATATATATATATAAAGTTAATCCAACAAAAGATATAAGAGGCAACTAATATCTTTAATTAGTGAACATCCGGATAAAACTGAAACTCAATATACTGGATAGAGCATTAATAGCATAATATAAAATGAAATAATAAAATAAGGTGCGAATCAACATTGAATTCTAATAAAATTTGATTCGCACCTTATTTTATTATTTCATTTTATATTATGCTATATATATATATATATATATATATATATATATATATATATGAGGAAGGAAGGATGAGAGTAATCCGACGTAATGGGAAATGCAAAAGTAAAAAAACCAAGAGATATGTTTTAATATATTCATCAACGTTTCGTCTTTATTGTAAGACTTTCTCAGGATGATAATTTGAAGAAAAATGTCATGCAAGTGCATCGAAATTTTGGGTGATAAGGAAAAGTAGTAGCCGTGGCTACTGTGAGCGCTGGCTACTACTTTTCCTTATCAACCCATCATGTCAATCCAAAATTTCGATGTACTTGCATGCCATTTTTCTTCAAATTATCATCCTGAAGAAGTCTTACAATAAAGACGAAACGTTGATGAATATATAAAAAATATCTCTTGGTTTTTTTCCTTTTTCATTTCCTATATATATATATATATATATATATATATAGAGAGAGAGATGGATTTCCTTTGCTAAAATCAACAATGGCATTGGTTTTGGAATAAATACAGGAATTGTTTAAAAAAGAATCGATCTCAAGGAATGTTTTCTAAAGTCAGTTTCAAGATTTTTTAATGCTTTTCTGACGAATCATTGTTCTAGAAAATTCAAGATATGCTTGAACCCTTTGATTGTCTAGATAAATGAGGAAACAGCATTTAAAAATGAATCGCTTTACTGAAAAATAAATATATAATCGATAGAATCTGCTTTTCTATTATATAATATAATATATATATACATATATATATATATATATATATATATATATATATATATGTATCTTGGCAGCATCTTTTCTTTTATACAAGTATCATTAAAAATAACGGACATCTTGTGTCTGGTTATTTTTTCTAAGATCCATTCCGTTTTTCTGATTAGGTTCTTAGTTTCAGACCTGGAAGGGTCCGAAAGCGCTTTGGGAAGCTATGGCAATTTTATCAGCCAGTTTCCGTCTGAAACTAAGAACCTAATCAGAAAAACGGAAAGGATCTTAGAAAAAATAACCAGACACAAGATGTCCGTTATTTTTAATGATACTTATATATATATATATATATATTTACTGAAAAATAAATATATAATCGATAGAATCTGCTTTTCTATTATATAATATATATATATATATATATATATATATATATATATATTCTAGAAGAATACCCGTCCCAGAACAGGTAAAACGAATTCATCAAACAGAACAAGTTTACACTAATTTTCTGTCTACTTACAAAGATTATATCAAGCTATAATGTTACTAAACCTCACTTTAAAACTAATTAATCGATCATTATAAATTTTGGAACACAGCTGTTAGGCATAGAGATGTATAATGTGGGATATATTTCGTTTAATTTAGTTTTATGCAGAAGGGAGAAAACAAGGGATGAAATCCCTCATGAAAATTCAATTACCTTCGATTTTTGTTAAATTTTAACAATAGGTATTAGACAACAATTAATAAGTATTTCCAAATTTCAGTTTCTTTCGAGCATTTGAAAGGGATTTTAGGGGCCTAATATGGGCACAGGTTTCAATTTGAAATTAAAATATTTCAGATTTGCATTGAATTTGATCCGTAGTTATTAGACACCAATTTAGCAAAATTCTCTGAATTTCAATTTCTTAAGACTCCTTAAATTTTAGAATCAAAATCATGTAATGTGTTTTTAACAAAAATTGGAATAATGATTCTAAACATAAAGTATAGTATGATTATATCTTGATTTTGATCTTTGTAAGGGGGCATAGAAGTGGTGCAAAATTGTTTGTGAAATTAACTTTACCCGTCCTGGTACAGGCATTCTTCTAGTATATATATATATATATATATATATATATATATATATATATATATACACAGGGTGGGCCAAAATAAGGGTCCTATCTTTAAATTTGAATAACTTGAATTTGAATAACTTCCACAAAATAAAAGTTAAACTCACCAAACTTTATGTGTGTGTAGACTGACCCTTCCGAGATTTTTTGAAATAAACAAAACAAA
Source organism: Sepiola atlantica (assembly GCA_963556195.1). Lineage (NCBI taxonomy): Eukaryota > Metazoa > Mollusca > Cephalopoda > Sepiida > Sepiolidae > Sepiola > Sepiola atlantica. Next base: position 43,611,932 of record OY744542.1, read on the forward strand.
TTTTAGCCGAAAAACACTTCTTAAAACTTACAAAAACTAAAGTATTGTTTTTTACACTGTTTTGAGTTTTTTAAGCAAAAATAATGTTTTCTAAATGAGGGTACGTTCCTTAGGGCTAATACGGCTCATGCTTGCTTCGGAAGGGGTCCTTTACTTATTCTAAAAAAAAAAAAAATCAATAAATAAAAAAGTTATGAATTTTTTAAAATAGGACCCTTATTTTTGCCCACCCTGTATATATATATATATATATAGATGGATAGATAGATAGATAGATAGATAGATAGATAGATAGCGCTGACTGTCAGCTCGATGGTTGAGTTTCAATCCTGGCTTGAGGCACTAGCTGGTTTAGCCGCACTAAAGAGCTGTGATACAGCGAAACAGTCTGTATGTGGATGACTATATATATATATATATATATATATATGACAACTTCTGATTTTAGTAATATCATTTTGAAGGTCACCTTAACTTCCTTTGTAACTTATTGATTAAAAGCTGACCACATATGTGTTAATCACTCCTGCAAGTTCTCGTTCTGACAAAAGCACACCCACACATTACGCCCACGCAACAAACGTTACTTTTCATTTGCGATTTAAAAATTTTTTTTTTTTTTTTTTTTTATTTTAAATACTTTGTCTAATTCTGCGATCTGTCAAATCTTTTGCGAATTTTAATGAATCAAACTCGAGTGTTCAAACGCCCAGATCTACTCAGTGTCATTGTGGATAATTAACTGAAAGGACCTAGGCCCCCAACCGCTACCCCCAACATATATAGACTATACCTTTTTTTTGTTTTTACTTGCTCCAGACAATGCATATTGCAACTGAAGCGTAAGAGGCTACTATGATAGGGACCAGATTTATAGGGGGCAACCTAGGTGGGGAGTTTAGGGTACAGTTGCAGTAAGTTCATTGGAGCACATTCCATGGAAGTACTTGTAAAACAAGCACAGGGGTCCAACAGCTGTGGCGATGCGACAGGGAAGGCAGATTGGCAAACAGTGCGGGACCTATTAGTTTAGAAATTATTTTTTGCACACTGTCCAAGAGGGAGACGCTAGTGGTTGGTGGACCAACCCAGATGTGGCAGCAATAATACTAAAAAATAAATTTGGCATGAAGCACCCTTGAGATGGTGTGTGTGTCAGAGGCGGTTAAACATGTTAAAATACTATGTATAGACTCCAAAGCTATGGGAAGAATTACACTAAATTGGGCATGAAGCACCATTGGAATGGGATATAAAAATATTAAAATATATATTCTGCTGCTGTTGCTAATAATAATACTACTACTAAAAATTATAATACTACTACTACTACTACTACTAATAATAATAATAATAGTAAACTGTCTTCAAAACTTGACAGAATTGTCTCAGATTTAGTATGCAATTTTAATTTCGAATCTTGAGTGTTATAGGAGTGTAAAAATTAACACATTACTACTACTACTACTACTACTACTACAAATAATGTGTAACAAACAAAAATGTCTTTTAGGCACAATAAAATGTCAGGTTCCTATCTCTAAAAGGATAAAACTTGAGACACTTTATAATTAAGCATTTTTATTAGTACCTGTTTAAAAAACGGCTGTATTTCTCAGACTTCTTTCAGATTGTGTAACAGAGAGGTGACGGTGGTTAATGACATGAACTGACGATCTGGGTGTGCCAAGTTCGAATCCAGTACGTTTCATAGCCTCATTTTCACTTAGGGATGTTGGCAACCTTCACATGGTCCCTCCTGTAAGTACCCGATTCATTCTAGAATGTATCTGGGAAACTAATGCCAACAAGAGAATAATCCTGATTCGTAAGAATTTACTTTACTTTAACAAGGAAGGGTAATCTTCAAAATCCATCTCTCCTTTCATGTGCAGGCTGTGACAAGAATAGCGCCATTGAAGGAACTGGATATTAGGTTGTTTCTAGTGGCCAGTCACCAATCTGTCCTTTCAGCGTCTCTTCTCCATGAGATTTCTCTGATTTCTTTCATGCTTCACAGACTTTAAATGAGATGAGCATGAATACCACATTACCATTTTTTTCCTTTTCTTTTTAGTTCTATGATTTTGAAGAAGATAACGTATAACGTCATCTTGTATTGTGTATGGCTGTCAAGCACAAACACAGTCCCCATGATATTATTGCAAGCATCAATAATACAGAATTAATAACACCATCAGATTCCTTGTAAAATTTTAATAAAAAAAAATGTTATGTTTGCTCTTGGTATAAGGCTTTTTTTTTCAGTTACATTGCTAGCCAGCCAGACAGAAGACAGCGACACCACATGAAACATAAACTTATCTTGTGAAATTTTAGTTTGGTGTTTGGTTTGGTTATTTTGTTTTATGGCATATCAACCCTTTTCAGGCTATTTCATGCCAAATCTGGTCATTTTGGTAAAAGTTTTTATGCTTCAAGTTCTTTATATCTTCAAATATTTATTCATAGTGTTTGGTTTGGTTGTTTTGTTTTACAGCATATCAACCCTTTTCAGGCTATTTCATGCCAAATCTGGTCATTTTGGTAAAAGTTTTTATGCTTCAAGTTCTTTATATCTTCAAATATTTATTCATGGTGTTTCGTTTGGTTGTTTTGTAGAAGAAAATGTATTAATTTATTTAATTAAATATATATATATATATATATATATATATGTATATATATATACACACACACATATACATATGTGTATATATATATATATATTATGTATTTAAGCAGCATTTTTTCATTTATGCAAACATTGTTAAAAATAACCAAATTCGTCTGTTTAATTAAACCTTTTCTTATTTTTTCAATTTTTCTGATCGTCTTTTTTGTATTAAAATTAAAAAATGAATAAATGTCCCATAGGTTTCACGAACGTTTTCGATTCTTCGTTGAATTATCGTCAGGTGTCAAAAGCAAATGAACAAAAAAGCTGGACAAAGAAGAGAATTTTTTAAAAGATGGCGGAGAAACGCACAGAGAACGTTTTCGCATTGTTCCAGGAAAGACGGTGTACGATTTAAATTCAGCTACGCCGGAGTAGCATCACAGAATAAAATCGCATTATGTTAAGCTAGTATTTACTTCCCTACCACCGCAGGAAGATGTGACACAAGGTCGGAAGGTGGGTTTGAAGGAAAAGCTAGTGCTCCAGAAGCGGAGCACTTTAGCTCTCAAAATATATTTGGACAGCCCTGTCGGCATTCCTCGGCAGGGGCGCCTCAGGTGATTAGCAATAAACTAACCCCTTCTCAAAGGGTGAGAAGGTAAAGCCTGGGAGGGTGGATCTCCTAGAGATGAATTGAACCCCTATTTATCTACTTCCCATGGAGCAGAATGTGACACAAGGTCGGAAAGTGAGAGTTGAGAAGTCAGCACTCTAGAGGAAGAGTACTTAGGGGACTTTAAAAAAAGCTGAAGTGAACCATACCTCAGTAAAAACAACTATATATATATATATATATATATATATATACATATATATATATATTAGAGATGGTCGGTTTTACCGAAAAACCGCGTTTTTTTCGGTTTCGTCTCCATACCGAATACCGAATCGTTTTTTTTTTTTTAAACCGTAACCGTTCAGTATTGTGTTTTTACTACAGTAAGCCACCATATACAAGGAAACACGGTTGAAAAGATTTTCCGATTTGAATAAAATTGAATATTACCAAAAAATGTTATATTAGTAAGAGGACAGATTCAACAAATATATGATAAAAACATTTAATTGACTTGTAGGAAGAAATCTTTGTTTACAGTTTGTTTATCATTAACATTTTGAATTTTCAAATGAAAAAAAAGAGAAATACGACAGACAACATGACATCGTATTTTTGTAAGCCCTGGTTGAAATAACAGAACATGATAGAATTATTGTAAAAACATTACTGATTTAATTTAACACCTCACACATTTTGAGTTTAAGAAAAAATAAGTTGTAAAAAGTTGTTTTGAACTAATTCCCAACTTAAATTAATTTTCTTCAAAATCGATCAAATGCGTCCCATTAATCCAACAGTACATCCAAGCTAATTATTGATTTATAGAAAATTAAAGGGAGAAAACTCATGTCTGCAAAACAGAAACGCTATAAAATTTATTATTTTTTTTGTTTTTGTTGAAACTAATTTCTGTGGCATAATAAGGATTAAGCTGGGTGATTTTAAAAAAATGAGGAATGGTCCATTTATTTTTAAGAAATATATGACCTTCAGGGCGGGTCATAAATTTCCATTCCGCCAAGATATTTTGACTATAGGGCCCACCGTCTTTCCCCCCTCCCCTTTAATAACGTTTGTAAATGAATATGTTTTTATGGAACTAAAAATGCCCACCTCCCAAAGCATACCAACATTCAATTTGCTGCTTTTTAGTAAAAAAAACAACTTTAAATGAAATCCCCAACTACCAAACAAGCATGTTAACTTCAACAGGAGATTCTCCCCCTCCCCCCCAACCACCAAGTTAAATGATATGATTACTTTAGTTAAACCTGCATATTTTTGTTTCTTTTTTAGATTGCTGCCACAATTCCCACTGTGAAGCAAGAGAACATGTTTTCTTTTGTTAATTCGACAATTAAATGGGACAAATCAAACCCAAGAACAAGAGCAGCAAACCAGAGTCTTGTAGCAATGATATGCAAAGATCTCCAAACCGTGAGCATTGTAGAGGATGAAGGATTTAAATCCTTCGTCAAATGTCTACAACCTGTATATCAGTTGCCGACCAGACGACATGTTAGAGAAATGTTAATTCCTGATTTATATGAGTCGGTCAGTACTGACATTCGGCGGCAGTTGTTAGACATAAAGTCCATTTCCTTGACAATGGACTATTGGACCAGCCGAGCTAATGATTCATATATGTCTGTGACTGCTCATTTTCTAACGCTATCTTTTGATGTTAAAGATTTTTGTTTAAATGTTTCTCATTCTCCTCATCCTATATTTTAGCTTCTGATGGGTTAAAGAATTAGATAGAATGTATATTCAAACTCAGTTTTATTCTTCAGAAATCTTTCATGAATCTTTGGTCACTGTTTTAACGAGTTAACTGTTGAAAAGGTATCAGAACTTTGATTACAACAGTCAACACCTTAAAACTTATATGAATCATATCATGGAGAATGATTCAGTCACAAAATTATCGAAACAGTGGCATAATTCAACTAAACGTTGAATAATAACTAATCATCACACAAGAGAATGAATAACTTCCATAGTAAAATTTTTTTTTTCAAAAAACCGAACCGTAAACCGAGGTTTTAAGGGGAAAAAAACGAAACCGAAACCAGAATTTCAAAACCGCCCAACTCTAATATATATATATATATATATATATATATATATATATACTTTAAAATGGATGACATCATAAAGAATGAATGGTAGCTTTATGATGTCAGCCATTTTTAAGTAAATATATATATATTTTTTTTACTAATAATTATGATCCACAGAGTTTTAGTAGTTAAGTCTCTCTCGGCCTTTTCGCCAGGATCAAAGTGTAGTATCTGTTCCGATGGGTACTGCACCCTATAGACCGGTATCGTCTTGGCCTTTGGGTCTTGATTCCGCCATTTTCTTCAGGCATTTTTTGTAGGCCAGAGTGCTCAAATTCTCGGGCCGTGGCTTTTCAAATCCCACTTTCCCGACCTTGTGTCATATCTTACCGCTGTGGGAGGCAGATAAATAACAAGTCTCTCTTCCATGGCCCGTTGCGTCATTCATTTTAAAGTATATATATACTTCTTTCTCGCTAATAATCAATCGTTTTAGTTGTTTTTTCCCTCTCTCTCCATTCTCTCTCTCTCTCTTACCTATGATGTCATCTCTCTTCGTGACGCGATCCAATTTCACCATTCATCATTTATGACGTCATCAGAAATCTCTTCCACACCCTTTGTTTTAATAGATGACACCATTTTGTGACATCATCCCGTATGCACGGTGACAAACAAGCCAGCATGATTACAAGCAAGACTCAGAGTTTTATAAGAATAATATTTAACTTCTTGGCCTTTTGGCTGGGATCACAGTGTAGTATCTGATCCGATGGATACTACACCCCATAGACCGGTATCACCTTGGCCTTCGGGGCTTGATGACGCCAGTTTGTAGGTTTGTCCTGTGCAGTTCTAGGAGGTCCACCCTCCCAGGCTTTGCCTCCCCTCTTTGGGGAGGAGTAAGTTTATTGCTTACTGCCTGAGGCGGCCCTAACGGGGGAATGCCGACGAGGCTGCCCAGGCATTTTTTGTAGGCCAGAGTGCTCACCTTCTAAGGCGCTGGTTTTTCAAATCCCACTTTCCCGACCTTGTGTCACATCTTACCGCTGTGGGAGGAAGATAAAAAAAAAAAGAATAATATTGATAGATAAGCTCTCTTTATAAAAACAAAAAGAAATCGAAAAAACAAAAGACTATTTTCAACCCTGACCTGACCTGACCCCCTCTGTAAAACCCTACTCCCCCCCCCTCTAGCTATTCATACAGCTTAACACCCCCACCACCCATCATTTCACCCGCTCTCACACAAGAGATTTGCTCTATTGTTTCATGAAGATTCAATCATCAGCTAATCAAGGGAGATTATTCATGCCAACAAATTAATTAAACGAATTATGATTGGTTTATTATTATGTGTTTGCTGTGAACTGTATTCAGATATCTGGCCCTACTGGTGTCCATGTTTTCTAAGCCGCCTCCGCCTGCCCTGCTTCCAACCCCCAGTGGAGATTGTCTGTAAATAATTGCTAAAAATAACCAACCCACAGTCGAACACAAGTCTCACATAAATACGGGCAATAGACGACAATCAGACATGAATATAAAAAGCTGATAAATTGGAATCAATAACATCTCTGTACATTGTGTTATAACCAGAGTCCTTACACACAACAGGAACTATAATATACTAACTCGATTAAAGATAACAGATTATGTGCGTTTTACGGCATATCAACCATCTACGGGTTATTTAATGCCAAATAAAGTTGTCAAATATAATTCCATAGGTGGGTAATTATTTATATTCCTAGAATACATTGATCTTGAAATACATTACATTCAGAATCCATTACTCTTAGAAGAAAATTTCACATTACTCAAGAACAAGAAAACGGAGCACTCCACCAGTGACACTACTCCTAGAATACATTACTCTCAGAATACATTACTCTTTGAAAAAAATGACTCCTTGGGATTGGTAATATTCTATGTTCTCAAAATGACTGACCCTCAGCCACCGCCTTTTCGTATCTATTTGGGAAGAAAATAAAAAGGAGAAATATGGTTTTGACTTTTTTGAAGAATCAAATTGAATAATACGGTTGGGGATGAAGTTATAGATACTACGGCATGAGGTGACCAGCAGATTGATCAAATCAGGCCTCTCCGATCTTCCGTCTAGTCAAAATCGAAGAATGGCTCAACCACCAGGATCCTGTCCTAAAGCATCATGGGTCACCACCCACGGTGGCTCCATCTTCTAAACAATGGTGCACCTTCTCCAAGTGATGTTGCCTCGAGTATTAGCACTAGGTTGGATACTCCACCAGACTAGATAAATTCTTGTCCTGGAATTCGGTAAGACCAATATACCACAAGAAAGATATACTATAACATAGTTAACTGGTCAATTGGGGAGAGGAAAATTAATGTTCTTCACTTCTTTACTAACTCGACGTTAGAGAGGTAAAGGAGAACTTTAATGGGCCACTCAAATATTTATCTATCTCATATAGGGATCAAGTGTTAGCCTCAGGAAGGGCCTCTTGATTTCTGAGAACTTACACTGAAGTAAAATAAAAAATATTTATTTACAACTAGATAGCTTAAAATGTGAAGAAAGAATAGATTTCAACCATAAACAAATTGCAAAAACATCAGATTATCTTTTTAAATACATTAGGTTGGCTTACGATCGTTTCGGAGATATTGAGGGCCCAGCTATAATTGAAACGAGACAAAAAAGGAAAATGTAAAACTGTTCATGATACATAAAATCGTCTTCTCAAACGATTTCAAGCTGGACGGGTTTTTTTCTTCTTCTTCTTCTTTGACTTCATCTTCGTCTTCCGTTTCTTTTTTTTCTTTTTCTTCTTTTTCTACTTTTTTGGTGTTTCTTCGTTTTCTTCTCCGTTTCTTCTTCTTCTTTGACTTCATCTTCGTCTTCCGTTTCTTTATCTTCTTTTTCTACTTTTTTGGTGTTTCTTCGTTTTCTTCTCCGTTTATTCTTCTTTGACTTCATCTTCGTCTTCCGTTTCTTTTTCTTCTTTTTCTACTTTTTGGTGTTTCTTCGTTTTCTTCTCCGTTTATTCTTCTTCTTTGACTTCATCTTCGTCTTCCGTTTCTTTATTTTCTTTTTCTTCTTTTTCTACTTTTTTGGTGTTTCTTCGTTTTCTTCTCCGTTTATTCTTCTTCTTTGACTTCATCTTCGTCTTCCGTTTCTTTTTCTTCTTTTTCTACTTTTTTGGTGTTTCTTCGTTTTCTTCTCCGTTTCTTCTTCTTCTTTGACTTCATCTTCGTCTTCCGTTTCTTTATTTTCTTTTTCTTCTTTTTCAACTTTTTTGGTGTTTCTTCGTTTTCTTCTCCGTTTATTCTTCTTCTTTGACTTCATCTTCGTCTTCCGTTTCTTTTTCTTCTTTTTCTACTTTTTTGGTGTTTCTTCGTTTTCTTCTCCGTTTCTTCTTCTTCTTTGACTTCATCTTCGTCTTCCGTTTCTTTATCTTCTTTTTCTACTTTTTTGGTGTTTCTTCGTTTTCTTCTCCGTTTATTCTTCTTCTTTGACTTCATCTTCGTCTTCCGTTTCTTTATTTTCTTTTTCTTCTTTTTCTACTTTTTTGGTGTTTCTTCGTTTTCTTCTCCGTTTCTTCTTCTTCTTTGACTTCATCTTCGTCTTCCGTTTCTTTATCTTCTTTTTCTACTTTTTTGGTGTTTCTTCGTTTTCTTCTCCGTTTATTCTTCTTCTTTGACTTCATCTTCGTCTTCAGTTTCTTTTTCTTCTTTTTCTACTTTTTTGGTGTTTCTTCGTTTTCTTCTCCGTTTTTTCTTCTTCTTCTTCTTTGACTTCATCTTCGTCTTCCGTTTCTTCTTTGTTTTCTTTTTCTTCTTTGGCTTCTTTTTCTACTTTTTTGGTGTTTCTTCGTTTTCTTCTCCGTTTCTTCTTCTTTGGCTTCATTTTCTTTTTCAGTAAGCTCCACTAAATTGTAACTGTAAGAATTCATGGGTTTAATGTGAAATCGGTTTCGGCTATTTAACCCGATTTCGTAAGCATTCCTGACAAACATGCTCTTAATTTAATCGTCATATTGACTTCATTCATTTTCATTTCTTCTTCTTTTCGCAAGAAAAAAGGAAGTTAGATTTAATATTCATTTTCATTGTTTAAAAAATAAAACCAATTTCAAACCATAAACAAATTCAAAAACATCATTTTATCTTTTGAAATACATTAGGTTGGCTTACGATCGTTTCAGAGATATTAAAGATCCAGCTATAATTGAAACAAGACAAAAAGTAAGACAGTACATGATACATGAAATCACCTTCTCAAACGATTTCAATCTTGATGGTTTTCTTCTTCGGTTAAAAGAGAGGGTTTGGAATTTTTTTAGTAAGCGCCACTGAGGGTTGAAAGTGAAAAAGCTTCAGACAGACGGTTTGGATTTCATGGCAAACAACATCGTTTACAAAACGATTAGAATCCTAATTTAAAATGACTGCCAGTTTTTATTTTTCACATGGAGGTAATTCTCAAGGTCTAAAATTCTAATAGCCTAGACTGAAAGAGATAGATAGATAGATAGATAGATAGATAGATAGATAGAGAGAGAGAGCAATCATATTTTGTGGACCTGCAACCATTGGGTTGGGGGTATTTTGTATGTGTAATGTAGACTGGAGAAGAAAGATAAACACTCTGAAAGCATCGATAAACCTTAATGATTTTGTACTGTCATATTTTTAAATAACCTTTATTGTTATTAAGAAGAAAAAGAAGATGGAACGATCTGCTGCTATGTGTCATCTATGCAACAAGACCCGGCTAAGATTAAAGAATTGGTCTCCATAGTGCTACAATTGTTAGTTACGTTAAAGACTGAATCAATGCATCATCATCATGATCATCATATTTGGTTTAACTTCCGTTTTACATGTCGGCACGAGTTGGATCACTTTTAGAAATTGACTTACAAACTAACCTATCTCTGGCCTTGTCTTTATTTATCCCTCTTTCTCTCAAATCCATCCATATCACTTCTTCCCAGGCTTTCTTTGACCTTCTCCTGCCAACTGACCCTGCTACCTCAAATGTTCTACATCTATTAACCCAAGAAATCTCATCCATTCTTTCAACATTACCATACCATCAAAGTCTACTGTCATACATGCATCTCCCTATACTGTCCAGATTTTATCTTCTGAGAACATCAGATCTAAGCCTGTCTTGAAGACGCACTCTACACATTCATCATATCATTCTCGCATCATTTCTCTCGATGCGATGCTTGTCTTTAACACTGACTGGACAGGTTTTATTTCCAGACATAATCACACTGTATACACAGCCCTGATAGACACTTCCCTTGGTCGACAGTGGTAATGCTCTGCTGATTAGTAATGGCATAAGTTCCCTAAACTTACTCCATCCACTCCTAACTCTTGCAATCACACTACCATCTCTTCCTCCCCATGCTCCAATGGTAGCACCAAGTTAACAAAACTTCTGGACAACCTCAATAGCTTCACCATCCAAATATATTTTCTCTGTATACGATCTATTTATCTTCCTCCCACAAGGTAAGATGTGACACAAGGTCGGGAAAGTGGGAAAGAACCAGTGCTCGAGAATTTGAGCATTCTGGCTGTTTAAAAATAGCCTGGGCAGCCCCGTCGGCATTCCCCGGTAGGGGCGCCTCAGGCAGTAAGCAATAAACTTACTCCTTCCCAAAGAGGGGAGGAGGCAAAGCCTGGGAGGGTGCACCTCCTAGAACTGCACAGGACCGGCAACCCCCGATAGACCGGCGTAAATCCAGACCCAAAGGCCCGGTTTTATTAGGCGGGGTAAAAAACCCTTTGTTGAGTTCTCATCCGAAAGTTCACACGGAAAGAATTGGATTTCAAACAATGATCAAGAGAGATTCACACAGATTTAAGTGAATTTCCATTTTTACTTTCTTAATTTTAATTTGGCTCCGAGAATGGACAATTCAAACCATTAATAATTCTGAGAAAATTATCTTTTAAAATGTGCAGTACAGCCATGTTAGATTGAAACATCGATTTTTGTATCATCATCAAAGCCATAGAGGGCGGGGTGGGGGGGAGATAGAAAAACGTTCAGCCTTGTCAGTACTTAGATGGTTGACTGCTTGGGAATACCAGATGGCGCCGGCTTTAAAATCGGCAGATGGAGCTTGTCAACCTTGGCCGACAACCTGTCTAAGCGAAGATAAATACCAATTTAAAAACCTCCGCTACTGACTTGCAGCTATATCCTCTCATTGGCTAAAGTGCGGGATATCCTCTTCTCTTCCCTACAGCCTCTTTCTCAAAGAAGAGATGTTGCTAGTCTTTCTCTACTATATCATTATTTTCATGGTAGCTGATCGACTGAGTTCCAATCTCTGGTAAAACATTCACAGCAAAAACTCGTCTAGCTACAACCACTGTAGATAATTTTCCTTTCTTCCTCTGTGTACCTAAAACTAAACTTAACTTCAATGAACAAAGTTTATTTCTAAGAACTACCCGTCTGTGATACACAATACCGCGGGGCTACTTCCCAACTGACTACAACATGGTCGTTTTTAAGTCCAATGTTAACAAATTCTTGTTGAGCCGTTCCCTTAAACAATCAAATTCTGCCCAGTTCTCCTTAAGGTGTTGTCTCACTGTCTACCTGACCATCTCATTAAACCTCATCCTCGAGTGACCTTTTGTATTCTGTCATGGCAAGAACTACCCGTCTGTGGACCACAGTACCACCAGGTTGACTACAACATGGTCGTTTTCAAGTTCAATGTAAACAAATTCTTGTTAAGCTTTCCTCTTAAATAATCAAATTCTGTCCAGTTTCGACGACCGTCTCCAATCCTCACAGGGTTGTATCACTGTCCACCAGATAAACTCATTAACCCTTATTCTTGAGTGGCCTTTGAACATTGATAAGCAGTGACTAATTAGTTAAAAAAAAAAGTTAAAAAAAAACAAATAAAAAACAAAAAAAAAAAAAGAAAGAAAAAAAAGAAAGAAAGAAAAAAAAGAAAGAAAGAAAAAAAGAAAGAAGAAAAAAAGAAAGAAAAAAAAGAAAGAAAAAAAAGAAAGAAAAAAAAGAAAGAAAAAAAGGGAATTTACACTTGTAAAAGAAACCTTTGGATACCGGCTATTTTACCCACAATTTTTTTTTTTTTGGGGGGGGGAAGGTTTTTTTTTGTTTTTTTTTGTTTTTTTTTACAGATTTCCTAATGGAAGCAATATTTTTATAGCATATAAATTTATTAAAGAATAAACTGGATGAATTCAGAAATAATGGACATTTTTAATGGTTGTTTGTTTGTTTGTTTTGTTTTACGGCATATCAACCCTTTTCGGGTTATTTCATGCCAGATCCGGTCATTTTGGTTAATTTTTTTATTTTTACTTCAAATTCTTTATATCTTCAAATATTTATTCATGGTGTTTGGTTTGGTTGTTTCGTTTTACGGCATATCAACCTTTTTCTGTTTTTTTTAATGCCGAATACGGTCATTTTCGTTAATTTTTTTAATGCTTCAAGTTCTTCATATCTTCAAATATTTATTAATGATACTTAGTTTGGTTGTTTTGTTTTACGGCATATCAACCCTTTTCGGGTTATTTAATGACGAATCTGATCATTTTGGTAAAAGTTTTTATGCTTCAAGTTCTTTATATCTTCAAATGTTTATTTATGATGCTTGGTTTGGTTGATTTGTAGACGAAAAATTCTTTTGTTTTTAGCTTTGCAGAACATGATTTGAGTTTTGCAAATGGGAAAGTAAAAAAACAATAACATCAATGTTTGGTGCATTTTTAGTCAGGAAGCCGGTATCTTCAGACAGTCTGATCTGGTAACACCAGTGGATATTTTTAAAGGTTATCTAATGAAATATTTAAGAGAATTTTATCTGTATACTCCAATTCTTTTTTTCTGTAAGGTAATAATCTCTGTATTAATAAAACTATCAGACAAGATCTGTGCGTGTGTTTCTTGCTTATATATATAACTTTTATAGATGCACAGGAAATTTTTTATTTATTTACTACTAGTAGCGCTACTCGACGTTGCCCGGGGTAAAAATGTTACATATTTCTATTAAAACTTCTATTTCTCTACCTCTCTATGGCTGCCTCTCTATCTTTCTTTCTTCCCTTCCCTTTCCCAACCTCCTCTGTACAGCCCATTCCTTTCTAGCTGGACATACACACAGACAATTCTCCCTTATATAAGTTCCTCAAGGAATGGGTTGGCATAAGGGAATTAACTCCTTGATAATAAATCAGAGTTACTTTCCTGGCTGAAAAACCAAGCCCCCCCCCCTAACGAAATCTTAGTCAGTTGACTTACAAAGCATGAATGTTTTTAAAATTTTAGCTATGATTCATTCCGGGTAACGCTGATCAAGAATATACCAACTTTGTGGGTGCTTGTTTTGTAGTGTTTGACTGATATAATAGATTATTAATCGAATATTTATTGACATCAAAAATAAAATAAGGCAAAACTGAAACAAATCTTTAAAAATCGTATTTAAAAAAAAAATATATATATATACACCACAGTCAACCACACTCATATCAAAAGACCAGTCAAGTTTACCCTATATAGTATGTAAGATTAAAAAGAATGAATAAATGGGTTAGCAGATATAGAACAGTTGAGGTAGCAGGTTCAGTTCACAAAGTTAGGCCAAAGAAAACATGGGAGAAAGTGATAAAAATGGATTTGAGAGAATGAGTGATCAATAAAGACCTGGGCAGATATAGGTTTGTTTGGAAATCAATTTCTAAAGACCTGGGCAGATATAGGTTAGTTTGGAAATCGATTTCTAAAGACCTGGGCAGATATAGGTTAGTTTGGAAATCAATTTCTAAAAGCTGTTCAACACATGCCAGCATGTTAATATGATGATAATGATGAAATGTACAACTATAATTAGTTCTTATTTTAAAGGAGGAAGTACTTAGTGTGCTTACCTATTTTTATCTTGAATTTGTTTCTGTGTTGTCATGAACTGATTTACATTCATTTAAACAAGGATTTAACAACAGAGAGTACCTACACACACCAATGTCTCTCATATTAGTAAAGATCTAGTTGTTTCGACCTTCAACAAGTTGTTCAACTTTCAAAACACGTTATTTTTTGCATCTATTATTTTTCTTTCAAAAAATTCAAAATGTCAATTTGGTAAAAGTATGACCTTTTTGCCTGGAGCTAATTCTCAAGAAATGAGAAAAAGAAATGGATGAAGTACGTAAACGAAAACAATAATCAAGTGACTTGAAAAATGTAACTTTAGAATTGGCCAATGAGAAGACCGGAAAAATGAAATTTCATTATTTTCCAATAAGAAGTCTGGAAAAATGAAATTTCATTATTGGCCAATGAGAAGGCTGGATTTAGCAGTTAACAAAACAAAATATAAATTTATCTTTCATTTCTAATTTGAAAGATTGAAAAAAAAAAAAGTAAAAAAAGATAGATGTAAACAACAAAAAAAAGAATAAAAAAAAAAGGATTTTCATTAAAAATCAATTCTAATCAGTTTTAATATAAGAACATAATGCCTTTTCACATTACGAAAACAATTCTCAGTTATGAAGTTGGAAAGTGATAAGATCCAGAGTTAATTCTTTAAAGATCTCATCTGATAAAAAATTGTTAAGATGTAAAGATAAAAGTGAGAGATATCATTCGCCGCATTCATTTATGAAGATCTCAGAAGTTCTCAGCTTTTATGAAAAAAAAAAATCAATATCAGAAAGATAAATATTAATATAACTAGAAAAATACCCGTCTCATGGCGGGTAAAATACATTCCCTGAACACAACATTTTGGCACCACTTTTATGTCCCCTTACGAAGATTAAAATAAAGATTATAGTAAAGTGAAATATTTTGAATTCAATTTTAAATGAAAAATTCATTTATTTAATTTTTTTTTTGCGAGCTTTTGTTGTAGAACAACTTTGTCAGGCGAGACTGTCTTACAGTTTTTTTTTCTTCTTTTCTTCCTCCTCATTTTGATAGTATTAACCCCGAGGGGTCAAATCACGACACAAGCAGAAAGAGACGTCAAGTTCTTAAGACGTTAGGATAAGTGTAGTCCTGGCGATGTTATGCGCAGATTGGCGCTTTTTTTAAATTTCCTTACTTAAAAGATTATAGTATTACTAAACCTTATGTCTATAATCCTTATTCCAATTTTGATCAAATTCCATTACATAATTTTGATTCTAGAAAATGTCTAAAATTTAAGGAGTTTCAAGAAATTAAAATTTAGAGAATCTTGCTTGATTGGTGTCTGATAACTATGGATCAAATTTAATGCAAATCTGAAATATTTGAATTTTCAAATGGTTATGCCCACATTATGACCCCTAAAACTGGTTAAAATACTTCAAAGAAACTGAAATTTTGAGAATATGAATGTCTAATACCTATTGTTAAAATTTCACAAAGGTCAGAGGTATCTGAATTTTCATTAAAAGCTTCCAACCCTCTTTGCCCCTTTGCATAAATCTAAATTAAACTAAATATAGCCCATATTACCCACCCGTAAGCCTAGCAGCTGTGTTCCAAAATTCATAATGATTGGTTAATTAGTTTAGGAGTGAATCCAATTCATATAAATATATAAACATATACACATACCAAACTTTATATGAATAGAGATTACAACATATAAGAGGGCTTGATTTAATAGACTTAAGTTTAAAGTCTTTCTTTTTCTTTTTTTTTCTTTTTTTTAGATGCATCCGTGCATCTCAATACAAGGTTCTGTCTATCGGTCAGTCACACTTAAGTTTGTGCATTTTGTCGTCACTGAATGCACAGATTGAAGGAAATAGGTAAAGAGGAAATGAACGCAAAAAGATTTATAAAATCGGGTGACCTATGTTTTAAGGCATTTCCGTGTGTGTGTTTGTCCGTCCGTTCGGATTTTTCTCCGCAACCATCCATTGAATTTCTCTGAAATTTTGCATGAAGTTGTAACTTTTGGCAGGTTAGAAAGTGACATTCTTCGATTTTTGAAAAAAAATCTGGTTAGCCCCCCCAGGGGGTCAAAAGGCCCCGAAATGGCAAAATATGACATTTTTTGCCCCATAACTTTTCATCCATCCATTCAATTTCTCTGAAACTTGACCAAAATATGGAGGCAATTGTTCCTAATAGAAAATAAGTATCGCTGACCTTGGAAAAAATCTGGTTCGCGCCCCCAGGGGGTCAAAAGCCCCCTAAAATGGCAAAAAATTACCCTTTTCTCCCATAACGTTTGATCCATCCATTCAATTTTTCTGAAACTTGGCCAAAATGTAGAGGCAATTGTTCTGGATATAAAATGAGCATCCTTGACCACAGAAAAATTCTAGTTCTCGCCCCCAGGGGGTCAAAGGGGGTAAAAAATGCCCCAAATTGACAAAATTTATTGCATCTGACACTCACCACATCGAGTCACATACAGAGGGGGACCAAGCATGCAAATCTGATTTCAACTCCTAGCATTATTACAAGTCCAAGTCCTTCCAAATCCCCCCCCGACTCCCCAACGCTGGTTATAATAATAATAATAATAATAATAATAATAATAATAATAATAATAATAATGCTAAAAAACAAGAAGTGGAATAGTGATACTGATCAATCCATCGTAATTTTAGGTCAATGACATTCATAACAAAAGTAAGATTCCGATAAGGAACGATGCCGAATTCTATGGCACTTATCTTAGAATACTACAAAATTCGTGAAACACCGAATGAGATAGCAGTCGCATTCGAAAATGGTCAGTGGAAACTGGAACAGGACAGAAAGAATTGAGGCAGCGACAAAAGCATCATCATCTGAAGACAGTTTTGCTTATCAGATTTTTCTTCAGAAAAAAACAAAACAAAACAAAAACTATATAGACCCTGTCTAATCAAGCACCATTTTTATTCTTAAAAGCAGAGTAGTTAGAAGTTGGGAACTCTGTCCAGTAATTGGTTTCTTCTTACAAGCCAATAAAAAGGAAAGGGAAAAAATTGTGCCGATAAATATAAGTTATTATTCATAGACAATTTTTTTTTTTTTTTTTACAAACTTTCATATTACGGAAACTAAGATTTTTTATCATTTTGGGATATATCTGTTAAAAATGATATATGTATAAATATGTATAAAATTTCATGGACTTCAAAAATATAATAAGCTTATAACCTGTTAGGTCGCACACTAATTGTCAGCCGTTGTTTTTGTTGTCGTTCAGTTTTTATTTGAATTTTATTATTGTGTAAAATGAAAATATAAATACTCCCGGGCATTGCCCTGTCGGGTTAGCTAGTTTTCATATATATCACGTTTTTTTCCCCAATATTTGATGCCTTGAAGTTTCTTTTCTGGAGAAATAAAAACTAAGTGCTCAAGTAAATTCATAAGAACATGTTTAATACATATGATACTATAGAGTAATATTTCGATTAGCCATTGATATCTATGGTTTCATGAGATATTTGGGCTAAAAAATACTCCATCGTCAGTCAGTGTATGGGTAAGATTTCCCATACCTCTTGAATACACAGGTATCAATGACTATTCGAAATATTATTCTATAGTATCATATGTAATAAATAAGTGTATATATATATATAGTATACATTTTGTTAGTTATACAAACATTATCTTTTCCATGTTTGTATTTAATAAACTACGCTGTAGAGTTTCAGCAATACAATCACTACATAACGCTCCACAACTGTTAATCACTCTACAGTGGATGTTATTAAATACAAACATGGAAAAGATAATGTTTGTATAAATAAAAAATTTATACTATAATACAGCTCGACTTGTTATTGAGCACTATTGTATAAACACTGAAGTTTCATTGGATTAGCATCTAGGAAACATATATATATATATATATATATATATATATATATATATATATATATAGTCATCCACATACAGACTGTTTCGCTGTATCACAGCTCTTCAGTGCGGCTAGACCAGTTAGTGCCTCAAGCCGGGATTGAAACTCAACCATCGAACTGACAGTCGGTGCTCCTACCCCTGCGCTATCATACGACACTGACTGAATGTAAGTATATATATATATACTTATATATATAGCCATCCACATTAATTTCACTCACTCCCACCCCTCCACTTTTTCACTAACAGCCATCCACATTAATCTCATTCCCTGCCACCAATTTCTCTCTGCCCAGACCTCGGTCCTGCGTTCCTGTAGTGGCTACTACTTCTTCTCATCAACCCATCATGTCAATCCAATATTTTCATGTACTTGCATGACATTTTTCTTAAAATTATCATCCTGAGGAAGTCTTACAAATAAAGACGAAACGTTGATGAATACATAGAAAAACATCTTTTGGTTTTTCCTTTTTCATTTCCCATATATATATATATATATATATGATGCAAAGTTCCGAATACGTTCGTTGAACACTCTCGACTAGTCTTCTATCTGTGCCCGCTTCTAGGTACATATAAATCTTAATTTCCCTAAATTACGTGACAGTTTCCGTGGGCCGAGTGGATATGGCTGACTCTGTGTACCGGGTTTGCGCCTCTTGACCGTCTGAAATTGTTACTTCCCTGCACTGATGAGAGCAATAAGCTTGAAACGCTAGCGTCTGTAGGTATAAATAATTTAATATTTATTTATAAATATTATATATATATATATATATATATATATATATAATGATAATTCAAGTAAGGTAAACATCCACAGGATAGGAATCCAAAGAATTTCAACAGGGCTTATAAAAAAGTTCTCAATATCAAATAGAGCTTTTATATGATTATTTTTCCAAATATGATCCAAGGTTAAGATCCTGATGCGCCTGGAAAAGTTTACGGTAAAACACAATCTTTATTAAGCCTCCGTTTAAATAAATTTACTGCCCGCACATATAAACTATTATCAATTTTTATGCCTATATTTAAAATACCGGTTTCTATCAGAGTGATATTATCAATATATATTCAATATATAAGTATTATCCAGACAGCTGGGCGGGGGGGGGGGGGGAAGGGGATTCAGGCGACTTCTGTTTCTGTTGTCTAATCGACTACATTGGGCTAAAGACATGCACACACCTGCCTGAGTAGATAAAAATATTACAGGAAATATAGAAAGCCAAACACTCGGCCCATTGCTATGTCTAACATGAGATGGCAATACCTCCGTTTATAGGACTGTATAAATATTTCACAACAAAGGATTCAGATGAGGTTGTGGTGGAGGAGGAGGAGGTATTATTAGATGATGGTGGTGGTGAGGGAGGCTGTTTTTATTTATAGTCGGTCCATCCAACAGACGGTATAGCATGGGGTGAGGGAAGATAATTTAATGGAAATGGGGCGTGAAAGGGTGTAAACTAAAAAGGTAGTTATAAAAGAGAGAAAGAAAGTGTGGAAAGTGGTCATGAAAGAGAGAGAGAGAGAGAGAGAGTGAGAGAGAGAGAGAAGCAAGGGGAAAAGGGGCATTACAGACAAAGGAGACAGATAGACAAAAAGAGAAAGAAGATGACATTAGAGAGAGAGAGAGAGAGAGAGAGAGAGAGGGTAAAAGAAAGAGGAGATCAAGAGGAATATATATATATATATATATATATATCGAAAGAGAGAGAGAGAGAGAAAAGAGGGTAGTGCAGTTCCAAGGTTACCAACATTTGTAAAAAGTTTTTTTTTTCAACATTTATTTATTATTTTGTTATTTTATCATCTTATAATTTTATATAACGCGTTTCAAGCAGTGGTCCGCTCTCATCAGATATGTAAATCCATTTGAAGAAATGTCTTTCGATTTGAAAGAGTGTTGTTTCATTTGAGGAACTGTGCTATTATTATTCAAATGGATCTACATATCTGATGAGAGCGGACCACTGCTTGAAACGCGTTATATTAAATTATAAGATGATAAAATAACAAAATAATAAATAAATATTGAAAAAAAAAACTGTTTACAAATGTTGGTAGCCTTACTCCTTTATACACACACACACATATTATATATATATATATATATATATATATGGGGTAAGGTACACGATAATTCATGAAAATGAAATGCTGTTCGCCAACACGAACGAAACCGGTCAAATCTCTTGTTTTTGTTTTTTTTCTCCTGCACTTTGACCTGTTTTCCTTTTGTCATTTTTCACACACACACATATATATATATATATATATATATATATATATATATATATATATATATATATATATACACGATTCGTGGAAAACTCTCTAGAGCCCTTTCAACCATCATCTCGTTCCAATATTGATTATGTTATAAACTTTGTATTCTTCTGAGTTATACATATTTTCCTGCTTCCCTGACTGTACTAACATATATATTACTGCAAATGACACTATATATTAATCCAATTGTTCATTGAAGTATAGTGTTATTTGCAATAAACTATTATGCTCTTATATACGTAACTGAGTGCTATGGTAATCTCTCCTGCACAAAAACACAGCATTATACTATATGTTAACGATGCTGATCAGTAAAAAAAAAAACTAACAATACCGCACATCATGGTAACTATTCCTGCAATGAACTGTGATGTTTAGTTTGTCAACGTTAGTGACAGATTCCCTTTTCACAGTCCCAAATAGATGCATATAACTGCTACAGCTTATCCCAATGTCATATATTACATATTTTGCATAAAATGTCCAAATAGTGCATCTGTGGAACAAAATACCACGGAGCTGCTTCCCAGCTGACTACAACATGGTCGTTTTTAAATCCAATTTTAACAAATAACGTCATTCTAAATAATCAAATTCTGCCCACTTTCAACCATCGTTACAAATTCTCATGATGTTGTCTCACCGTCCACTTGATAAACTCATTAACTTTTATCCTTGAGTAGCCTTTGGGCCTTTATAAGCTGTGACCCGGAGACCTCTACAGTGAAGAGGTGGGATTTTGCTTCAAGTCGGGTTGGTCGGGGGTATTTACATTTTGGGAGTAAAAGTGTAGTAAGTTCATCAGAGCACATTCTATGGAAATGCTTGTAAAACAAGCATCGGGATGTAACATTGCGGAGCAGGAGCTGAAGCTTGGTATACAGTGCAGGACCTATTAGGTTAGAGACTCTTTTTTGCACCCTGCCCAAGAGGGAGAGACTAGTGGTTGGTGCACCAGCCCAGATGTGGCAACAATACTTGATGCATAGGCGAATAGTTGCTTTATAGAGATATAAAATACTGAAAAGTTTTCTAGCCCGGTAAAGGGAGCCTACCTTCTTGGCAGCATCTTCCATGTACTTATTCTAATTCATGTTGCTTGTGAGGAGTTTGAATATTGGACTCACAGGACGGATGCTATCAGCCATGGTAATCGGCGGTTGGATATGTATACGTGTGTGTGCGATTGTACATACATCGAGTCTTTTCTGTATCAATGGCAATTGAATAAAACTACAAACAAATAGAAGCTTATATTGTTATTCAATAATTAAATTTCCCTCATGGCATCAGAGTTTTTCGTATTTTTATCTCAGCAGAGCGTCTGCAAGAGTATCAAATATGCTCCGTCCTATATATGGCAATCCGACGCAGCGGCCTAACCGAATCAGTCAATGGGAAAACGTTTTCATACAAACCAATCAGGAAGAGCGGAGGGCTCTTTTGAATTGGAACAAAATCTTTCGAGTCAAAGAACAGTAAAGAAACGTGAAACAAACGATGATGGAAAAGATTCAAGAAAAGTCAGCCAAAAGAACACGAGAATACTCTTTGATTCTTTTAATAGTCATTGAAGAATTTCAAAACATTGGCATTCTCCTAGACAATTGCAGCTTCAATTCTTTTCGTAATAGAAACAAGAATGTGTCTATTCAATCTATGCATTCAGCGATGAAGCTTATTTCAAACTTAAAGACACCCATAGAAATGAGTGGGCGCATCTACAAATGCTGTTTTGAACTTAAGCATGACGGACCAAGGAAAATACTATTTTAAACTAAAGCGTGACAGACCAAGGAAAATGCTTTTTTGAACTTAAGCGTGACGGACCAAGCAAAATACTATTTTAAACTAAAGCGTGACGGACCATGGAAAATGCTTTTTTGAACTAAAGCGTGATGGACCAAGGAAAATGCTTTTTTGAACTTAAGCGTGACGGACCAAAGAAAAATACTATTTTAAACTAAAGCATGACGGACCAAGAAAAATGCAGCATCTTCTTAAGAAGAATAAAATGTAATGCGATTTCGTTCCTTCCAGAAAATACTTTGTCCCGATCAGAATTATTTTCAAACTAGTGTACATCCTCTATTAAAAATGATGGAAAAGAAAAAGTATGCTTTGCTAATGTTTACACTCACTATTTATCTAGATATATTACAAAAATATTCATCTAAAATCATATTACGTGAGTAATTTAATTTTTCACATATAAATTATCATTACTGATGACCTAAAGAAAAAAAACACACCCAAAATGCTTCACTCTATAACAAAAAATCAATGCATTGATTTTTTATTATAGAGCGAAACACTTTTTTCTGAATTCATTTCCGGCAGCGAGGTTAAGTCTGAGGTGTTTGTCTGACTTGCTATTTGCTTTCTCGCTTCCCTTCACCACTTGAAATGGTTTCGTCTGGGGGCTAGAAAAAGGCACGTGTTTTTACTCACTGGCTTTTGTATGATGGGATGTAAGTACATCTATGTATTTATATACAAATAAATACACATTGGTTTTTATGATAGAGTGGAGGATAGATGCCATCTTAAAAAGGAAGGGACATAACTCGGTATTCGTCTATACAGAGTTACATTTTGCCCCCCCCCCCCAAAAAAAAACCCAGCTGAGTTAAAAAAAAATATTAAAAAATAAGCAAAACAAAACAAATTGCAAATAAATACACTCCCAGGCAACGTCGGGTAGGGACAGTAGAGTTGGGCGGTTTTGAAATTTTGGTTTCGGTATCGGTTTCGGTTTTTTTCCCTTAAAATCTCGGTTTACGGTTCGGTTTTTCGGTTTTTTTGAAAAAATTTTTTTTACTATGGAAGCTATTCATTCTCTTGTGTGATGATTAGTTATTATTCAACGTTTAGTTGAATTATGCCACTGTTTCGATAATTTTGTGACTGAATCATTCTCCATGATATGAATCATAAGTTTTAAGGTGTTGACTGTTGTAATCAAATTCTGATACCTTTTTAACAGTTAACTCGTTAAAACAGTGACCAAAGATTCATGAAAGATTTCTGAAGAATAAAACTGAGTTTGAATATACATTCTATCTAATTCTTTAACCCATCAGAAGCTAAAATATAACTCAGAAATGCAAGAAATTAAAAAACGAAAATTTATTTAAACAAACAAAATAATTTTACAAATAAAATTAAGCAAAAATGATGATGAAAATGAAATATTGTCAAAATTATTTGACAGATACAAATTTTAATTTTTTAATAGGTGAAAATGTTTGCAAGACGCTGTGTCTTGTCACGTAAAATAAACACACCATATACTTCTCGAATTGCCGGTGTTGACTGTTGGGATGTCTGTCATTTTGTGTGCTCGAAGTTCTGTCAACTGGTGCGTGTTGGGGTTAATATTTGTTTTTAAGACAGGGTAATAAAACTTTATAGACATGCGTAAAAGACTAGTAGTATACCCGAAAACCGCGCCAAGGGAAAAGGAAGGATGGTTAAAAAAAAGTAGAGATTATTAATTCACCTAAAGTCATTTTTTAAGCTTTAAGGTAATTTTAGTCATAGAATTCATGACTTGGATTAAAGTTTAATAATTAAACTTTCGAATAAATTGTCAACTCTAAATAAATACCATATTAACAATTTAGTAAAATATAAATCGTTGCATAGTCTACTTTTTGAATAACCCATTTTTGGGAGATAAAACGGTATAGTTGAGAGATAGTTCTCTAGAAATTACAATTTATGTATGAAGTGGCTTTTCAAAAGTAAACAATGAAATGCCTAATGTTTAAAATAATTTTAAAAATCCGAATAAAGTGACACTAGCATTGGCAACTACTTTTTTCCTTTTTAAATGTTTATACTTACTCACTACTTTTCGTTTATTTACTTTTACAAGTATTTTTTTTTAATTTCATTTTAATAACTTATTTTTTTAGATAACTCTGAAACAAACAAATAATTATTTTACAATTTTGAGTTGAATCAAATAGATTTTCGCCATCATACGGAACGCGTTTGATTTTTTCTTTTTCATTTGAAAATAGTTTATGCTAAAAATACGATGTCATGTTGTCTGTCGTATTTCTCTTTTTCATTTAAAAATTCAAAATGTTAATGATAAACAAACTGTAAACAAAGATTTCTTCCTACAAGTAGCAATACACATGAAAAAATTTAAATTGCTTAAAATATCTCAATAATGGCATACATAGGAAGAGCTTGATGATCTAAGAAAGAATCTTTTTAAATTTTTTAAATCTGACTAAAAATAAGGAAGTTATGACTATTTTTGTGCCTCGCACAATTGGATATTTTCCCTCTTTAATACCATATGCGTTTCGTCACATTTTTTACACTAATTTTTCAGTAAAAATGTTATATCTTTGTTAAAACACAAGATTAAGCAATGAAATTTACCATATAAGTGTATTTTTGTACAAGGAATCAGAATATGCCACTGAAAATCTCCAGAAATTAATGGTTTCCAAGTAATCTGCACCAAGTGCACATAAATATGCTGCAATACCTTAAAAATACCATGAATCCATTAAAAGAAGTTAGAAAACTCAAAGTTGAATTGTAATACATTTTATGTACAAGAAACTAAAATCTAATACTAGGACTGTTTAAAAATGAATATATTGCAAGATTTCTTTAGCATTATTGTAGATTTACACCTTCTGCTAACTCACCCCCTTACCTCCCCAAAATATGAGATTCTACTTTTTTTATTTAGGCAATTACATGTTAACACCCTGAAAAACTTGGCAGAAAGAAAGAAACAAAAACAATTATTTTAGAATTTAATGTGGGGATCAGTTTCACATAAAATAATCCCCCATTTCAAGGCCATTCTAGCGTTTTAGGACAGTTAATTATTTTTTCTATGGGAGATAAATCCTGTGCGTTTTTCTTGTTTTTTTTTTGTTTTTTTTTAGACGATTATAAGGGTTTTTGTGGGAGGAGGGGGGCTTACCACTTGAACTTCAGGTTAGTGGTAGGGCTAGGGGCAATTAAGTGTGAATACCCTGAAAACTTAGCAGAAAGAAAAAAAAAACAATTCATTTAGAATTTCGAGTGGGGGATTAGTTTCACATATATTTAATGCAGAATAATTCACCATTTCCGGGCCATTCTAGCGTTTTAGGGCATTAATCAATTTTTTTCTATGGCAAATAAATCCTGTGCGTTTTTTTTTATGGGCGTCTGCTTTTTTTTTTTTTTTTTTTTAGACGATTATGTGTGGTTTTAATGGTTTTTTTTTTTTTAGGATTAGGGCTTCCTACTCGGACTTAGGGTTAGTGATAAGGTTAAGGAAGGGGTTTTGTTTTGGATGGAGGTTGCCATTCGGACTTAGTGTTAGGGTTAAGGGAGTTTTTTAGGAGTGGCTTGCCACTCATATTTAAGGTTAATGGTACGATACGTTCAAGATGGCATTTTTAGGAGGTGGGCTTGTTAGTCGTACCTAGAGTTAATGGTAGAGTAATTATTTATTTTATAAATTTCACTAAAAGGCAAGAATGCCCGGGAAATCGGAGATCATTTTACATTAAATTTATATGCGAAACTGATCCCCCACTCTAAATTCTAAACTATTTTTTGTTGTTTTGTTTTTTCTTTTTTTCGCCAAGACTTTAAGACGTAATCGCCTAAAAAAGTAGAATCTTAATTTTTTTTAAAAATTGGCGACTAGAAATTCATTACTACTAGAAGTTCGAAAGTTGAGTGAAAACCAGTATTTTTTTAAGTATTTTTTATAAAAGAACCAAATAGGATTAACCTTTTTAAGCACAAAAGTATTTTTAAACGAATTTTACAAAACTTTACAAGACGCTGCTGCTGATTGATTGTTATATCAGCAATACTAGTAGCCATTGTTGACTTTCGCTAAAAAAAAAGGACAATATTTTTTAGGATAAGATAATTTAAAATTACTATTACCGAAAGACAAAACAACGTACAATTATAATTTTAATGCATAAAAAAAGATGAAAGATTAATTTATTTACTAGTTGGGTACGAAAAATGTAACAACATTTTCTATATTCATATTTTAAAATGTTTAAAATTCGTTCTAGAATGAAAATAAACAAAAATCGCCTCGTGTTTATAGCAGTAATTGCAGTAATATATTTGTTCAATCTGTCCTCTTACTAATATAACATTTTTTGGTAATATTCAATTTTATTCAAATCGGAAAATCTTTTCAACCGTGTTTCCTTGTATATGGTGGCTTACTGTAGAAAAAACACAATACCGAACGGTTACGGTTTAAAAAAAAAAAACCGATTCGGTATTCGGTATGGAGACGAAACCGAAAAACCGCGGTTTTTCGGTAAAACCGCCCATCTCTAAGGGACAGTTAGTCTAAGACAAGATGCATATATTCATTCTGAATGTTTAATGATGAAAGTACTAATTCAGACCAGTAGACCTTCTTTGCATAGGGCTTCTCGACTGTGGAACACATTACCGCGAGACTGCTTCCCTGCTCATTACAACTTGGTCATATTCAAGGCCAAAACCTACTCAGTGATAAGTGTTAATAAGACAGAATGATTGCTAACCGAAGGATGAGGAACACTATGGGAGTACTGGCATTGATCAAATGGGTTGAACTGTGTTTGATTATTTATGAGAGGGTTCAGGACAAGAAGACTAGATGGCTTTTACAAACGGATTTCCAAACTAACCTATCTCTGGCCAGGTCATTATTAATCCCTCTTTCCCTAGAGTCCATCCTTATCACTTCCTCACACTTGCTTGTTTTCGGCTCTTAAAACAATCTGGAAAACAGTGAACAGCTCATACCTAGACAGGTTAGGGATGGTCCAACTACCCCCCCCCCCCCACACACACACACACTTAGCGTTTCATTTGGATGTTTTTAAGTATCTCACTTTTGGCTAAGATCAAAGTTTAGTATCTGTTCCGATGGATACTGCACTCCATAGACTGGTATTGTCTTGGCCTTCGGGGCTTGATTTACGCCGGTCTATGGGTCTGTCCTGTGCAGTTCTAGGAGGTTCACCCTCCCAGGCTTCGCCTCCCCTCTTTGGGGAGGAGTAAGTTTATTGCTTACTGCCTGAGGCGCCCCTACCGGGGAATGTCGACGGGGCTACCCAGGCAATTTTTAAACCCCACTTTCCCGACCCGACCTTGGGTCACATCTTACTTGTGGGAGTAAGATAAAAACTGGCCTTGTGCCTAACTCCTGGAGAGGAGTAAATCAATACCCATTGTCAATGGAATTGTATATATCTTTTTAGTGAATAAAAAACGTTGAAACCATCTGGGGATATTTTAAAAAAATTAAGTCAGCCCATAGAGCGAATGCAGTATCTTGGTGACTGGAGCTAGTTTAGAGAATAGACAAAGTGGAAGACCCCCCCGACTTCCATTCCACCCCACGCTTTTAGGCCTTCTGTCACATCTGATTCATGAATATAAAATTTTGCAGATTTAAGATGAATAAAATTATTTCCTCCCATGTTTTCCTTGGCCTACCCCTATCAAACTCACCATGATATCTGAACTGTTCTACATCTACTAACCCAAGAACTCTCATCCATTCTTTCAATGTGGCCATACCAATAAAGTCTCCTGTTCTGCACACATCTCTCTATCATGATTATCTCCTCTCTATCATGATTATCTCCCCTCTATCATGATTATCTCCCGTCTATCATGATTATCTCCCCTCTATCATGATTATCTCCCGTCTATCATGATTATCTCCCCTCTATCATGATTATCTCCCGTCTATCATGATTATCTCCCCTCGCCCAAAAGCTGTTCATAGAGAGTTAATGAAAAAATTCAGTTCATGCAAACCTGTTACAGCTCAGAGGTCCGTGTGTTTTATGGAGATAATCTCAAAGTGAGTTACCAGCCAAGATCAACAGTCCTCACTCGGTAGCGTTCATTAGTTAGACCTTCATGCACCAAACACTCGCTTAGGTTCATTCTTTTACAACAGACATTGAGTGCATTTCATGGAGAGACGTCTGACTAGAACGAGTCCCAAACCAACCTCTAGAATGAACTACCAGTTGGTCGGGGACTGCCAATTGGTAATTCTCAGTTGCCCACCTGAAGACCGTTCCCCAATATGACACCCGGAGACCCGGTGGATGGGAAATTGTTGCTCCACACTCCCCGAGTGGGGCATAAAAATTTATCAATAGTGTAAAAACATTACCAATTAAAGTTTTACACAACTGTACAAGAGAGCTGCAATGCTGATTCTGAATTATCTCCCTTGGTCCTTGGACAATGTATAGCTATTTAAAGAGTGTTGCCCTTGGAGACAAAAATGGCTGATCATTGAATCACAGGTTGAAAGAATTGGACTTGTCTAAAAATAATTGGCCACGACTGGGCGACTGTGAAGAGAGACTATCACGAAAATCGCAGCCATCTGTTGGACACTCTCGTAGATTCTCTGATTTCCCCTCGTAAAACATTCACAGCAAGAACTCACTTTGCTACCACAACGAAGAAAGTATTTTCTTTCTTCCTCCATGTGCCTAGCATCACACAGAATTTCCATGGACAGAGCTTCCTTGCAATGGCTTTCTGCCTGAAGAACACATTACCGATGAACTG
>OY744542.1:43646000-43688500 GCA_963556195.1 Sepiola atlantica
GGTTAGGGTTAGGGTAAGGAATTTTTTTAAAGAAACAAACAAAAAAAATTTAACATATTTACATGAATTTTTTTGAAAGAGAGAGGGAAAAAAACATAGCGAGGTTACTGTTATAAAATGAATACTGTATTTTTATTTACAAGGAATTTTTTTGAAGAAAAAAAAGAAAAACGTACCAAAATTACTTTTATCACGACATATTTTTTAATTTTATTATTTATTCTTACTTGCTCGCGATGATACTGCAGTGCAAAGCAGTTCGTAATTCATTTTGGGTTTGTTTTCTTCAAAAAAACTTCCTGGCAAAAAATCCGTCTTCGAAAGCACTTATTTTCACTTTGTAACAAAGTTATCGGCTGCTCGCTGCTCAGCTCGTCAACACTCGGCCGTTTGCGTAGGCCAGCCGAACGATTCCGAGTCGCACGTCACGACTTCCGGTCCGGGATCGATAGCAGTACCAAAAAAATATATATATATATATATAAAGAAAGCAAGAAATTTGTGAGATAAAATGGCCTACAAATGTATAAGTTTTAAAATGTTGTTTTTTTGTTTGTGTGCTAGTTCGTAAATATCATTTAACACAAGCTCATGGGAATATTTCCAGTAGAAGTTCAAGTAAAAGGAGAGCAAATTCACCTTTACTATGTCTCTTTTACTCACGTCTATTTTGAACACCTCTCATAATCCAACCGTGACCTTTCCCTCTCCTCCAGAAAACTTGGACTTGCCATTCTTACATGCATTCCAGCTACTGAAGGCTAATAATAAATATTATTGCATTTTTCTGTTATTTTTAGAAATAATTATTTGGTGCTTCTGTATTAAAAAGCCGAAAAAAAGTTTTTTTTTGTCTTTTAGTGTAGGAGAGGTAAATAAGGAGCAGGTAACTCTTCACAACAGCTCTAGCTTTCAAACAATATATTTTCATAAAATGTAATTTAAATAAATTTAATCAATAATAACCCTAACCCTAACTGTCTGCGGTAAAATACAGTATATCTTCGAACTTGAAAGTGTTAACATCCATGTTCCTAATTTCAGAGAAAATCTTGATTAAAAATCGTAGTAAGAGTCACCTGCCCCTTACTTACCTCTCCAACACTATAAGACAATAAAAACTTTTTTTTCCGGCTTTTTATTACAGAAGCACCAATTATTCTACTGTATCCCCGGACAGTAAATTTAAAATACTGTAATAAGTAGTTGGGAAATATCAAAATGAAAAGCTTTTCAAATCATAATTAATGAACCGGACTTCAATAAAGTGAATAAGATGTGTGTGTAAAAGTATGTAGGAGCTTGGCCCAATTTACGGGTCATTAACCCCCTAAAAAACAAGTCAGGAAATCATATTCTATTTTCATTTATGTTTTATCTTTTCTAATGTATAACATTAAGTGGCCCAAATTTCCTACTTCAGACCTAAATAGCATTGCATATTAAAAAAAATGGCTATTTGATTCGGCTTACATTTCTTTTTTCATTAGGAATAAGTTGAAAAAAACTTTTTACAAATGTTGGTAGCCTTACTCCTTTACATATATACTTTTCTCTCGTTGGAACTGCACTACCCTCTTTTCTATCTATC
Organism: Sepiola atlantica; assembly: GCA_963556195.1. Classification (NCBI taxonomy): domain Eukaryota; kingdom Metazoa; phylum Mollusca; class Cephalopoda; order Sepiida; family Sepiolidae; genus Sepiola; species Sepiola atlantica. The sequence goes on from OY744542.1 coordinate 43,647,592, forward strand.
TATATATATATATATATATATATATATATGAAGTTAATCCAACAAAAGATATAAGAGGCAACTAATATCTTTAATCAGTGAACATCCGGATAAAACTGAAGCTCAATATACTGGATAGAGCATTAATAGCATTATATAAAGTGAAAGAATAAAATAAGGTGCGAATCAAATTTTATGTTCAGGCAAAGTACCTTAAAGTCCTTAACTCATGAGTTTTCAAAGAAAATTCTTCTCCTCAGAGGACCATTACTGCAGGTAATAAAATTAAACTTTGAAAATATATAAAAATATATATAAAAATACATGAAAGTATATGAACATTGAATTCTAATAAAATTTGATTCGCACCTTATTTTATTATTTCACTTTATATAATGCTATATATATATATATATATATATGGGAAAATGAAAAAGGAAAACCAAAAAATGGATGTTTTTTATGTGTACATCAACGTTTCGTCTCTATTTATAAGATTTCATCAGGATGATAATATAGAGAAAAATGTCATGCAAGTACAAACACATGTAGGGTTGACATATTGGGAAAAAGGAAGAAAATAATGGCCACTACTGGGTGGACGTCCGTACTTGGTGAGGAGTGAAAAAGTACTAAAGGCGAAACTATGTAGAACAAGCCTCCTGACTAAGTAATTTAAAAAAAAATGAATTGTAGCTAAGGACGTTATTATATTACCAATAACATGGTATAACAATAACAAATGAAAATTTGCTAGTTAGCTTAAATGCGATTTGGGCCTGACTTTGCAAATCCGACAAGATGTTAGATGTGTAGAGTAAACGTGCACTTTTAGTCTTGCCTATGACTTAATTCTCTGGCATAAATATAATAACGGAGGAGGTAATTCCTGAGAGGACGGTCTTATGACAACAGAACCGATACTACACTTGTAAATTCTGATTAAATCAATTTTTTTTCATTCATTTAAAAATATAATAAGTATGCAGATGCGATTCGATATCATAGTGGAAATCTTAAGCACACAACGATGACACGGATATAAAAAGGTTTGAGAGGAAATATTCCGCCAATCATCAATATGGAAACTGAAGCCATATTTTTGAAGAATTATATTAGAAAAAAAGAAAGTGATAATAATTAGACTGTACAAAAACAAAGACAACTGCGTGGGAAAGGAAGTTCACTGGGAACTATTCAAACGTTAGTACTTTGAACATGCAGACAGTGTATGAAAATAAAAAGCACAAAATCGTCAGGGACATGGAGCTACAAACAAGCTCATCTAAGCAAGGAGACCAGATATGATAATGGTCAACAAGAAGGAAAGAACCTGCCAGCAGGTCACAAGACGAAGATCAAGGTGGTAGAAAAACAAAGCAAGAGAACTGAAACGAATATGGAACATGAAAAGTCAGTATAATACCAACAATTGCAGGAGCACGAGCAACAGTCCCAGAAAAACCTGGAAAAAAAGACTTGAAGAAATTGGCATCAAAGTGAATATTGAGACAAAGCACGGCAATGATGAGAACAACTGAAATCTTAAGAAAACCCTTGAATGCAGAAACCAACTCACATAAACTATGTACACTAACTAGAAATATGTAAGTTGAAATAGAAATAAAACAAACATAAAAAGAACATCACATGAGCCAAGGGAAGTGGAACCGTTAGCAATCTCATAGACTATTCCCCCCCCCCCCCATCACCAAAAAAAAAACGCATGTGATCGTACCAGTCGAGGCTGGTGACAGAGGAGAAAGAGCATCAACCAGACCTCTATTGTAAGGTGCAAAGAGAACTGGGACCTAAGGAAGCCTAATCCCAAAGATCAATGGTCGTTGTCAGCGAGAAATTAATGGTAAACAACTCTTGCAATAACGCAAAATAGTTTGCAACAGTTATCAAAAGAGGCAGAGAAAACTGGAAATCTGGAGAGGCTTGTTGTCACTCAGACTCCAGGGAACACCACAGCGATCACTGATAATGATTTGCGTGAAACTCGTAGTAAGTAAATAATGATAAAAATAATAATAATAATAAAAATAATAATAATGATAATTATAAGAAAAATAATAATTATAATAATAATAAAAATAATAATGATAATGATAAAATAATAATAATAATAACAATAATAGTGATAATAATAGTAATAATAATGATAATAATAATTACAATAATATTGAAAATAATGATAATGAAAATAATGATAATAATAATGATTATTATAATATGATAATAATAATGATAAGATTCATAATAATAATAATAATGATGATAGTAGTGATAATAACAATGATAAATATAATGATAATAATGATAATGATAATAATTATAATAATAATGATAACATAGAAGTCAGTTTTTTATCTTTTTTATTTTTAGTTATGCATGAAGAACGTCTTAAAAGATATATTGCAGTTTATGAATTTTCGATTGAAATCAAAATAGAATAAATTCTGTTAATGGTTGTGACATAACGGGTCACTAGTACGTCTACTAAACTTACAAATTCTAATATACTAAAATCAAGCATTTTTGCTTTTTCTTTATTGGTCTTATGGTCAGGGTCCAGTATTTCTATAGAAAATGAATCCATGATACGACAGGGAGCATCTTAGTACCAATATTCTTTTGATATATATATTATACAGGGTGGGCCAAAATAAGGGTCCTATCTTTAAATTTGAATAACTTCCACAAAATAAAAGTTAAACTCACCAAACTTTATGTGTGTGTAGACTGACCCTTCCGAGATTTTTTGAAATAAACAAAACAAATTTTAGCCGAAAAACACTTCTTAAAACTTACAAAAACTAAAGTATTGTTTTTTACACTGTTTTGAGTTTTTTAAGCAAAAATAATGTTTTCTAAATGAGGGTACGTTCCTTAGGGCTAATACGGCTCATGCTTGCTTCGGAAGGGGTCCTTTACTTATTCTATAAAAAAAAAAAAAAAAAAAAAAAAAAATCAATAAATAAAAAAGTTATGAATTTTTAAAAATAGGACCCTTATTTTTGCCCACCCTGTACTAATGCTTCACCAAGAGCCACTTGATTTTCAGTTGGATGATGGGACAGTACTATGAAAGGATCGAGAACTCGGATCAAGTGACATGATAACTAGACAGATATTTGTTGATGTTGGACTTGAAAACAACCATGTTGCAGTCTATCAACAGTGATTAATAAGTTTATTTGGGTCAGTTGTGACTATAAAAGGCTAGTTTTCATATGTAGCAAATTGATAGATTTTTATTATTTACAGATTTTAATTTGCTAAATAATATAGAATTATGTCCCTTTCTTTTGATTGACCCTTAAGTCAGGATCGAGTTTCGGCTGGAAATCAATGTCATAATGGGGAGTATGTTATACCCAATATTTTATAACAACAAGGTAGAATTTGCTACATTATTATCATGATTATTGTACTAAAGCTGAAGTAATCAACGTTTGTTTCCCTAAGGTTTTTCTTAGATATATTTTAATAAAACAATATACATGCTAAAACGTTCTCAAATTAAATTAGGTTTGAACCCCCCCCCCAAAAAAAACAAAAAAAACTTCCATTTTAATTGTTTTAATTAGCCATAAACGACAATTAACTTATCGAGTGACCCATCTCTTATAAACTTTCAATCTATCACTTCCACCCTCTCTCACTGCATGTTGTTTGAGTCCTTATTATTTTATATGTTATCTATCACTCTCGCATCCGCTCTCTCTCTCTACTTAAGATACCGGCTTCCTGGCCAAAAATGTACCAAACATTGATGTTATTGTTTTTTTTGTTTCCCTTTGTAAAACTCAATCATGTTCTGCAAAAATAAAAACAACAATTTTCCTTTAGAAAACAACCAAACACTCTGAATCAAGGGAGGCGCGAGAGCGCTCTATCCCTTAATAGACTTCACGAATGGCCGATGCTGGAAATCTCATTTCTTTGATCAATCATAACTCAAAAACCAATAAACCAAATTAGTTAAAACTTTGCACAAATTTTTTATTTGATAGGTTCTATAAGTGTGTAGAATTTCAGCATCATTAGTCAAGGCAATCCAGAGATCCAGAAAGTTCAATCATGAAATCATGTTATCTGTATGCGAGCACAACAGGGCTATGTATTTTACTGGTAGGAATTTTTCTTCAGCGCACCTCACACACTTCATCCACTCATGCATAGAGATTTATACTGTAATGATGTGATAATGAAATGGTTTGGTTGATATGTAGTCATACCCTTAATTAATGACAATAAAAGTGTAAAAATTTGGGAATTTCCTTGCTTTTGTACATTTAGTGTATATCAATTTTCATCTTAACCCTATTAAGGGCATATGATTTCAGTATACTGGCATTTTTCATGGAATAAATACTTGAAGATATAAAGAACTTGAACCTTAATATTTGTTACCAAAATGACCGGATTCGGAATTAAATAACCCAAAAAGGGTTGCTATACTGTAAAACAAAACCAAACCAAATATCTCTCACCCCTGCGTCTATTAACAATCAAAGGTAGAAAAGAAAAGAATAAAAAATTGGAACTGTCCATTATAAACAAAAAGGAATATCACCGTGTGTAGTAATATTATTTAACCTGTAGCCAGAGAGAGGGGGAGAGAGACATATACTAAGCAGAAAGAAGCTAATTTGGGATATTGCCTTTATTCTTTTTAATATTTAACTGGCTTTGCAAACTCACTTTTTCCTGATTCAAACAATCTAACCTGAGCTCAATGGGTGATTATATATATATATATATATATATATATATATATATACAGGGTGGGCAAAAATAAGGGTCCTATTTTTAAAAATTCATAACTTTTTTATTTATTGATTTTTTTAAAAATTTTTTTTAAGAATAAGTAAAGGACCCCTTCCGAAGCAAGCATGAGCCGTATTAGTCCTAAGGAACGTACCCTCATTTAGAAAACATTATTTTTGCTTAAAAAAACTCAAAACAGTGTAAAAAACAATACTTTAGTTTATGTAAGTTTTAAGATGTGTTTTTCGGCTAAAATTTGTTTTGTTTATTTCAAAAAATCTCGGAAGGGTCAGTCTACACACACATAAAGTTTGGTGAGTTTAACTTTTATTTTGTGGAAGTTATTCAAATTCAAGTTATTCAAATTTAAAGATAGGACCCTTATTTTGGCCCACCCTGTATATATATATATATATATATATATATATATATATATATATATATATATAAGTTGTGTGTGTGTATGTTTATATACATATATATCTATAAAGGATTGACTCCTAAGCTAATGAACCGATTATTATGAATTATGGAATATATATTCTCGGCAGAATGATGAATAAAGTGGGCACATTTTTTATTTGTAAACTTTCCCATACCAATGAAGGGATGGGAATAGAAACCGCATCTACCCCCCTCCCCCCAAGTTATTTATCTATCTCCCACAAGGTAAGATGTGACACAAGGTCGGAAAAGTGGGATTAGATAAGCCAGCGCTCGAGAAGGTGAGCACTCTGGCCATTTAAAAATTGCCTGGGCAGCCCCGTCGGCATTCCCCGGTAGAGGCGCCTCAGACAGTAAGCAATAAACTTACTCCTCCCCAAAGAGGAGAGGCAAAGCCTGGGAGGGTGCACCTCCTAGAACTGCACAGAACCGGCAACCTCCAATAGACCGGCGTAAATCCAGACCCAAAGGCCCGGACGATACCGGTTTATAAGGCGGGGTAAAAATTTTAACACTAATGCTATATATGTTGCTTATACCCATTTTAGGACGGGTATTCTGCTAATATATATATATATATATATATATATATATATGTAAGATTAGTGAGAGAAAACCCTAGCAGACTGCTCGATAAAGAAAACAGAAAAATAGGAGCATAATATTCATTTATATATGTATTACGGAAGATCAGAACATCGATACCGTCGGTTTCAAATCCAAGCAAAAGGGACCTATAGTTAGTTTCCTATGCCGGACACTCTTCAGCCTTTGCTTATGTCTGTTTCCCCGGGAAATTTTCCGGGGAGGCAGATATAAACAGAGGCTGGAGAGAGTCCGGCATATGAGACTAACTATATCCTCTTTTCTTTGGACTTGAAACCGACGGTACCGATGTTGTTTTGATCTTCTGTAATACACACACACACGCACGTGTAGACATTAATGCATTTTATTTATTACACCCCAGATCAAAGTGTAAACAGCCATTTTCTAAATGAGATACTGTAACCGATCAATGGCTGACATGGAAGAAAAGATTGCTGTTCTATTGTTCGTCCGATCTACGAGAGTTTGAGGAACGTGTGATCACACAAAAGAAAGCAACAAGTGATTATTACAACTTTGGTTCCAAGTATTCTGCAAATATTACTCCGCTGTCAGAATGGCATTATTTATGGCACCAGTCAGGCTAAATTCAGAATTTTCCACAAATATTTGACCATAGAAGGACGTAAAAGAAAATCATGCAGGAATTATTCAGTGGTCAAAAAGAACTGTGTCGGACATTAGAATTTTGTTGCTAATAAAACTGTAGTAGTTTCAATGCTTACAGTTTAAAAATAAAACAATGCACACACACACAAATTATATTATATCTTATATATAAAGTAAAGCCAATTTTTCCCTATTTCTTTAACTTAGATAGTTTTGTTAATATTCTAAAAAACTCTTCAGTCAGTTAGTTTTGGCAAATATGGTCCATGATTTTAAAAACAATTTTTTAAATTTTTTATTTCTAATTGATTTAATCGAATTTCATATTTAGTCCAATCAACAGTTTTTTTTTTTATTTCTAATATAGAGAGAGTTGCAGGAGCTAACCTTTGCACAGTCCCAAGTTTTCTTCCTGCAACCGTGAAGAAATCTGCAAGAAATCTAATTAGATTTAGAATCAATTTTTCAAATATCACTGCTAATACCACCCCCTTCACACACAGTGTTTCCACTGAATATTTTTTATGTAAAAAAAATCAGTTGTTTGGGGAAAACCCATTTCACTCTAAAGAGAGAGAGAGAGTGTGTGTGTGTGAGAGAGAGGGAAGGAAGACAAAAAAGAATGCTGCCTGTACTGGTTTTAAAAGAGGGAAAAGAAGTCTTGATTTGGTTGCTTTCCTTTTCTCCTTTCTTTCATACCTTTATCTATTTTTTTTTTCATTTTAATTTAGTTTATCTAAAGAGATCAAGGGGCCCCCTCTTGAGGCTAACACTTGATTTCCCTATGAGTAAAATTTATATCCGAGGGCTCTCTTAAGGATAGATGTGGTTCCTTTTAGGGCTGCTATCTGTACTTCCCTACAATTTGGTTCTCCGGGGATTGTTTCTAAGTATTTACTTAGATTTTTTTTCACCAGACCAGTTGCCCCCACTACAACCGGTATGATGTTTATTTCATCGAGGGACCATGTTATTTTTAAATCATTTTTGAGATCTTGGTATTTTATTATTTTTTCCCGTTCGGCTCTATTGAGGCCGTAGTCATTTGGGACGGTTACATCAATGATGAGAGCAGTTTTTTCTGGTTTGTTCCAGATGACAATGTCTGGTTTGATGGCGTTGTCTTTTATGTATCTGCCCGCCTGTATGTCTTTATCATAGAACACTGTCACTTTTCCATTCGATGTTATGGGTGGGGGTTCATGTTCCCAGATGTTCAATGATCTTTCTAGCTGCATCTCTCCGCAGATCTTCCAATGTAGATATTTACATACTTTGTTGTGGCGGGCAGTGTAATGGCCATCAGCCAAAAGGATCTTGCATCCAGACATTAGGTGGCTTGGACTTTCGATGGCAGAGTGGCAGAACCTGCACTGGTCAGTTTTTTGTAGACCCGCCATTTTCTTAAATCCATTAGTAAGTAGGCCTTGGTCTTGTACTGCTATTAGTATCCGTTCCTCATCTACTGTGTGTGTGAGTGAGTGATTGAATTCATTTGGTGGTTACATCAGTTAGCATGCTGTACTTAGATGCAGAGGTTATGAGTTCGAACCTAACCTTGGATTAAGTATTTTTTACTCTGATTTTGTTGTCAAACGAACTTAAACATTTCAAATTGCATTATACAGTTTCGTTTTACTTTTATATTTTTCTGTAATCTACGTACTTTACGAAAATTAGACACAAAATCTGTTTGCATAAAAAACGAAATAAGCGATCATTATGAATTTTGGTACACAACTGCTAGGTGTAAGGGTTGGTAATGTGGGCTATATTTAGATTCACATACTTTCATGCAAAGGGGGTAAATAGGCGGGGCGTAAGCCCTTAGTAAAATTTAGATACCTCCAATTTTGATAAAATATTAACAATAGGTATTAGAAATCAATTAATAAATATTCCCCAAATTTCAGTTTCTTTGGAGTATTTTAAAGAGTTGTTGGGGGTGGGGGCATAATATGGGCACAACATCCCATTTGAAAATATAAATATTTCTGATTTGCATTAAATTTGATCCATAGTTATTAGATGCCAATTATGCAAGATTCCTTGAATTTCTTTTTTATCACCGAATTTTAGACATTTTCTACAATCAAAACTCTTCTATGGATCAAAATTGGAACAAGAATTCTAAACATAAGATTTAGTAGTAGTATATATATATATATATATATAGATATCTTAATCTTTGTAAGGGGGACATAGAAGTGCAAAACTGTTTTATGTGAATTAATTTCATTATTAACTATAATAATTATAATGTATACACATATATTATAATAGGGATATAATATATTATCCATGGATTTTCAGTATTTATTTGAATAGTGTTCAATACGTGAGTCGAGCTAGGTAATAAGGTATGAAAATAAAATTTATGGCAATTAAGCTACACGGAGGACTCCGTGTTTCATCCCTATATATATATATATATATATATATATATATATATATATATATACTAGCCTGTATATCCAGTGTTGTCCAGAATGTAATGAGGAATCTTAAATGTCCATAACACCAAATTACATTTTTTATTGTTACTTTTTCCATTTTATGAACTCAATTTTTCGAATAGTACCAAAGGATGTACTCAGCACTGATCGTGCTGGAGAACGTATAAGTAATGTGACATTTATTGAAATAAAGTTCGGTAATTTTATAGTCTAACCCCCTTGAGGCACACCCGGCAATTCCATGAAATTAATGAGGACTTCTGCGCATTCTTGCTCCGAGCGGTGAACTCCTGATTAATATATCTATGCTTATTCTTTATTCGTCGAGCACAAATACAGGCCCTATGATAATGTTATAACCTCTTTGATCATAATGAAATATACTTCTCCAAGTACTTTGGGTAATGAAGCAACGGAATGTATATGGTTATGCGTGTCTATCTTCATTTTCAAGTTATAAATATAATGAAAAACATTTATCTGATGCGAACGCAGATCCCAAAATATTATTGTTTCTTCTTCGATCAAAATGGTATATACAAGAGGGAACCAGAGATTGAAGCTGGTTGAACAGCTACCGTGCTTGACTGAGATCCACTCTCTGCCTCCCCCTCCCCTTTAAAGTATTCACAGTAAGAACTCGTCTAGCTACAACCACAGCAAAGAACTTTCCTTTCTCTCTCTCTCTCTCTCTATATATATATTATATATATATATAATCTCTCCCTCTCTCTCTCTATATATATATATATAATCTCTCTCTCTCTCTCTATATATATATATATATATATATATAATCTCTCTCTCTATATATATATATATAATCTCTCTCTCTCTCTATATATATATAATCTCTCTCTATATATATAATCTCTCTCTATATATATATATAATCTCTCTCTCTCTGTCTCTCTCTCTCTATATATATATATATAGCAAAAAACATACAAACATCCCATCTGTTGAACAAGATACCACGAATCTGCTTCCCAACCGACTACAGCATGGTCGTCTTCAAGTCTAATGTAAACAAATACTTACTGCCTCCCTTCCCCTTTAAAGCATTTACAGTAAGAACTCGTCTAGCTACAACCACAGAACTTCCCTCTCCTCTCTGTACCTAAAACCAAACAGAACTTCCATGAACAAAGTTTCTTTCATAGAACATCCCATCTGTGGAACAAAATACCACGAGGCTGCTTCCCAACCGACTGCAACATGGTCGTCTTCAAGTTTGATGTAAACAAATACTTGTTGAGCCGTCCTCTGAAATAATCAAATTTTGTCAATTCCACCCATTGTTTCCAATGTTCACATAGCATTGTTCATCATCTAACTGACTCATTAACCCTTATCCTCGAGTGGCTTTCAGGCCTTGATAAGCAATGACCAATTAGTATATAAAAAAACAAAACTTCTCCAAGTATCATGGGTAATGTACTTTCAGAATATATATAGTTATGGGGATCTATCTCCAAAACCCTATGAGGATTTTGCACACAACCAAACAGACAGGAATTATAATTTTATAGAAGCTCCCCCCCAAAAATGGACCCGTTTCAATGTCAGCTTGAAGCACTTGCCCATCTAGCCACACCGAACAGCTGTGATACAGCAAAACAGTATGCAGATGACTACGATATATCTAATATAAAATTAAGTTGTTGGATATTCAAAGTTAGACCGTGATAGCAATGCATCTGACAAAACGATATTTGATTCTGACTAGTCATTTTCTTTTGTTGAACGTTGGTGCATGTTTTTATGAAAAATACATTTTAATTCGATTTAATTTCTTTGAAAATATAATTTATCCTGCTCAGAATATTTTTTGCAGCAAATGTAAATTACAAATGGAAGGCATTTTTTGGTATCAGCAGAAAAATTTTTCTCAGAATAGTAAATAATAATATTAAAACATTCTTTCGTTTATCACTACTAAATAACTTTTAAGTACAATTATAGTTTTATACGAATAGAAATTGATGTAAAACAAATAGACAATATTTGAAGACTTTTAAATTTTAATGTTTCATCCGGTTAAATGATAACTACTTCATAAACAGTGTCTACAAAAAAATACCTCATATTTGATAATACTCACTTTGGTTCTATTAGCTTTATACGACTCGTAAGTCTTCCTAAATAAATATTTATTTTAAAATTTTGTTATAGCCCTCTTATTGCAAGGACTGGTGCCTCTTAGAGAATTTAATAATAGACAGTCACACTACGGCTTAAATGCGATATTCCAACCCCTTTTGTTGTTGTTGTTGAATACTGTTCACCTGTTTACTATTTGTGGCCGCTAATTTTGCATATATAGAGTTTAATTTCTCTTACTTTCAGTGCTAATTGGTGTTGGCCGAGGGGTAGAATACCAGACTATGAGCCAGTGGTTACTTAGAAACCGGGTTTGGTACCTCAGTCAGGCAAGAATAAACATCTCCTACACTGAAGATTGCGTAAGCATGAAACGAGGCGTCGGGATTCGAGTTAATTCAATTAACTTGGCAAAATAGCTGTACCTCCCCAGCATAGTACAGGAGTCATTATACGCCAACGTGCTATTTATGTGCAAAAATTAGGACAGACAGATACTAATACTCCGCTTCCATGCTTTAACGAATTAAATTAATTTCCCCATGAATATAAATATTACAATTACTAAGAATATTTTCGTTATATATTTTAAAGATTTCTATTAAACACATATTGTTTAATGTTATCAAAACGTTATTAGTGTTATGGCCTTGTTTAATGTTATGTCTATTATCATGAAACAAAACGTTATTAGTGTTATGGGGTTGTTTAATATTATGTCTATTATCATAAAACAAAACGTTATTAGTGTTATAGCCTTGTTTAATGTTATGTATATTATCATAAAACAAAACGTTATTAGTGTTATGGTCTTGTTTAATGTTATGTCTATTATCATAAAACAAAACGTTATTAGTGTTATGGGGTTGTTTAATGTTATGCCTATTATCATAAAACAAAACGTTATTAGTGTTATGGGGTTGTTTAATGTTATGTCTATTATCATAAAACAAAACGTTATTAGTGTTATAGCCTTGTTTAATGTTATGTATATTATCATAAAACAAAACGTTATTAGTGTTATGGTCTTGTTTAATGTTATGTCTATTATCATAAAACAAAACGTTATTAGTGTTATGGGGTTGTTTAATGTTATGCCTATTATCATAAAAAAAAACGTTATTAGTGTTATGGCCTTGTTTAATGTTATGTCTATTATCATAAAACAAAACGTTATTAGTGTTATGGGGTTGTTTAATATTATGTCTATTATCATGAAACAAAACGTTATTAGTGTTATGGGGTTGTTTAATGTTATGTCTATTATCATAAAACAAAACGTTATTAGTGTTATGGTCTTGTTTAATGTTATGTCTATTATCATAAAACAAAACGTTATTAGTGTTATGGGGTTGTTTAATGTTATGCCTATTATCATAAAACAAAACGTTATTAGTGTTATGGCCTTGTTTAATGTTATGTCTATTATCATAAAACAAAACGTTATTAGTGTTATGGGGTTGTTTAATATTATGTCTATTATCATAAAACAAAACGTTATTAGTGTTATAGCCTTGTTTAATATTATGTCTATTATCATAAAACAAAACGTTATTAGTGTTATAGCCTTGTTGAATGTTATGTATATTATCATAAAACAAAACGTTATTAGTGTTATGGCCTTGTTTAATGTTATGTCTATTATCATAAAACAAAACGTTATTAGTGTTATGGGGTTGTTTAATATTATGTCTATTATCATGAAACAAAACGTTATTAGTGTTATGGGGTTGTTTAATGTTATGTCTATTATCATAAAACAAAACGTTATTAGTGTTATGGTCTTGTTTAATGTTATGTCTATTATCATAAAACAAAACGTTATTAGTGTTATGGGGTTGTTTAATGTTATGCCTATTATCATAAAACAAAACGTTATTAGTGTTATGGCCTTGTTTAATGTTATGTCTATTATCATAAAACAAAACGTTATTAGTGTTATGGGGTTGTTTAATATTATGTCTATTATCATAAAACAAAACGTTATTAGTGTTATAGCCTTGTTTAATATTATGTCTATTATCATAAAACAAAACGTTATTAGTGTTATAGCCTTGTTGAATGTTATGTATATTATCATAAAACAAAACGTTATTAGTGTTATGGCCTTGTTTAATGTTATGTCTATTATCATAAAACAAAACGTTATTAGTGTTATGGGGTTGTTTAATATTATGTCTATTATCATAAAACAAAACGTTATTAGTGTTATAGCCTTGTTTAATGTTATGTATATTATCATAAAACAAAACGTTATTAGTGTTATGGGGTTGTTTAATGTTATGTCTATTATCATAAAACAAAACGTTATTAGTGTTATGGGGTTGTTTAATGTTATGCCTATTATCATAAAACAAAACGTTATTAGTGTTATGGCCTTGTTTAATGTTATGTCTATTATCATGAAACAAAACGTTATTAGTGTTATGGGGTTGTTTAATATTATGTCTATTATCATAAAACAAAACGTTATTAGTGTTATAGCCTTGTTTAATGTTATGTATATTATCATAAAACAAAACGTTATTAGTGTTATGGCCTTGTTTAATGTTATGTCTATTATCATAAAACAAAACGTTATTAGTGTTATGGAGTTGTTTAATGTTATGTCTATTATCATGAAACAAAACGTTATTAGTGTTATGGGGTTGTTTAATATTATGTCTATTATCATAAAACAAAACGTTATTAGTGTTATAGCCTTGTTTAATGTTATGTATATTATCATAAAACAAAACGTTATTAGTGTTATGGTCTTGTTTAATGTTATGTCTATTATCATAAAACAAAACGTTATTAGTGTTATGGGGTTGTTTAATGTTATGCCTATTATCATAAAACAAAACGTTATTAGTGTTATGGCCTTGTTTAATGTTATGTCTATTATCATAAAACAAAACGTTATTAGTGTTATGAGTTTTTTTAATATTATGTCTATTATAATAAAACAAAACGTTATTAGTGTTATGGGGTTGTTTAATATTATGTCTATTATCATAAAACAAAACGTTATTAGTGTTATGAGGTTGTTTAATATTATGTCTATTATCATAAAACAAAACGTTATTAGTGTTATGGCCTTGTTTAATGTTATGTCTATTATCATAAAACAAAACGTTATTAGTGTTATGGAGTTGTTTAATGTTATGTCTATTATCATAAAACAAAACGTTATTAGTGTTATGGGGTTGTTTAATATTATGTCTATTATCATAAAACAAAACGTTATTAGTGTTATAGCCTTGTTTAATGTTATGTATATTATCATAAAACAAAACGTTATTAGTGGTATGGTCTTGTTTAATGTTATGTCTATTATCATAAAACAAAACGTTATTAGTGTTATGGGGTTGTTTAATGTTATGCCTATTATCATAAAACAAAACGTTATTAGTGTTATGGCCTTGTTTAATGTTATGTCTATTATCATAAAACAAAACGTTATTAGTGTTATGGGGTTGTTTAATGTTATGTCTATTATCATGAAACAAAACGTTATTAGTGTTATAGCCTTGTTTAATGTTATGTATATTATCATGAAACAAAACGTTATTAGTGTTATGGGGTTGTTTAATATTATGTCTATTATCATAAAACAAAACGTTATTAGTGTTATAGCCTTGTTTAATGTTATGTATATTATCATAAAACAAAACGTTATTAGTGTTATGGTCTTGTTTAATGTTATGTCTATTATCATAAAACAAAACGTTATTAGTGCTATGGGGTTCTTTAATGTTATGCCTATTATCATAAAACAAAATGTTATTAGTGTTATGGGGTTGTTTAATATTATGTCTATTATCATAAAACAAAACGTTATTAGTGTTATGAGGTTGTTTAATATTATGTCTATTATCATAAAACAAAACGTTATTAGTGTTATGGCCTTGTTTAATGTTATGTCTATTATCATAAAACAAAACGTTATTAGTGTTATGGGGTTGTTTAATGTTATGTCTATTATCATGAAACAAAACGTTATTAGTGTTATGGGGTTGTTTAATATTATGTCTATTATCATAAAACAAAACGGTATTAGTGTTATAGCCTTGTTTAATGTTATGTATATTATCATAAAACAAAACGTTATTAGTGTTATGGTCTTGTTTAATGTTATGTCTATTATCATAAAACAAAACGTTATTAGTGTTATGGGGTTGTTTAATGTTATGCCTATTATCATAAAACAAAACGTTATTAGTGTTATGAGATTTTTTAATATTATGTCTATTATAATAAAACAAAACGTTATTAGTGTTATGGGGTTGTTTAATATTATGTCTATTATCATAAAACAAAACGTTATTAGTGTTATGAGGTTGTTTAATATTATTTCTATTATCATAAAACAAAACGTTATTAGTGTTATGGCCTTGTTTAATGTTATGTCTATTATCATAAAACAAAACGTTATTAGTGTTATGGGGTTGTTTAATGTTATGTCTATTATCATAAAACAAAACGTTATTAGTGTTATGAGATTTTTTAATATTATGTCTATTATAATAAAACAAAACGTTATTAGTGTTATGGGGTTGTTTAATATTATGTCTATTATCATAAAACAAAACGTTATTAGTGTTATGAGGTTGTTTAATATTATGTCTATTATCATAAAACAAAACGTTATTAGTGTTATGGCCTTGTTTAATGTTATGTCTATTATCATAAAACAAAACGTTATTAGTGTTATGGGGTTGTTTAATGTTATGTCTATTATCATGAAACAAAACGTTATTAGTGTTATGGGGTTGTTTAATATTATGTCTATTATCATAAAACAAAACGTTATTAGTGTTATAGCCTTGTTTAATGTTATGTATATTATCATAAAACAAAACGTTATTAGTGTTATGGTCTTGTTTAATGTTATGTCTATTATCATAAAACAAAACGTTATTAGTGTTATGGGGTTGTTTAATGTTATGCCTATTATCATAAAACAAAACGTTATTAGTGTTATGAGATTTTTTAATATTATGTCTATTATAATAAAACAAAACGTTATTAGTGTTATGGGGTTGTTTAATATTATGTCTATTATCATAAAACAAAACGTTATTAGTGTTATGAGGTTGTTTAATATTATGTCTATTATCATAAAACAAAACGTTATTAGTGTTATGGCCTTGTTTAATGTTATGTCTATTATCATAAAACAAAACGTTATTAGTGTTATGGGGTTGTTTAATGTTATGTCTATTATCATAAAACAAAACGTTATTAGTGTTATGAGATTTTTTAATATTATGTCTATTATAATAAAACAAAACGTTATTAGTGTTATGATGTTGTTTAATATTATGTCTATTATCATAAAACAAAACGTTATTAGTGTAATGGCCTTGTTTAATGTTATGTCTATTATCATAAAACAAAACGTTATTAGTGTTATGGCCTTGTTTAATGTTATGTCTATTATCATAAAACAAAACGTTATTAGTGTTATGGTGTTGTTTAATATTATGTCTATTATCATAAAACAAAACGGGTATGGCCCTATTTTCTCAACGATTTCATCATGCATATCAGGATAATTTTTTCTTTAATAAAAAAATTTCATTCATCAGCTTGAAATTTTTTTTTCTTTTTTAGAGAAATTAACTAAAAGTCTACGGATCAATACAATCCACCGTGTTTTGATGGATTGGTTATTGAATCACTTCCTAATTACCACCGAACCATATAACTAAGATTAGAAACAATTTTTGCAAAATGGATATTAAGATGCGTCCATTCAATTTGCAAATTTAGCAATAAAAATGCTATTTCAGACATAAGTGTGACAGACCAAAGAAAATGCTATTTCAAACTTAAGATCACCAAATACACCCCCCCCAAATGCTATTTAAAACTTGAGCGTGACAGACCCCAAAAATGCCATTTCAAACTTAACAATGAGAAACCTAAAGAAAATGTTATTTCAAACTTGAGCGTGACAGCCATCAAAAATGCTATTTCAAATTAAAGCAGGACAAACCAAAAGCAATGCTTTTTCAAAATTAAGCATGACAGACCCCCCCCCCCATCGCAATCCTATTGCAAACTTAAGTGTGACAGACAAGAGTAAATGATATTTTAAACTTGAGTGGGACAGACCCCAAAAATACTATTTCAATGTTAAACAGGACAGACCGCACAAATGCTATTTACAAACTTAACCATGAAAAACCCAAAGAAAATGCTATTTCAAACTTAAGCATGTCTGATCAAATAAAATTGTATTCCAAACTTAAGCATGACAGACCAAATAAAATGATATTTCAGACTTAAGCGTGAAAAACCAAAGAAAACGATATTTCAAACTTAAGCGTGAAAAACCAAAGAAAACGATATTTCAAACTTAAGCATGACAGACCAAAGAAAATTATATTTCAAACTTTAGTGTGGCAGTTTGACCAAGCCTTTCTTTAAAAAGTCAAAAACTATTATGGGATAGAATGAGAAAAAGAAGAAAGAATAAAATAAAAATTGTTTATTCAAAGAAATTTTACCATAAAACTGAACTAAAGATGGGGGACATTAGTCAAAATAATTTGCACACTAATGACGATGGATTTTTTTTCACAATTTCCTACAATATCTTGAATTTTCTTCTAATTGTTTTTATTGAACAATAAACCTGCATTGAGTCGCCATGATGGAGGGGTATAACAGCAGCCATTTTGTTTGTCTGGATTTCAAAATGCTCATTATGATATAAGTGAACTCGTGTCCTTTTCTTGTTACCATAACAACAAAGATAAGGATATACACCTTTTATCCGAGAATTAAAATCTTTAAATTAAAAAATACAACAAAACAGAATTTAAAATTAAAATTATTTTACACCTTTTCAACCGCAAATCAAAATAGTTGAAGTTCAGCTTTTTTTAGTTCAAAATTTCACTGGATCATTCTCTCTCACTTTCTCACTATGAGATATTTTCCGACAAAGACAAGGTTACATATCAAGCTGTTTCTTCATAGCCAATATTATTGGAAAATATCTCAATTTATAACTGCTCTGAAATAAACTATTAGTACTGTTAGAATATCTAATATCCATTGAGCTTAACACTTGATTTTGTCTACATAACAATATATATATATATATATATATATATATATTATACACGCGTCGTTGAAGACCACAGAGTTTTCTCTCTTCGTTATCTTTCTTGTTAATTTCTCGACGGGCGAGTGATTTGTCGGTTTTCTGGTCTTAATTAGTGGAGTATGGCACCTAACGTTGTATCATGAGCCATTCCTCGAGCACTTTCAGTCTCTCGACCGTCTTCAGGAGGCTGTGACTTATTATTATTAAGAGCCCTACTTATAGTTTTATTATTAGTTATATATCTATTAATTTACATATGTGTGTGTGTATATATATATATATATATACATACATATATCTTTATTCATTTATTTGTTATTTATTTATTTTATTTATTGGCCCACGATACGTTAGGTGCCATATTCCACCAATTAACACTAGAAAACCAACGAATCGCTCGCCGCGTTGAGAAATTAACAGGATGGATGAAAAGTTATGGGGCAAAAAATGTCATTTTTTGCCATTTCGGGGCCTTTTGACCCCCTGGGGGGCTAACCAAATTTTTTTTCAAAAATCAGAGAATGTCACTTTCTAACCTGACCAAAGTTACAACTTCATGCAAAATTTCAGAGAAATTCAATAGATTGGTTGCGGAGAAAAATCCGGACGGACGAACGAACAAACCTCAAAACATAGGTCCCCCGATTTTATAAATCGGGGGACCAATAAATATCTACAGGCGATATTTGATAATTGTTACGACAATGATTAAAGATATTTAACCTCCCATCAACTACCGGCATAACGCATACAGTTTAGTAAAAAATAGTATTTTAATCAAACAGTTTGTGATATAAAAAGGTGTTATCAACCAAATAACCACAAGCCTAACTGCTGCTGATTACACCAACCCAAGAAGGGAAATTTT
This sequence comes from Sepiola atlantica, assembly GCA_963556195.1. Lineage (NCBI taxonomy): Eukaryota > Metazoa > Mollusca > Cephalopoda > Sepiida > Sepiolidae > Sepiola > Sepiola atlantica. Next base: position 43,666,541 of record OY744542.1, read on the forward strand.
TGGGGAAAAACACCAGCTTTTCCTCCGTATTCTCATTCCCGCATTCCCATCCGCAAAAATCATTCAAATGATAAATCATCCGAGATTCACCGCAGATTACTGTGTGGGGAGGAAGTGGAATCAAAAGAGGAAATATCGTTTCTCAAAATAAACCTGTCAGGAATTTATAGTCAGAGATATAACCTAAAACCTTCAGTCACAGAATCGGTTATTCTATTTCCACAATCAAACCACTTGATGCATTCCCGCAGAAATTATTTCAGGAATCAAAGAGAATTTGAATATTAAAAATAGAAAGAAAAAAAAAAATGACAATGAAAATTAAATTAACTGCCCCCCCCCACACTACAAAAATATAAATAAACAAAAAAACAATTTAAAAAAACAACTAATGCATCATACTATAAAAAATCCTAACAATCAACCATTTATAATAATACACATAATTATCTGACACATTGGCTCTCGTTAGATCACCAGAGTTAAGCAACATTGAGCTTGGTCAGTACCAGATTGGTGACCATTTGGAAATATCAGGCGTTGTATGTGGGATGACCACAACACCTCCCTGTAAAAAACTAAAAAAAACAAAAAGAAAACTAACGTTGTCAAAATCATCTCCCCTGACGACAGAGAAAGAGAACTCTACACACACAACTACTATGGCGAGAGAGACGAGATGCAACTATACTCGAGTAGAGCTGTCTGCCTCTCTCCTAGTAATGAAAACAATAACACACATTTCTTTTATAATCTCGTTTGTCGTTTTAATTTTTTTTTGTTTTTTTACAGTATATTTTTCTTTTCAGTATAAAGTATTAGCATAATGCTCAGTATTAACCCCCCCCCCCCTTCTCCACGCAGTAGCGGAGATGAAAAGAAACCTCAGAAGATACGTCTGCTTTCTTTGCAGACCAACAACCCAAGAGACTTCACTGCTTTTCCCCTTTCGCCACGCACTTCCTTTTTTTTACATCACTTTCTTCACACGGTAATTCAATTTCTTAACTTTAATTTCAAAGTGGATTTTTTTTTTGTGTAACCTACTAATCCCATGCTCAGTATTGCTACAAAAAATATTTTTTATCACAGAATATTCTGAGAACCGTGACAGTTTCAGTTACAGGCAGATAGTAAATCTTCGAGTCTTGGACAGAAAAGTAGCTTTTCATAGTGGCAATGCAACCCCCTGAGGGAGCGAACCTGCTACTTTAGGATGCAGTATTTATTTACTCCTCTCCAGGAGTTAGGTACAAGGCCAGTTTTATCTTACTCCCACAAGTAATATGTGACCCAAAGTCGAGTCGGGAAAGTGGGGTTTGAAAAGCCAGCACTCGAGAGGTGAGCACTCTGGCTATTAAATATTGCCTGGGTAGCCCCGTCGGCATTCCCCGGTAGGGGTGCCTCAGGCAGTAAGCAATAAACTTACTCCTCCCCAAAGAGGGGAGGCGAAGCCTGGGAGGGTGGACCTCCTAGAACTGCACAGGACAGACCCATAGACCGGCGTAAATTAAGCCCCGAAGGCCAAGACAATACCAGTCTATGGGGTGCAGTATCCATCGGAACAGATACTACACTTTGATCTTAGCCAAAAGGCCAAGTATTTAATGCAGTAGAGGAGTAGGGACCGAAACTGCAAAGAGGTTTCTCCTGATGATCATGGTACTAGATCTAATTGTGAAGTTGTTAGGTACTGTGCCCTGGAGGCAGTGCGTACAAATTACTACATCCCCAAAGTGACCGATTTGCATGATAATAGTCGTGTGTCAACTCTTGCTTGCTGAGGGCAAAACGCTTAGAACGGAATGAGGTATAGTTCTGTTCGGTCCAAGAAGGCCAGCATCCCAAGCATTATCTCCTCCTTTAGAAGGGGGATTGTTTCATCGCCAGTTGCCTGTGCCACCCCCGCTGAGGAACGCTGATAGGGTTCGATGATAGCAAATTTTGCCTCACGTCCAGTTCCCCCATATTTGTGTGTGTTGGATTTTCCTCTCGCATTAATCTGACTTCATGTCTAATCTTTCTGCGGTAGAACGGGTAAATAACCTTGTGTGCCAACTATGTGTCCTCTCTAGGCGATTATGTTTTAGATTTTAACGCCCCCCCCACACACACACACTCCCGATTTAGATAAAATCCCACTCCTTTTATTTGGCACCCGCAAGTCGCCTACCGATAATATTATTCATTTTATAATAAGGAGATTTCGCAGGATTATACATTATTCAATTAGAAACAGATCCATCTGTGGAGGTTGTCCAATACTTTGGACAACCATAACATCCGTATTACTTTGATCATTCGGTCTACTGTTCTCATCTTGGATGTTATTTTCACGTTTCGGCCGATGTAACCTCCTACAATACTTGCCACACAAAGGGGAATTCTGTTATAATCAGAAATCTTAAGGGCATGATCTGGAATTGTATATTTGGTATTTATCCAGATTAGGATCCAAGCTAACCCTAACAGACGCCAAGTTGATTTTAGCTTGGGTCTTAATCTAGATAAATACCGAATATTTTTGGAAGATGGAATTTGAATTTAAAACTGAAGAAAGAAAGAAAAAATTTTTTTTTTTATTATTTGAATTTTTCGGACTACTATTCTCATCTTCGTTGCTAGTTTCACAATGCTCCGGTTGAAATTGTGAATAAAATTTCAATTAACCCCTCTACCCGGTTGTGGCTGATCGAACAAAAACAAACTACCCCCATCAATTAAATAATGAGAATCTTAAATAACTGGGAATCTTTACTTCAAACTTAGGAACCTATAGTAAATTTCTAACTGAACCCTTTATTTAACCCACAAGGGTAGATTGTTCTCGTTCCGTCAGCCATTACTGGGTAGAAGTGTTAATTCTTATGTGTTCTTAGTTATTATTGTCTTCAGGAAGGATTGAACCTTCAACTTCCAGAAGACTGTCACTTAAAACAGATTGTTAATCGATGCCTTTAACCGTTACACCACAGGTTCGTGAACAATCTACCTCTGTGGATTAAATAAAAGGTTCAGTTCAAAATTCCGTATAGGTTTCTGAGTTTGAATAGAAGCACCTAAAGAAGGTTGGAGGTTACATCGGCCGAAACGTTGTGAGAATTACATCCAACATGAGAACAGTAGTCGGAATAATCTAAATAATACAAATTATCAATCCTCATCTCAAAAATTCTGCAACATACAATTACATCTATTTATATATAAAAGGGAAAGTTTGTCGCTATAGAAATGAACATGGCGGCATGGAATAGTAGTTAAGATAGTGAATCAGGTGTAACTGTTCATGCGGAACCTGACGGTATTCATAAAAGTTTCGAAATCTGTGCATTAATAAAACTATCTTGTGTGCATACATCATACTGATTTCTATATGACGTTTCATTTATTAAACTTTATCAAGAAAACATTTTATTGAACAGAGTACAGTGCATATACATGTAATAGTAGTAGTGGGAGAAAGAAAGACCGAAATGTGAGAGGGAAATTTGTCTGTCCTCTATAAATTGATGAGTGCATCAAATCGTGTGCAAGATATAATGAATCATATTCGGTTCAACGTCCGTTTTACATGTTGGCATGTGTTGGACGGCTTTTAGAAATTTACTTCTAAACTAACCTATCTCTGGCCAGGTCTTTATTTATCCCTCTTTATCTCAAATCCATCCTTATCACTCCCTCTAATGTTTTCCTTAGCCAATTGATCTTATTTAAATTACTTTAAATTTTAAAAAAAAAGTGATAAAACTTATTTATAATTTCTTTTTGAAATAAATATCGCATGTTAATTACTTGAATGTTTTTTTTTCTGGATAGACCTGTCTTCTAAAATAGTGGCTTCTTTAAGAAAGTTGGTCTGTCAGGAAATGAATACGATCGCACCATATAGTATTTAAGGAAGTGAATCAGGTGCAAGTTTTAACATGGCATCAAAGTTTCACAATCTAATATATAAAGTAAAGTCAGTCTCTTTATTGTTTCTTTGTCATCAATAGCTTTCTTCCTAGAAAATCAATATTTGATTCAAATCTGTTAGTTTTTCTTGTGGATCATTGTAGCATGTTGTTAAGAAAAATAAGATGTATTTCGATTTAACGGTGCTTTTTCGTAATAGGGGCGGCGATAGGTACTTATATAGTATCTGCACTGGGGCAGCGATAGGTATGTATATTGTATGCCCACTGAGGCTGCGATACGTACGTATATAGTATGCGCACCGGGATGGCGATAGGTACGTATATAGTATGCGCACCGGGATGGCGATAGGTACGTATATAGTATGCGCACCGGGATGGCGATAGGTACGTATATAGTATGCGCACCGGGATGGCGATAGGTATGTATATAGTATGCGCACCGGGATGGCGATAGGTACGTATATAGCATGCGCACCGGGGCGGCGATAGGTATGTATTTAGCATTCGCACCAGGGCGGCGATAGGTACGTATTTAGTTTGCGCACATAGGCAGCGATAGATACTTATATAGTATATCCCTCGGGGTGGCGATAGGTACGTATATAGTATGCACACTGAGGCAGCGATACGTACGTATATAGTATGCGCACCGGGGCAGCGATACGTACGTATATAGTATGCGCACCGGGGTGGCGATAGGTACGTATATAGTATGCGCACCGGGGTGGAGATAAGTACCTATATAGAAGACACAGACAGAGGTGGTACTTTTTATAGAAATATGTCATACTTTTGCCCTGGGCAACGGAAGAGGAATGGCAAAATGAGAAAGTAGCGGTGAAATGGGGCGACCAGGAAAAAGAAAAGTAGAAAGATAAAGAGATGGCTATAGGGAGAGGGAGAGAAATAGAAGTTTGAATATAAAGATGTTACACACACGATTTTTCTTCTATTTTATGTTTTTATGACCCTGAGCAACGCCGGGTAGCCCTGCTAGTATATAATAAAAGAGACCGTTTGTGTGTGCTCGTTCATAGAAAGACAGACTAGGGAATGTTCCTAAAATATAAAAGTTTATAAACGTATAGAATTTTCCTAGGAACATGATGGGATTAGTCTTGACACTCTACGGGCCCTTTTAAGGAAGTTACAAGCCCTTTTAAGGAAGTTACGGGCCCTTTTCTTACATTTTGCACTAGTAATATTAATATAATTATGAATATTATTTAAAAAAAACAAAACGATTGCTCAGTTGGGAGAGACCAAGACTGACAACTCGAGTGTGCTGTTTCAATCCTGCCTCAGATTGCTTTTTTTTTTTTTTTATAAATGAAAACAAAGAATATAATCTTTCCTTTTTTTTTTTTTGTAACTAATATATATTAAATATTAAATCTTGTTTAACGCTAATACGTAGTTACAGCAAAATAAATTGTTTTGAACTATTAAAATAATTTCCAATACTATTGATAATGTTTACCCATTCATTTATTTATTTTTTATTATTGCTTATGTTTGAATTCATGTTTTGAAACATGACGTCACGCCAAAGCTACAATTATTTTGTTATGGTAATGTTTTAAGCTTTATTTATAAGAAAGTCCAAATAGTTCAGTTAGTAGAAGCTTAGACTGAAGATCTCAAAGTTTTGATTTTGATTTCCGGTAATGGCATCTGCTTTATTTGATGTGAATTTATTATTTACTATTAATGCAATATTTTCAATTTGTAAAAGTAGTTAAGATCTGATATTTCGAAATGAGAGAAATTTCGCAATGTATTTACTATGTTTAAAAAAATTGTGACTGACGGACGACCACACGGATAAAATCTCTATTTATATAAGATATAATAAACTGCAAGTGAAAAACATCTTAGATTTTTGTATATTTAATACCTAACACCTCTGTCAGTATCTCTCCCCTCCCCCCATCTCTCTCTCTCGCTATCTCTCCCTCCCCTTCCCCATCTCTCTCTCTCTCTCGCTATCTCTCCCTCCCCTTCCCCCATCTCTCTCGCTATCTCTCCCTCCCCTTCCCCCATCTCTCTCGCTATCTCTCCCTCCCCTTCCCCCATCTCTCTCGCTATCTCTCCCTCCCCTTCCCCCATCTCTCTCGCTATCTCTCCCTCCCCTTCCCCCATCTCTCTCGCTATCTCTCCCTCCCTTTCCCCCATCTCTCTCACTATCTCTCCCTCCCCTTCCCCCATCTCTCTCGCTATCTCTCCCTCCCCTTCCCCCATCTCTCGCTATCTCTCCCTCCCCTTCCCCCTCGCTATCTCTCTCTCCCCTTCCCCCGTCTCTCTCTCTCTCTCTCCCCCCATCTCTCTCTCTCCCCCATCTCTCTCTCTCTCCCCCAAATATATATATATATATAATAAACGAGAACGTCTGTTTGTCTGTGTGTTTTTATTTTCCTTAATATAAAGACAAACTAGGAATTGTACCCTTAAAATTTTCTTATAAACATGAGAGAAATAGTCCTGTGTCTAGAGCTGCCTTCTTAAGGGGGTTAAAGGCACTTTTCCCCACAAATTGCACATTGAAAGTCGTCTATCTATAAGAATTAATTGAAGAGTATTAACATATACATGAATAGCTTAGCGTCTAAGATATCATGCTGACAACATCAAGTTACAGTAAACTCTCCTTAATATACTGATATTATGTTATCCTATATTTGAACCCGGGGAACGCCACATAACCCTGCTAGTATATTTATATATATATATATATATATATATATATATATATATAAACAAATACATGTACTTCCATCTCATCACGCACTAACTATTGAGTAAAACATGTGCCTTTTTCTACCACCCCAGACAACACCATATCAAGTGATGAGAGGAAGGGAGAAAGCAAATAGTAAATTAGACAGCCAACTTAAGACTTACACCGTCGTCTGAAATGAGTTTCGAAAGAAATCCTCCACTCTATAATGAAAAGTCAACGGTGGGTATTTTTTTGTTTAGGTCATCAGAAATGATAATCTATATATGAAATATTAAATTACTGTCATAATTCTATGGTTTTATATGAATATTTTAGTAATATATCTAGATAAATAGCGAGTGTGAACACTGATGAACCGTAATGTTTTCCCTGTCATTTTTGACAAGGGTGTTCACTATTATACACACAATGTCTTTAAAATAAGTGAATTTTAATAGAATGTTCAGGAACTGACAGAATCTTATAAAAATAGAAGATTAATAAAATTGTTTAGAATCACAATAAAAGAATTAAAAGATCCTAAATCTTTCAATTTGCGATTGGATAAAAAAAAAATAATGACAGGAAGCCAAGCAACTCATCTATCCATATATGTTTTATTTTAAATTCATTTTTTATCTTCCATACAAAAGTTGTAATATTCACATGGAGCGGAATTTAAGTTAGAAAGGAAATTAAAAATTGTTATTTCTTTCGTTTTATAATTTTTTTTTTTTTTGCAAAGGGAAGTAACTCTTGCAAAGGGTGGTCCTGCGATAATCTGGAATAAATCCTGTTCTAAAATCCCACCGAAATATCTTTGAGAAATGTGATATAGTTTCAGTTACAACTAGATAAAAAAAAAAAATCCTTATCATAAAAGGAGTTATTTTTTTATTAAACTTTGATAAAATGTGCCTGGATTGATTGATTCTTAGTCTTTTGGCTAGGAACAAAACACTGCACCCCATGCCTCTCGGCCTTTTGGCCAAGATTAAAGTGTAGTATCTGTTCCGATGGATACTACACCCCATAGACTGGTATTGTCTTGGCCTTCAGGGCTTGATTTACGCCGGTCTATGGGTCTGTCCTGTGCAGTGCTAGGAGGTCCACCCTCCCAGGCTTTCCCTCCCCTTTTGGGAAGAAGTAAGTTTATTGCTTACTGCCTGAGGCACCCCTACCGAGGAATGCAGACGGGGCTGCCCAGGCAATTTTTAATGGCCAGAGTGCTCACCTTCTCGGGCGTTGGCTTTTCAAAGCCCACTTTCCCAACCCGACCTTGAGTCACATCTTACCTTGTGGGAGTAAGATAAAACTGGCCTTGTGCCTAACCTTCTGGGAAGATAAATAAAGTATAGTATCTGTTCTGATACTACACTTCATGTTTTCTGTCCTCGGTCAGCGAAGGAGAAATCCTTCTAGATGAGAGTATTTTTATTTTCGTCCCAATCCAGAGTGCCCCTTTTTGGGGAGCTGGATTTCTTCCACATTAAAAACCGACCTTGTGGCTAACTCTGCCCTTCGTGGGGAGTAAATAGGTATGCTTGCAGGTTTTATTTTTAATTTTTTAAATAAGGATCGATAATTTGCATGTTTTGTATTATTCTGACTACTATTCTTATCACAACGTTTCGGCTGATGTAATTTCTTGTCGATCTCGGGAATCTGGACGGAATTTCAAACGGAACCCCGATGTTAGATTGTTCTCATTAATGACCGTGTAGAAGTCTGAAGTAATTTTTATTTTATTTTAAGTCTCGTCTGTAGTAAGGATTGAACCTCTAAACTCCAGAAGACTGCCACTTAGAACTGCTAATCAACACCTTTATCCGTTGCGTCACATGTCCATGGAAACGTTGTACTAATAATAATATCCAAGATGAACATAGTAGTCCAAATAATCAAAAGTAATACAATACCGTGAAACTAAATGTGGTGCTTCTGCATTATCGCAACAAAATGGCGACAAACAAAATTTCCTTCCTCATTTCTAGAAGAGTGAATCGAAAGGGGAGATAATTCGAATTATTTTTTAGGGGGACTCATAACGAAACGATCATATTCGATTTTTTTCGTCACGGGAAACCGTAACACAGATAGAGAAGCATGAGAATTTGTCAGAAGAAACATTTAAAAACAGTATTTTTGTCATAAAATACATTAAGAAACGGCATTAAAAAAAAAGAAATGAAATAGATTTATTTGAGTAACTTTGACATCATATAAAATATATATTTAATTTAATAAAATGTCTTCAAGACTTAACGCATTGACGTCCATTTTCGGAAAATTAAGAAAAGAATTAAGACACTTAAAATAATTTGAATTAACTCCCCTTTCGATTCACTCCTTTAGAAATCAGAAAGGAAATTTTGTTTGTCGCCATTTTGTTGCCACAATGCAGAAGCACCCTAAATGGACCCCCCTCCCCCCGTTTTGGATTCTTTTCCGACCATCCCTATGGAGCTTATTAGGATCATCCGGATTATTGATTCTTGATTATTCAATAATTTATTTTATATGATGATAACTAAAGTAGCAGATTATATTAGTAACAGGATGCCCCCCCCCCAAAAAAAAGAATGCCACCCATAGAATCGTTAATAAAATTAACAATCCTTTCTGCAATCCAACCATATTTGGTACAAATAATCTTCAGTCTATGCCTGACTTGTCCACTAAGTTTCAGTCAGGAACATCCAACAGTCTTTTGTCATCAGCATTAATATCAGTCATAATAATAATAATAATAATAATAATAGTAATTATGTTTTTTTTATGAAATCAATTGCGAAATATGGCCAAGAGATTATGACCATATATCTCCTCAAATTGTATCAAAGGCATATAAAGACTGCTTCCCTTCAGACTACAACATGGCCATCTTTAAATCCAATGGCAACAAATACTCGCTTATATACACCTCCTGGTATTCTGCTAATAATTTATAAATGGAAAAGTTACCTTCCATTCTATTTGATATGAATGATAAATTCAAGCTATTTAAAACATTTTCATGTGTTAAAACATTTTCATGTGTTAACACATTTTCATGTGTTAAAACATTTTCATGTGTTAAAACATTTTCATGTGTTAACACATTTTAATAATATTAATAATAGCATCAATGTAATCCATTAATACTTCTGGTCATAAATCAAATTTTGGTCATTCCATTCATCATTTTCAATCTTCTCATAATATTCTTCATCATTCAACTGACAATGTCACCATCTCATGAACCCTTATCCTCAAGTGGCTTTTGGCCTAGATAAGTGGTGACTCCTTAGTAAAAAGACATTTCTTTTAATTAAAGATTTCACTTAAATGAAATTGGATTGTTTTATTCTTGGTGCATTCTTAAATTCCTAAACTAACGAACTCAGCATTATGAATTATGGGATACCTATTCTAGTCAACACAGTGAGTAACATGGGCAGATTATATTTTTTTGTGAACTTCAGCACTTAAAGGAAATTGGATTGTTTTATTCTTGGTGCATTCTTAATGGTTGTATCTTTTACTCGAGTTAGTATAGGTCATTAGGCGAGAGTCAGTGGCGGGCATAGGTATGGCGATGCCATGGTGACGTCCGGAGCCAACTCCTGATTCTTAGAGCTCAGTAGTCGTAGCATGAAAATATATTTATGACAATTAAGCTACACAGAGGTGTCCATGTTTCATATCCACCTGACGATTCTCTTCCAAGATGAAACATCAACGCTTCCATGTAGCTTAATTGCTATAAATATATTTCCATACTACTACTACCATACATATATATATATATATACATATATATAAATATAAATAACTAAATGAAGGAAAAGAGATAAAGACGTGCGAATGACAAATCTATTTCATTTTTTGTTGTTGAATGCAAGGTGTACTCGATAAAAACATGTTTATTTTTTCTTTCCTTAAGCCAGGCTTTTCAAAGATTAAAAGCTTATCACCAGAGGAATTACATAGATTGATAAGTTGGCAGGGAATAGCCAAAATTTGAAAAACTTAAAGAAACAATATAAAGTAATGGACAGTAAGAGTGTGTGCGTAAAAAGGTTATCAAAATATAGAGTTAGTCCAGTTGGGAAAATGTCCGTTCACAAAGTGTCCGGTGAAGAAAGATTTAAAGATGGAAAGAGTTCATTGTAGAGATTTCGTGGAGTCTGCGTCAGAAATGGTCAAAACGCTATAAAACCAACAGAATGATGTTCAGTTCAACCGTAGATAAAAAGAGCTTATTAGGATGTAAGTTGGAGAATTAGGGCCATTTAAAAAAAATACTTCCGTGGACCGTGAATGATAATAGTTTTTAAGGAATTGAGTTTAAAATATTGTATATATTTCAAGTTGGCCGAGTTACTGGTGAAAGGTGTTAGTTACTATCGAGTACATCTTGCATTGAACAACCGAAGATGAAATAGATTTGTCATTCGCACATCTTTATCTCTCTTCCTTCATTTATCTTCATAATTGCTCTATCTCGTATATTGAGCTTACATTATTTCACTATAGGTTCAATTCTCTAAAAGTATACTTTTAGTCTCATATTTTTATATATATATATATATATATATAAATTCCCGAAACAGTTTTTCATGGTAAACAACTGATGATCCCTTAAAATAGTGTTAGAAACTAACTAATATAATAACTGTAAAAAATAAATTGACTTACATGAGTGATTTTCCACTGAAAGACTTGAGACTATAAGTTTTTTATTTTTTATTTTATTTTTATTTATTTATTTTTTATATATATATATATATTTTTTTTTTTCTTTATATAGTTTTAATGGTTGAGAAACTTCCGAAACTATATATATATATATGCAAACATTGTTAAAAATAACAGCATTCATCTGTTTAATTATAACTTTTTTTTATTTTTTCAATTCTTCTAATGGTCTTTTTTGTATTAAAATCAAAATAATTAATAAATGTTCCATAGGTTTCACATGTTTCATGAACGTTTTCGATTCTTCGTCGAATCATCCTCAGGTGTCAAAAGCAAATGTACAAAAAAGCTGGAGAAAGAAGAGAATTTAAAAAAGACGGTGGAGAAATGCGCATTAATCAAACAGACGAATTCTGTTATTTTTAACAATGTTTGCATAAATGAGAAACTGCTGCCTAATACACACAATATATATATATATATATATGTATATATATATATATACAGGGTGGGCCAAAATAAGGGTCCTATCTTTAAATTTGAATAACTTGAATTTGAATAACTTCCACAAAATAAAAGTTAAACTCACCAAACTTTATGTGTGTGTAGACTGACCCTTCCGAGATTTTTTGAAATAAACAAAACAAATTTTAGCCGAAAAACACTTCTTAAAACTTACAAAAACTAAAGTATTGTTTTTTACACTGTTTTGAGTTTTTTAAGCAAAAATAATGTTTTCTAAATGAGGGTACGTTCCTTAGGGCTAATACGGCTCATGCTTGCTTCGGAAAGGGTCCTTTACTTATTCTATAAAAATTTAAAAAAAAAAATCAATAAATAAAAAAGTTATGAATTTTTAAAAATAGGACCCTTATTTTTGCCCACCCTATATATATATATATATATGATCAACTTCTAAACTATTTAACCGATCATTATTACTTATGGAATATATATACTAAACAACAGCATGAGCAACGTGGGCACATTATTTTCTGTAAACTTTACCATTTGTGTGGTGCCCCCCCCCCCCTAAAAAGCTTAAAAAAATAAGCGAAATCAAAAAAAATTACATAGAGAGAAAAAAATTGCGCTACATCAAATTTTGAGTTATATCATGTAATAAAATTTTAACTCGACAGGTGTTTACACACGTGAACATCAATAATGGTGTATGCGCGGGATAAATTCCGAAACTAACGAACACATCATTATGAATTATGGGATACCTATTCTAGTCAACACAGTGAGTAACATGGGCAGATTATATTTTTTTGCGAACTTTAGCACTTAAAAGAAATTAGATTGTTCTATTCTAGGTGTATTCTTAATGGTTTTATCTTTTACTCGAGTTAGTATAGGTAATTAGGCGAGAGTCAGTGGCGGGCATAGGTGTGGGGATGCCATGGTGATGTCTGGGGCCAACTCCTTGGTTCTGTACTCCAAAGATTCAAGTATAATAATAGCATTTAATTCATTAATACTCGTCATAAACCGTCCTCATAAGTATTCCAATCTTATTCATTCCATTCATCATTTTCAATCCTCTCATAATATTATTCATCATTCAACTGACAATCCATCTATCTCATTAACCCTTATCCTCGAGTGGCTTTTGGCCTTGATTAGTGGTGACTCATTAGTATTTAAAAAAAAAAAAGGTAAATAAATGCTTATAAATGATTATTATTAGACTGGGAAAATGTTCAGCATAGATGGATAAAAATTATCCACAGTGACTTACATTAAAGTAAGTAAATAGATTTCAAACCCGACACTATATTTTTAGAGCAAACTTTTTTAATGAATATTGGTATTTTTCCTATATATATATATATATATATATATATATATATATATATATATATATATATATATATATATAGATTTAGATTTTTCACTTATAAAATAGATCATTCAGTGAAGACCGGGGTTGTTCCAATAAAAAACAAGCTCGATGATACTCGATTACAGAGTACAGAGCATTTATATGTGATTTTATGAAGGCTTACCAAAGCATTCCTTTCAGGACACCAATGATCACCATTAAAGATATTTTTTCTTACAAATACTATTTATTCAAACATGTAGGAAAAAACATTTAATTTGAATAAATAGTATTTGTAAGAAAAAATATCTTTAATGGTGATCATTGGTGTCCTGAAAGGAATGCTTTGGTAAGCCTTCATAAAATCACATATATATATATATATATATATGTGTGATTTTTTTAAGGCTTACCAAAGCATTCTGTTCAAGAGCCCAATCATCACCACAAAATTATTCCTGTTTCTTTTGAATGCATTTGGGACTAATTTTTTGCTGTTTTTGCTGGTTTGGGACTAATTTTTTGCTGTTTTTGCTGGTTTGGGACTAATTTTTTGCTGTTTTTGCTGGTTTGGGACTAATTTTTTGCTGTTTTTGCTTAGTAGTAACGATGCTGCGAAAATCTTGCGAGATGCTTTTCTTAGACATTTTCTATTTTTTCTTTTTTATCTTTTTATCTTTTTAATTCTTTTCTTCTCTTCTTAAGTGACCTCAATTAAAGCAACACCACATTGTGTATTGTCGGTTGTTGTAATTCTTATTCCAGGTACTTAATTTCCCTGATGATCCGCCAGGCAAGGACCTGCTTGGTAGTGAAACACGTATAGGAAAGAACTCTTTAATTTGAAAATGATAAATAAATAATTTTTGAATGAAAAAATCTTTTGTGGTGTTGATTGGGCTCCTGAACGGAATGCTTTGGTAAGCTTTAAAAAAATCACATATAAATGCTCTGTACCCTGTAATCGAGTATCATCGAGCTTGTTTTTATTGGAATAATCCCGGTCTTTACTGAATAATCTATCTTCTAAGTCAATATAATCCAAATCTCTCTCTCTCTCTCTCATATATATATATATATATATATATATATATATATATATATATATATATATATTCCCTGCACTGATGAGAGTCATAAGCTCAAAACGACGTACGTAAGTAAGATATTAAGAATAATTTAATATTACTATAAGCCACTTCCAAGTAAAATTGAAAGTTGAGCACTGTCGGAAATATTAAAAATAAACATTCACCTGAAAGCTTCAGTGCAATGCCCCGACTCTATCGTTGAGTACTATCGAATGTTTAGATGTCTATGCTCGCCGCTTTCAGTGTAAACATCACTTAATTTCTCCGTTATTATGTAACAATCCCCCGTGGCCTACTGGGACTAGGTGAACGCCTACAGATTTAAGGTGTATCTGTGAACCGGGTTCTCGCCCTGTGATCGTCTGAGATTGTTATTTCACTGCGCTGATGAGAGCCATAAGCTCGAAAGGCGTCGTACATAGGTAAAATATTAAAAGATGATTTAATATATATATATATATATATATATAGATTGTGTAACTTAACTGCCATAAATATATTTTCATAGCTTACTACTTATTACTATATATATAAAGTTAGGTATGTGTATATGTTTATACAGGGTGGGCAAAAATAAGGGTCCTATTTTTAAAAATTCATAACTTTTTTATTTATTGATTTAAAAAAAATTTTTTTTTTAGAATAAGTAAAGGACCCCTTCCGAAGCAAGCATGAGCCGTATTAGCCCTAAGGAACGTACCCTCATTTAGAAAACATTATTTTTGCTTAAAAAACTCAAAACAGTGTAAAAAACAATACTTTAGTTTTTGTAAGTTTTAAGAAGTGTTTTTCGGCTAAAATTTGTTTTGTTTATTTCAAAAAATCTCGGAAGGGTCAGTCTACACACACATAAAGTTTGGTGAGTTTAACTTTTATTTTGTGGAAATTATTCAAATTCAAGTTATTCAAATTTAAAGATAGGACCCTTATTTTGGCCCACCCTGCCGATCATTATGAAATTTTGAACACAGCTGCGTGGTGTAAGAGTGGGTAATGTGGGCTAAATTTAGTTTAATTTAGTTTCATGCAAAGGGGGTGGAAGCCCTTTGCAAAAATTATAATATCTGTGAAATTTTAATAGTTATTAATAAATATTTCCCAAATTTCAGTTTTTTTTATTTTACAGGCTTTTAGGAGGCACAGTATGGGCACAACCTCCAATATGAAAGTTCAAACATTTTAGATTTGCCTTGAATTTGATCCATAGTCATTAGACACTAATTAAGCAAGATTACCTGACGTTCAATTTCTTTTTAAGGCCCCTTAAGCTTAAGGTTTAAATTTTAGACATTTTTACATGTAATTTATTTTGATCAAAATTGGAAAAGGTATTCTGGACATAATGTTTAGCAGCATTATACCTTGATTATCTTCATAAGGGATCATAAAAGTGGTGCAAAAAGATTCAGTTTGGGGAATTAATTTTACCCGCCCTTGGACGAGTATTCTTCTAGTGTGTGTGTGTGTGTGTGTATATATATATATATATATATAAAGGAAAATTAAAATGGAGCAAGGGATAAACGAACACCAAATATATGAAAAAGAAAATCACAAAAAACAATTTTGGCGGGGAGCAAAGTGTAATATCTGTTCTGACGCCGCACTTAGTCTTTGCCGTCCTCGCTCAGTGAAGCAGAATGATGCAATTTTAATTTTTGTTCCAATCCAGAGTGCCCCCTTTTTGGGGAGCTGGATTTTCCCCACATTAAAAACCGACCCTGTGTCTAACTCTTACCTTGTTTAAATTTCCAAAAATATGAGGTATCTTAATTTTCACGAAGGGGTTCACCCCTCCCCCCCACATACCGGGCATGAAAAAATAAATAAAACTAAATATAGCTTACATTACGTACCCTTACGCTTAGCAGCTGTGTTCCAAAATTCATAATGATCGGTTAATTAGTTTAGGAGTGAATCCTTTCATACAAATATATAAACATATACACATACCTAACTTCATATCGAGATAACAAATCTTTTCTTCCCAATGTTTGTATACTTTTGTTAGGAAAAAATATTTTTGTCACTTGTAAATTCTTAGCACGAAATGTACATTTTTTTTTATTCTATATTTTTTTTTTTTTTCAATGTTTTACGAATGTTTGCTGCTTCCGTGAAACATGTCTTTTAATAGGCTTCCAAATTTTGCACTTGAGATGCCTGTACAGCTAAACTAAAAAAAAAAAAAAAAAAAAAAAAAAAATTTCTCAAGAAAAGCAAAACGAAATGCGTTTCTAAAAGCCAATCAAACTAATAAAAAATAAAAAAAAATAAAAATAAAAAAAGATGAAGATAAATGAAAATCTCAAAATAAGATTGAAAAAGAAATTCGGATGGGAAGTCCCCGATTTCTGTTCACTTTTATTAAAAGCATGTCTAATTAGGCTTCATTCAGAGTCAGCTCAGCTATCTTGCCCCCCCCTCTCTCTCTCTCTTTCTTTCTCTCTTATATATATATATATATAAATATATATATTAGAAATATTAAAAATAAACATTCACCTAAAAGCCTCAGTGCAATGCTCCGACTCTGTCGTTGAGCACTATGGAATGTTTAGATATCTATGATCGCCGCTTTCAGTGTAAATATCACTTAATTCCCTCGTTATTACATGACAATCCCTCGTTGCCTAGTGGGACTGGGTGAACGCTTACAGATTCAAGGTGTCTCTGTTAACCGAGTTCGCGCCCTATGACCGCCTGAGCTTTTTACTTCCTTGCACTCATTATCATGATAATAGTGTGTCCAAAAAACCGGAATTTGAATTTCATTTGTACAGTCTAAAAAAAATAAGGAAAAGATTATATATATATATATATATATATATATATATAATTTTATAATACAGGGTGGGCCAAAATAAGGGTCCTATCTTTAAATTTGAATAACTTCCACAAAATAAAAGTTAAACTCACCAAACTTTATGTGTGTGTAGACTGACCCTTCCGAGATTTTTTGAAATAAACAAAACAAATTTTAGCCGAAAAACACTTCTTAAAACTTACAAAAACTAAAGTATTGTTTTTTACACTGTTTTGAGTTTTTTAAGCAAAAATAATGTTTTCTAAATGAGGGTACGTTCCTTAGGGCTAATACGGCTCATGCTTGCTTCGGAAGGGGTCCTTTACTTATTCTAAAAAAAAAAAAAAAAAAAAAAATCAATAAATAAAAAAGTTATGAATTTTTAAAAAAAGGACCCTTATTTTTGCCCACCCTGTATATATATAATTTAATATTATTAGAAGCTCCTTTAAGTAAAATTAAAGTAAAAACACTGTTGGAGAGATTAAAAATAGACATTCACTTGAATCCCCAGTGCAATACTCTGACTGTTGTTGAGTTCTATCAAATGTCTTAATGTTTACACTTGCCGCTTTCAGTGTTAGATATAATTAAATTTCTGTTATCACGTGACAATCTCCCGTGGCCTAAGGGACTGAGCAAACACTTACAGATTCAAGGTGTCTCTGTGAACCGGGTTCGTGTCCTGTGACCGTCTGAGATTGTCACTTCCTTGCACTCATCAGAGTCGTAAGCTTGAAACGACGTCGTACGTAGGTAAAATATTAAAAAATAATTTAATATTATTATATATATATATATATATATATATATATATATAAATAAAATCTTTACAATTTTTTATTCTCATCTTTTATTTCTAGAATTGATTGCTCTATTCAATATATTGAGCTTTATATTATCACGATAGATTATTATTAAACGATAATTCCATTATCTTTAATTTAATTCAACATTTTAATATATATATACAGGGTGGGCAAAAATAAGGGTCCTATTTTTTAAAATTCATAACTTTTTTATTTATTGATTTTAAAAAATTTTTTTTTTAGAATAAGTAAAGGACCCCTTCCGAAGCAAGCATGAGCCGTATTAGCCCTAAGGAACGTACCCTCATTTAGAAAACATTATTTTTGCTTAAAAAACTCAAAACAGTGTAAAAAACAATACTTTAGTTTTTGTAAGTTTTAAGAAGTGTTTTTCGGCTAAAATTTGTTTTGTTTATTTCAAAAAAATCTCGGAAGGGTCAGTCTACACACACATAAAGTTTGGTGAGTTTAACTTTTATTTTGTGGAAGTTATTCAAATTCAAGTTATTCAAATTTAAAGATAGGACCCTTATTTTGGCCCACCCTGTATATATATAATCTTCTGTATTAATCTGTATCACTTAGGAAGTGAACAACTAATTAATAAAGCAGAGTAACAACCGCTGCAATCAGCTACAAAAACAATTGCATAAAAATACATTAAAATATTTAGGTGATAAAAACCGTATATATTTCTAGGTAAGACATGGTAGTCCAGGGGTAAAACGCTAGACTATTGACATCAACATTAACCATGCTGATGATAGCTGTGGGCCAGAAACATGTGTCCATGTATTAAAATTATTAATAATAATAATAATAATACAAGGAGAGAATGAGTGTGAGAGAGAGAGAAAGAGAGAATGAGTGTGAGAGAGACAGAGGAGAGAATGGGTGTGAGAGAGAGAGAATGAGTGTGTGAGAGAGAGAGAATGAGTGTGTGAGAGCGAGAGATTGAGTGTGAGAGAGAGAGAATGAGTGTGTGTGAGAGAGAGATAATGAGTGTGTGTGAGAGAGAGAATGAGTGTGTGAGAGAGAGAGAGAATGAGTGTGTGAGAGAGAGAGAGAATGAGTGTGAGAGAGAGAGAGAGAGAATGAGTGTGTGAGAGAGAGAGAATGAATGTGTGAGAGAGAGAGAGAATGAGTGTGTGAGAGAGAGAGAGAGAATGAGTGTGTGTGAGAGAGAGAGAAGGAGAGAATGAGTGTAATACACACACACATACATATATACACACATACATATATATACACATACATATATACACACATACATATATACACACATACAAATGTATGGCACCCTTTACATCGTTATAACTCGTTCAATTTACTGATTTGAACTTGCAAACAAGATTGATACAAGAGTAAGATACTCATTTAAAAATACTAACAAAAAATTAACAAAAACATTTTAAATTATATTTTTTTTATTAATTAATTAATTTAATAATGATGTAAAGGCTACTTGGGATAATTTCAGAATGTTCATAAATTAACCCTAACCCGGGTATAGGTTCGAGTTAATTTATGAACATGGTAGAGGAAATGTTGCAAGATGTTTGTAGATCCAATGTATCATGATATGAAAGGTGTATTGAGCAGAACGGGTTGGGGTTATTATATATATATACATTATATTATATATATTATATTATATATATATTATATATATTATATTATATATATTATATATATTATATTATATATATTATATATATATTATATTAATATATATATTATATTATATATATTATATTATATATATTATATATATTATATTATATATATTATATTATATATATTATATTATATATATATTATATCATATATTATATATATATATATATATATATATATCATATATTATATATATATATATATATATCATATATTATATATATATATATATATTATATATATAATATATATATATATATATATTATATTATATATTATATTTATTTAAAAACTATAGGTTTCATACTTCAAAGATGTACCATGGTTTCATTGAGATAGGCTGATCTTTTATTTTTGTTAAAAAGGTCGTTAGAGTCCAATTCAAATCCTCAGCGACTCAAGAAACAAAAACAAATCGAAGAATGGAGTTCAAAGATCACTGTAACGTCTTCCCGTAAGTCTACTCAAACGTTCCTTTTGCAAAACGTACCGAATCAATAGGGGTGGACTATATGGGTCTTAATTGTAACTACGTATTATTTAGAATAAGTTAATTGTTGATAATGGATGTTTTATGTTTTCTCTGCTTCAATGATGTATTCATATTTAGGGGTGATAGTGTGTGTTATAGTTTATTTGTCAGTGAGTTGGGTTAGGTTTTGGGTGAAGTTGTATTCCTGTTATTAAAGGGTTTAGTGTTATATTTATATTACTTCTTATAATTTTGAGTGGCAAACTATTGTTATAAGTCTAGTTTGTCAGCTATATAGGGGCTTGGTGTCAATGGAGGGGGTATTTTTATCAGTGAAGCACTTTATTGATTTCTTTTCAACATACACTGAAGCACTATATATATATATATATATATATAAATAATAGTATGAAAATATATTTATGGTGCAAGTAAGCTACACATAAAAGTTTATGTTTCATTCCCGGAGGAAATCCACAGCTCTGTTTCTCTAATGTTGTTTTATATTTAGCATTTGTGTTCAAATGTTCCTTTCTTTAGAGGGACTGACTTGATTTTCGACAAGTTGTGATCTATTTCTAAATTGCAAGTGAAAAGACAAATTGATTTCTTCTTTCTTTTCTTTTCGGTCATATTTTTCATAAATAAATTAATAAATTTGAATCGACATTACCAAAATGTACATGTTTATCTATGTATATAAACAAATGTTTATTATTTTAAATTAATGTTTCAAGTATTTCAAGTAGCGAACTTTGCAGCAAAGTCAGCTAGTATATATACTATTGAAACTGAATTAATCAATGTTTGTTTGCCTGAGGCTTTTTTCCTATAGGTTTATATATATATATATATATATATATATATATATATATATATATATATATATATATATATATATATATATATATATATATAATTATTAATGACAATATATGTATTAGCATATACTATCAGTGCCCTTTTACTTTGCAGTCTCCTTAAAAGATTCAGCTTGATGATTGTCAATTAGTGATATTAGAGCAAATCTTTGTGAATTTTTTCTGATGATTTTGTAATATTGCAGAGACGATATTGACATAAACACGTTGTTTGACACAAGACAAATGAAACGGACCGTAAAAAATATATCTCACAGCAATATTTTGTTTTTTTTGGAAATGTGAAAAAATAAAAATAATAAAATAAAACCATGGTTATTGGAATATAATATGAACTGACTTATATATATATATATATAGGCGAATATTATTAAATAACACTGAGTATTTTTGCTTGATAAGACTTTTTTTTTTAATTTTTCAATTTTCCGAATGGTCTATATAGTGTTCCGGTCAAATTGCTGTATGTAAGTTCCATGCGTTTCTTGTTCCCTTTTCTTTCATTTTTCGCGAGTACTTTCGATTTGATTGGTCAAATCATTTTCAGGCAGTGTTAGTTTTGGTTTCTTAAAAAATATGTTTTTACTGTTGAGTTTTTTTTTATTATTATAACGACCAGTAAATTACAACTTAAAAGGAGCGTCTATAATATTGAGATGTTACACAAGAGCGTGATTATGTTCTAAGAGCATGCAAGATTCAAACGTATAATTGCTTAATGGCTAAGAATTTGGTAACGTTTATTACTATGCTAGACACTTTAAAATGTTGTGACTAGTTTCGTAATTCACATTATTGATTCTGAGATGTTTAGTTTTTATGTAGAGCACTTCAAGAATTTTTAATCTTTTGGTGTTGGTATCGTGGTGTATTATTTTAGTATTGTTAACTAGTATGTGTCTATATTGAGAAGGGGGGCAGTCATGTTTTTTTTAGGTGTTGGCAAATGGAGCTAGTGTCAGTGAGATGTAAGGTTAGTCTTCGGGAAAGTGTTGTGGTAGTGAAACTAATGTAAGAATTAGTTTTATTATTATTGTCGGAGATACATTCTCCCATGGGGCATTGAAACTGATATATTAC
>OY744542.1:43693500-43701000 GCA_963556195.1 Sepiola atlantica
TAAAACTAATGTAAACAGACATCTCGCTGCGCAGATCCCAATCTATGTTGACTGCCCTCTACCTTCTCTCCTCTTTTTTCTCAATAGTCCCTTACGTCTACAGTGGCGTCCTGCCTTGTTTGGGGTGAACTATGTTAAAAAAAATAAAATAAAAAATTAAAAAAATTTTAAGCTATTTTTTTTTATTGTCCATTTATACTCTACTCAAGTCTATACTTTTGACTTTCATTTTCTATAAATAAAAATATTTTTATAAATAAATATTAAATTATTTATACCTACAGACGCTAGCGTTTCAAGCTTATTGCTCTCATCAGTGCAGGAAAGTGACAATTTCAGACGGCCGGACAGCGTGAACCCAGTTTACAGAGTCAGCTTGAAATCTGCAAGCAGTCGCCATATCCACTCGGCCACCGGAAACTGTCATGTGATTAAGGGAAGTTAAGATCTATATGTACCTAGAAGCGGGCACAGGCAGAAGACTAGTCGAGAGTGTTCGACGAACGTATTCGGAACTTTGCTTTAGAGCTGATGACAGTCAATTTTTAACATCCCGAGAGTGCACAACTTTTAATTAAAGCTTATCATAATATATATATATATATACACACACACACACACTCGTATATCATGTTATAAATATGTATTCTATGCATATATGCATGTGAGTAAATACATATATACACTTCTAGATATATGTATGCATATATATATATGCACTTCTATATAGACATGTGCACATATATATGCACTTCTACATAGACATGTGCATACACACACTTCTATATAGATATTTGCATATATATATATATATATATATATATATATATATATATATATATTAGTACTTCATGTATCCACATAAAATATTATAAGGAGATATAAATTTTTATGTATCAGTTTTCAGTATTTACCTCAACAGTGCTCGATACGTAAGTAGAGCTATGCCTGACGATTCCCCCCCGGGGATGAAACACGGGAGCCTCTGTGTAGCTTGATTGCCATATATATTTTCATTGCTTACTATATATATATATATATATATATATATATACAAACATTGTTAAACATAACAGAATTCTTTTACAGGATTATACCTTTTTTTCTTCATTTTTTTTCAATTTTTATAAATTTTTTTGCGTCAAACAAACAAAAAACTTAATGAATGTTCTATAAGTATCACGAGCACTTTAGATTCTTCGTCGAATCATCTTCAGGTGACAATAAAATAAATAAACAAAAAGCTGTAGAAAAAAAAAGAGAATTTCAAAAAGCATCCGAAAGATGATTCGACGAAGAATCGAAAGTGCTCGCGATACTTATGGAACCATCATTAATTTTTTTTTGATTTTGACACAGAAAAGATTAGAAAAATTTAAAAATAAGAAAGGTATAATCAAGCAGAGGAATTCTGTTATGTTTAACAATGTTTGCTTAAATGAAACAATGTAGCCTAAATACACATATTATATATATATATATATATATATATATATATATATATATATATGTATATATATATATATATATGTAAGGTTAGTGTGAGAGAATCCCAGCAGAGTACTCGATTATTAAGAAAAATTAAAAAATAAGAGTAATATTGATATATTTATTACTGAAGATCAGAACAACATCGGTACCGTCGGTTTCAAATCCAAACAAAGGGGACCTATAGTTGATCTTCTATGACGGACTCTCTTCAGCCTCGACGAGACAGACGTAAACAGATGCTGAAGAGAGTCAGGCATAGGAGACCAACTATAAGTCCCCTTTGTTTGGATTTGAAACCGGCGGTACCGATGTTGTTCTGATCTTCTGTAATACATAAATAAATGAATATATATTATTATTTCATGTATCAAAATAAAATGTTATAAGGAGACATGTTTCGATTTTCAGTATTTACATCAATGTGAGTAGAGCTAGGTAGTAAGTTATGAAAATTAGCCTGATGATTCCCTACGGGATGAAACGTGGAAGCCATATTTTCAGAACTTACTATATACATATACATATATATATACATATATATAGTAGTGGCTTCTAGGACTCCATGTGATCCACTTGTGACCCCCCCCCATTTTTTTTTCCTAAACTTGTCGCTGGTCTTCATTCTACTTTTTTTAAGTTTTTAGTTGTAGTGCATGAATTATTTCCACGTATTTACTCTGATGAGTGTGGACGAAAGCCGGCTTAGTATATTCATGTCTTGTTTTTTTCCTCTTATTTTTACGCTTTTCAATTTAATCCCCTCCCCACAAAAAAATGTCACAAACGTCTATATTCCTTGCCTTAACATATATATATATACACATACATATATACAGGGTGGGCAAAAATAAGGGTCCTATTTTAAAAAATTCATAACTTTTTTATTTATTGATTTTTTTTTTTTTTTTTTTTTTAGAATAAGTAAAGGACCCCTTCCGAAGCAAGCATGAGCCGTATTAGCCCTAAGGAACGTACCCTCATTTAGAAAACATTATTTTTGCTTAAAAAACTCAAAACAGTGTAAAAAACAATACTTTAGTTTTTGTAAGTTTTAAGAAGTGTTTTTCGGCTAAAATTTGTTTTGTTTATTTCAAAAAATCTCGGAAGGGTCAGTCTACACACACATAAAGTTTGGTGAGTTTAACTTTTATTTTGTGGAAGTTATTCAAATTCAAGTTATTCAAATTTAAAGATAGGACCCTTATTTTGGCCCACCCTGTATATGCATACATATACACATACATATATATACACACATACATATATATTATTAATAAATACATACACATGCTGAATATTGACAAATTTGACTGATTGATTCTCTTTAGAAATGAGTTCATACTTTGGTGTAATAATATTTTATCATATATATACATGCATACTCAGGGAGAATACAATTCCACAAAAAACAATCTAAGCAACAAAAAAAACTTGAAGCAAGATAGAGGAGATTCCTGAAAATAATAGGTGTACCTACCCAGCACTGGTGATTGTACATTTCGTAATTGTAATCCCTCCGTGGGTTGTCCGGATAAATCCATCCATGCATTTTTACCTTTGGTTTTTGTTTCTGGGAGGACGAGTGATGGCACTGGACGATTCTTTGAGGCGAATAGCCTAAACGAAAGCCCTCAAGTGTGTCGGGACGTTTCTTAGGCTTGCAGGCCATCTTGCGTGCACTTCCTAACCCTAACCCCTTGCACCCCTGCACTCAACACAATGATAGATAAACGAATCGACAGGTAGACTTTTTATCTTATTTTTATAAGCCTTGTTGTTATTTAGTTTAGGCGATGAGTGATAGGATATAGGGGTGGGTCGTGGGCAGAGGGTGGGCGGGTATAAAATAACTTTTTGCCTGAGAGGCTGGATTTTTTTTGCCCTTACAACAGAATCAGCCGACCAGAAAGTCGATTTTTGGAACTTGTAACAAAAAAAAAAAGAATAAAGACGTCAATTAAAAGACTTTTCAAGAGTAAATCTGCAATTGTTTTTGCTCGTTTATTTAAAAAAAAAAATTTTATCATTAAAAATTATTTCATCCGTTTGTGGAAAGTTTGAAGATGGTGGTCTCTGCCGCCACTGGTTATGTCAAATGTTCAACTGTCTGTGATTAAATTTTTTTTTTTTTTTTTTTTTTAAATACTTATCTTCGTTTCTCTAAATACACCCTTTTGGTAAGTTTATTTATTATTAGTCAATGATAAAAAAAAATTTAAAAAAAAAAAAAAATTTCTCCAGTATTTTGAAGGGACGGAAAGATTGCATAGCTAAAAAGACACTGTTTGAAAGTTGAGAGTCCACATAAAATTGAGAAGGACTCTGTTATAGAAAACTGAACAAACAAAAACGAACAAAATAAAAAATAAAAAATTTTTTTTTAGAATTCTTTTTTCTTTAAATTTATTATTTTCTTTGGTATTTCAAATTTTCAAATGTGTGGAAGTTTTTATAACCGGCCTGGATTTGGGGCGAATATATCCATATATATATATACATACATACATACATACATACTTGTATTTATTTATTTATATATATATATATATATATATATATATATATACATATATATATATATATATATGTGTGTCTTCTTTAACAAAATTAACAAATAATAATCAAATATAAAAAAACCCTCCCAAAATTAAATAATTTGTTTTTGTTACCCAATTTTTTTTTTTTTTAAACTAAAAAAACAAACATATATGTACAGAATCCATCACATTGGCTGAGGTTTTTGTTTGTATCCTTAAGATCTTGTGTGGGGGCAAGTTTTCAATGAGGCTGAGCGGGGTGGGATTATTGGCAGCGTTCATGTTTTCACAGGGTAAATATCTTCGAAGATGCCAGGATGCCATCATTACCGAGAATGTGGGGGTGGGTGGGGTGGGGGATTTACTTAAATCCAAGATATTTGGTTGAACTCTTTAACAGCATCATTGTGGTGTTTTGGTAATAAAAAAACATTGGAACCAGTGTTGGCAAAACAGAATATTTTCTTGGGGTATTCCATCATTTTGTTTTTATCACATTTGAGGGTGGGGGTGAGACAGTTTCAGTAGTCAGGCTATGATTTGTTTTTTTTAAAAACCACTGCTGTGCCTAGGTAATACACAAACAGGAAAAGATTTTCAAATAATCCTTGATGTTAAAATAAAATTCATTCATATATACGTCCATACATCTGTGCAAAAAGCTCTCTCTCTCTCTCTATATATATATATATATATACATAC
Organism: Sepiola atlantica; assembly: GCA_963556195.1. NCBI lineage: Eukaryota > Metazoa > Mollusca > Cephalopoda > Sepiida > Sepiolidae > Sepiola > Sepiola atlantica. Next base: position 43,698,231 of record OY744542.1, read on the forward strand.
ATACACACACATATATATCGCTGATGAATTGCAATGAGTTTACTAGAGTTTATTAAAACTTTTTGCACCTAAATCAAACATATATATATATATATATATATATATATATATATATATATATATATAAGTCTGTGAGAGAAGCTTGCTTATAACATAGATACCTCATAAAACAGGGATATTTATTTTATATTTGTAAGGTTTGGGTTTGATTAATAAAGGTTATGTATCTTTTTAGACAAAATGATGAAATATACCTGATAAAAGGCTATTTAATTATATATATATATATATATATATATGTTAATCCACAAACAGCTTTTTCGCCGTATCACGGCTCTTCAGTGTGGCTAGTATATATATGAAGGTATATCTTTAAGTAACTGGAAGAAGAAAAAAAAAAGACAACCTAGATGTCTTCGATAATTTTATATAAAACAAAATCAAAAAAGAAATATCCCTGTTTCAGTGTTTTTAGTTTTTATTCAGCAATTATATAACAGGCCCCTTTTAAGGGGTTTAAACATTCAGGAATTTAAACAATTATCAAACTTTAAAAAATGTTTTTGTAAATTGTACATTATATACATATTTGTATCTTATATCTCTCTCTATATATATATATATTGGGTAGGGGGGTGCATACAGGCAGCAAATAGTCATTGAAACAAACCTTGTCGAAATGAACAGACACCTTTAAACAGGATACGAACATAAAGTCGCAGCGTACACAAACAGAAAACTAACGGATTCAACGGTCAAGCGATAGAGTTGCGGTGCATACTCGGGTAAAAAGAATCGATTGCCCCTTTTTTTTTTATCAACTTTTACATGGGATCTAACACGGATTCTTTTGGTTTGACTTTCAAATCAGACAGATATGGCAACAAGATATCCTTTGTACCCTGATCATGACTTATGCAAGTTGAAACATATATAGACATATATATATATATATATATATATATATATATATATATATATATTTATTTTCGGGCTTCTTGAAGGTTTTCTATGTTAGCCAACTTTCTTCTTTTTATACTTTTCTACTTTTAGGGAAACCCGAATTTCTAAGTTCCGAGGAGACACCTCAGACTTCGAGTCGGTTTCTTCGTCTTTGTCGGATTCCATCTTTCCATCTCTTCTTTCTTTTCTTCTTCTTCTTCCTTTTGAGCATCACCTCTGCAACGGCGAAGGCATCACAAGAATCCCGAGTGGTTTGAAACCAGGAGAGCAGGCGGTACCCTCTCCTCAACGTCGGGTTTCACAAGGACTCTAGCGTCGTGGAACCATGAACGCCGGGCCGGAACTCTTTCCCACCCCGGGTTTCACAAGAATCGTTTTGGAGTAAAGTCTTGGAACAGGGAAATAGTTGGGCGTTGGGTGTTGGGTGGTGGGGGGTATATTTAGCGAAAATTAAACAGAGAAACACCTTCGCAACGCAGGTGCTCGCTCAGGTTATTTACAAGGCTCAACATAGTCTGGCAAAAGGCCCTTATAAATGAGACACCCAGTAAGAATTCAACTTGTAACAAGCTTGCTTACAGAGAACTCTTATTGAATAGGGATATGAAGTTTTACTTTTTTGAATTTTTTTTATATAGTTGAGTTTTCATCAAACTTTTTTATGTATCTTTTTAGACAAATTAATAATATATATATATATATATATATATATATATATATTTGCTTTTATATGGTTTTAATATTCAACATTTATTTCCAACAGTGTACAGTATGTTACACATTAACTGCTTTTTTTGTTAGTGCTATTCTTTGCGATGTTAATATTACTAAACAAACGATTATTTAGTCCACAGGGCTAGATATAAACAAAGAATACTACGAAGTGAAAAATGAGATTCGTATATACAAACACACATATATCATATAAACGCTAGCATAAAAAAAAAGATGCTATTTATTCTGGAGTCTAATGTCTTAATTCACTATCTAAAATTGAGTCAATAATTATATATATATATATATATATATATATATATATATATATATATAAATTAGTCTATATAAACAAATATATACATATACGCTGATGTCGCGAGCATGTATTTATATAGGCAATTAAATGTTTTCTTTTACTACTGAATAAACATGAATAAAAAGGGAGATTTCTTAAAAATAAATGATTTTAATGTGAACAATAAAAACATAGTATATACATAAGCATACCTATACATCTATATACATGTGTATGTGTGTGTATGCTTGTAAGCCTATACATATTTTGCAAATATATAGACATAGTAAATATATGTGTATGAACGTTACAATGGTTTATTTATTTAGTTGCTAGACAGTAATCTTATTTCTAAAAATATTTAAATTATTTTTTTTATTATTAAGATTTAAAATCGTGTTTTTTTCTGAAACTTTTTTTTTTAAATTGACCAGTAAAAAAAAATCGTTGATCGAAAGTTATAGACAGAATTTAGAAATTTAATTTTTAATAAAACAAAAAACAAACAAAAAAATAAATGTGAAATAAAAACAACAAATAAACAAGAAAAATAAAAGAAGACCTGCTGTGTAATATGATAAAGTTTTTACTTATATATTTGTGTATGAGAATCCGTACACATGGTCACACTTAATATACAGTTTACAAAATAAAAATTAAAAAAAAAAAAACCCAACAAAACGGACAAGTGAAACACATGAAACAACAAGTGTTTAATTGACAATAGATGATTCGATTGTGAATGCGTATAAAAAATGTGTACGGGTTTTTAGTTTTTGTTTAGTTTTATGAATG
>OY744542.1:43706000-43756000 GCA_963556195.1 Sepiola atlantica
ATGGGTCCCTTAGATGTAGAGCACGTAGATATTTGGCACATAGAAGGTAACATATAGATTCGGGATCACTTCCATTGTCTTCCCCCGATGCTTGATTGATATTGGGTTTCTTAGCTCGAATCAAGCTCGATATGAGGGGGGGGGGAGGCATACTGAAATGCCTTTAATATATAATTAAAAAAAAGAAAAGAAAAAAAAAGTTTTAAATCGAGTTTCTCAATAAATTCACCGGTTTTAGTTTGCATAACTCCTCACGTGCCTGAAGAAGACTCATGAGAGTCGAAAACGTTAGCAGTTTTGGCGAGTTCCTGTTCACACTCGATTAGATCATTAGTCCGTCAACATGAAAAGATGGATCAAAAAAGAAACAAGCAGGAATTGTCCTTATTGTTTAATCAAACGTGCATCAATATAAATATATATATATATATATATAGTGTGTAGATTTCAATTTTGTGTTGAGAATCTGAATAACAGAGCTCAATGTAATTTAAACAGAGCAAAACAGAATTATAAAAAGAAAAAACTATGCACACATTAAGGTTGTACACATTATAACTTATTTCGACCCCTTAATTAGGTCTCCTCAGATGTATAAACAACCACGTCAAAAAACCTTAAGTTATAATGTGTACAACCTTAATGCGTGTATAGTTTTTTCTTTTTATAATTCTATATATATATATATATATATATATATATATATATTAGTACTGCTATTATCAGCATAAAATTCCCTGAAAATAGCGCGTGAAATAGCTGAAAGTGTGAGGGTAAATTTGAACATAAACACTGAAACAGAAATTGAACATTTCCTTTATTCCATCGTAAAGAAGAAAAAAAATCAGTACTCATGAGTCGTAACTCTTGAAAAGATGCTGAAAACAAACAGAAGAGTTTCTTGTCAATTTTTACAAGAAAATATGCCTACAGGAAGGTTTGCTGCCGAAATATACGTATGCTTATCTATTATATAAAGGACAGTTGTCTGTGTGTGTTTTGCTAAAAGTAAAAACTACAAAAAAAACACCAACAAAGTTGGTATATTCTTGATCGGCATCGCCCGGAATAAATGGTATCTAAAATTTATAAAAAAATATTCATTCTTTGACCCTAAACTGGCGCAGATTTCGTCAAGGGGAGATGAGGGTCTGTTTTCCAGACACTAACTAAAGGGAAGTAACTCTGATTTTTTTCACAGAGTTAATTCCCTTCCTCAAGGAATCTATATAAAGGAGAGTTGTCTGTGTGTATGTATGTCCAGAGAGAGAAAGGAATGGACTGGAAAAAAAGAGTGGGTGGGGTGAGGAGAAGGAAAACGGGGGAGGAGGAAAGAGAAAAAGACAGAAGTTTTAATAGAAATATGTTACCTTTTTGCCCCGGGCAGCCCTGCTGGTATATCTATATGATAAAACTGTCGTACGTTATCGCCTGCCTATGGAAATTCTACACTCAAATATAACTTTTTAGATTAACTATTTTAAAAGCATGTCATAATTTCAAACTATTTTTTTTAATTATTATAATTCAATTAAACTTCACAAAAATTTGATTAAAAAAAAAACGGGACCAGCATGCAACAGCTATTTCAAAATATATATTATTTCATGCCAGTTCTATTTTGTCATTATAAAAAAAAAACAACAACACAAAAGTATTTAAGGAAGTTAAATTTCAACATTCTCCAAGATTTCTTATATATTTTATTGCAAAGCCGTATTTTTTTTAATAACATATATCCCTTCAATAAATTATCTTCCCAAAAATGTAAATATTTTCTTCCAAGAAATTAAGAGAAAAAGAGGATGGGTGGGTCAATTTATAAAACAGAAATCAAAGTAAAAAAAACAAACTAGAATAACAATTATTCCACAAAAACATTAATATTATTATTATTATTGAAGATATTATTATTGTTGTTATTAATAATCATTAAAACTATCAATAATAATATTGCTAGTATATATAATGTAAGTGTGCGAATTTCTTGTTGATTTACACTACCCAAAAGAGATCATGCCTGGGAGGATAGTATCATGCCAACAGAATAGATACTACTACTACCTCCTCTGAATTAAGCATTGAAACAGTACAGTTAATAGAAGTAATAGCATAGTTTAGAAGCCATAAGTTTTCAACTTTTCCATGAATTGAAAATTGATTCAATTAATTTCGAAGCACTAAGTTTAAATTCAAAACCGAAAAAATACAAATATTAATCATTTCCGAAGCGATATATGCTTATATAGAAGAGATATATGCTTATATTACAAGGCGCCAGCAATAAAAAAAAAAAAAAATTGTTCCCAAGCTGTTAAATATTTGGGAACTCTCTGAGAAGTGCCATATAAACATTTAGCAAATAGGTGCAAAAAAGATTTTGAACATTTCAAATGCTGTGCTTTGGAGGTTTGGTCAGAACCGGAGGGTATTTTACCCCCCCCCCCTCCCATCATTGGCGTCTGGGCCATCTTCCCTGGTCTGCTACTGAGACTTACAATGTTCTTGACGATAAATGGGATTAATTCCTCCTTCATTTCATACAGTTAACATTTGATAAATGGTTAAATCATTGGATCTTGGCAGTCAATGGTGACTTAAATCCGAGATTCAAAACACGAGATTGGTGAAACAGTTTTATATAGCCACACTGATGAATCTTAGTGACAATAAAACATATGTATGTGGATATTAAAATTAATATTTATTAAAAACATAATTAATCATTAATATGCTCCCCCTCCGGTTGCATCGGAAATAAACACATTGAAACAACAATTGGAAATTTCTGTCATTCCATAGACTCAGTAAGCAAGCGCTGTAACCATTAGGCCACGGGACATTTCAACATTCAAGGAGGGAATTTAAGTTCTATTTATGAAAAAGGGCGGCATTCTGAAAAAATCCATTTTTGATAAAAAACAAGTATCACTTTATTATTACAATTATGCTGGCTACGAACGTTTCAGAAATATTAATGTTCCAGTTATGTTTGAAGACAGGATTTCAATTAAGAAAATAAGTTCATAATACCCAAGTCAGATGGACAACCAGTTACAAAACTGAGCAAATCTCGTCTTCATGCCATTTATAAAAAAAGTATTTGAAGTAATCAAGTAGGATCGAATCCGCTTGTAAATTATATGGATAAAATTCCAGAGTTGAAAGGAATAAAGGTTAAAGGGATAAAGGTCAAAGGGATAAAGGTCAAAGGGATAAAGGTCAAAGGGATAAAGGTCAAAGGGATAAAGGTCAAAGGGATAAAGGTCAAAGAAATTTGTTTGACAATCTGACTTAGGTATAAATAAATATATATAAATTCCCGAAACAGTTTTTCATGGTAAACAACTGATGATCCCTTAAATAATGTTAAGACTAGCGTAAATTCTTGGAAGCAAACTAATATAGTGACTGCAAAAAGTAAATTGACTTACAAAAGTGATTTTCCACCGAACGACTTGGGACTAAAATGTTTTTCTTTTTTTTTTTTCTTTATATAGTTTTAATGGTTGAGAAACTTCCGAGACTATATATATATATATATTTATTAATTAAATTTTACATACATAAAAGTAATCCAATGGACATGTGTTTCTGGCTATCAGGCGTCATCAGCATGGCTAACCTAGTCAAGGACCGTCCCCTCGATTATATTTTCTGTAGTCTGTAGTTTTACCCCCGGACCATGACACCTTGCCTGGAATATGTACGATTTTGTATTGCCTAAATATATTAAATTACATAGTTTGTTAGTGTTTTTACTGGCGATAGAAACAGTGTTTTTGTTGTATTTTTCCACTTCCTAAGCGGTATAGAGTATGCAGAATATTGCATTAAGCCACCAGCCAGCAGACTTGAAGGGTGGTGTACTCTGGCTCAGCAAAAATAATCTGATTAACCCTGTTTGCATTCCCTGGTAGGGGTGCTTCAGGCGATTGGCAATAACCCAGAGAGAAAAAGTAAAGCCTAGGAGTGAAAAGGACCATACCTCACTCTGACAGTGCATATCATCAGCTGGCCCACCATCCGTCGGACTGATTGTCAAATGGTATGAAACCAGACAACTTTTTAATTCTCTGTGCAAAGTCACAATGCTAGAGAGAACATAATGAGATTCAATTAAAATAATCAAACTATAAACCCATTGAGGTTAGTACCCACATGCACATTTTGGAACTCACACATATGTTTATTAACATAAAAACATCTAAATCTTGTTCCCCTCAACATTTGAATCAACTTATACTTTGTATCAGCCAGCGATACGTCCTTGACAATCAGTCTGACAGTGACTTTGTTGCTGTCGGGCTGAGGTATGGTCCTGTTCAGTCTCAGGAGGTCCACTCTCCCAGGCTTTACCGTCTCTTTGAGAAGGGGTTAGTTTATCAATAATCGCCTGAATGCCGACAGGGTTGTTCAGGTATTTTTTGTAGGCCAGAGTTGACTCAGCCTAATGCACTGGCTTTTCAACTTGGCACATGGCTTTGTGTATAACCTACTAGGAGCTAAATAGAGTATTGATTTACTCCTCTCCAGGAGTTAGGCACAAGGCCAGTTTTTATCTTACTCCCACAAGTAAGATGTGACCCAAGGTCGGGTCGGGAAAGTGGGGTTTAAAAATTTCCTGGGCAGCCCCGTCGGCATTCCCCGGTAGGAGCGCCTCAGGCAGTAAGCAATAAACTTACTCCTCCCCAAAGAGGGGAGGCGAAGCCTGGGAGGGTGGACCTCCTAGAACTGCACAGGACAGACCCATAGACCGGCGTAAATCAAGCCCCGAAGGCCAAGACAATACCAGTCTATGGGGTACAGTATCCATCGGAACAGATACTACGCTTTGATCTTAGCCAAAAGGCCAGAGTAAATACCCCACCCAACAGCAAAATTACACTCCTTCACTATAGAGGTCCTTCTAATAGCTTCTTTCCATGAACAACTTGCCTTTAGAAGTTCCCTATTACTCCTTCTAGACTGAGGCAATTTTTATTTTTGTCCCAATCCAGAGTGCCCCTTATTGGGAAGCTGGATTTTCCCCCACATTAAAAAAGCAACCTTGTGTCTAACTCTGCCCTCGTGGGGAGGCAAGTAAATAGGGACACACATCTTGGCTAGGAGAAAAATGTAGTATCTGTTCTGATACTATACTTCATTTTTTTTCTATCCTCGGTCAGTGGAGGAGAAATATCCTCGGTCTAGACTGAGAGAATTTTCAGTTTTCTCCCAATCAAGAATGCCCCTTTTTGGGCAGCGTTTTTTTTTCCTCAAATTAAAATACCGACCTTGTATCTAACTCTCCCCTCGTGGGGAGCCCAGTAAATAGGGACTCAGTTTAACTTGCTACCTTGCCGGTAAATAGTGACAATCATACTGATTTGAGATGTAGATCATCAGTGGCCATATATGATACGTGCAGAAGTTTTTTTTTTTTGGGGGGGGGGGGGGAAGGGGGGCACGGGGCCGTGGCATCCAATCATATTCAAACTATCTCCTTTTCTTATAATATTTTTCAGTACTAGGATTTATACTTGAGTCTTTTGGGCATACAACCAAGGAGATGGCCCCCAGGCATCACCAGACTTCTGCACGCCACTGCATTCATTCCTAAGATTATTTTTTTTTATTTTTTTATTTTTTAAATTTTTACTCATGAGTCCCCACCAAGTCATGATCACCAGTTATCAAGGCCAAAAGCTACTCGAGGATAAAGGGTTAATGAGATTGAATAATTGTCAGTATAAGGATATAAAAATATTATGGGACTATCAAAAATTATTAACGGAATAAACTAAGTTTGATTACTTATAGGGATGTTAATAACAAGTCTTTGTTGACACTGGATTTGAACAGGACCATGTTGTAATCTGCAGGAAAGCAGTCCCACGGCAACGTGTTTCACAGATGGGAAGCCCTTGCAAAGAAGCTTTGTCCATGGAAATTCTGCCTGACAGTTTTGAAAACAGAATCTTCAGATTGCACTGAATTAACCACCAAACTTACAGATTATATTGTTCAATTTTTTGGTGAGGGTTCAGTTTACAAAGTAAGTGTAATGAAAAACGATATCGCAGCAAGTTAATATTTTTTTAAGGACTTCTTCGTCGCCCCCCTCCCCCCCCCCCCCCACTCGCCTAAAAATTAAGTTATTATTGAGTGAACATGAAATTCTCTGATTAAAATATCTAATACTTTAAGAATACCCGTCCGGTAAAATTAATTCACCAAACAGAACAGTTTTGCACCACTTTTATGTCGTCTTGTGAAGATTAAAATCAAGATATAATGATACTGAACATGATGTCTAGAATCCTTATTTCAATTTTTATCAAAATCGATTATATGAATTCGTTTCTAGAAAATATCTAAAATTGAAGGCTTAACCTTAAAGAGTCTTGATAAAAAAATTAAAATTCAGGGAATCTTGCTTGGTGTCTAATGATTATGGATCAAATTCAATGCAAATCTGAAATATTATGCCCCCCCCCACCTCTTTAAGGTACTCAGAAGGAACTGAAATTTGGAGAATATTTTCTAATTTATGTCTAATAATTGATGTGTAAAATGTAACCAAAATCGGAGGTATCTTGAATTTTTATGAAAGGATTCCACTTCCCTGTTTACCCCCTTTGGATAAAACTAGAAACTAAATATAGCCCACATTACGACCCCTTATGCCTAGCAGCTGTGTTCCAAAATTTATAATGATTAGTTAATTAGTTTAGCAGTGAAATTGTACATAGAAGTTAACAGGACCGGCGGCACAGTTATAAAAGTGGGGGTGGGGTCCTAAAAAGTGGGGGGGGCCGTTTAAACACATGCATATATAACTTCATTATTGATGACCGTAAGGTGGAGGGGCCAAGTCAAAAAGTGGGGTTGGGGGCTTGCGCCCCCTCTACCCCCCCCTCCCAGTGCCGCCGTCCATGAAGTATATAATAATATGCACATACCTAACTTCATTCAAATAAAGATAGATATTTTGAAAAACTTATTGCTTCATTTTTCGAAGGTATTTTATGTAAGTTTCACATAGAATACCTCAGGCTCGATCAAAATTCCGAAAGTGCTTTTGTAAACTGGATTATTTGTCTAAAATCATGTTGAAGGGATAATTTGATGTAAAACTTCCATAGAAAACTGAGCCCTCTACTAAAAATTGTATAAAAAGAAAGAACATTTTTTTTCCTAAAGTATTTCCGAAGAATTAAAAAAAATAAAATTCAGCAACGTGATTGGGTGATGCATTGTATAAGTTGGCCATTTGATGATATTAGCAACAACAGGTTTCCGCAGTCGTTGTGCAGTTAGATGCAGTAGCGGCACTGGTAAACATGTTAAGTAATGAAAGGTCTTGAAAATAGTGGTCTTGTCAGAGACATAGTGCTACTAACTGAACTAGTACCGTTTGTTTAGAGTAGTACAACTCATTGAGATTGGCGCAAGCGGTGGCCGTATGGAATTGGTAAGCTTAGAAACAATGAAAGAGATTACAAGTTTGCTGTCAATGCAATCTTTTCAGCGTCTTCAATTTGTCAATAGAATTACGGTTTGGGGGGTTATTTTCATTTTGTCTTTTAAATGTTAGGGTTAGTTTTTTTTATTTTTTTTTTATTGTGTTTTAATGTTAAATATTTTTTTGGTGAAATTGTTTGTTTGTAACAATGTAGAATTGCTTTATTTTTGATTTTAGCTTTAAAAAAAAAAGGGGGAAAAGGAATTTTTTAAAAATGTGATTGCAAGCGCATAAGATGGGTGAAGAAAAAGGGAAGTTGTTGAGAAAAAGAAAAAAAGATGAAAAAGAGTAAGGAAGGACAAAGAGAATGAGTAAGGATAGAAATAAAACGAAAGTGAAGAGATAAAGTGAGGAAGAGGGAAAGAAAGAAGGTGGAAGAGAAAAAGATGGAGGGAGAAAGAGAAGGAGGGAGGGAAAGAGAAACAGAAAGAAAGAGAGAGAAAGAGAAAAGGAAAGAGAGAGCAAGAGAAAAGGAAAGAGAGAGCAAGAGAAAAGGAAAGAAAGAGAGAGAGAGAGAGAAAAGGAAAGAAAGAGAGAGAGAGAAAAGGAAAGAGAGAGAGAGAGAAAAGGAAAGAGAGAGAGAGAGAAAAGGAAAGAGAGAGAGAGAAAAGGAAAGAGAGAGAGAGAAACGGAAAGAGAGAGAGAGAGAAACGGAAAGAGAGAGAGAGAAACGGAAAGAGAGAGAGAGAGAAAAGGAGAGAGAGAGAAAAAGGAGAGAGAGAGTAAAGGAGAGAGAGAGAGAGAAAAGGAAAGAGAGAGAGAGAAAAGGAAAGAGAGAGAAAAGGAAAGAGAGAGAAAAAGAAAGAGAGAGAAAAGGAAAGAGAGAGAGAGAGAAAAGGAAAGAGAGAGAAAAGGAAAGAGAGAGAAAAGGAAAGAGAGAGAGAGAGAGAAAAGGAAAGAGAGAGAGAAAAGGAAAGAGAGAGAAAAGGAAAGAGAGAGAGAAAAGGAAAACGAGAGAGAAAAGGAAAGAGAGAGAGAAAAGGAAAGAGAGAGAGAAAAGGAAAGAGAGAGAGAAAAGGAAAGAGAGAGAGAGAGAGAGAAAAGGAAAGAGAGAGAAAAGGAAAGCGAGAGAGAAAAGGAAAGCGAGAGAGAAAAGGAAAGAGAGAGAGAAAAGGAAAGAGAGAGAGAGAGAAAAGGAAAGAGAGAGAGAGAGAAAAGGAAAGAGAGAGAGAGAGAAAAAGAAAGAGAGAGAGAGAGAGAAAAGGAAAGAGAGAGAAAAGAAAAGAGAGAGAGAGAGAGAAAAGTAAAGAGAGAGAGAGAGAGAAAAGGAAAGAGAGAGAGAACAGGAACGAGAGAGAGAACAGGAACGAGAGAGAGAACAGGAACGAGAGAGAGAACAGGAACGAGAGAGAGAACAGGAACGAGAGAGAGAACAGGAACGAGAGAGAGAGAGAACAGGAACGAGAGAGAGAAGTAAAGAGAGAAGGATAGAGAGAAGGAAAGAGAGAGGGGGAAGGAAAGAAGTGGAGAATAAGAGAGAGAAGAAGGAGAGAGAGAGAGGGAAGGATAGAGAGAAAGAATGATAGAGAGGGAGAAGGAGAGAGAGGTAGAGAAGGAGAAAGAGAGAGGTAGAGAAGGAGAAAGAGAGAGGTAGAGAAGGAGAAAGAGAGAGAGGGAGCGAGAGGAAGAGAAGGAAAGAGAGAGAGAAAGGGAGAGAAGAAAGGAGAGGAAAGAGAGAGTAGGAAAGAGAGAGGAGGAAAGAGATATAGCGAGGGAGGGAGAGAAGGAAAGAATATATATATGCACACAAATACATTGAAATGTAATTTTACACACATTTATTAGTATATATATATATATATATATATATATATATATATATATGTATGTATATATATATATCATGAAATATATACTCATGGAAACAAATATACTGGGTGTTTAAGAAAAATTTTACACTTTTTGTAAAGGAAAGATAATACGTCATGTCTTGGCCAATATTTGACGTATTCTCAAAAAGCCAAGTGCATTTCTTAGTGGATCTTTTGTTGAATACAGCTCACTTGAAGAAGTCACCCTGAACCTCCACCACAGTCTTAAGGCAGGACATGAATCTTGAACATGCAGCCTTCACTGTGTCCTTTGACCAAACATAATAGTCCATGGGGTTGTAATCAGGCGAGTTGGGGGGAGGGGGGGCAGATGTTAGGACTGATGAAGTTGTGGAAGTTCTCAGAGAGCCACTTTTGCATTTTTCTGGAGGTGTGACATGAAGCCGAGTCCTGTTGCCACATATATAGCCTACGAAAGCCCCCCCCTCTTTCCACCTAGCGCTTAACAACAGCAGACAGCAACTCAATATAGCCATCTGAATTGAGGCTGTATCACTTTTAAGTGATGTGGTGTAGCATGATATAGCCTTCGCTAGAAACACACCCACAGATCATCGCAGTTTGAGGGAACTATTGTTTTCATGACACGCGCGGGACTTCGTGCAGACTGTAGACAAGCCACCTGTTGTTATGAACCTTGTGCAACTAATCCTGAGATAAATCAAAGCATTACCGGCTCGGCTGGGTATTTAACCTTGCTGAGGAGTTTCTTATCTTTCGTAAGATTGTTAACTTGGATTGTAACGGTAACTAGTTGGCTCTTGTGATTCTTGTTTGAGGAGTAGTTAAGATCCCCGTTCAGCGCTTTGGAAAATTTAAGAGTTTTTAAGGGACATGGGCACAACTTCCCATTTGAAAATTTAAATATTTGATCGATAGTCATTAGACACAAATTAATCAATATTCCCTAAATTTCAATTTCTTCTTAAGACCCCTTAAGCTTAAATTTTAGATATTTTCTAGAATCAGAATCATGTAATGGATTTTTTATCAAAATTGGAATAAGGATTCTAGACATAAAGTTTAGTATCATTATATTTTTATTTTAAGGGGCCATAAAAGTGGTGCAAACCTGTTCTTTTTGGGGGAACTAATTTTACCCAATCTAGGATTGATATCTTTGTAATATATATATATATATATATATGAGATAGAGAGAGAGAGAGACGGAAAGAGGAGGGGAGTAACAGAAATCAGGTTTGAATAAATGGGATAAAAATTGTATGCAAATGTTATGGTGACACGCTCGTTGAAAAATGACGCAACTGCAGATTTTAAGGTGCACCATTGTATCAATTTTGCACAGGTAGTTGCAATTAAAATAAAAATAAAAAAAAGAAGACAAAGCCAAGAGAGAGGTGTGGTGGGAGGAGGTTATTGTTGAAAGAAGGAACATAAGTCATACCTCAGCTGAATGCGGGTGAGACAACAGACTGGTGGGGGGGGGGGCGGGACAGGTATGGACAATGAGGGACGGGGCAGGTATGGACAATGAGGGGGGGGGGGAGCAGGTGTAGAAAAAAGCAGAAATAACTTCAAAGAACAACGGATATAAAATATTCAAAAGCTGTATTAAAAATGTGAACAAGCGTAAATATGTATCTATATACATGAACCCTTATAATTGAAGCTCAATGGATTGTGCTTCGATGAATTGGCTGCTCTGGTGCCCCCTCGGCGTAAGTTCACTAGACCAACTCGACAATCGACTAAATCCCATCCATTCACTGTGGAGGTCCCCAGATGCCGGAGAGCTTTCTACTCAAATAGCTTTTTTCCTCGTGCTGCTGGCCTCTGGAACTCCCTCCCTGCCCCCTGTTTCCCCGACGGTACTGACATGCAGAAATTTAAAACTAATGTAAACAGACATCTCGCTGCGCAGATCCCAATTTAGGTTGCACCCCCCCCCCCCCTAACCTTCTCCCTTTTCTTTCTTCTCAGTAGCTCCTTACGTCTACAGTGGCGGCCTGCCTTGTTTGGGGTGAACTATGTTAAAAAAAAAAAATTTTTTTTAATTATTTGATTAAACATAAGTGAAAATTCCAGTTTGTTCGTTTTTTTTTTTTAATCCAATTCGAGCAACCGCATCATCATCCCAACTTGATACCAGGGGGGGGAGGGTATATCAAAATGTTTTAAAACGTTCTTAAATTGTAATAACTTCTTCACCAGTTTTAATTTTTCTAACTTCATCACGTGCCTGACGAAGACTCATGAGAGTCGAAGACGTTTGCAAATATAACGAGTTCTTATTCCCACCGGAGCACAACATTAGATCGTTGGTCCCCCCCCCCCCCCCACCCCAAAAAAAAAAATTGGATCAGAAAAGAAACAAACAGCAACTTTCATTTCTGTTTAATCAAACATGTATCAAAGAAAATATGCTACCCAAATATACATATAATTATGCACACACCTATATATGTAAATCCTTGGCCTTTTGGCTAAGATCAAAGTGTAGTATCTGTTCCGATGGATACTGCACGCCTGTCCTGTGCAGTTCTAGGAGGTCCACCCTCCCAGGCTTTGCCTCCCCTCTTTGGGGAGGAGTAAGTTTATCGCTTACTGTCTGAGGCGCCCCTACCGGGGAATGCCGACGGGGCTGCCCAGGCAATTTTTAAATGGCCAGAGTGCTCACCTCTCGACCGCTGGCTTTTCAAACCCCACTTTCTCGACCCGATCTTGGGTCACATCTTACTTGTGGGAGTAAGATAAAACTGACCTTGTGCCTAACTCCTGGGGAGGAGTAAATAAAACCTATATATGTAAATGAATAAATGTGAAAGTGGATCCAATGGTAATGTCAAAACGCCTTATTTCAAGTTAATTCTAACTTTATACAATAGACACACCAGCTTTTTTTTTATATACTGCTTATGTATATGCGATATCAGTCGAAAGATTGACTAATTTGCATATTGGTTTTGAAAAAGGACATTTTATTAATCAACTATCATTTGTTGTTTTTTAATTCAATGATTTTTTGAATTTTCATATAAAAAATAGTTCTGTTATAATATTATAATATTGTTTTACTTCCCGGACAAATATTTAGCATTTTTTGTTCAAATGTTGCTTTCATTAGAAGGACGGACTTGATTTTCAACAAACTGTGATCTATTTCTAAATTGCAAGTAGAAAAGGTAAATTAATTTCTTCTTTATTTTCCTTTCTTTACGGTCACATTTAAAATATAAATGAATTTGCATCAACATTATCAAAACGCTAATGTTTATCTAACTATATGAATAAAATCAGAAAGATTTTGTTTCGGGTTTACAACAAAGTTAGGAATGAAATGTTTATTATTTTAAATCGATGTATAAAGTATTTTGAGTAGCAAACGACTGTTTGATGACGGCTCGGTTTGACTCGGCTTTTCGGCTGTTTACATAAATCTCATTCGGCAAAAGTTGGATTAGTTTTGTTCGTATTCTGTATAATATTAAAAGTAAATAATTTTTTTTTTTGGGGGGGGGGGGGGGGGGGGGTTTGTTTTACGGCATATCAACCATCTCTGCGTCATTTAATGCCGAATCAAGTTGTTGAATGGTATTTTATGGGTAGGACGATTTCATTTTTTAATTGGTAATATGCCCTAAAAAGCTTTGTTAACTTTAATTCATTTATATTTTGGGTATCTTTTACAATAATCCGCAGAGTGAAAACGCTAAAAAAACAAATATACAACAAATAAAAGTAACTGTAGCCGATAAAAGTTATTTTCCAACTTATCTGTGACATTTGTTTGCATTTTTAAACTGTTCCAACTGCTATTTATTAGAAATCAAGATTTTTGTCACACGAACATTGGACAAAAAAAATGGCGATGGGGACGGGGGGGGGTATGGTAAGGAGGTAAGACCGATACGCCATTTTTTTTAGTAAAAATTCGTGCAAAAAAAAAAAAAATTTTTTTTACATCTAATAAAAACCCATTTATACTACGTAAAAATACAAACAAATTTCATTAGTAAGTAGGAAAATATCTATTCTCGACGTAGGTCAACTTCACTTGTATATTTATATTTTTTACCCCGTTCTTGTTCGTTTTTTGGACCCCGTTAGCTGCACAGGACCGGCAACCCCCAATAGACCGGCGTAAATCCAGACCCAAAGGCCCTGACGATACCGGTTTATTAGGCGGGGTAAAAACCCCTGGCTGAATCTGCGGATTATTGTAAAAGATACCCTATATTTTTATAGTTTTAACAGCATGTCAAAACTTAGGGTTATTTTATGCCGAATATTTATGGAAATTGGGGTTTCCCCTTTTTAATTTATATATATGTAATTTGTTTTTTTGTTTTTTTTCATTCTTTTGTAGAATCCGATTTTTTTGAAGTATGAAAGTTAGATGTGAGGATTGTTTTTTTCAAAAAGATCTTTAATATTTTTTTCTTTATAGTAGTTATTTCTTATTGTTGTAAAATCGATGCAGTCGATTAAAATGTGTTTGATTGTGAGTGGGGTTTGGCATGGTATGCAGATGGGTTGGTTTTCCTTCCTCAAGTAAAAGTAAATAATTTGTGTACGAAGAGTCAACTGAGGTTAGAGTTAGGGCTTATGATGTAATTTTTTATCGCAAATAGAATAAAGTAAATTGCATAAGATCAGTTGTTCGATTGGTCCGTTTCAAAATGAACAATTAAATTAATAAGAAAAAAAACCCCAACTTAAGTGAATGCGAATCCAGGGGAGAAAAAAGTCGGTACTCTTATAGATGATGCACCATGTTTCCGTGATTTCGCGTCGTCAACGTTCGGGTAGGTCTTGGAAGCGCCCGAGAGTTGATCAGGTGAAAACTGTCAAACGCTAAATTGAAGACTGGCAGACGATAATAACAAACCATAGCTAAACAACTATTATCAAGTTGATGTTTATTTATTTATTTTTTTTGTCAACGGAACCATTGTTAATGAAATGTTATTAACTATATAAGATGATTTTGTTTGATATTTTAAGAAAATGCGTCTGTTTTTTTTGCAATGTTTTATTTTTTGTACATGTGCTTTTTTCTTGTTAACATAAAAACACCAAAATAACTGTTTCTTAGCAATTTTTTTTAACAAACTGTTTTAAAGCATACAGCCGACACCACACTTGCTATTATGTAAGATTGTAAAGAAAAATAAATAGTAAGCCCTCCCCCCCTTCGATTTATTATTTTTGTTCTTTCCAGCTTATAATCAATCCGGCACTCTGCATTGCCCCCAGCCTTCTTAACATACTGGTCTAGCCGCACTGAAGCGCTGTGATACAGCGAAACAGTCTGTATGTGGATGACACACACACACACACATATATATATATATAATTATTATTTCATGTATCCACATAACATGTTATAAGGAGATATAATATTTTATGTATCGATTTTCAGTATTTACTTCAACAGTGTTCAGTACGTGAGTAGAGCTAGGTAGTAAGCTATGAAAATATATTTATGGCAATTAAGCTACAAGAGGCTTCTGCGTTTCATCCCTGTAGGGAATCGTTTTAGCCTGATGATTCCCTACTGGGATGAAATGCGGAAGCCTCTGTGTAGCTTAATTGCCATAAATATATTTTCATAACTTACTATATGCAATAGTTTTGTCGATATAAACAGTAATTCATTGAAGTGGGGGGGGGTTATTTAAAAAAAAAAGGGATAAATTACCAAAACATTTCTTAAATATTATGTTCACTAATTTTCAAGAGAGTTGATTTAAATGAAAGCTATTAGTTTTTAAAATTACAATAGATTTATATTAAGGATACATAACGTAAGTTATGCATTTAAAAGGAATACTCACAACTAGATTAATAGTCACTGAACGGTCGGTAGTTTTTTGGGTTAGGGTTAGTTTTTTTTTGCTTGCTTTGTTATAAAAACGGACGAAATTGAAATTTCTCCCGATTTCCGTTCATGGTGAAAAATAATAGTAAATATTTAATACCAAATCAGTCGAATAAATTATTAATTCCAAATTTGGTTGTTTACCAATATTTTATTGATCTAGGTATCTCTCGGGAAAAACCAGGTATCCGCTAATAAATGCGACAATATTTCTTTGCTCATTCTAGGATTTGAACCATGGCGTTCAAAACTACAGGCGACTTAATGGTAAAGCTGAGCAGCATGATTGGAGGTCTATTGACAAATGTTTGAGTTTCAGAGATTTTTGAAGGAACTCACTTGAGTGATTTGAAAATGACGGCGAAAAAGAACAATTAAAATGGAACTTTTTTTTTTTCAAGCATAACTCAATTCCGAAACTGAGGAATATTTTAGCTTGTATTTTGTGTTATTAAAGTATATAGGGGAAAAAGGGAAACAATGTTGATTTACTCACATCTAGTATAATAATAGATGTTTGTAGGATATGCAACCTATTTTATCTAAACCGATAATAGAATGCATTTTCAAACTATAATAAAGAATAGTTATAATTATTTTGAAGTTTACTTCAACCTCTAGTTTGGAGTGGCTCTTAGCCCAAGATCAGGGATCAAACTTAGGATCAGCAATTTTTGCAGAAGTCAGTCGGCCTTTTTTTTTCTTAGTCAACTCCTCAGTACTGATTTTGACAAAATTGTTGTTTTATCCTCCATTTTAACATTCTAAAATGTTAATACGAAGATCAAGAAATAGTACGGACGTGAAACGGTTAAGTATACGGATGAATGCGAACGTCAACAAATAAATTTTTGCAGAAGTCGAAGTTGGCTTTTTATTACAACCGATTCTAGAGTCAGGAGTCAGCTTTTTTTTTTCTTTCAACAAAATCTCCGGCAAGGGGTTTTGACAAAATTGTTGTCTTAACCTCTATTTTAATATTCTGAATTTAAATACGAAGGTCAAGAAATAATGTGCACATGAAATGGTTAAGGATGCGGATAAATATAAAGGTCAACAAATAGTGCGGATATGAAGAGGTTTAGGATATGGATTAATATGAAGGTCAGCAGGTAAATTTTTTCAGAAGTCGAAGTAGTTTGTTTTGTTTTTTTAAACCGACTCGGAGTCAGGAGTCAACTTTTTTTTTCTTTCAACTGTTTTTTTTTTGTTTTTTTGAGAAGGATGTTGTAGTTTGCTTAAAGCATTGTGCAGTGTTTAAGAAGTTGAATTTTGAAGGCAGCGTCAATGTAATTTGGTAGGAAACACTTTTGATACAAGACAAAGTAAACAGAATAAATGACAATATTGAAAAATTCAATAATTTCGATTTTTTTCTTCCCTAAGCCCCTTTCTCATAGAAGAGACTTTGCTAGTCTTTCTCTGCTCTATAATCATTTTCTTGGTAGGTGTTCAACTGAGCTCCAGTCCCTGTTTCTCTAAAACATTTCTCCTCTAAAACATTCACAGCAAGAACTCGTCAAGCTACAACCACCATAAAGAATTTTCTTTCCTTCCTTTGTGTACCTAAATCCAAACAAACTTCCATGAACAAAGTTTATTTCCAAGAAGTTCCCATCTGTGGAACACAATATCACAGGGTTTCTTCCCAGCTGACTACAACATGCACGTTTTCAAGCCCAATGTTAACAAATTCTTGTCAAGCCGTCTACTTAAATAATCATTTTCATCCATCGTTTCCAATCCTCTCGTAGTATTGTTCATCACCACTCGACAATCTCATTAACTCTTATCCTCGAGTGGCCTTTGGGCCTTGATAAGCGGTGACATATTTGTAAAAAAAAAAATGTGTCAAACAAAGATAGTATGGCTGATGTCATATTCTTTAAATTCTCGAGGTAAACCTCCTTTTCAGAAAGAAAGAAATAACCACTCAATCGGAAGTCAGGAAATTATGGGGTGTCCGTTACTGTAGTCTCTCAGAATTAGTTATTCAACATTTTATTTATTTATTTTTTTTACAAAATTGTTTTGTTTCCTTCCATTTTAAAGTTCTAAAATTTTATTATCTATCGTTTGTATATTCATTTATTGTTTCGTTCAGAAGAGGACCAGGTCTTGGCTCCAGCGACTAGATATGGAAATTGGAATGTAATATTGAAACTGGAAGGCGTACAAAGAAGGGTGACAAAACAAATAAGTAAAGTAAAGGAGTGCAGTTACAGGGAAAGATTGGACAAATTGGGATTGGCTGCTTTGCTGGAGAGAAGAACGAGAGGTGATATGATTGAGACTTTCAAGATAATAAATGGCATTTCTAACTATTTTTTAGTATTTTTCCTAGATCTGGAAGGTTATTGTCAAGGCAGTTTTCAAAAACTAGATCACTTAAGTTTTTTTGCTCACAGAGTAATACGTTTTTGGAATAAGTTGCCAGATCAGATTAAGAACAGCAATAGCGTGGATCAGTTTAAGATGAGGTTGGATGAATTCAGAGAAAGTGGTAGGAGGGAGAAATTGATGGGGCACTTTTGGGAGTTATCAAATGAAATATTTAACAGATTTGATCTGGATATCGATACTGTACTAAGAGTTTGATTTTTTTTTTTTAAACAGTTGAATTGAGAAGATAGTCAAAGGGGAGATGCCCAAGGAGGCATAACAAACAAATAAAAAATTTTTTTTTTTTAAATCTGTATAAGTAAGATATCATTCTTACATAGTTTCATGTTCCTAGGTTTAATTGCCAAAAGGCACTTAGTGGATATACAGACAGGAAGACAGATACACATCTCTCATATTTCTAAAAAAAAAAACCACCTCCTGACGTTTAGATAAAGTTCTACAAATGAACAACACTCTGGAACTAGTTTTAAGCGACATAAAAAGAAAAAAAGCTTTTATTATTTTCATGTATTTCAGATTACACAGCATAATCACATTGACACACCACTTCTTGTTAGATCACTGAAGTTAAGCAACGTTGAGCCTGGTCAGTACCAGATGAGTGACCATTTGGGAATACCAAGGGCTGTATGTAGGAGGACGTCACCACCTCCCTGCAAGAACTGCAAAAACCTAACATCCTCATCTCCCCTCACCGGGATATACATGCAACTGGGAACCGTTTGTGAATTTGATATTCCCTAGAAACTTCCTCCTTTGGAAGAAGCAGGTTCAACCCGCCTAACGTGAATGCAGCTTCGTTTTTTTGTTGTTTTTTTTTGTTCATTCTATGTTATTGTGTATCTTTGTCTAGTGAGCATAGATCCCCAACAGGCTTTTCATCCTTGCAATTCCCGGATGTTTTGCATGGAATTATTTGCATATTTTCTTCTGAGGTGATATGGGTATTACAATTTATTTACGTACGTTAATATATTCTTACATGTCAAGTACATGTCTGCTTTTTTGTTGATTTTTGTGTTTGATTTTGTCTCTCATATCTTTTATGAATTTCTCGTCCAACTCTTTACTCCCAATTTTTATTTTTATTTTCCCAGGTGCTCATGGTGTTGGTCGACGACATATTAAAAATACATTAATTACCAGTCATCCAGATAGATTTGCTTACCCCATTCCATGTAAGTATATCTCTTGTTAGAAGTATATCTCTTGTTAGATCACTGAAGTTAAGCAATGTTGAGCCTGGCCAGTACCAGAATGGCGACCATTTGGGAATAACAGGTGCTGTATGTAGGAGGAGACCCCCCCCCCTGCAACAAAAATAAATAAATAATACGGCCTTGAAGATGCTTGCTAAAAGCATCTTCAAGGCTTATCCACACGTGTTGACAGAAACAACCATCCTCTGGACAGAAGTTCTGTTATCAATCATATGGCGAATCTCTCTGGAGAGTATACAATTATAAATTTTTTTATTTTTTTATTTCAGGAATAATTATAAAATTCTTGTTGGCAGTTCAACCTTTAAAGCGAAGTGGCTTGATACATGAAATATATTAACAGCCCTGAAAGGATTTATTTATAAACATATGACCCCCTTTTATTAGGAAACTCGAAAATTTGTGTATATTTTTTTTTAACCAACTTAGGAGAGTATGAGTGGGGATTGATTTACTCCTCTCCATGAGTTAGGCACAAGGCCAGTTTTTATCTTACTCCCACAAGGTAAGATGTGATCCAATGTCGGGTCAGGAAAGTGGGACTTGAAAAGCCAGCGCCCGAGAAGGTGAGCACTCTGGCCTAGCAAAAATAGCCTGGGCAGCCCTGTCGGCATTCCCCGGTAAGGGCGCCTCAGGCAGTAAGCAATAAACTTACTCCTCCCCAAAGAGGGGAGGCAAAGCCTGGGAGGGTGGACCTCCTAGAACTGCACAGGACAGGAGTGCAGTATCCATCAGAACAGATACTACACTTTGATCTTAGCCAAAAGGCCAAGAGTATGAGTGGGTAAACTTGGCAGGAGTCGTTGTTTTTAAAACTGATACCCTAGTCGTAAGTCATATTTTTTTCAGCTGACTCACAACCTCTTCAGTAATTGCCGACTCCGACTTTAAACAGCTAACAAAAAAAGAAAAAAAAAAACTGACTTCTTACTCCTCCTTCTTTCGATTAGAGTGTCTTTTGCATATCAGATGATTTTCTCCATCAAATTATCATTTACGTCGGTTTTGATGTGTCATTGCATAAGATCATTTTTAACGAGTCATTTCAAGTTTTCTTTGGTCTGCTTTTTCCTCGATTGAGATGTGTTTACATCTATTTATCCAACCAGAGGTTCGTTCAACATGTTCAACCACTGCAAGTAGTTGCAATGCAGAACTGACTCCGGTTTGGGCACCTTCAGCTTCAATAGCAGAAAGTTCGAACTCCATTGTCAAAGCGCGCACTGCAGATCCACTGAACCATAGCCATGAAATTCCTCTGCATCCTTAGAAATACCGAATTAAGGAGAGCCCAGCATTCACTCACATGTAACATTGGACTACAGACATAGTTGCTGTAAACATGACCCTGAATAACACGTGAAAGTTAGAACTCCATTGTGAAGGCGCACACTGCAGATCCACTGAACCATAGCCATGAAATTCCTCTGCATCCTTAGAAATACCGAATTAAGGAGAGCCCAGCATTCACTAGCATGTAACATTGGACTACAGACATAGTTGCTGTAAACATGACCCTGAATAACACGTGAAAGTTCGAACTCCATTGTCAAGGCACACACTGCAAATCCACTGAACCATAGCCATGAAATTTCTCTGCATCCTTAGAAATACCGAATTAAGGAGAGCCCAGCATTCACTCACATGTAACATTGGACTACAGACATAGTTGCTGTAAACATGACCCTGAATAACACGTGAAAGTTAGAACTCCATTGTCAAGGCGCACACTGCAGATCCACTGAACCATAGCCATGAAATTCCTTTGCATCATCAGAAATACCGAATTAAGGAGAACCCAGCATTCACTCACATGTAACATTGGACTACAGACATAGTTGCTGTAAACATGACCCTGAATAACACGTGAAAGTTAGAACTCCATTGTCAAGGCGCACACTGCAGATCCACTGAACCATAGCCATGAAATTCCTTTGCATCATCAGAAATACCGAATTAAGGAGAACCCAGCATTCACTCACATGTAACATTGGACTACAGACATAGTTGCTGTAAACATGACCCTGAATAACACGTGAAAGTTAGAACTCCATTGTCAAGGCGCACACTGCAGATCCACTGAACCATAGCCATGAAATTCCTTTGCATCATCAGAAATACCGAATTAAGGAGAACCCAGCATTCACTCACATGTAACATTGGACTACAGACATAGTTGCTGTAAACATGACCCTGAATAACACGTGAAAGTTAGAACTCCATTGTCAAGGCGCACACTGCAGATCCACTGAACCATAGCCATGAAATTCCTCTGCATCCTTAGAAATACCGAATTAAGGAGAGCCCAGCATTCACTCACATGTAACATTGGACTACAGACATAGTTGCTGTAAACATGACTCTGAATAACACGTGAAAGTTCGAACTCCATTGTGAAGGCGCACACTGCAGATCGACTGAACTATAGCCATGAAATTCCTCTGCATCCTTAGAAATACCGAATTAAGGAGAGCCCAGCATTCACTCGCATGTAACATTGGACTACAGACATAGTTGCTGTAAACATGACCCTGAATAACACGTGAAAGTTAGAACTCCATTGTCAAGGCACACACTGCAGATCCACTGAACCATAGCCATGAAATTCCTCTGCATCCTTAGAAATACTGAATTAATGAGAGCCCAGCATTCACTCACATGTAACATTGGACTACAGACATAGTTGCTGTAAACATGACCCTGAATAACACGTGAAAGTTAGAACTCCATTGTCAAGGCACACACTGCAGATCCACTGAACCATAGCCATGAAATTCCTCTGCATCCTTAGAAATACCGAATTAAGGAGAGCACAGCATTCACTTGCATGTAACATTGGACTACAGACATAGTTGCTGTAAACATGACCCTGAATAACAAGTGAAAGTTAGCGACAGGTTAAAATGGGGAAAAGCTCACAAAACTTAACCCATGTCGTCTGTACATGCGAGATCAAACTTAATTCACATCCGCCATAAGCACAGATCATATCACTAAAATCTTCACTCCAGTTAGTTAAAAAAGACAAAAAAACAAAAAAAACAAAAAAAAAACACTACAAATATGACCCCTGGAAAAATTGCTGGCTCCTAACTCCAACTCCCCATCTCAATGTCCTTATTTACTTGACTCCCCATGTCTAGTTAAGAGTAGGATAGACAGAGGATGACCAACGCCCTACACTACCCACACTTTTAATGGCCTTGTGCCTAATTTGCAAATGAATTATATTCTGTATTTATGAATAATTAAAAGTATAGTATCTGTGCTGTCCGTTATCAGAGAAATCCTTTTCGACTGGGTCAATTTTCATTTTTGCCCATCAAGAGTGTCCCTATTTACTCCCCCTCCCCTCACAAGGGCAGAATGAAACACAAGGTCTGTTTTTAATGTGGGAATTAGTACAAAAATAAAAATTGCTTCAGTCTAGAAGGATTTCTCATTCACTGACTGAGGACAGGAATGGTGAAGCGTAGTGTCAGAACAGGTACTACACTTTGCTCGTAGCCAAAAAGCCAACCTCAAAATTGCCTCACCCCCAATTGTCTAATCCCCACCTCTGATGATTTTCAATTTTTGTTATTCTTGTGTGTGTGTGTGTGTGTGTGTGTGTGTGTGTGAATATATCTGAAAGTACGTACAAGTAGAAAGTCATTGAGTTTGTTATAACTAAATACTTTTCATATCGAGACTGATAATCCGTCAGGGTATTTCCTCCCACCCATCAACCTTCTCACGCTCGATTAGGTCACTTCCCTCGCACCCCGTAACTTTCCTGCCGCCCAATTTCAGCTGTCAATTTTGATAGACATCGTGACAGCTGTATTGATTCGAGTGCTTCAATTCTTTTACCCTTGATAAATCCTTCAACGGGTTAAGGGAAAAGTCTGCAGATTGATAGCAAATCTGACTGAACGATGAGGGATAAAGAATTATGACAACCCCTATGAATATTTAAATCACTCGTGTGGGATTGGGGGGTAGAAATAACGTTCTGCACGATTTCAACAGTTACATCTTGAAATGATTTATAGGAGAACTGTAGCATCCTGCTGTATCACGTTGAAACGCAGGTTCTTTGCAAACGGATCTTCCGGTTTAATACAGGGTGGGCCAAAATAAGGGCCCTATCTTTAAATTTGAATAACTTGAATTTGAATAACTTCCACAAAATAAAAGTTAAACTCACCAAACTTTATGTGTGTGTAGACTGACCCTTCCGAGATTTTTTGAAATAAACAAAACAAATTTTAGCCGAAAAACACTTCTTAAAACTTACAAAAACTAAAGTATTGTTTTTTACACTGTTTTGAGTTTTTTAAGCAAAAATAATGTTTTCTAAATGAGGGTACGTTCCTTAGGGCTAATACGGCTCATGCTTGCTTCGGAAGGGGTCCTTTACTTATTCTAAAAAAAAAATTTTAAAAAATCAATAAATAAAAAAGTTATGAATTTTTAAAAATAGGACCCTTATTTTTGCCCACCCTGTAGAACTTCAGCCGGTGAACTATCATTAGTTGGCAGGTGTGTGTGTGTATATAGGTATGTATCTACGACGAGAGTTCAATTAAAGAGGGATAATTGAGTGAGTTATCTACCCTTGTTAGAATGTAGCAGTTCTGTTCATAGTGCTTCCCTTGTAGCTGTTGGCGATGCTGATGATTGGGTCTCGCCACGCGAAACATTGCCGTCAATTTACCATTGCTGCTGTTTTTTAAGTATCTCTATAACTTCCAAGAAATATCTCTAGGATTTCTGGCGTAGTTCCCATTCGTTTTGAGTTTTACGAGTGCTCTTTTGAATGCATCCACAAAACGCTTGACCTGTCCACTGAATCGAGGATGAAAAGGTGGAGTGCAGTTAAAGGTTTTTGTCCTTACATACCTCAGGCCATTTTGTATGGTGGAAGTGCAACACTGATTTGAGTAAGGGGTCGGAAGCTGTAGCCTCGTGGATTATTTGTGAAGTAATTAGCAGTTGATGCGAGCACTGGAATAATTTCTGGTTCCGCAGATAATGCTGAAATGACTGAATCAAGGGAGGCGCGATAGCGCTCTATCCCTTAATAGACTTCACGAATGGCCTATGCTGGAAATCTCATTTCTTTGATCAATCATAACTCAAAAACCAATAAACCAAATTAGTTAAAACTTCGCACAAAATTTTTATTTGATAGGTTCTATAAGTGTGTAGAATTTCAGCATCATTAGTCAAGGCAACCCAGAGATCCAGAAAGTTCAATCATGAAATCATGTTATCTGTGTGTATGTATGTACGTATGTGCCACCCTGTATTTCATCAACTATTTGATGGATTCAGCTGATTTTTGGCAGAGATAGAGATTCTAGGGTCTAGTTGATGTCATTTTAATTTCAGTTTACCATATACCTTAGTTTTCCAGAAAATTCCAAAAAACCTTATGAGAAGGCATTGTATTGAGGCATAGCCTTTACAAAAGTAGTGACATTCCATGAAAAATGCCAGTATACTGAAATCATATGCCCTTAATAGGGTTAAGATGAAAATTCATATACACTAAGTGTACAAAAGCAAGGAAATTCCCAAATTTTTACACTTTTATTGTCATTAAGGGTATGACTATATATCAACCAAACCATTTCATTATCACATCACTACAGTATAAATCTCTATGCATGAGTGGATGAAGTGTGTGAGGTGCGCTGAAGAAAAATTCCTACCAGTAAAATACATAGCCCTGTTGTGCTCGCATACCCTTAATGACAATAAAAGTGTAAAAATTTGGGAATTTCCTTGCTTTTGTACATTTAGTGTATATAAATTTTCATCTTAACCCTATTATCTGGGACACTCCATGCCACGCCGGTGAACCAACTACCGATCCTCTCTGGTATTGCCTCACCCGCTATCCGATGAGAAGCGACTGTCCTGGCACTGTCACGCAAGGTCAAGATCGACAAGAGACATCTGCTCCACGACATTATGAGCAAACCCCCGCCACCAGTACGCCTCAAATCATGCCACGCACTCTCCCAGCACGCACATCAGCTTCTTGAAACCGTCCCAGACACCACCTCAAAGCAGACGTGGACCACGAACCGCTGGAGGGAAGATTAGCAGCAGGCTGACCAACACCGACTG
Source organism: Sepiola atlantica (assembly GCA_963556195.1). Taxonomy (NCBI): domain Eukaryota; kingdom Metazoa; phylum Mollusca; class Cephalopoda; order Sepiida; family Sepiolidae; genus Sepiola; species Sepiola atlantica. Next base: position 43,730,928 of record OY744542.1, read on the forward strand.
CACAGGTTCATCACCGACCCAGACGACATACCAGGGGCTGAGCTGCCACAAAGGCAATGGACCAATCTGAACCGCCTGAGAACTGGTGTGGGCCGTTTTTCTGCCACAATGAGAGACTGGGGCCTGAGAGAGGGTGCTGCCTGTGAATGTGGCCACCCAGAACAGACAGTTACACACGTCATAGAGGAATGCCCGCTGTTCAAACCACCCAATGGCGAGCAGGGCATAGCGGACCTTGATGACGAGACGAGAACCTGGCTTGCCGAGACCGAGCTGCAGCTTTGAGGGAGCTGGCACAAGAAAGCCAGGTGTGTGTCTGTGGCAAGTACATTTTGTTCCTGCCAGGTGACATTTCCGGCACATCCAGACAGATATTCAACATAAGTAGGTAACGCTAAATATAGTTTAGCGAATTGAATGTTTGTGTGGGGTGAAATTTGGTTTCATTTGAAATTTAAGTAGTTTGTTTTGAAAGGTTGTGATTTATAAAATTCTGTATGTAAAATTATAAAAATAAACATTTGTGTTATGCTGTTTAAAAAGGAATGTGACAAAATAAAAACTGATTTTTATAAATGCGGTAAACGGATCGGAAAAAAGAAGAGCGGCTCAATTGATTTCAAAAAGCCGAGGAGTTGTATTTCTGTGTCAATCAACTGTGTTTTGTTTCTTCCAGCCAGGTGCGTGTCTGTGTCAGGTGTGGTTTATTCCTGCATGGTCACATTTCCAGTACACCCGGCCCAATATTCAACAACAAAAGTTGAGCATTATTGGGTCTGGTGAGTATTTACATCATATTCTGTTGCATGTCTGCTGGCATGTGTTGGATGGCTTTTAAAAATTGACTTCAAAACTAACCTATCCCTAATCCTGTTTTTATTTATCTCACTCTCTCTTAAATCTATTATAATCATTTCTATCTCATTTTTTCTTTGGCCTACTTCTGCCAACTGACCCTGCTACCTCAACTTACCTGTAATTCTTGTGTACCCAATGTTTACAAGTACCACAAAAAGTTGAGTTGCACCCAACTCCCTTTCCACAAACTGAGCAGGGGAACTTCCCTCTTTCCGAGGACTTTCCAACAAAACAACCACTGATCATCACTTTGGTCTTGGAAAATTCCTTGCTATACATTTTTTCTTCAGATTCCAGGGTGAGCAACACTAGGCAACGTTTAATGTCTGCTATTAATGTTGTCCGATGCAAAGGGTTTACATCAGCCAAATTGCATACAGTTATATAGCGTCTTAGAATCTTTAATATGTCTTCCTCACTCTAGTAACCAGAATAACCTAACGTTGTACACTGTAAGAGGTGACACGCTGTACATGGCTAAAACATTCGAGACGCCAAGTGCGTAAGGCATCTGTGCTTTCATCAATACAAACTTTCTGATGAAGGGGGATCTTTTCTTATAGTTTATAGCTACACATCCACCTCATTATGGCATGATCATTATGCCGAAATCATTGCAGATTAGAAGTGTTTAGGGCAGGGGCGGGCAACCTCCGGCCCGCAGGCCATATCCAGCCCGCGAAGGCTTAGCGTCCGGCCCGCCACCCTGCTATGCTTTATTATTGCAATCCGGCCCGCAGACCTAGTAAAACTCATATCATTTTGTAACATAGACGTAAAAGTAGGTTTCAATTAAGATTTACAGTGGGATAAAAAGGTATAAATATCAGCGAGCGATGATGCATGTATATTTCATTTTTCTTTAACTATTAATTTCAAATCCTTGAAAAAGAGAAAGAGAGAGACAAAGAGGAAACGGGAAATGAGAGACGAGGAAAGGGCATGAAACATAGAACCTATGTGAGGTTTGTCAAAACGAATTCTGGATCAACTTGCTACTTCCCCCGTCATTATTTTTTATGATTCCAAAATGGCTCTTCGTCGGCGCCTTTTATAACATCACATACAGAAGTCTCTTGAGAAAAAATATCAGATTTGTAGAGTGTTCAATGCAATTTTTGTACAATTTATTCATGTAAACAAAATATAGTAATTCTGAGATTTCGTTTTTCACTCCGGCCCGCGATCTCCTTCCAAAAGTCTCATCTGGCCCTCACTCTGAAAAGGTTGCCCGCCCCTGGTTTAGGGTGCATGTCTAACTGCCATGCAACATGGCAGAGCGAACATAGGTTGAAAAAACTTTGCCCGGACCCTGAAGGAAATGTGCATTGATGTAGGGATTGGTAGCGGCTTCCGAAACTTTCTGCATGCAATAGCGAGCAATGGTACAAGGAAAAGTCCTACTGCAGAGCCGTGCTCGTGACAAACAAATGAACAGCACCTGAGATAAGTGGAGTTTTAATTTTGTTAACCTGCAGATAAACTTTTGTTTGCAAATCTCTTCCATAAGAACTTGACCCTTTACGCTCTCACCTCAACATAAGACTCTTTACCTTTTGGCCCTTATTTTTGTTCTTTATTTCTATTTTGTTTTACTTTATATAAAATTTTCAAAGTTAAATGTTGCCGATAATATTTACAACTACATTATCAGCTTTTCCCTATCCTCTGATGAGAAGAGTTTATCTTTGAAAATCCATGGATTAAGGATATGAGGCTCCTTATGTTTTAATAAATATTGTATCTTTACAATTTTTTATTCTCATCTTTCACATCTAAAATTGATTGCTCTATTCAATATATTGAGCTTTACATTATCACGATAAGATTATTATTATTAAACGATAATTTAATTATCGTTATTTAATTCAACATTTAAATATTAATTCAACATTTAAATAAGAACTGTTATGGCATGTGTTCTTCAGAATTGTCCGATTTATTCCCTGCTTCATTTGTTCCAGCTCGTTTGAGCATTGGTCTAGTGGTCTTCATCAATTCGCTGTTAAGATACACTATTATAATGCATCTTCCTATTCCAATAGTATCTTTCCAAGAATTGCAAGCTTGTGGAACTCTTTTCTGCTGACTGTTTTCCTCCTACCTATAGCCTTTGTTGTTTCAAGACAAAGGTCAATAGGCATCTCCTGTCTTTGTGTGAATCATCATTCGTTCTTTTTAGTTCCTTACATCAAGCGACTACATGCTTTTTCTAGAGTGACTTGCATAAAAAAAATTCCTTAATAATAGAACTAGCATGGCTATCTGGCATTGTCCGGGAGCATGGACGACAAAATAGAACACTTAAAAAGTGTGTAACATATTTATTTTAAAACTTCTACCCCTCTCTTTATCAGAAGTACCATTTCACACCAGAGATCAATGGGGGAGGGGATTGCTCTAAATGCCCCCCCCCCCCGGGACTAATTTTGTTCTTATTGAACCTCAAAAGAATGAATTTTTTGTCCATATCCTGTCCGATGCAATGCTCAAAATGAATATATCAGCTTTATGGGTGTGTCTTGTGTAGTTTCTGAATTTTAAGTTGACAGACAACTTCTCTTCATCTAATAGATGTTCAATACATGAAAATCTGTCTTTTTTTCGTCTTGTTCATTTGCAGTTGAATTTATGCTCGTCTTTTAATAAATTCCCAACAGGTATGCATAATAAGCAACTGAAATACCCCCTCCCCCTTCTGTCTAACACAGTCAGAGATTATATTCCGATGTATACGAAGATGTTTTACTTACCATTAAAAAAACCATTAAAACCATTTAAAAATCTTTAAAAGAAACATTAAAACTATTTTATTTATCATTAAATTTTCATTAAATGTGCATATTTCTGTATATTTTAATTAACCGAGTGCCTTTTCTTAAATTATATGAGTTCCTTTTGTTTTTTTAATTGGTTGTTTAGAGTGAGTGACGATCAGGAGGTTATGGCGACTAATTTGCATCGCAGTTCTTATGCTAAATCTTGTTAAAATGCAGATTCTTGTCTAAGTTAAGCAACTCTGAGCCTGGTCAGTATTAAGATGGGTGACTATTTGGGAATACCAAGTGTTGTAAGTTTGGAAGCAAAAACAGCTGTAAGACTAGTTTCTTTAATAGTCTTAGGCAAGGTATGAATCCGATTCCCTTTCCTCTTGTTACGGGTAACATAGTACAGACAACTAGACTCTCAACCCTTGGCAGGGTAACTAGTCTAGGAGAAAGAAAACTGAAATAATAACAGTACTTCTCGGCTTATCCCAGCATTACTTCTAGTCACGTTAGATTATTTTTTAAAAATTTCTAATGAGTCATCATTTATCAAGGCTAAAACCCCACTCAAGGATACGGGTTAATGAAATGGATAGATTGTCAGTTGAATAATGAAGAATATTATGAGAGGGATGAAAAGGATGAATGAAATGGACACAGTTTGATTACTTAATTTGTGACAAGTATTTGTTGACTTTACTTAACTAATCCCGGTTCAGAAGTGTGGGTAATCGCGGCTCAATGCTTCATGATAAACTCACCGTGCAGGCACCCTTTCAGAAAATATCGATTATCTCAAGAGACAGGAGGAGGCCGATCAACAATGCATAGCAATAAAATTTCAACCAAGAAACTACAAAGTTGAAATTTATTTTGATTCTGCTCTGTGCATAATCCATTATATAAAAGGCAGTTGTCTGTGTACATGGGTGTTAGGCTAAAACTAAAAAACAACAAAACAAACCCACACAAATTTGATATTTTCTTGATCGGCGTTGCCTCGAGTGAATAATATCTAAAATTAAAAAAAAAATTATTTTTTTACCTCAAACTGACGCAGATTTCGTCAGGAAGGAGGTCTTTTTTCAAGCCACTAACTAAAGGGAAGGAACTCTGATTTTTTTTACAAGGAGTTAATTCCCTTATATAGATTTATTCCTCGAGGAATCTATATAAGTATGTGTGTATGTATGTCCAGAGAGCAGAATAGGATGGGTAGAGAAGAAAGAAGGGGTGGGGAGAGAGAGGATGAAACCAAGGAAGGTGGGGAGAGAGAGAGAGGATGAAACCAAGGGAGGGGGGAAAGAGAGAAAGATAGAGAAGAGATAGAAGTTTCACCCTCCCACAATTTTTTTTGGAGGGGTGGTGGGGAGGAACCCCCCCCCCAAATTTTGTTTTTCCTTTTTAAACAAAAAATATTCAGAGACAAATTTTTTTCTTTCTTTTAAAACTAAAAATGTCTCACCACCCAAGAACGCGGCAGCCTAGCAAAAATAGACGACCGTTAGGGAGTCTATTTTTGCTAGTCTATTATATTTCGCTAGTCTATTATATAAAGGGCAATTGTCTGTGTGTATGTACAGTTAAAAGTCAAAAACTACAAAATAAACACCCACAAATTTGGTATATTCTTGATCGGCGTTGTTCTGGTTGAATAATATCTACAATTAAAAAAAAATATATTCATTCTCTTTGGGGTTCAACTGGGCCAGGTTTCGTCAGTTAGGGGGATCGGTTTTTCAGCGATTTTATGTACTAATTTAGAAAAGACAATGCCAACTCATTCCTCAAGGAATCTATTATATAAAGGAGAGTTTTTTTTTGTGTGTATATCCAGCTAAAGATGGATGGGCTGGGCAGAAGAGAAAGATAGAGAGAGGTAGAAGTCTTAATAGAAATATGTTACACTTTTGTCCCGGGCAACGCCAGATAGTCCTGCTAGTGCTAAATGTAAAAATGACACAGAAGATTAGCACCGCATGTTTAATTTCAAGAATCACAGATCCAAACGTCAAATAAAATGTTATCACAACCCCCAAAATACAGCTCCATAATTACATAGCACACACTACAATCTGAACTTACTAATGAACCGAATTAAAAATAGAAGAACTGATTCTTTGTTAGAATGTGATTGCTTTTTATTACGAAAAGAAGGCATTAATTGGTTTGGGCTAATGAAGAAAGGTAAAAGAAAAATAGCATATTTCAAGATTGGTTATCAGGGTAACAAGGATAGGTCGTCTTAATGTAATGAAGTTGGTGACCTACCACTGGCTTGCTTCTGGTGAGCACAACTGTCTCAACTGATGGAGTCCTGGTGTGACAGCTTCCTGCTGCTGGGCATAGCTACTTGAAAGCAGTGTGCAGGTGGAGGTGTAGATACCTGACCCCAAAGAGATATTGACAAAAATAACCCTTGGATTACAAAAAACTGTTTCTTTTAATTTTTATCTTCGCTGCAGTGAGTGTTCAGCACATTTTTGGTGTAATGCACTTGAATATGTGTGCCAACTTTGATGCGATCATGGTGATTAGAGAACAAACCCCAGTGTACCCATTCCACTATTAAGCCGTTTGGAACCACAGAAATAAAGCACACTTTGATGGGCATCACTGAACAAAATCAGATCTAAGAGTGGTAACAGTGGACATCGCCTCATCAGTTTTCCTTTTCAGCAGATGGTACATAACACAAAAATCTTTTCACTTCGTCACGCTAAAACTCATGAATTTCCAGATGCAACAGTCGAATATACCGGAAGTAAATCAATTCACTTTCTTATCGAAGAAAAGTCGTTTCCCTTGGAATAACAAAAAAAAATACGCAAGACAGATTTCCTCGTTTGCGTCGTAACAGAATGCTTTTATTTCTTAGTTAAATTTATTCACAAACAGGCAAGCGAGTATCGCACCTGAGCGGTTGACACACACCAACATCCCCCTCTTCTATACCAGTCAGTCTCGCTGTCAATCTCTCTGGCAACAACAATGCACATGTTAAATAACTTTTGTTTACGTCATCTGACGTCACCTCTGAAGTCAATCGCTAAGATTAAGCACCATGATTTGGTGAGCAATGAATCAGATCACGGTGCTTAATCTCAGCAATTGACCTCAGAGGTGACGTCGGATAACGTAAACAAAAGTTATTAAACATGTGCATTGTTGTTGCCAGGGAGTCTTCGATCACCAATTTTTCGCTGGTGATACCAGATCAGGCTGCCCTGTGGCTCCCTGAGACGAAATTCACCTACATTGACGTTTTTTGTTTTTTTTTGTTTTTTTGTAAAACTTAATTATGTTCTACAAAACCAAAAACAAAAACAACAGCCCCTCTCCCTTTCTCCCTCCCCTTTTTTATTTTATTTTTAGAACTTGAAGCATAAAAACTTTTACTATAATGACCAGATTCGACATTGAATAACCCAAAAAGGGTTGATATGCCGTAAAACAAAACTACCAAACCAAAAACGATGATTAAACATTTGAAGATATAAAGAACTTGAAGCATAAAAACTTTTACTATAATGACCAGATTCGGCATTAAATAACCCAAAAAGGGTTGATATGCCGTAAAACAAAACTACCAAACCAAAAACGATGATTAAACATTTGAAGATATAAAGAACTTGAAGCATAAAAACTTTTACTATAATGACCAGATTCGACATTAAATAACCCAAAAAGGGTTGATATGCCGTAAAACAAAACTACCACCAAACCAATTTTTCGGACAATACTATTCTTTTACTGGTTGTACTCTTCGATCTACTTATATCATGGACAAGGAATGTTTTTACGTCGTCATTTCTTTCCCAAATAATTCTTCCTTTTTATTTTGACCTCAAACCTGTTTGCAGGCGATCCAGGTTCAAACCCCGCTTCCTGTTCCATGACATTACACAGATAAATAGATGACAACACCTTGGAGGTAGTAGACACTTTCTGAGTGCAGGTGGTAAATGTGAACTCAGTACAACCACAAGCATGAGCAAAATTACAGCAGCAGGAGTAATAGTTTGTGAGTCGTTCCCTCTGATGACATTTTCTAGAAACTTTTATTCACGGCAAACAAAGCATATTGCCACAAAGATATAAGGGGCTGATGTGATTAGGGGTCAGACTTATAGGAGTTATCCTAAGTGAAGAGATGTGTAGCAAGGAGCTGTTCCCCCTCTACATCTGGGGTAAGTTGTATAGCAGTTGTCTCAGAATCATCATGTTATATGGAAACGAATGCTGAGCCCTCAACCCGTCTTCTCACCAAACTGCTGCACACTGACAGCTTTTTATGATTAGATGGATCTGCAATGTGAAATCTGACCAAATCCAATCGATTAGGTCAGAGGTTTGGTTGTTTGGTTGTTTTGTTTTACGGCATATCAACCCTTTTTGGGTTATTTAATGCCGAATCTGGTCATTTTGGTAAAAGATTTTATGCTTCAAGTTCTTTATATCTTCAAATATTTATTCATGGCGTTTGGTTTGGTTGTTTTGTTTTACGGCATATCAACCCTTTTTGGGTTATGTAATGCCGAATCCGGGCATTTTGGTAAAAGATTTTATGCTACAAGTTCTTTATATCTTCAAATATTTATTCATGGTGTTAGGTTTGGTTGTTTTGTTTTACGGCATATCAACCCTTTTCGGGTTATGTAATGCCGAATCCGGGCATTTTGGTAAAAGATTTTATGCTTCAAGTTCTTTATATCTTCAAATATTTATTCATGGTGTTTGGTTTGGTTGTTTTGTTTTACGGCATATCAACCCTTTTCGGGTTATTTAATGCCGAATCCGGGCATTTTGGTAAAAGATTTTATGCTTCAAGTTCTTTATATCTTCAAATATTTATTCATGGTGTTTGGTTTGGTTGTTTTGTTTTACGGCATATCAACCCTTTTCGGGTTATTTAATGCCGAATCCGGGCATTTTGGTAAAAGATTTTATGCTTCAAGTTCTTTATATCTTCAAATATTTATTCATGGTGTTTGGTTTGGATGTTTTGTAGAAGAAAATTGTTGTTTTTGTTTTTAGCCTTGCAGAACATAATTGAGTTTTGCAAAGGGGAAGGAAAAAAAACAATAACATTAATGTTTGGCGCATTTTAAGTCAGGAAGCTGGTATCTTCAGACAGCCTGATCTGGTAGCACCAGGTTTAGGTCAGAGGATTTGCTGAAAGCACTACATTGGTCAAGCAGAGAGGTTATCCTAAAAGCGAATTGGTTACGATGATACGACCATGTGGAGCGTTCACTCTCCTGGATAAATCATTGCAGAATCATGGATATTTTAAATAGCAGGAAAGTTGACCGGCCAAGAAAAACTTGGAAGCAAATGATTAGACAATACCGCACAGAGTGGAATTTGGAGACAGTTGACCCGCTGAACATTAAGGACTAGAGAGTGAGATAGCGAAATATCAAAAATATGGCTAACCCCTGGACAAGGGAAAAAGAGAGAGGGGGAGGATTCCAAAAAGATAATGTTCCAGAACATTTTCTGAAAATGATTGAAATGCAAATACTTAATTTATTACCATCCTTAACAAGTGCCGAGAACATTCAAGACATTCAAATAATTAATATTAGCCAAGGTCAAGCAGAGAAGAGAGCTTGCTTGTTTGCAAAGTTATTCTTGCTTATCTTTCTTGAAAACTGGTACACCCATAAAGATAAAAAAACAAAAATGATAATACTAGTAGACAGTGGTTTTACTGATATATTTCTTTTGATATTAGATATATTAATGATCAGCCATGTTATGGTCAGCCGAACGTGTGAGGGACTGATGTTGGAAGCCCCATGACTCCATTTTTAAAAAGAACCTAGGATGTGTCACATAGCATGAATGGTGGCTAATGAAATAATTTTTATGAAACAAAAATTCCTTTTTATTTATAACTAAGGTTACGGAGTCGAAAGTTATAAGGTCCGATTCTGAATCCTAGGATTTCAAAAATTTTGACTTCAATTATTCTTAAGAGTCTGACTCTGGTACATTTCTGAACTTCCGATTCTCCAACTCCGATGGATATTCTTAAGATACATACATTAAAATCTGAGCATTTAGTGATGAAAATGTTATTTCAAACTTAAATGTGACTGACCAACAAAAATGCTACATAAACTTAAGCACGACAGGCCAACTAACATTGCTATTTCAAACTTGAGTGTGACAGACCAACAAAAAGGCTATTTCAAACTTGAGCTGGACAGGCTAATGAAAAGGCTATTTCAAACTTGAGCATGACAGATCAATGAAATGACTATTTCAAACTTGAGTGTGACAGACCAACAAAAATTGCTATTTCAAACTTGAGTGTGAGAGACCAATGAAAAGGCTATTTAAAACTTGAGTGTGAGAGGCCAGTGAAAAGGCTATTTAAAACTTGAGTGTGACAAACCAATGAAAAGGCTATTTCAAACTTGAGCTTGAGAGGCCAATGAAAATTGCTATTTCAAACTTGAGCTTGAGAGGCTAATGAAAATTGCTATTTCAAACTTGAGCTTGAGAGGCCAATGAAAAGGCTATTTCAAACTTGAGCATGACAGGCTAATGAAAATTGCTATTTCAAACTTGAGCTTGAGAGGCTAATGAAAATTGCTATTTCAAACTTGAGCTTGAGAGGCTAATGAAAATTGCTATTTCAAACTTGAGCTTGAGAGGCTAATGAAAATTGCTATTTCAAACTTGAGCTTGAGAGGCCAATGAAAAGGCTATTTCAAACTTGAGCATGACAGGCTAATGAAAATTGCTATTTCAAACTTGAGCTTGAGAGGCTAATGAAAATTGCTATTTCAAACTTGAGCTTGAGAGGCTAATGAAAAGGCTATTTCAAACTTGAGCATGACAGGCTAATGAAAATTGCTATTTCAAACTTGAGCATGACAGACTAATGAAAATTGCTATTTCAAACTTGAGCATGACAGACTAATGAAAATTGCTATTTCAAACTTGAGGTTGACAGGCCAATGCAAAGGCTATTTCAAACTTAAGCATGACAGAGCAATAAACAGAACCTCTTATAAAAATATAACTGTTATTTAAACTTAAGCATAGCAAAGCCGCCCATAGAGTCTTGTACTCATCTTAAATAAGATGTGTCCATTAAATCTTTGCTTTTAGCGATGAAAATACTATTTCAAACGTAAGCGCTACAGAGTGACCAACTGACGAACACAGACTCGTATAGAAATGCTAGGACTTATCTAAAATAAGATGCGCCCATTCACAATCTGAAATGTAATTCAATTTACTGTACTGATGAAAAGACTAATTCAAAATGAATTGTGACAGACAGCCACTTATTGATATGCGTGGATGCATCTAAATATATACATTACAGCAATGAAGGTAACATTTAATAACTTCAAAGTTATTTTGTTCTAGTTTTTAATTATATATATATATATATATATATATATATATATATATATATATATATATATATATATATATATCTAAATGAATAAATGCGAAAGTGTTTTTTCATTTATCATTCCTATATTACCATCAAAACGGGTTACTGTTATTTAAATTAATAATATAACATAATATTTTGAAATAGTCTATACAGGGTGTCTCAAAAAAATGTACTCACTCGTAGAATGACGAGAAAACTTTTATTTATGAACATAGAGTGAAATGAAATAGCATCGAATACATGAGACAGATGTAATTGAAGAATCATGTTCGCAAATGTTCAAACTGATGACCATTATTGTTCAAACAAAGCTGATAACGCGCACCAAGGGATTCGAGGTTTTCTCGTCATTCTAAGAGTGAGTACATTTTTTTGAGACACCCTGTATATAGTACCGATGAACCATCCAAAGGCAATCATTTGAATGCCTAATTAGCATAACTATTTTTTTAAACAATTCATAATAAATTAATGTTCGGTGTTATATATTTGTAATTTTATTGTGTTATTTTATCTATCTATCTCTCTCTCTCTCTCTCATATATATATATATGTAATCATTTTGTCGATATTAAGAGTAATTAATTAAAATGGTTTCATAAAAAATGGATAACTTACTAAAAACCTTTCCCCAAAATAGCTCCCTAGAATTCTTATGGAGAGATATAAACGAGAAGAGAAAGGGAGCGGGTGACTGACTGACACTTTCTCTCTCTCTCACCTCCCTTCCTCTCTCCTGTTAACGATGCCATATTTTTCTCAAGCAAATTGATTTCTTCTTTTTTTGTATTTTATTAGGGACTTATTTATAAGATAAATTAATTTGTATCATCAAGATGATAATGTTTATCTATTTATACAAATAAATGCAACAGTTTTAGTCTTGTGGTTGCAAGAAACTTATGAATGAAATGTTTATTATTTAAAAATTTTGGTTTCAAGTATTTCAAGTAGCAACCTATAAGAAGCAAAAGCGAGCTGGCAAAGCCGGCTAGTATATATATATATATATATATATATATATATACTAGATTATTCATCTGGCGATACCATATCCAAAACCTTTCTGGGTATTATCTACTTCTATTACCAGAATGTCTGATTGTGGAAATAATATATATATATATATATAGTAGTAAGTTTTGGAAAGGATGTGGGCAATGCAAGTTCCAGGTAAGATGCAAGTTGTAAGGAACAAAAACAATAACAATAAATCGAATACGAAATATGACTTACTATTTATTTTTCCTTTTTTTCTAAAATCTTACATAACAGCAAGAGTGTTTTTAGCTGTTCGTGTGATGTCCGGGTGATTAAAAATCACTATTTGATATTTCGAGAAAAGACATCCCTTTGTCAAAAATAATTAAACCAGAAGAAAATTTTTTATTTTTTTCTTCTCCGACTGTGTAGAGAATACTACAAAACAAAAAGGGCTGCCAGATGTAGACCGCAGCGAAAACTATAGCAGTCTCGCAGGGAATGTAAATTAAATTTTATTTTATTTTAAGATAAGATTTTTTGTTTTGTATTATTCTCTACACAGTCGGAGAAAAAAAAAAAAATTTTCTTCTGGTTTAATTATTTTTGACAAAGGGATGTCTTTTCCCGAAATATGAAATAGTGATTTTTAATCACCCGGACATCACACGAACAGCTAAAAACACTCTTGCTGTTATGTAAGATTTTAGAAAAAAAGGAAAAATAAATAGTAAGTCATATTTCGTATTCGATTTATTGTTATTGTTTTTGTTCCTAACAACTTGCATCTTACCCGGAACTTGCATTGCCCACAGCCTTTCAAAAACTTACTACTACTATACCCAGCAATGCTTCAAGCAAACTACCATTCTCTACTATATATATATATATATATATATATATATATATATATATATATATATATATCCTATTTTGGTTTTAGTTCTCAATGTATTTAACGTACAGATAAAAAATGTATAAAAATAAAAAAATAACAAAAACTTAACAAATACCAGACAATAATTTATTTCGACCTTAAATGGTCTCTTTCAGGTCTGGGAATAAAGATGCAACTTTTGCACTCTCTCTCTTATTTACAAACATTGTGAAACTCTTCCTCACATACAAAACACCAGATTTAACCCTTTCACCATTTTCTGTCATAACCAGAGATTAAACACAAGAAGTACACCAGAAAAGTAGCAGAATAAATTGACTTGAGAAAGATATAATTAAAAACAATATTTTTTTTGTCTTTTTGCATAGTAAATACCAAGATATCCATTTGGGGCATAAGTAAGTAAATAAATAAATCAATTATACTTACATGAGAAAGATTTCAAAGGATAAAAATAGATAAGTAACTCACCTGAAATGAAAAAAAAAAAAAAGATTACAATTTTTTTTTTTGTGATAATTTGAATTTGTAAAAGAATAAAAACTAAGACTAATATAGAATAAGAATTCAATAAAAAGTTTTTAAAAAAAACACATTTCAATGTTTTACTGAAAAAATCCACTTAAATTTTATTATTTTCTTCACAATCAACGATTCGCAACCATGTCCCTCCAAGCATTTTGGTCGTCAGTCATTCAATCTTTTTAATGGTATACTTTTTCAAGGGGGCAGATAGGAATGGTAGGTCTCCTGGTCGATCACAACTGGTATTATTTCAGGGGTTTCCTTCTCCCATACTAGTTGCTTTATAGTAGGCTTGGAATCATAATCAACATCGGTTTAATATCTGTTTTACATGCTGGCATGTGTTGGACGGCTTTTAGAAATTGACTTCAAAACTAACCTATCTCTGGCTATATATTTCTTTCAATTTCATTCTTATCCCTTCATCTCATGTTTTCCTTGACCTTCTCCTGTTAACTGACCCTAGTTCCCATACTTCTCTAACCCAAGAACTCTCATCCATTCTTTCAACATGACCATACCATCGACATCTCCTGTCCTGCATACATCTCCCTAAACTATCCAGGTTTAATCTTCCTCTGAAGTCATCGGATCTAAGTCTGTCTTTAAGACTCACATTACACATCTATTGTATCATTCTCATATAATTTCTCGCCATGTAACACATGCTCTCAATCCTTACGAGCCAAGTTTCTCTTCGATATATCATCACACTGCATACACGTGCCTGATAGACTCTTCCCTTGGTTAACAGTGGTAACGTTCTGCTGATCTGTTCCCTGAACTTACTCCATCCACTTCTAACTCTTGCAATCACACTAGCACCTGCTCCTCCATGTGCTCCAAAGAACAGATTACTACAAGCAGAATAGATTACTGCCTTTTCTTTCATATTCATTTAACATCAGTTTTTCCTTTCTACTTTTGAAAAGCAATGCTCGCAAGATGATGAAAATGATAGATAATTATAACCACTGTTTACAACTACGTCCTCAAAACCAAGTCACATAATCAATTCACAATTAAAAAGTAAGTTGATTAACCAATCAGAATGCTTCCCATGCAATTTATTAAAACCGGTCTAGCAACTTAAAAATTTTGATAACAAGAGACAGAAGAAGTTTGCAGCTGACACCAGAGCATTGACACAACAGAATCCTAACAACACAGCATTATGCTAAAGACAACAGCGAACTTTCAAACAACATAACTACTTCAGAATATTCGAAATGACATAGCTGGATATACATCCACACACGTTGAACTTACACAGCAATGAACATTAAAGAAAACATGTAAATTTTAATTCTGTTGTTTCATTCCTCGTTCACTAGTGTTCTGTTCTTCCTACTCACAACATCCATTAGCTTTACCAAATATTAAAAAATCTAGTCTACACTACTTTTAAATCGAAGACATAGATTATTCTGACTATTGTTATCATCTTGGATGTTATTTTCACAATGTTTCGGCCAATGTAACCTCTGACCTTCTTCAGGTGTGTCTTGTCAAATTCAGGAATCTCTATAAAATTTTGAACTGAACACTTTATTTAACTATGGGGGTAGATGGTTCTTGTGGCGTCAGCCATGCCCAGGTAGAAGTCTTAAGTAAATTTTATTTTATTCTTATTTAGAATCGCCTGAAGTGAGGATTGAACCTTCATCTCCAGCAGACTGCTTCTTAGAACTGATTTTTTCTTCCTACTTTTATTCACGTGTCAAATTCTAGTATGAATTTTGGGAGCTTTAAAGCTCTCCAAATTCATACTTACAAAATGAGAGATTAAAGCTCTCCAAAATTCATACTTACAAAATGAGAGATTAAAGCTCTCCAAATTCATACTTACAAAATGAGAGATTAAAGCTCTCCAAATTCATACTTACAAAATGAGAGATTAAAGCTCTCCAAATTCATACTTACAAAATGAGAGATTAAAGCTCTCCAAATTCATACTTACAAAATGAGAGATTAAAGCTCTCCAAATTCATACTTACAAAATGAGAGATTAAAGCTCTCCAAAATTCATACTAATTGAATTAGAGCTCCAAAATTTCATACTGATGGAATAAGAACAATCTACGCTGTAGATTAAATGAAAGATTCAATTCGAAATTCTGTATAGATTCCAGAGTTTGACAAGAGGCGGCAGCACTTTTCCCCTGGACGCCAGCGGTGCCAGCACCAAATGGCTCAAGTGACTCAATCGCAGTCATTTAAAAATAAAGAATAGTCTTCAATATTAAAGATAAGCATATAATTCGCCCCCCCCCCTCGAATACATTTTTTTTCGGTTTATTTTTATATTTGTATTCGAGGGGAGGGGGGGGGGGAGTAGACAATTATATGCTTATCTTTAATATTGAAGACTATTCTTTATTTTTAAATGACTGCGATTGAGTCACTTGAGCCATTTGGTAGTGGCGGCCGGTGGAAAAGTAGAAAAATAAAAATAAACTGAAAAAAAATGTATTCGAGGGGGGGGGACAATTATATGCTTATCTTTAATATTGAAGACTATTCTTTATTTTTAAATGACTGCGATTGAGTCACTTGAGCCATTTGGTAGTGGCGGCCGGTGGAAAAGTAGAAAAATAAACTGAAAAAAAATGTATTCGAGGTGGGGGGGAAGACAATTATATGCTTATCTTTAATATTGAAGACTATTCTTTATTTTTAAATGACTGCGATTGAGTCACTTGAGCCATTCGGCGCTGGTGGTTGCTGGCGGCCGGGAAAAGTGCTACCCGACAAGAGGCATCTGATGAAGGTTGAAAGTTACATCAGTCAAAACTTTTTTAAAATAACAACCAAGATGAGGAGAACAGTAGTCCGAATAATCCAAATTATAGAAGTTAACAGTCCCCATCTTAAAAATTCAAAAAAAAAAATGTATTGTGTTTAATTAATCACATACAATGATTCACAATAGGTATTGTGTTTAGGCAAACAGGTTGATATGCTGTAAAAGTGACAAAGGTATTGTTTACAGTAAGTATTTCGGTTAATCAATATATACCCCCTCCTCCAAATTGACATGCTATAAAGCTGACATACTAAGGGATTGCTCAAGTTCATAAAAAAGTGATGCATTTCATCATTTAAAAAAAAATAGGC
Source organism: Sepiola atlantica (assembly GCA_963556195.1). Taxonomy (NCBI): domain Eukaryota; kingdom Metazoa; phylum Mollusca; class Cephalopoda; order Sepiida; family Sepiolidae; genus Sepiola; species Sepiola atlantica. The sequence goes on from OY744542.1 coordinate 43,747,501, forward strand.
TTGTAATGCCAGAAAAACACAAACTAAGAAATCGTTTAGTATAGGGATCACGTTTTTCAGCATCAAAAAAACCCAAAAGGGTTGATATGCCATAAAAAAGACAAACAAAACCTATAAACCCTGGTAAGTATCTGGCGATACCATATCCAAAACCTTTCTCAGTATTACCTCCTTCCATTACAAGAATGTTCAAAGAAGCAGAAGAGTTCTAAACATTACATGGCATTTCACATAGGAGACAGGCAAAAAGGTAAATTGGACTTCATCGATTAAGGCCAACCTTCGATTACGAAGCGCCAGAAGACGATAAGAACAGAAGTCAATTCTGTTAATGGACTCAAACTTCTGGAACCGCAATTGGGAGAAAGCGAAATTTCGGCTTAAATCCCAGAATCAAGAAAGTGGAATTTATGCATGGAAGCCTAAGTAGATTTTGTGTTGGTGCCTCCAAAGATGTTTATTCTCTCCCTTTGAGAGCGATTTATAATTCAACAATCAGATGATTTCACCACAACAGGAGTCGCGAGGAACCCATGGTGTCTTTTGCCTATCCAATTTGGTTTGTTGATTTCTTTGTTATTATTGTTGAAATTTTTTATGTCCATTACGTTTTGGAGAGTTTGCCAATAACTTAAATATCACTCTAAGAGTATATGCTTCAAACTTTTAGAAGTCATATCAATTCAAGGTCACTTTTCCCTTGTTCAGGGGTCAAACGTTTTCTGATATTTCTCGAACTCACTCTCCAGTTATCACGATTCATCGGGTCCATTGTTTTCAAATTCCACTCTGTACGGTCTTGTCTAATCACGTGCATCCAAGTTTTCCTTGCACGGTCAACCTTTCTGCAATTCAAGACATCCATGCTTCTGCAACGGTTTATCCAAGATGCTTAACACTCCACATGACCATACCAGTATAACTGATTCGTTCTTAAGATAACCTCTATACTGGCCAAATGTAGTGATTTCAGCAAATCCTCTGACCTAATGTGATGGCTTGGTCAGATTTCAAATTGCAGATGTGAATGCGTGTGTATATATATATATATGGGAAAATGAAAAAGGAAAACCAAAAAATGGATGTTTTTTATGTGTACATCAACGTTTCGTCTTTATTTATAAGACTTCATCAGGATGATAAAATAGAGAAAAAATGTCATGCAAGCACAGATACATGTAGGGTAGACATATTGGGAAAAATAGAATGAAATAGTGGCCAACTACTGGGTGGACGTCCGTATTTGTTGGAGAAATAGAAATGAATGTAGAAAAGAATGAGTGGGGAAAAATGGAAGGATGGGGTGAGCCACTCATTCTTTTCTACATTCATTTCTATTTCTCCAACAAATACGGACGTCCACCCAGTAGTTGGCCACTATTTCATTCTATTTTTCCCAATATGTCTACCCTACATGTATCTGTGCTTGCATGACATTTTTTCTCTATTTTATCATCCTGATGAAGTCTTATAAATAAAGACGAAACGTTGATGTACACATAAAAAACATCCATTTTTTGGTTTTCCTTTTTCATTTTCCCATCACGTCGGATTACTTTCATCCTTCTCTTCCCATATATATATATATATATATATATATATATATATATATATATAACTTCTTTGTAATATAGCAGGAAAAATCCCAGCAGAGTGTTCGATTAATTAAGAATTAAAATTAAAAATTAAGAGCATAATATTTATTTATTTATTTTGGTACAGAAAAATTTAGTACAACATTCGTACCGTCGGTTTCAAGCATGGAAGGACTTAGCCATCCGGCTCTCTTCAGCTTCTGTTGTAATTTATTTATTTATTTAAATTCCTTCGGGATTGATTTAAAGTCCTTTAATCCAGGATTTAAACGCGAAATTAATTAATGTTGTTTCTTTTACCCTCTTTAATCCTTAAACCCATTTTCTCTCTCTAATTCCTTTAGAACACACGTCATTTAACCCCAAAACAGTAACGGCCAAATATACGATACTAATAATATTGACTCACGGGAATTATATAGAAATATTTTTTTATAAAAAAAGTGTTGTGTATGTTTGTTTAAATTTAGTGTAAGGAAGGTTTAATAAAGTTTTTTAAAAAAGGGGGAGGGTGAAAAGTAACTGTTGAGATTTAAACCGGAGGAGATTTAAAGAAAACCTCTTCCGGTTTAAATCTCAACTGTTACTTTTCACCCTCCCCCTTTTTTGTCAAACCGTATTAAACCTTCCTTACACTAAATTTAAACAAACATACACAACACTCTAAGCAAATAACGCGTCCAAACGAGAGTGACACGTGACTTCACATTTCCGAAACAGATGACAACAGAAGCTGAAGAGAGCCGGATGGCTAAGTCCTTCCGTGCTTGAAACCGACGGTACGAATGTTGTACTCATTTTTTCTGTACCAAAATAAATAAATATATATATATATTCGAAATAAGCTTTTAGTCATTTATACACAAAGAAAAAAAATGCAGTTTAAATTCCAGTAATATTAACTAAATCCTTATATTGCAGACTTAAAACTTGTTGTGACACTGTTGGGGCCGAAATAAAGACACGGTAACACGGGATTACAGGAACAAAGATATATTATTGAAGAAAAAGAATATATATACAAGAAGTGGTATTCTGGACTGCCAGTATAGAACTGGGGTGGAAGTAGACAGTGAGTTGGAATGCTTCTCGCATTTTATTATGGATGGACGAGTCCATTTGTTCTTCGTACAGGTACGGCACCATAACATTTTATTAGTTAGGCCCAGGATTTATTGAGTGATGTGTTATAAAGAATTAGTTTAGTTTGTTGATTCAGAAAAGGCAGCTGCGACAGCTTTACCAGACTTGGAAGTAAATTGTTTGGGTTTTAATTCCAACCGATCATAACATTTACCTGTAGAGAATTAAAAGAATTTTATAATTGAGACACAAATAAAATCATACTTTCAAAGCTCTTATGATTATGATCACAAGGAGATTGTGGAATTAAAAGTACATGAATAAGCATTTTATAAAACTAATGAAAGACAGTGTTAAACACCCAGTTTCATCTAGTGTGCTATAAAAACTGCCTCAATTATCTCCCTTTAATTATAACTCTTTAGTACGCCTTACATTATTGTTGCGACCCTGTTAGGGGCCGAAATAAAGACACGGAAACACGGGGTTACAGGAACAAAGATATATTATTGAAGAAAAATAATATATATACAAGAAGTGGTATTCTGGACTGCCAGTATAGAACTGGGGTGGAAGAAGACAGTGAGTTGGAATGCTTCTCGCATTTTATTATGGATGGACGAGTCCATTTGTTCTTCGTACAGGTACGGCACCATAACACTTGTATAAGCCGACATAGCACTGGAAAATCCACAAATACAAAAGGGGGACTCAATTATATCAGTAGTGAAACAAACAGGGGGACCTTACCTTAAATCGTGAAGTAAATAAAAAAGGGGGAATCATCAGCTGTCGTTACAATGATAATGGCCGCCTGAAGTGCTGGGTTTTAAAAAGTCATTTCAAACACAGAATTTGTAGTTTATTTCTGATAAATTTTAACATATATAATAATAATGAATGTGTTATCTATAATAATTTGTAACTTTTTCAGACAGAAAGTTTTTTTGAAGCAGAGAAGCCCCTCAATGATGAACATGCCAAAATATGAGTTTCGGCTTTTTTATGTTGCATGAGTTCAAACTTGGGCACAATGCCTCCAAAACCTTTGCCAATATCAATAGAGCATGGGGAGATGGATCCACAAGCGATCAGACAGTACAAAGATTGTTCCAGAAATTCTGTAATGAAGATGAAGAAGCGAGAGCACGGCCGTTTAATCTCGACAATGAACAATTGCAAGCACTTGTTGAGCAAAATTCACATAAAAGTGTCAAAGAAATGTCTCAGACACTTGTTGTCACCCTGCAACAGTTTCACGTCATTTATAGTGTATTGGAAAGGTGAAAAAATGTTCATGAATAAATGTATGTTTCTGTAATCGGCCATTATTTTTGTAACGACCTAATGGCTATATATACCAGATGTACCGGTGATCCGTTGGGTCACAACCCCTACCACTATTCATTCAACTTTGATTTCATTTGAACATTCAACTTGAATGCCTACTAGACACTTACTCCGAGTGTCTAAGGTCTCTCTGTACAGGGGTTTGTCAGGACAACCTGACATGAGGATACTTTCTCCCACAAATAAACCCTGACCAAATATTCAAAATAACAGCGTTCGAAGCCCAAATAAGATTCCCTCAATATGGTTAACCCATACTGGCTATACGAACAATGGTGCACCTTCTCCAAGTGATGTTACTTCAAATAACATCACTTAGCTGGATACTCCACCAGACTAGATGAATTCTTGTCCTGGAATCTGGTAAGACTAAAATGTTAGCAATCATCGAGCGGGAAAATAAAGGACTGTGTTTTATGTAAATTTATATTTATAGGCATTTGAGTATATTAGTACTAATAGTATAGTTAATCTTGTTAATAGCTGGGTTTTCTGTTTTAATGTATAGGGCTTCGAGTATGTGGAGTTTAAGTGTATTAGTATTTTGTGCGATGATTTACATAAAACACAGTCCTTTATTTTCCCGCCTAAATAGAATATATATTCACTCCTAGGTCTATGCCTGGTTAACATTGCTCCACTGACGATGGACCGAGAAGGGTCCGAAAGCGCTTTGGGAAGCTATGGCAATTTTATCAGCCAGTTTCCGTCTGAAACTAAGAACCTAATCAGAAAAACGGAAAGGATCTTAGAAAAAATAACCAGACACAAGATGTCCGTTATTTTTAATGATACTTGTATAAAAGAAGAGATGCTGCCAAGATACACACACACACACATTATATATATATATATATATATATATATATAAAGTGGTGTACAAAAAGCGAACTTTTAGGAAAGGTAAAACCTATTGTGAAGAGTATACAGCTCAATATCCAGGATAGAGCGTACCTCTTATTGGACTTTTTACCTTTTTGGATTTTCTATTTTCGCCGCACCTGAAGTTGTGGTTTCTTGGATTTTAACTTTGAATCCTCTCTCATTACATCTTGTGCCTTTAACGACCTACCTATCTACGTCTTACTCTCTCCGCTGGACTTTTCGACACCGGACTTTTTAGCAATCGGACATTTGCTTGCATTCGGGCAGAGTTTTGCCCTGTGTTTCTTTCCCTACAACTTTTATTTTATTTTTTCAAATTTTAAATCTTGGCCTTTGCCAACTTATCTATCCCAGCGACTTCCTCTGATGATAAGATTTTGATCTTTGAAAAGCCTGGCTTAAGGAAAATTTAACTTGAATAAATTGCCTTTTTGCGGAATATACCTTGCCCTGAGCAATTGAATTGAATTTTGATTTGGCTTTTGCTTCTCTAATTCCTTTCCATTCTTCTTCATATATATATATATATATATGCATGCACCTACAATCTCACAGAATATATACTATATATATACAGATAAAACCTTCCTAAATATTTACATGGGCAAATTAGGTTTTAGGGTTGGGCAGTCCTAAATATAGAATATGCATTATCTACTCATCTTATAGAGTAACATCCCCCTCCGCCACTCCGCACGCCAGACATCAACACAAACAAAAAAGGCCAAAAATATAAATGTAACAATCCTGACAGTTTGGGCAGACAGATTTTATTTTTAAAAAATAAAATAATGGATTTTATCGATAAAAATAAAACTATATTTTCATGAAAAGGTGAAAATCTTTCACAAATATCTCGAAGATTACAGAAACAAAACAAAAAAATTCATTTAATGGCAAACGGGATAAGCCACATACATTTGACATTTCCCAAAAACATAAAAAAAAAAAAAATGTTACATTTGGCATGCCCGACTAATATTTTCATCTTTATTGATTATAAGATTGCACAGAAATGGCACATCACTTGACGCCTACTTTCATGTTCAACTGACAAAAACAACTTTCGCAGAAGTGAGCAGAGAGTTCATGCCCATTCAACGCCATAGCCTTGTTTTTCAAGGAATCCATTTTAAATTAACGAATGAAAACACTTAAAATATGATTTATTACAGGTGGATATCGAAAAATTGTATATTATTAAATGCTTTGTGAAACCTGCCTTTTCTCTTTAAAATCAAAAACTATAAATAATATGAGTATATACCATCAATCAAAAAAATGCAAAAAAATAAATAAAAATGTTTTGCTAGTGTTCACACTAATATTCATATACAATAACGTCTCAATCGGCAAAGTTAAAAAAAAAGAGAAAACTTCTCAAACTGGAAAGTTAAAAATAAAAAAAAGGTCTCAAACTGGAAAGTTAAAAATAAAAAAAAGGTCTCAAACGGGAAAGTTAAAAATAAAGAAAACGTCTCAAACTGGAAAGTTAAAAAAAGAAAGAAAACGTCTCAAACTGGAAAGTTAAAAAAAAAAAGAAAACGTCTCAAACTCGAAAGTTAAAAAAAAAAAGAAAACGTCTCAAACTGGAAAGTTAAAAAAAAAAGAAAACGTCTCAAACTGGAAAGTTAAAAAAAAAACATTCATTAGTAACTTGAGTTTGCAAAAAACAATTAACCGAGTTTAAGGCTTAGTGATTATCAAAACTCGTTTTGTCGGACTTAGAGCAGTTCTTCCATCTCCACTCAAAATTTATTTCTCATTTAGACATTTGTTTTTTTAATGAGTTGACATTGATTAGAAGCCAAAAGTCTAGCTCTAAGTTTTGCCACAGGAGGATGTCAAGAATATCCATCTGCCGGAAATTTATTCCAACATTGAATTAAAAAATTAGATCAAATAAAAAATTGTTGGTTAGTATGGCAAGATAATATGTCGAATGAAGCAAGGGAAAATGGATGGTGACTTTTTTTTTTCTCTTTCAATTTTCCATCATATGATATGTTGGTTAGTTGTTGAGGTTTGCGACATATGAGGACCTTTAGGCGTTGTTGCAGAAATGTTGAAGAGTACAGGTGGAACAGGGATTGAGATTATCACAGACTTGACAAATCAGATCATAAAAGAAGAGGTTATCCTGAAAGACTGGGAACTTAGTGCAATTATGAATTGTTACAAGGGTAAAGGGAGAGCCCTAGATAAAGGAGAGTATTGATTTACTCCTCTCCAGGAGTTAGGCACAAGGCCAGTTTTTATCTTACTCCCACAAGTAAGATGTGACCCAAGGTCCGGTTGGGAAAGTGGGGTTTAAAAATTGCCTGGGCAGCCCCATCGGCATTCCCCGGTAGGGGCGCCTCAGGCAGTAAGCAATAAGCTTACTCCTCCCCAAAGAGGGGAGGCGAAGCCTGGGAGGGTGGACCTCCTAGAACTGCACAGGACAGACCCATAGACCGGCGTAAATCAAGCCCCGAAGGCCAAGGCAATCCCAGTCTATGGGGTGCAGTATCCATCGGAACAGATACTACACTTTGATCTTAGCCAAAAGGCCAAGGCGTAGAAAGTGGACCTTGGGTTTACTTTTGGCAGCCTCGTAACTCTCGCTTGCCTTATTTTGTCCTGTAGTCCTTACATTCCACGAGTGATGTTTTTGACAAAAGGGAAGAATTGCTGTTTTCTGGGGCGAAATCTATCCATATAATACTTATCGTTGTCTAGTTTTTGACCTTGAAGTACTATTTTTTTTTTTTTTTAGCTCCTTACATCAAGTGGCTTCATGCTTTGTCTGGAGCGATTTCCAGAAAAAGAAAAAAAGAAAAGGTAATTACAGAAGCTTAAAGCTGATAGATCAGGTCCTGAAAGTGGTTGAGAGAAAAATTGAGCAGCAAATAAGAAGTCAGATAAGCATAGATGAAATGCAGTTTGGTTTTAAACCTGGGAAAAGTACCACTGGTGCTATATTTATCCTGAGGTATGGTTTGGTAGTTTTGTTTTACGGCATATCAACCCTTTTTGGGTTATTTAATGCCGAATCTGGTCATTATAGTAAAAGTTTTTATGCTTCAAGTTCTTTATATCTTCAAATGTTTAATCAGGGTTTTTGGTTTGGTAGTTTTGTTTTACGGCATATCAACCCTTTTTGGGTTATTTAATGCCAAATCTGGTCATTATAGTAAAAGTTTTTATGCTTCAAGTTCTAAAAATAAAATAAAAAAGGGAAGGGAGAAAGGGAGAGGGGCTGTTGTTTTTGTTTTTGGTTTTGTAGAACATAATTAAGTTTTACAAAAAAAAAAAAAAAAAAAAACGTCAATGTAGGTGAATTTCGTCTCAGGGAGCCACAGGGCAGCCTGATCTGGTATCACCAGTTATATTTATCCTGAGACAAATGACAAGTATCTTGGTAATAAGCAGAACCTGTATTTTTACTTTTTACTTTTGGAGAAAGCTTTTGAGAAAGTGCCAAGAGAGGTTGTCTGATGGGCTAAACGAGTGGTTGGTGAAGGTTGTTCAAGCAATGTACAAAAATGCTCAAAGTGGTGTTAGAATTAACAGCACGTTTAGTGACAGCTTTAATGTTAAAGTAGGAG
>OY744542.1:43761000-43791000 GCA_963556195.1 Sepiola atlantica
CTAATTGAATCTGCACTCATAGCCCTTTCCACAAATAAAATTAAACAGAGAATGGGCTTCTACTTTATCTCCCCTAACCTATCAAAAGCAATTATTCATGCAAATAAGATATATCTAGACACCAGTTGATTCCCTGAGTTTTGAATTATTCTTCCTTTTGACCCCCTTTCTACTCTTTATTCTTTCTTTTCTTTCCCGTTATCATTAATTTTTTTTTGCTATGTATTTATCTTTGACTCTATACTTATTTACATATCTTCCCTCTCTACAGGAACCCTACCACTTTATATATATTTCTCATAATTTATAGACTTTCTCATTTTTTGCATTTTTTTGTTCGCTCTTGACAAAGCCCATATAACATTTGGGCGAAACGTTGAGCTTTTTAGGTCTTCCGCTTATTTCATTTTAATTTCATATATATATATATATATATATATATATATATATATATATAATAATGGTAATAATCCAGGTGAAAAATATCCACAGGGTGGTAATCCAGAGAATTTTAACCGGGTTTATAAAAAGTGCTCAATATCAAAATAGAGCTTTATATATGATCATTTTATTTACACAGACATGTACAAAATCTGCGACACTGGCATGTCGATGTTATCGATCAACAGTTACTATAAACTGAGATCTCATCAGGCAGAGTTAGAATCCGATCCTAACCTCAGATCATATTTGGAGAGAACCCAAATTCGCTCCAAATATGATCTGAGGTTAAGATCGGATTCTAACTCTGCCTGATGAGATCTCAGTTTATAGTAACTGTTGATCGATAACATCGACATGCCAGTGTCGCAGATTTTGTACATGTCTGTGTAAATAAAATTATCATATATATATATAAGTTGAGATAAATAAATGATGCATCCATTCAATCTATCCGTTTATTGATGAAATACTATTTCAAACTTGATAGTGACAGACCAAAGAAAATGCTCTTTCTAACTTGTGACAGACCGACCAATAGGTTTATGTACAAAAACTCTCAAACATGCATGAAAATATCTAAAGCTTAGAAGAAAATAAAACCAAAGAAACGGTAAAAAAAAAAAAAAAAAGAAGATGGAAATCCTCTTGGAACATCAATATTCAGAAAGAAGAGAATTCCGTCGCCATTGTTGGATGTTACTAAATTCAATCGTGCATTACCATTGGGTTTTATGGACATAATCGAAACTATAAAAAGGGAACCGGATTTATTTTTGCTTTCATTCAAATCAGAAATCTATCCTCTACTTTTACGGAACCTAAGCATAATTTATGTGCAACAGAATCCCAAATAAAATGGACAGCAATTGAAGAATCAGTTGGCTTCTTTTTTCTTCTTTTATTTTCATTATTATTGAAGTTCTAAACCAAGGATTCCCAACCGAGGTTCACATGCCCCCCCCCCCCCACCGAGTCCACAGAAGCTTTAAAGGCGCCCACAAAACAAAGATTTCTATTTATTTTGTTTTCTTTACTAGATATATGTGTATTTATTGAAATTTTCAAGATTTGTATTCGGATTCTATATTATAAATATAATTGATTCATTGTTAGTTTTTTTCTAACCTAGCAACAAATATTTAATTTAAAAACAATTATATATGCATATCCGGGGTCCACACATTATAAAATAGCTCTCAGGGGTTTCACAAGAAAAATAAAGTTGGGGATCCATGTTCTAAACAAATTTCTTCACTTTTTGTCCTTCCAGAAACTGCAATTTTCTTAAATTATAAAGGAGTGTGAAAGATACGGAACTGTGATTGATTTAACATAATCACGTTGACACACCTTAAGTTAAGTGCCGTTGAGCCTGGTTAGTACCAGATGGGTGACCAATTTGCAAATACCAGGCATTGTATGTGGGAGGACAGCGGCACCTCCCTGCAAAAACTTTTAAAAATAACATTAAAATCATCTAGGATATATATTCACCAGTTCCAACATCTGACCTCCAACTTGCCTGATTCCAATCGCATGGACTATTATGTGTGGGGTGCAGTTTAGAAAGACATCAACTATACCGCTTGCAACACCAAGGACGAGTTGATTGCCAGGATCAAACTGGTCTCCAGGAGTCTTGCAAAGGACTGTAAAAGCCACATGCTCTACGTTCAGGTCTTACCTTGAAAAGCCTCAAGACGGATTCTTTGAGAGAGTTGTATTCGACAAAAGATCATCGAAAAGATCCACTTTGAATTTTGAGGACACGTCAATTATTGGCCAAGATATCGCGTTTTTTTCTGACCTTTTCTTAAAAGTGTCAGATTTGTCTTGAACACCCTATGTAGCAGTATAAGTTCTTCTACTTTATAGTTGATTGGTTAGGGCGGCAGACATGTTGCTCGACTTCTGGTCGCATTGGATGTGACCAGTTGTTTGTGTTTTGAATCTCAACAAGGATACACTCTCTATGTCTAGTTACACTTGTGAGTTATAGACGACGAAACAGCTGTCTGCGGATGATTATATTTTATATGTGCGTGCGAGAATATGTGTGATATATGTAACGATTGGCGTCATTTATTTGGCGTCCAGTCGTGATTGCATACCGATCGATGGTTCTGATCTCGACAATCAGTCTAGCAGAAACTGGGCCATTTCGGTGACCTCTTATGTGTTGGGCCGAGGTCTTCGTGATGGGTAGCCCTAGGAGGTCCACCCTCCCAGACCTTGTCTCCCCTCTTGAGTAAGTTAATTGTTTACTGCCTGAGGCGGCCTGAACAGGAAATACCGACGGGGCTGCCCAGGAAATTTTTAAATTTTTTTGTGCTCCTCCTTTAGGGGTGCTGGCTTGACTCCCCACTTTCTGACCTTATGTCACATCTTCCTGCGGTGGGAAGGAAGTAAATACTGTGATAGCGGTAATATGAAAAATGATCCCCTCGGAATTGGAACAGATCCAATCTAAGGCAGCAGTTTTTATACCCACGAAGAGCTTTACATCCTTTTAGACAGAGTTTTATAACAATAATATATATTTTAATAAATAAATGTGTGTGTGAGAAACTCTGGCATCCCGGAATTTGAATTGTAAACATTCTTCTGGAACTACATTTGTTTGCTGTTTTGATATTTAACGACTTCACATACAGCATTCTTGGCTGTTTTTTTCTTGTTTTGTTTTTTAATTTTATTTCTTTCCTCCAGCTTTTCATTCATTTGTTTGTTGTTTTGATATTTAACGACTTCACATACGGCGTTCTCGGCTGTTTTTTCTTGTTTTGTTTTTTAATTTTTTTTTTTTCCTCCAGCTTTTCATTCATTTGTTTGTTTTGATATTTAACGACTTCACATACAGCGTTCTCGGCTGTTTTTTCTTGTTTTGTTTTTTAATTTTATTTCTTTCCTCCAGCTTTTTATTCATTTGTTTGTTGTTTTGATATTTAACGACTTCACATACAGCGTTCTCGGCTGTTTTTTCTTGTTTTGTTTTTTAATTTTATTTCTTTCCTCCAGCTTTTTATTCATTTGTTTGTTGTTTTGATATTTAACGACTTCACATACAGCGTTCTCGGCTGTTTTTTCTTGTTTTGTTTTTTAATTTTATTTCTTTCCTCTAGCTTTTTATTCATTTGTTTGTTGTTTTGATATTTAACGACTTCACATACAGCGTTCTCGGCTGTTTTTTCTTGTTTTGTTTTTTAATTTTATTTCTTTCCTCCAGCTTTTTATTCATTTGTTTGTTGTTTTGATATTTAACGACTTCACATACAGCGTTCTCGGCTGTTTTTTCTTGTTTTGTTTTTTAATTTTATTTCTTTCCTCCAGCTTTTTATTCATTTGTTTGTTGTTTTGATATTTAACGACTTCACATACGGCGTTCTCGGCTGTTTTTTTCTTGTTTTGTTTTTAAAATTTTTTTCTTTCCTTCAGCTTTTCATTCATTTGTTTGTTGTTTTGATATTTAACGACTTCACATACGGCGTTCTCGGCTGTTTTTTTCTTGTTTTGTTTTTAAAATTTTTTTCTTTCCTCCAGCTTTTCATTCATTTGTTTGTTGTTTTGATATTTAACGACTTCACATACAGCGTTCTCGGCTGTTTTTTCTTGTTTTGTTTTTTAATTTTATTTCTTTCCTCCAGCTTTTTATTCATTTGTTTGTTGTTTTGATATTTAACGACTTCACATACAGCGTTCTCGGCTGTTTTTTCTTGTTTTGTTTTTTAATTTTATTTCTTTCCTCTAGCTTTTTATTCATTTGTTTGTTGTTTTGATATTTAACGACTTCACATACAGCGTTCTCGGCTGTTTTTTCTTGTTTTGTTTTTTAATTTTATTTCTTTCCTCCAGCTTTTTATTCATTTGTTTGTTGTTTTGATATTTAACGACTTCACATACAGCGTTCTCGGCTGTTTTTTCTTGTTTTGTTTTTTAATTTTATTTCTTTCCTCCAGCTTTTTATTCATTTGTTTGTTGTTTTGATATTTAACGACTTCACATACGGCGTTCTCGGCTGTTTTTTTCTTGTTTTGTTTTTAAAATTTTTTTCTTTCCTCCAGCTTTTCATTCATTTGTTTGTTGTTTTGATATTTAACGACTTCACATACGGCGTTCTCGGCTGTTTTTTTTCTTGTTTTGTTTTTTAAATATTTTTTCTTTCCTCCAGCTTTTCATTCATTTGTTTGTTGTTTTGATATTTAACGACTTCACATACGGCATTCTCGGCTGTTTTTTTCTTGTTTTGTTTTTAAAATTTTATTTCTTTCCTCCAGCTTTTCATTCATTTGTTTGTTGTTTTGATATTTAACGACTTCACATACGGCGTTCTCGGCTGTTTTTTCTTGTTTTGTTTTTTAATTTTTTTTTTTTTCCTCCAGCTTTTCATTCATTTGTTTGTTGTTTTGATATTTCTCGACTTCACATACGGCGTTCTCGGCTGTTTTTTTTCTTGTTTCGTTTTTAAAATTTTTTTTCTTTCCTCCAGCTTTTCATTCATTTGTTTTTTGTCAGCTGACGATGATTCGACGAAGAATCAAAAGTGCTTGTGACACTTATGGAACATTATTTTTTTTGATTTTTACACAAGACAGATTGGGAAAATCGAAAAAAATGAAAAAAAGGCATAATAATCAAGCAACTGAATTCTGTTATTGTCTAACAATGTTTGCGTAAATGAACGAATGCTGCCTAAATACACACAATATATAAAGATATTGTATTAAACACAATAATAGATAAATGTAAGTGGATGTGTGTGTGTATATATATATAGGGTGGGCAAAAATAAGGGTCCAATTTTTAAAAATTCATAACTTTTTTATTTATTGATTTAAAAAAATTTTTTTTTTAGAATAAGTAAAGGACCCCTTCCGAAGCAAGCATGAGCCGTATTAGCCCTAAGGAACGTACCCTCATTTAGAAAACATTATTTTTGCTTAAAAAACTCAAAACAGTGTAAAAAACAATACTTTAGTTTTTGTAAGTTTTAAGAAGTGTTTTTCGGCTAAAATTTGTTTTGTTTATTTCAAAAAATCTCGGAAGGGTCAGTCTACACACACATAAAGTTTGGTGAGTTTAACTTTTATTTTGTGGAAGTTATTCAAATTCAAGTTATTCAAATTTAAAGATAGGACCCTTATTTTGGCCCACCCTGTATAAAGCAAAGTTGTCTGTATGTTTGTATGTATGTGTGTCACATCATCAGAGTTAAACTGTTGATCTAAGAGCCAAACTAACCACAGATTTGGAATGAGCACCTTCGATCCGATGCCCTTATCGACGTCAGAAGTTCTTTAACCCTTTTTAAAACTCATTATTCAAAATGAAATATAAAAATAACATCAAAAATAAATGTTTTGAGAGTTTTAGCGTTTCTTTTCCAAGCAGACCGAACAAACATACTTCTAAACTTTTTCACTACCAGTAAGAAAAATAAATAAACATTAAAAAAAAATGAATCAAGATTTATTTTTAGTCAAATTATTATATGAATTTATATATTAAAATATAAACACATACGTAGACACAGATACATAAATATATGGTGATTGACACTTCTTTACAGAAGAAGGCCATTCCTAAAGTGTTACAATGTCCGCTGGTGGGAAGGCGGACAACTCAGCAGGCCCGACATATATTTACAAGTATTGCTACAGACAAGGCTACTGGTTTCCGTTTGTACATAGCTACATACACTGTTTGATACTTTTTTAGTTGGCTCCTACCATTGGATCTCATGTAGGGATATCTGTACATGTAGATGGCCATGCTGTGCACTTGTACGACACGTAGACCACACTCTCCTTCTACAAAGTCTGGTTTTAGTGACAAGCCGGCAGTTTATTGACTTGCACTTTTCAAGTCATCTTTGGAACACATTGTCTCGAGACTGCCTCCCTGCACACTACAACATGAGCCAAGATGACTTGAAAGACAATGTAGAGCGCAGGTTTTATATCAGAGTTCTGGTTTCCTAAATGGATTATCTAACAAAATCTACGGGTCCATCTCACCGAGTGAGGTAGCATCGCGTCTCTATACTATACTGTCCCCGTTGATTAAAAAAAAAACTAAAAATAATTTTTAAAAAACTTCATTTTTAGGTGCGACTAGAACTGTGAAGCAAATGGCCTTTGAAATAGCGGATAAAAGTTTGAAAGACAGATTAAACTGTAAAAAAAATTGTAACATTTTAACAGTAAACATTAAGGTGAGCTTCAAGAAAAAAAAAGAAAAATGTGTTTATATATGTATAATAAATGACTTGCTGCCGAAATACACACACACACACACACATATATATATATATATATAAGTCTGACTTATATTTGCTCTGTTGTCACTAATTGACAATCATCGAGCTGAATCTTTTAAGGAGACTGCAAAGTAAAAGGGCACTGATAGTATATGCTAATACATATATTGTCATTAATAATTTATTTATATATATATATATATATATATATATATAAGAAAAGGAATACATTTAAATAATAAAAAAAGAAGTTACTTCATGTCATTTTGTATGAGACTACTAGATAATATGATCCATTCAACGGTCCCGAATAATCTATATGTAGTCAGGAAGGTGGGAACTAGGCGAAAAACGTAAAATATGGACCGTTCTGATGTTTCAGTGATCGCAATTTTAAAATGAAAATCGTTGGAAACAGTTATTACATATACATAAACATATACATACACAGGTATATTAATATAGTTGTAGCTATATAAGAGAAAAGTGCTCAATATGGGTGATAGAGCATGTGTAGATCTAAGTCTGGAGACCTGTAACCAACAACGTACGATTACTGGCAGTTTATTGACTTGCACTTTTCAAGTCATCTTTGGAACACATTGTCACGAGACTGCCTCCCTGCACACTACAACATGATCGTCTTCTTAAGTAATCAAATTTTACCAATTTCCATTAATCGTTTTCAATCCTCTCATGGTATTGCTCATCATCCAACTGACAATCTCATTAACCCTTATCCTCGAGTGGCTTTTAGCCTTGGTAAGTGGCGACTCATTAGTATGTAAACTGAAGAGCTTCTGAAGAACGCAAGGCAAGAAACTGCCAGTTGCAACGAGCTGTTGATTTTGTCGCGAAACTTAGACCCATGTGTGTGTGTGTGTGTGTGTGTGTATATTGTCATACAGACACTTATAGACACACAAATACATACAGACGCATGCTGCATACACGCAATGTGATCCTTTTGTTCGGAATGTTATTACATCATTATTCATTCTTTTTTATAAACAAAGTGTTTAATTAAGTTTCAGGTGAGAACAAGAGCTGCTGCTGCTGATCAAATGTGTAGACATGTTTTGCTAAGACTTTTCTTTTTCTTTTGAATCTATGTTTTGAACATATATTTTTAACATTAAACATTGAGAGGAAATTTTTTTTTTTTAATTTTTTTTTTTAAATCAGTAAAATGATAATTACCTTTTTCAACTTTTTCAGTTTTGGGAATCGAAAACAGAGAAGGAATTTGTCCAGCATCGTTAAGGTGCTGCGAGTGTCCCTGACTCCGAGGTAGGCAATAATATTATAAACCTATATATAGTATATCCAAATCCAGAATACTATATTAAAATATATTTTGGGAGAAATTTCCAGTATATATTTCAATAGCACAGATATATATATATATATATATATATATATATATATATATATATATATATATATATATATATATTATGTACTATTCTTCTGATGTTGTATTCCTTCAAGATCAGCTCCAGGAATGAATGTCCAAATAGAAATAAAATCTTTCAAGAATCACCAAATGCAATTCTTCGGACCAGTTCAACTTGTAGAGAATTGTTTTGGAATTCGGTTTTGGAATCCTGATATTTGCAGGAATTTATGAATAAAACTCCACCTTTGCCATACTGTGTCAGCGCCCCAAAAAGATGTTGCTAATGACACAGACAGGTTTCCCCTTCCCTGTTAACACGCCTCTTCTAAGGAAGGGTCGGGGGGGGGGGGAATGCATGTGAGTGAGTTTTGTCATTTGTGTTTAATTTTTTTAAACTTTTTTTTTATTTTTTTAAATAGGCTGTCTCCAATCTGAGACTGCCTCGATGTTCGCATTCAAGTTACACAGTTCTGTTAATTGTTGTTGTTTATTGTAGAAAGAAAGGAAGGAAAAAACAACCCAATATCAGGAAGATCGATAGATAGATAGAGAGGTTACTATAGGAATAGAGGGTGATAGAAAGAGAGAGATTGATAGATGGCATAAAGAGAAAAGAGCGTGCTAAAGAGAAATAAAGAGTGATAGAAAGGTAGAGAGATATAGCACTTAACTAACGGTGATAGAGAGAAGAGAGTGAAAAGAAAAGGGGGGGAGAGAGAAGAAAGGGGAAAGAAAAGAGAAGAGGACAAAGAAAGGAGAAAGAGAAAAGACGACAAAGAGAAAAGAGAAGAGGAGAAAGAGAAAGAGAGAAGAAAGAGAAAGAGAAGAAGGAGAAAGAGAGGAGGAGAAGGAGAAAGAGAGGAGGAGAAGGAGAAAGAGAGGAGGAGAAGGAGAAAGAGAGGAAAAGGAGAAAGAGAGGAGAAGGAGAGAGAGGAGAAGGAGAGAGAGAGAGGAGAAGGAGAGAGAGAGAGGAGAAGGAGAAATAGAGGAGAAGGAGGAGAAAGAGGAGGAGGAAGAGGAGAAAGAGAGGAGAAGGAGGAGAAAGAGAGGAGGAAGAGATAGAGAGGAGAAGGAAGAGAAAGAGAGGAGAAGGAAGAGAAAGAGAGGAGGAGGAGGAGAAAGAGAGGAGGAGGAGGAGAAAGAGAGGAGGAGAAAGAGAGGAGAAGAAGGAGAAAGAGGAGGAGGGGAAGAGAGAGAGCGAAGGGGAAGAGAGAGAGAGAAGGGAAAGAGAGAGCGAAGGGGAAGAGAGAGAGAGAAGGGGGAGAGAGAGAAGGGGAAGAGAGAGAGAGAAGGGGGAGAGAGAGAAGGGGAAGAGAGAGAGAAGGGGAAGAGAGAGAGAAGGGGAAGAGAGAGAGAAGGGGAAGAGAGAGAGAGAAGGAGAAGAGAGAGAAGGAGAAGAGAGAGGGAGAAGAGAGAGAGAGAGAGAGAAGGAGAAGAGAGAGAGAGAGAGAAGGAGAAGAGAGAGAGAGAGAGAGAAGGAGAAGAGAGAGAGAAGGAGAAGAGAGAGAGAGAGAAGGAGAAGAGAGAGAAGGAGGAGAGAGAGAGAGAAGGAGAAGAGAGAGAGAGAAGGAGGAGAGAGAGAGAGAGAGAGAGAGAGAGAGAGAGAGAGAGAGAAGAGAGAGCTAATATATTATTTTTAATTGTATTAGTTTTTGAATGATGGAAACAAAAAAAAAATATGAGAGAGAGAGTGGGGCAGACGGAGACAGAAGGAGAGAGATGCAGACACTGTGTTTACAGGCACGCGGTGTGGGAGATTTGGAGGAGAAGACAAGATTTCTGTCATAATTAAAGTCCTTTGACTTTCTTGCAATTATCAATTGTGTGGAATTGAATTGTTCCAGACGATCTGAATGAAAGAGAGGCTCCATCACAATTGCAAAAAAAAAATAAATAAATCTAAAAGTGAGAATTGAAAAGACTGACAAATATTTTCAATAAAAATAAAAAGACAAACATTTTTGACGAGAAAAAAATGATAAAAGTATATTTGAATAATCAAGGCAAAAGTACAATGGATGATGGCTCTTTTATATTTAAACACCCCCAGCATGCATAAATACTATGCATTATGAGTAAAAATAATGTATATGATATATCTTTGAATTTGAAATTCTATTGATTTGTGTAATTTAAAGAAGAGTCGACCAAGGGAGGTAACTCTGATTAAAGTAGGGTTACTGGAACTCCTAAATCACTAAAATCTTGTTATTTTAACCCCCTTTTTTGTTAAATTAAAGTCATATATATTTATTAGAAAATAATATTTTTTCTTTGTGGTATGGAACGACCATCTCCCAACCATTCGGCAGATTTAGAAATGGCTTTAAAATGGTCAGCTGTTAACAACCAATAAACAGTTTTGGACCAACTGGCAGTTCATATTAGAGGTGTGACTCATCCTTCTTCTTCTTTCGTTTTCTTCACAGCATCTCGTTGTTAGTTCACCAGCTCGGTTGAGAAAAGCCATGATAATGTTTTGTTGTCTAGTACAGCTATGCTGGCTTCGCCGTTGGGTGGTCGATATTTAAGGCATGACTCGATGATGTGGTCTACTGTCTGTTCAGAGTGACCACAGTCGCAGACAGCCGAGTCCCTGAGTCCCCATCCTTTCATGGTCGCGGCGAAACGGCCGACACCTGTCCTGAGGCGGTTCAGCATTGTCCACTGCCGGCGAGGGAGGTCCATGCCTGGTAGGTTATCCGGGTCCTCCACAAATCTGTGCAACCTTGATTTATCTGCTGCCTGCCATTCCTCTGTCCAGCGACGTTTCAGCCAGATGTGTCTCCATGAAATGCACCAGATGCCCATTGTAAAAGAATGGACTATGGTAGGTGTTAGGCACCTGAAAACCTGGCTGATTGACTCAGTGAAGACTGTTGATCTTGATTGGTAACTCACTTAGAGATTGTGTCTCAATAAAACACACAGACTCATGATCTGTAACAGGTTGGCGTTAAGAAAGGAATCCAGCTGTAAAACCCTACTTTAATTCTAACTATTATTGTACCGAAATGTCAAAGATTTTCAATAAACTGTAATGATACACGTTCTGTCTCTGTTTTAATATATGTCCCATCGCCGTAATGTTGCATCCTTGTTTTTTTTTGTTTTTTTTTAACATAGTTCACCCCAAACAAGGCAGGACGCCACTGTAGACGTAAGGGGCTACTGAGAAAAAAGAAGAGGGGAGAAGGTAGGGGGCAGTCAACCTAGATTGGGATCTGCGCAGCGAGATGACTGTTTACATTAGTTTTAAATTTCTGCATGTCTGTACTGTCGGGGAAACAGGGGGTTGGGAGGGAGTTCCAGAGGCCAGCAGCACGAGGAAAGAAGCTATTTGAGTAGAAGGCTCTCCAATATCTGGGGACCTCCACAGTGAATGAATGAGATTTAGTTGTAGTCGAGTTAGTCTAGTGAATTTACGTCGAGGGGGCACCAGAGTAGCCAGTTCATCGGAGCATAATCCATTGAAGTATTTGTAAAACAAGCACAAGGATGCTACATTGCGGCGATGGGACAGGGACTGGAGCTTGGTTAACAGTGAGGGACCTATTAGGTTGCCGACTCTTTTTTGGACCTTGTCAAGGAGGGAGAGACTAGTAGATGATGCACCAGTCCAGATTGTGCTTGTTTTGCAAGTACTTCAATGGAATATGCTCCGATGAACTTGCTGCACTGGTGCTCCCTTAACGTAAATACACTCTACCAACCCGACAATCAGTTAAATCCCATCCATTCACTGTGGAGGTCCCAAGATGTCGGAAAGCCTTCTATTCCAATAGCTTCTTTCCTCGAGCTGCCGACGTTTGGAACCCCCTTCCTGCTCCCCTGACTGTACCAACATGCAGAAGTTTAAGACTAATTTGAACAAGCATCTCGCTGAACAGCTCCCAATTTAGGATGATCCCCCCCCCCCCAACTTTCACCCTAATTCTCAGTAGCCCCTTACGTCTACAATGGCAACTTGCCTTGTTTGGGGTGAACTAAGTTAAAATTATATATATATATATATATATATATATATATAATATTTATAAATAAATATTAATTATTTATTATATATATATATATATATATAATGCAAGGGAGGTAATTCAGTATATAATATAAGAAGCAAACTATTCAAATTATTATATAAAAAGTGAGAATTGTTTGTGGTCGCTCGACATACAGTAGCAATAAACGACTATCAAGATAAAACTAATTTCAATGAGTATGATGTAAATAGTCTACTGTTGAAAGGAAAATAGATTTCATTCCAATATTTAACGGAAAGGGTACTCTAGTCTACATAATAATGTCCTTGTCCTTGCGTTAGTACAACCGTTATCACCTCTTACCCCTATTTGAAATCATGGACTTGCTCAAATGCAAAAAAAAAAAAAGAAAAAAAAAAGATTAGTAATTTAATATTTTTCTGATGTCACTTAAGTTTTTCTTTTTAGTAAATTTTCATGCAAAAATTCATTTCACTCAATAATATCCGAGAATAAATTGGTGATGTAGATAGTTCATTGCTCGAATGTAAATTAATTTTATTGTAATATAAAAAGACATTCACAACAAAAACTCGTCTAGCTACAACCCCTGTCAAGAAATTCCCGTTCTCATTCTGTGTACCTACAACTAAGCGGAACTTCCATGAACAAAGTTCCTTTCCTAGAACTGCCCATCCGTGGAACACAATACCATAGGGCTACTTCCTGGCTGACTACAATATTGCCGTTTTCAAGTTCAATGTAAACAAATTCTTGTTGAGCCGTCCTCTTAAATAATCAATTACTGACCAGTTACAACCATCGTTACTAATCCCCTCGATGTTTCACCGGCCACCGGTAAAACTCATTAACCCTTATCCTCGAGTGGCATTTGAGCCTTGATAAGTGGTGAATCGTTTGGAAAAATAAAATAAAATGCTGCCTAGTTTAGAACAGCTTACTGGATTTGTTCGAAAAATGTAACATTTCTATCCGTCATTTTTGATGGAACGATTACTCTAGTAATATGAGAATATTCATAAAAATATTTATCCTCCACTCTATAATTAAGACCAGTGACTATTTATTTGTGTATAAATATATATAAATCCCTCCCATCACAAAAACGTTACCGAGTAAAAAACGTGTTTTTTTCTAGCCTCCAGACGAAACCATTTAACATGGTGAGAGGAAGTGAGAAAATAAATAGAAAGCATGCAATCCCTGCTGTTTGAAATGTACTTGGAAAGAAATCCTTCACTCTAAAGAAAAAGTCAACGGTTATTTATATATGAAAAATGAAATTACTGACCTAATTCTATAATTTTATATGAATATTAATGCAAATGCTGGGGAAGCATAATTTTATTTTTTCCGTCATTTTATATATATATATATATATATATATATATATATACGGACCAGACAGTAAACGCACACACATGATACTGCAATATGTGTTCGGGTAGCTAGATTCTAAAACATTCAATCGAATTCACCATTTTCAAAAACTCTGTTCACACTTCATTGAAGGCTTGAGGAAGGAAAAGGTTTTCTGAAAATAATTTTAAAGCATCCTAATGAAAAAAGAAATTGGGATTTACCTTGCTTTAAATTTGTCAAAACCACTCAGAATGAAACAGTAAGTTACATTTATTTTTTTTCACTCACTTGGGTGCTTATAATTTTCCATCGACTGATTATATATATATATATATACACACACAATTATTTATAAATAATATTTTGAAATTCATCCATATACACATGTGTTTTATGCCAAATCTGCAATCATCAGTATGGGAGGAGACAATCCCTGCCAGTTACACGTTTCGAACCTCAATACGAAAGTCATATTTGAATCAGTAGTCGGAGTGTGTACCGATGTGTCAACCACGCATTGCCTAGAGTAAATTATAGTCTAAATGGCAAATTCAGCGGCCATATCAGAAAGTCGTCAGAAGAACTCAATAGGCGGGGCCTAGAGCATCGCATTACGCTATAAATAATGGCTTGTTGTTAACTAACTTCATGTTTTCAATCTAGCGAGAGCTTTGAACAATTATATATAAATAATATTTTCAAATTAACCCATATATACATGTGTTTCATGCCAAACCTGCAATCATCAGTATGGGAGGAGACAATCCATGTTGGTCACACAGTTCGAACCCCGATACGAAAGTCATATTTGACTCAGTAGTATACTGACTAGTAGTGACATATATATATATATATATATATATATATAATGTAGGTATTTCATGTATCCACATAAAATTTTATAAGGAGATATAAATTTTTATGTATCAATTTTCAGTATTTACTTCGACAGTGCTCGATACGTAAGTAGAGCTAGGTAGTAACCTATGAAAATATATTTATGGCAATTAAGCTACACAGAGGCTCCCGCGTTTCATCCCCGGGGGGGGGGGATCTTCAGGCTAAAATGCATGGAGTTATTTTTGTCGGGTGTTTTTATATACACGGCTAGCTAGTTAACCAATCAGATTCTTTGTTGTTGTCTCAGCCAATCATTGGCCTCCCACGAACAAAGGTTTTGTTAGTGTTACTTCCTATATCCTGTTCTATTGTTCTGTTTTCTATTTATATATATATATATATATATATATATATATATATATAGACATTCTTTTTCAGACAAAATATACATACAAATACGTCCATGTGAAGGAAATTTGGTATTGTCAATAGTGTCTGACATCATTTTCAACCAAACAAGCCATCTTAACGTAGGTCGTAGTACGGTCACCAAAAACTTGATTTCTAACTTGCACCAATTCTTTAGCAATAAATTTCAAATAATAAGCACTAAATAACTTGAAATTTTTTTAGATACAAATTCACGCAAATATATCTAATGCTGGAGTAGCAATCAATATACCAATTTTCAGATGCTCAACCTTTGTCGTTTCGAAGATATTTACATTTGTACAAAGTATGCAAAATAAAAATGCAACTTAAGTGTTACAGAAAAATGACACTTAAAAAAATTTTTTAAAATAACTTCAAATCAAATTTTATGCTCATATCCAGAAATAATGCCATAATCAACACACTAATTTTAACAATCTCAACACTTTGACTTAGTTTAATTAAAAAGAAAAAAAACTAACTTCAAAGTTTTGGAGTATATTCAACCCAAATTTTAAGCATATATCCAGGGCTAGTGCCGCAATCAACACACATTTTCAGACGCTAAGCCTTTGTAATTTCAAAGATATTTACATTTATACAAAAAAGAAAAAGGAATTTCCAGTGCTTCTTATGAGCCATTCTTTAAAACAAATTCCTCAAAAGTGGTGGCAGTTAGAAATCATGTTTATTGTATCAGTACTCACCATTGACCAATACCCAACTTTATTTTGCCATTGAGACATACAGAACCACTGTGATTAGGGGCCAAATAGATAAGGGACATTCGAGGTGAGGAGTTGTGTAGCAAAATATTTGTTCACATTACATACAAATTTCTGCATGTTGATACAGTCGGAGAAACTGAGAACAAGGAGGGAATTCCAAAGGCAAGCGGTTCAAGGAGAGAAGCTATCAATAGTAGAAAGTTTTCCGGTATCTGGCAACCTCTACAGTGAAGGGGTGGGATTTTGCTGATAGTCTGGTTAATCGAGGATATTTCGGCGATCTTTATATTCAAACTAGGTGTATGTAACCGGCGTTACCAGGGATTCTTTACTTTCCATTTAAAAATTTTTTTTTTTAAATATGATTTAAAAAAAAAAAAAAAAACCAAAAAAACGGGATTTTGCAAGTTAAATTTATTTATTACGGTATCGTTTGTTCACAATTTATAAATTGAACCAAATTATTATACAACTCGGTAATCATGTAGTTTCTCGACCCATGCAACTTCATCGGAAAGACGACACGCAGCAACTCAAAAATTGTATTCTTCTTTTAAAGACTATGACATACCGAACACACTGGCGCCAAAAATGAATTTAGTATCACATATGAATTAGAAAAAAACAAAACAAAACAAAAAAACCCACTTTAAATCAGTAAATTAGCCGACACAAATCATTCCTCCTGGCAACGGCTGCTCTCCAAGTCAACTGATCCAAAAACTTGGAACGGAGTCTAGTTAAGACAAAGCGGAATAAAATTGATTTTTATATATTGCAAAATTAAGGAATTATGTTGTAGAACTATTTCTATAAATATGTTAATCATTTTAAATAAATTATTTTCATATAATCCACTAAAAGACTTTACTTCTTTTTGCTCGTCTTAACCAGTCTCTGTTCCAAGCCTTTAGAGCAGGGGCGGGCAACCTCCAGCCCGCGGACCACATCCGGCCCACGAAGGCTTAGTGTCCGGCCCGCCGCCCTGCTATACTTTATTATTGCAATCCGTTCACTGAGTCACCTTTAGCTCTGCACGCTTCCGCTCTATCCTCTAGGTCAGGGACGGGTAACCTTTTCAGAGTGAGGGCCAGATGAGACTTTTGGAAGGAGATCGCGGGCCGGAGTGAAAAACGAAATCTCAGAATTACTATATTTTATTTACATGAATAAATTGTACAAAAATTGCATTGAACACTCTACAAATCTGATATTTTTTCCCAGGAGACATGTGATGTTATAAAAGGCGCCGACGAAGAGCCATTTTGGAATCATAAAAACTAATGACGGGGGAAGTAGCAAGTTGATCCAGCATTCGTTTTGACACACCTCACATAAGTTCTATGTTTCATGCCCTAACCTCGTCTCTCGTTTCCTCTTTGCCTATTTTTATCTCATGCCAAGGATTTGAAATTAATAGTTAAAGAAAAATGAAATATACATGCATCATCGCTCGCTGATATTTATACATTTTCATCCCACTGTAAATCTTAATTGAAACCTACTTTTACGTCTATGTCACAAAATGATATGAATTTTACTGGGAGATCCGTGGACCGGATTGCAATAATAAAGCATAGCAGAGTGGTGTGCCGGACGCTAAGCCTTCGCGGGCCAGATGTGGCCCGCGGGCCGGGGGTTGCCCGCCCCTGCTCTAGATCAACTGACTCAGAGAACGGCCATTGCCAAGAAGAATGGCTGTGTCAGCCAATTTAAGTGTTCCTCTTCTCACCTCAAACGCAATACCAACACATTCAGCCATTGCACATCGTCCCTCTGACAAAACTACATGGGTCGGGAAACTACATGATTACCTAAAAACTAAACTAACTTTGTTGAATGTAGATAACTCCCAAAACCTTCAATCCTCCAACACATAAGAATCTGCCAGAAATTACATTCTATTCGACAGTTTAAATGCTTCTAAATCTTTTTTCTTACATATGTACATATTTGATATTCAAAGGCAGTTGAAAATCAACCTACCAGTTGGAGAATGTGGCTTTCAGGGTAGAGCTAAGTTAACTCTTTGATTAAGATGGAAAATAAGGGAGAGAAAAAGGTTTCCTATTCTTTCTTCTTCATCACTTTCTTCCGTATCATGTGTCACACTAATACTACTCCCAACTCATCCTTTGGGAATGTGACACCCCTGCTCCCCTCTCCTCTAGAGAGATGTTTGGAAATAAAGGAGGGAGGGGGGCGTCATTGGTGAGAGGAGAGTTGGAAGGAATTAGTGGTCCATGCAATTTGATATGGAACATTTTACATTTAAGTTTGTCTGCTATTATTTTCTTTTTCAGTAAGGGTTTTGGGGAAAAAGACAGGTTGAGAGGGAGCGGGATTGACTTATGCTGAAAAAGAGAATCTTAAAAAAAAAAAAAAGAAAAAAAAAAAGGGGGGGGATGAGATTTCTCAATGAAATTGCTCGGTCTTATTTTTCTAAATTAAAAATAAAAATATTTATCCTTCAATTTCTAAGCGCAAAGTGACTAATATGAAGTGAGATACAAACTCTCCCCCCCCCCCCTACCCCCCACCCCGTGTCTCTGAAAAATGGTATAAATGGAAACAACTTCTATGGAAATTCATTTACCTTTTTTTCACATTCAAGCAAGAGGGGAGGGAGTGTCATTTTTTTTTTTTTTTTTAAATAATGATTCACATCTGTTGTCGTTTTGACATTAATCTCAGTTTTAATGTGAGTAGTGACAGTGTATGGCAAATAAAACTCTTTAACCAAAACTGGTAAAGCGGGTTCAAATCTGAGGAAAGGTACTAAAGTTAGAGATAAACAAAATTTCCATGAACGAAGTTTCTTTCCAAGAACTTATCTGTCGAACACATTACCACGGGACTGCTTCCCTGCAGACTAAAACAGAGTCATCTACAAATCCAATGCATTAATACTTGTCATAAACCGTCAGCATAAGCAATACATTTTTGTTTATTCCATTCACCAGTTTCAATCCTCTCATAATATTCTTCATCATCTCAACTGACAAGCCATTTCATTTCTTTAACCCTTATCCTTGAGTGACTTTTGGCCTTGATAAGTGGTGACTTATTAGTAAAAAGAATCCACACTGTATACAATGACTTAAATCATCATCATCATCATCGGTTTAACGTCCGTTCTACATGCTGGCATGTGTTGGATGGCTTTTAGAAATTGACTTCTAAACTAATCTATCTCTGGCCAAGTTTTTATTTATCCCTCTTTCTCTCAAATCCATCGTTATCACTTCCTCCCATGTTTTCCTTGCCCTTCCCCCTCTGAACTGATCCTGTTACCTCAACTGTTCTACATCTACCAACCCAAGAACTCTCATCCATTCTTCCAGCATAGCTATACCATCGAAGTCTACCGTTCTGTTTAACTAGATTAAAAAAGACAAAATATTTTCGTTTGATCGGTGGCCGTGTGGATAAGAGTTCACCTTCAGTTTCAATATTTCATGCCATATTTCAGGGTTCGAATCTAACACTAAACAATTTTGGCTATAGCGTTTCAGTTATCGATAATCATCATAAACTTGATTAATACACTTCTTCATCATCATCATATTTAGTTTAACGTCCGTTTTACATGCTGGCATGTGTTGGACGGTTTAAAAAAAAATTAACTTCTAAACTAACCTATCTCTTGCCAGGTCTTTATTTATCGCTCTTTCTCTCAAGTCCATTTCCTCCCATATTCTTTAACTGTTCTACATCTAGTGACCTAAGAACTCTTATCTATTCTTTCAACGTGGCCATACCATCAAAGTCTCCTTTTCTGCACATATCTACTTATACTGTTCAGATTTAATTTTCCTCCAAGGTCATCAGGTCTAAGTCCATCTTTCAGACTCACATTACACATCCATCATATACTTATATCATTTCTCTCCATGCAATGTCCACAACCCATATTGGCCAGGTTTTTCTTCTATACATCAATACGTTGCATACAAATCCCTGATAGACTTTTCCCTTGGTTAATAGTGGTAACACTCTGCTAGTTAGTAATGACAGAAGTTTCTTGAACTTACTCCATCCACTCCTAACCCTTGCATTAATACTAGCACTAGCTCTTCTCTGAACTCCAATTGTATAACCAAGATAAAAAAAACTTCCGAAATGGATTTTAAATCCAACTGCATATTTTTAAAGTAAACATTGCTTTTTCAAGGATATCAGTTTATTCAATATCATAATTGTCTATGCCAGACAAGAAATGAAGTAACGCGTTTAGTCTAAAAATATACTGTCGAATTTGAAACCCATTATTTAATGTTTTTTTTTTATAAAGGATATTTTTAAATACCTTTTATTCTTGTCACAAATAAGAACGATTAATTTTTCAAGTGTTAGAGTTTGGGGTATGGTTGCAGAGTTGAAAAGTATATGGTCCGACTCCTAGAATTCCCGAGACATCCGATTCCGACTCCTAGAATTCCCGAGACGTCCGATTCCGACTCCTAGAATTCCCGAGATGTCCGATTCCGACTCCTAGAATTCCCAAAACGTCCGATTCCGACTCCTAGAATTCCCAAAACGTCCGATTCCGACTCCTAGAATTCCCAAAACATCCGATTACGACTCCTAGAATTCCCAAAACATCCGATTCCGACTCCTAGAATTCCCAAAACATCCGATTCCGACTCCTAGAATTCAAAAAACATCCGATTCCGACTCCTAGAATTCCAAAAAACATCCGATTCCGACTCCTAGAATTCCAAAAAACATCCGATTCCGACTCCTAGAATTCCAAAAAACATCCGATTCCGACTCCTAGAATTAAAAAAACATCCGATTCCGACTCCTAGAATTCCAAAAATATCCGATTCCGACTCCTAGAATTCCAAAAAACATCCGATTCCGACTCCTAGAATTCCAAAAACATCCAATTCCGACTCCTAGAATTCCAAAAACATCCAATTCCGACTCATAAAGTCTTCTAATATTCACACAGAATTCGGAGAAATAAATATCTGACCCTAACCCTGCGGATTCTAAAGAGTTTGACTCCCTCCAAAACTCCAGACTCTGTGACCCTGGTTGGGGGTAAGGATCTGTCTCTTAAATTTTTGCAAATGATTGATTTCGAAAACAAATCTAAGACAAACAAATCAGTGGGGAGAGAAAGTAGAAATTTGTTCAGAGATATCTTTCCTTCCGACATACGTTCCAATTTACAGAATTCAAATAAATGAAGTCTTTTATTATTCTTTTAGTTGAAACAAAGAATCTTTTCCTTCTTGTCTTTTTCTCTGGATTCTTGTATTTTCTTGATTTCCAATCATTTTCCAATCATCTTAAAGTGACAAAGAACCAATTCCACCATTGTTGCTCCCCTACTAATTATCTTTTTTCCATAATAATAGCCCTTGTGCCTCTGTATATTTATTTATATGTTAGTAATTTTTGCTAACAGTCACTTCACCAAAGAAAGCTTGCCTTACCCCTTCCCACTCACCAATTTACAATTCCCTATTTTTTTTCTTTCCATCAAACTCATCAAGTAAATATAAAGTCTGTTTAGATGATGAAGTCGGAGTTTTAGAATGACGAACTTGGAAGAGTAATACGTCTGGCCGAATCTGACTGAAATAGAAATGTTACATAAGCAAAAAGGGATCACCATTATTCCACGAAATAATAATGACTCCACAACTAAATAGATATGCAGTTTTATTTGCAAGAACACACAAACAAAATGAACATTGTACAATGGGTTGATTAATGTTGTCAATTGTTGTTTTTAGCTTTGCAGAACATGATTGAGTTTTGAAAAGAGAAAGGAAAAAAAACCAAAAACATCAACGTTTGATGCATTTTGGGTTAGGAAGCCAATATTTTCAGACAGCCTGATCTGGTAGCACCAGTAAGCAGACGATTTCACCACTGTTATTCGATAGGAATATTTAGATGCGGATGTGTAAAAATAGTTTTAAAAACGGTATTTTCCACATAAGGTTATATTAAGCAGAGAAGCGGAAAATTCCATCAAAAGTTAAAGATTAGGCTGGCCTTTCGGCCAAGATAAAAGTGTAGTAGCAGTTCCGATGGATACTATACCCTATAGAGCGGTGTCGTCTTGGCCTTCAGGTCTTGATTCCGCCGGTTTGTAGGTTTGTCCTGTGCAGTTCTAGGAGGTCCACCCTCCCAGGCTTTGCCTCCCCTCTTTTGGGAGGAGTAAGTTTATTGCTTACTGCCTGAGGCGCCCCTACCGGGGAATGCCGACGGGGCTGCCCAGGCATTTTTTGTAGGCCAGAGTGCTCACATTTTCGGGCGCTGGCTTTTCAAATCCCACTTTCCGACCTTGTGTCACAGCTTACCGCTGTGGGAGGTAGATAAATAACTAGGCTATGTACCCGGATATGACGTCATATACAGGAAGTCCGAAATTACAGGTGGCGAAGAGGATAGCAAAGTCTTTCTCTTTGGCCGGTGAACTGATTGGGTTTGGACGTCTTTTTCGAAATTCTGCTTTTGCCCCCTTTTCTACTCGGGGAGCGGGCGATAGGTAGTTTAAGTTACGCACGTGTAACTCTACAATGCTGTAGAAAAAGGAAACATCAAAGAGCATGTTGTTGTTGTTGTTGGCGCGTTGTTTTGTTTTTCTGTTACATTGTTACAACAACAAGAGAAGAAGAGAGAGAAAAATTCAGTTTTTGCTGCTATATCTCCACTAAGACGACCACCACCGCTACCACTATTGAGAGACGTCACCATCCATTGAGCTGTCTACTTACAACATATAAACCTCTATATAAGTTCACACTAACAGGCAATTATACTTTTATAAGCACGTTAGCTGCTTTGCAAAGTTAGTTCCTTGAAATACTTGAAACATTAATTTAAACTAATAAACATTTTATTCATAATTATGTTGACAGCACGAAACAAAATCTTTCTCATTATATTTCAATACAAATACAAGGTCGGGAAAGTGGGATTTGAAAAGCCAGCGCCCAAGAAGATGAGCACTCTGGCCTACAAAAAATGCCTGCGCAGCCCCGTCACACATTCCCCGGTAGGGGCGCCTCAGGCAGTAAACGATAAACTTACTCCACCCTAAAGAGGGGAGGCAAAGCCTGGGAGGATGGACCTCCTAGAACTGCACAGGACAAACCCACAGACCGGCGGAATCAAGACCCGAACACCAAGACGATACCGGTCTATAGGGTGTAGTATCCATCGGAACAGATACCACACTTTGATCTTGCCCAAAAGGCTGAGAAATACAGCTAAACAAAACTATTTGTTATATTAAAATCAAAACAATCATTACATTAAAAAAAGAATAACAAATAATAGTTAATTAATAAAATGTCCTTTTTAAAAATCAATAATGAATAAATTAATTAATAAAACGTCCTTTTTAAAAACCATCTTGGTCTTCGACAGATTTGTGTTTCAACCAATCGCCGTGGAGATGAGTGGAGCAATAGGCCCGGTGATGCAAAAATTCCTCAACAGCCTTGGTCTGTTAATGATGCTTCAAACCGGAGACCATTGTGAATTGACTTGGCTTTACAAGCGTCTCTCCATCACCATTATTCGTAGAAACAACTTGAGCCTGCTCTCGGCCTGCCAAACAGCAAGACATCTGATGAAACTTCCTGATATTTGCATATTGGCTTTGAAAAAGGACATTTCATTTTTTTTGTTTGTATTTATCTACCTCCCACAGCGGTAAGATGTGACACAAGGTCGGGAAAGTGGGCTTGCAAAGTCAGTGCTCTAGAGGAAGAAAAAATGCCTGGGCAGCTCTATCGGCATTCCCCAGTAGGGCGCCTCAGACGATTAGTAATAAACTAACCACTTCTCAAAGGGTGAGAAGGTAAAGCCTGGGAGGGTGGACCTCTTAGAACTGCACAGGATAATACCTCAGACCGACGGAATCAAGGCTCGAAGGCCAAGATGATACCGGTCTATAGGGTGTAGTATCCATTGGAACAGATACCACACTCTGATCTTAGCCAAAAGGCCAAACATTTTATTAATTAAATAAATTTTTTTTAAATATGCAAATTAGTTAACCTTGCGACTAATACCGCATATACATAAGCAGTATACAAAAAAAAATGGTGTGTCTAATGTGTAAAGTTGAAGTAACTTGAAATAGGGCGTTTTGACTTAATGGACCCAACTTTCACATTTATTCATTTAGATATACCTCCATTCACCTTTTTTGTTCCCTCCTATGAACTTCATGTCTTTTTGTTTTGGTCAACAGCAAACGGTGTTCTGTCAGATTTAGTTCCTGATACTTCCTGTTTTGGGTCGCTTACTCTTCTGGTTTACCAAGTTTTGTACTAATTTTTATTCATTAATTCATTTATGAAATTGTTAGCTGAAAGTACAGAATAGTTAACGAAGACCCGCCCTCCCCAAGATTTACGGACTATGCTGAGGTAATAACGTTATTATTTAGAAAGCCATTGTTAACATGGGGAGGGGGGGGGCTTGGCTAACTATTCTGTACTTAAACCAAACACTTTAATAAATAAATTAATAAATTTAGGAAACTGAAGCTCTCGCTGGAAGTTATATTATAGATGAAGTTTTATCTCAGGAACTAAATCTGACCGAACATCGTTTGCTGCTGACTGAGTCGGGTACTCTTCTGGTTTGCCAAAAAGTTTAAATGATCAAATATCAAAGAAGCCGATATTTAAAATATCAATTCAAAGTTCTTTTTTCAGAATTGACTTGCCTTATAAGGAAGAAAAGTAAAATTAAAAAAGAGCAAAAATAAAGTTAAAATTTTTTTTTTTAAGTGTGTGAACAGGGCGAGGGGGGAGGGGAGGGGAGAGGAGGGGAGGGGAGGGGAGAGGAGGGAAGAGAAGGGGGAAGGGCTTTCATGCTTCAAACTAATTCAAGTAGAGTATTGTGGGTACAAAAGCGTAGGTTTCAGGGTAGAGTCAGGGTATATTTTTCTGATTATAAATTGAAAAAAAAAAAAAAAATGGAGACGCATAGGCTTTTGTTGCTTCAGAAACACACTCCTTATTAAAGAAAGAAACAATTCTGCTTTCGTTTGAGTGAAGAGGGGGAGTATTTATTAACCTCCTCTTCAGGAGGTTAGGCGCAAGGCCAGTTTTATCTTACTCCCACAAGGTAAGATGTGACCCAAGATCGGGTCAGGAAAGTGGGGCTTGAAAACCCAGCGCCCGAGAAGGTGAGCACTCTGGCCATTAAAAATTGCCTGGGCAGCCCCGTCGGCATTCCCCGGTAGGAGCGCCTCAGGCAGTAAACAATAAACTTACTCCTCCCCAAAGAGGGGAGGCAAAGCCTGGGAGGGTGGACCTAGAACTGAACAGGACAGACCCACAGACAGGTGGAATCAAGCCCCGAAGGACAAGACGACACCGGTCTATAGAGTGCAGTATCCATCGGAACAGATACTACACTTACTTCCTAGCCAAAAAGCCAATGATCACAATAATTTTTTTTAAAGTTAGGCGGTTCCAGCGACAGAAAGCTAGCATACAACCCCCCCCCCCGCAATGTGGGACGCTCTTCCCAACAACCACCTGGAAAAAGAAATGATAATGAAAGCCCTTGAAACATATCACACAACCATTTGAATTAATAAATTTAAAGGGCATTTTTAACGACAGCTAACAGAACGATAAAGGGGTAAAAAAATAAACAAATAGGTAACAAATAAATGTTACCAAAGGCAAGGTAAGTTACTCTTCTACTATCCTGGATAAGTTTATTTGTGTTTTAACTTATTTTAAAGCGTTTTTTTGTTAAAAACAACCCTGGTGTCCACCTGTTCAGTTAGAATGCAAAACTATTCATGAGCCCTGCACGAGGATCCTTGATAATTGGTGAAACATCGAAAAATAAACAAAATAGTGTTAGAAACACATCATTTTATTTCCATTTTACTAATAAAAAAAAAAACAGAATTTAATTTCATGGAGTAAATAAAATATTTTAATCTCATTGGTCAGTCTCCGAAGATGAAATAAACGGAGTTCATTCATCATAGACTTGAAATGAAGAAACAAATTGAGACGGATTGATTTCAAATCCACTTCATTTTCTGCCGTATAGCCCTCACTGGCAACAGCCTTCATATGTATCTTTGAATTAAGGTTGAACACATCTGAAGAGAAATGTTCTTCCCGAAATATCATATTATACAGAACTTCCATCAAACCACACAAACGCAAGTAAGATTGTAATATTATTTATATATATATATATATATATATATTGTATTAATCAAAAAAGGTAGAAACTGCAAAACTCATTCCACCATGATGTCTTACTTGGCTTCAGTTCGTGTTTTTCCATTACACCTCTGCATATAAATTACCTCACATATACGCAGGGTGTTGCAGCAAAATCCAGAAGCCAGATCGTCGCTGACATATGGGCTGTCACAAGTCGACAATCTGTCAAACGATCAAGGACATTGGTTACTACCTCTACAGCAAGTTTCACCGCATGCTCATCATGAATGCCTCGAAGCCGTCAAGGAAGGTAAAGGCGTCAGCACGGGTCCACCGGCATGCTGAGGTTCTCTGATGAAAATAATTTCGACCAGGCAGAACAACTGGTAGATCTGAAAAGACACCACGGAAGTTCCTGTCATGAAGAATACAAAGTTTCCCTCCTCCGTCATGGTACTTGGTGTCATCTCCCGTGAGGGGGTTGCTTGTTTTGTTTTACGGCATATCAACCTTTTCCACATTAAATGTAATGCTGAATCAAGTTGTATTCTTTGAACATTATTCTTTGAACAACATTATTCTTTAAACAACATTATTCTTTTAAAAACATTATTCTTTTAAAAACATTATTCTTTTAAAAACATTATTCTTTTAAAAACATTATTCTTTAAACAACATTATTCTTTGAACAACATTATTCTTTGAACAACATTATTCTTTGAACAACATTCTTTAAAAACAGAGTTTAAACCCTTTTTTATGGCATATCATCCTTTTTCAGTTCATTTAATACCAAATCAAATTAGATTTATACGTCTTTAGATATTTTCATTTTTTTTATATAGATCAACAGCTTAAAAAAGTTCATTATTGTCTCTACTTGATTTTTTAAAAACAGTTCCTTCATCGTACCTACTCTGTAGAACCTTTCCTTTATAGATGTTTTATAACCTCGTTATTTAGGTTAATTATGAATAATAACCTGTAAATAAATGGATGAACTATCAAGAAAAACGTTTAAAAGATTTATTAAAACTGAATACAGAATGAATTAATGAGTTAATTGGCCACTGGACGCGATTGATATATTAACATTCTAACGCCGAGGTCTGTGTTTACTTTCTCTCTGGGCAGACGACAATTTCCAAGGGCGATAACTCTTAACTCCCGAAATGGTTCAAAGGAAGATAATTCCGTTTTCGTTAGGTGTCCTAACAAGATGCCTGATAAATGTATTCAGTAAGAATATGTTTGATTGTGTAGTTTTTTTATGGTATATCAACCATCTGTGGGTTATTTAATGCTGAATAAAGTTGTCAAATATAATTCTATAGGTAGGATAATTATTTATATTCCTAGAATAAATTACTCCTGGAAGACATTCTTTGAGAATAACCACACCCAAGCTAGAACAGACTCCGACAATCCTACAAGCGACAGACCTATACCACTAGTTTTGTGTTGTTTTAAATATAGTAGTCAAATATAATTCCATAAGTACGGTAATTATTTATATTCCCAGAATACATTGCTCTTAGTTAACCAGAATACATTGCTCTTAGTTAACCAGAATACATTGCTCTTAGTTAACCAGAATACATTGCTCTTAGTTAACCAGAATACATTGCTCTTAGTTAACCAGAATACATTGCTCTTAGTTAACCAGAATACATTGCTCTTAGTTAACCAGAATACATTGCTCTTAGTTAACCAGAATACATTGCTTTTAGTTAACCAGAATACATTGCTCTTAGATAACCAGAATACATTGCTCTTAGATAACCAGAATACATTGCTCTTAGATAACCAGAATACATTGCTCTTAGATAACCAGAATACATTGCTCTTAGATAACCAGAATACATTGCTCTTAGATAACCAAAATACATTGCTCTTAGATAACTAAAATACATTGCTCTTAGATAACCAGAATACATTGCTCTTAGATAACCAGAATACATTGCTCTTAGTTAACCAGAATACATTGCTCTTAGATAACCAGAATACATTGCTCTTAGATAAACAAAATACATTGCTCTTAGATAACCAGAATACATTGCTCTTAGAAGGAATTTC
Source organism: Sepiola atlantica (assembly GCA_963556195.1). NCBI lineage: Eukaryota > Metazoa > Mollusca > Cephalopoda > Sepiida > Sepiolidae > Sepiola > Sepiola atlantica. The sequence continues at coordinate 43,788,720 of OY744542.1, forward strand.
AGTGAAAGCAGAAAACATTACTCTTAAAAGGGAACTTTACTAAGAGAGATCGGCTTCTAGAACACACCATTCCAAGAAAACATTACTTCTTTGGAAACATTACTCTTTGGAAACATTACTCTTTGGCACTGATAATCTTCTTTGCTCTCAACGTTATTAACCCTGAGCCACCACCTTCTAGCATCTATTAGGGGGAAAAATAAAAATGAGAAATAAGTTTAGATTTTTTCAAAAACCAGATTGAATAATACGGTTCGGGATAAACTTATAGATACTAGAGCATGACATGACCTTCTTATTGATCGGATCGGGCCTCTCCGACCTCCCACTTAGCCAAAGTAAGGGACGAAGTGGACAAAGGCCTATCCACCAGGATCTCATTCTACGGCATTATAGGTTGCCACCCACGGCCAACAGATGGCACTGTTTTTGGAGGGGGGGGGGGGTTACCCCTTTGCATGGGATCGCAATCAGCGAATTCTAAGCCCCGCAGACAGGGGAATCCCGTGAGGGAGATGTCATACCTCCATTCTTCTTTCAAAAGGGCTTGAGAGTCACCGCCGAGATCTACCAAGAGGTGAAGCCCTGGATGGACGAGATTGTTACTGGATGCCCCTACATCTTCCAGCAGGAATCCACTCCTGCATACAAGGCAAAGATGACCCAAACATGACTGCTCAACAATGTTCCTCACCACTGGTCGCCGGACTTGTGGCCGTCCATCTCACCTGACTGCAAACCTCTTGAATATTTTTTATGGGGTGTAATCGAGGCAAGACCAACACAGTCAACTCTCTGAAGGCTGTCATCGTGGAGACATTTGCCGCTACATGGTCGCCAAAGTGTGTGACTCTTTTCGCACCCGCCTTGAGATTGTCATCTCTGCCAGTGGCAGTTACATTGAAATATAATGTAGTATGTAACTGTTGATAAATAAACTGTCGGGTCTCTGCATATACAACTTTTCCTTCATATTGTTTAGTTTGTTGTTTTTTTTAGTCAAATGTTGGATTTTGCTGCAACACCCTGTATATAAAAGTTAATTTCTGTATTGTGTTCAAAATTCCAAATTGAAACGGATACTGAGAAAAAGATAACTTTTTTGTTGAATTAAATGTAAATGATCTCATTTGAAAGTAAAATTTCACTTTACAAAAATAAAACGAATGCTCTGAGAAATGTAAACGGAATTGTTTTTGGCATAATTACAGATAAAATATAGCGACACATTAACAGAGGACCTCCATCACAATACACAAATGCATGAACAATGATTATCAAATAGAAATAAGCAAATTCTAAATACATAGAAAAATACAAAGCTCTCCAGACAATATTAAAAACGTGTTGTCCAAGTAATAGACAAAGAAAAACGTTATTTTAACGTACTTGTACGAGTAAGAACGATTACCGTTTGATCGACAAGGAGTCAATATGATTTCTATTTAATTCAATTTAGCATTCATCTTGAATTGGGTATCGCCCGTAAATAGATGGATTGCAGAACAATACCATCAATGTTTGCCATGTTGATATCCACAGGTTAGGGTTGGTCTGTTTGATAATAAAAACATGGTTTTGTGCAACCCCTCCTCTCTGCCGTAACAGCCACACGAAAAGAAGTTTTGTATTGATTCTGGTTCCACCAACTAATGTTGATACCATCTATAATAATAATGATGATGATGATGATGATGATGATGGCGGCAATATCGCGAAGGTGCTGGAAGTCGGCCAGTTTTAATACAATGCCGCTCGCATATTTGTACGCAGATGAGTTGAAAAAGGGACGGCCTCCAGGGCCTGGTTTTGTTAACTAGCTTCGCATAGTTTCCAACAGAATTGGTTCACGATATAAAAAACAAAAAAGACTAAAAACACTGGCTTTATTTCAATAAATTTCAGGGTCAGTCGGTATATTACCACCTAGGAGGTCAACTTTTCGGGGACACTTTAACAAAAGTAATACTAAGAATAGAACTACAGAGAAACAAATATTGATCTGTATTATTTGAATTGTTCGGACTATACTCTCACCGTAAGTGTTGTTCTCACAACGTTACAGCCGATATAACCTCCGACCTTCTTCAGGTGTATTTTTGCAATGGCTGTTACTGGTGAATAGTGGGGAAAATGTTTTTGTTTCTTTTTCGCACGCATCATCATCATCATCATCGTCGTCGTCGTCCAAATTTAATATTCTGTAATGTATTTACGAAACCGAGGAAAAGCGTCGAGTAGTTTCAATTTTTGTTATAAATTCAGGTCCGTACTGATTTGG
>OY744542.1:43793500-44001000 GCA_963556195.1 Sepiola atlantica
TATAAATATTTTTATTTTTATTTTTTATATCTCTTTAAATCTTCTCCAGTTTAAATCTCTACTGTTACTTTTCACCCTCCCCCTTTTTTCAAACCTCATTAAACTGTCCTTACACTAAATTTAAACAAACATACATAACACTCTAACCAAATAACGCGTCCAAACGAGAGTGACACGTTACTTCACATTGATGACAACAGAAGCTGACGAGAGCCGGATGGTTAAGTCCTTCTGTGCTTGAAACCGACGGTACGAATGTTGTACTAATTTTTCTGTACCAAAATAAATATATATATAAATGTCTGTATGTGTGTAGATGGATCACAGTTAAATGGTTGATCTAAGAGCCAAACGAACCGCAGGTTTGGAATCGGCATCTTCGATCCAATGTCCCTATCGATGTCAGCATTTTGTAAAAACTATTATTTAAAACTTTTTATTCAAAATAATTTTATACCTACTTATAATAATCTGTACCTTTTCCCTACCAGTAAGAAATTTAAATAAACATATAAAAATAAGTTAAGATTGTTTTTTTTTGTTGTTTTTTGTTGTTTTTTGTTTTAATCAAATCATTTTTTTTTTAAATCAAAAATGTAACTTGTCTATGCTTCATAATTTATTTTAAATAATCGAACTATTGTAGATCTATGAGGAGAGGTAACACAGATTTTTAATTTTGTATCACAACGCCCAACTCATAAACACAGTTTCACTAAGTTAAAAAGACAAAATATTTTTGCTTGATCGGTAGCTGTGTTGATAAAGTGGAGGCCTACAGTTCCAATATTTCATGCCATCTTTCAGGGTTCGAATCTCACACTAGACAATTTTTGCTATAGCCTTTGAGTTATCATCATCATCATCATAAACCTGAATAATACACATCATCATCATCATCATTATATTTGGTTTAACGTCTGTTTTACATGTTGGCATGTGTTGGACGGCTTTAGAAATTGACTTCCAAACTTGCTGCTCTGGTGCCCCCTTGACGGAAATAAACTCGACCAACCCGACAATCAGCTAAATCCCATCCATTCACTGTGGAAGTCCACATATGTCAGAGAGCCTTCTACTCCAATAGCTTATTTCCTCGTGCTACCAGTCTTTGGAACTCCCTCTCTGCTCCCTGTTTCCCCGACTGTACTGACATGCAGGAATTTAAAACTAATGTGAACAAGCATCTCGCTTCACAGCTTCCAATTTAGAATGATCCCTAAAACTTTCATCCTAATTCTCAGTAGCCCTCTAGGTCTACACTGGCAGCTTGCCTTGTTTGGGAGTGAACTATGTTAAAAAAAAAAAAAAAAAAGAAAAAAAAAGCTATCTCTTGTCAGGTCTTTATTTACCCCTCTTTCGCTCAAGTCCAATTTTATCACTTCCTCCCATGTTCCTTAACTGTTCTACATCTACTGACCCACAAACTCTCATCCATTCTTTTAAACGTGGCCAAACCATCAAAGTCTCCTGTTCTGCACACATCTCTCTATACTCTCCAGATTTAATCTTCTCTTGAGATTATCAGAATCAAGCTCGTCTTTAAGACTCACATTATGTATCCATTGTATGATTGTAATATTATTTCTCTCCATGCAACGCATGTCCTTAACCCTGACAGACTAAATTTCACTTCTATACATCATCACACTGCATACAGATTCCTGAAAGACTCTTCCCTTGGTCGACGAATTTAACCAAACCAAGAATTCGTGTTGCTGTGTAAACTCAGTTATTTCTTTTTTTAAATATCTTCTTGTGAAGCTACTGTGGCTACAAAAGTATTTGTATCCATATTTAGACTTTTTAAAGAATATTCTATTGGGTATAGAAATGAGATATGAACCGATTATCGGACTGCATAGCTTGGTTATCCACTGCTTGCTACCTTCAAACTTGAAGCAGTAGATTTAAATGATGAGGCTATAGTAATCTCTTTCGGAAATATTTGGTTTCAGCACTAGATGGCGCTAGGGTCGCATTCTTTGATGCTCTTGTGCTCCTGACATGGTCTTAAATTCAGAAACGAGACTGTCTCTTTTGATACAGTTTTCTAATCTGTCAGATGTAGTTCAAACCTCTCTACTTTTTAGTATTTTCAAACTAACAGCAAAGAATCAAACAAACTTTGTATTTTTTTTCTAATGGTGCATCACTGCAATTGCAACTACGTAAGTAACTTTACATTTCCATTCATTCACATATTTTCATTCATCTCTGTGGCAACTCGTACATTTTGGTATTTCTTGTTTAGGATTCATTTTTCAAAGTTATGTTCTTTGTGTATATTTTCTTGGTTAGTAAAGGTAGAAGTTCTCTGAATTTACTCCTAACTTGTTCCCTGAATTTACTCCTAACTTGTTCCCTGAATTTACTCCTAACTTGTTCCCTGAATTTACTCCTAACTTGTTCTTTGTGTATATCTCTGAATTTACTCCTAACTTGTTCCCTGAATTTACTCCTAACTTGTTCTTTGTGTATATCTCTGAATTTACTCCTAACTTGTTCCCTGAATTTACTCCTAACTTGTTCCCTGAATTTACTCCTAACTTGTTCCCTGAATTTACTCCTAACTTGTTCCCTGAATTTACTCCTAACTTGTTCCCTGAATTTACTCCTAACTTGTTCTTTGTGTATATCTCTGAATTTACTCCTAACTTGTTCCCTGAATTTACTCCTAACTTGTTCTCTGAATTTACTCCTAACTTGTTCCCTGAATTTACTCCTAACTTGTTCTTTGTGTATATCTCTGAATTTACTCCTAACTTGTTCCCTGAATTTACTCCTAACTTGTTCTCTGAATTTACTCCTAACTTGTTCCCTGAATTTACTCCTAACTTGTTCTTTGTGTATATCTCTGAATTTACTCCTAACTTGTTCCCTGAATTTACTCCTAACTTGTTCCCTGAATTTACTCCTAACTTGTTCTTTGTGTATATCTCTGAATTTACTCCTAACTTGTTCCCTGAATTTACTCCTAACTTGTTCCCTGAATTTACTCCTAACTTGTTCTTTGTGTATATCTCTGAATTTACTCCTAACTTGTTCCCTGAATTTACTCCTAACTTGTTCCCTGAATTTACTCCTAACTTGTTCCCTGAATTTACTCCTAACTTGTTCCCTGAATTTACTCCTAACTTGTTCTTTGTGTATATCTCTGAATTTACTCCTAACTTGTTCCCTGAATTTACTCCTAACTTGTTCTCTGAATTTACTCCTAACTTGTTCCCTGAATTTACTCCTAACTTGTTCTTTGTGTATATTTTCTTGGTTAGTAAAGGTAGAAGTTCTCTGAATTTACTCCTAACTTGTTCCCTGAATTTACTCCTAACTTGTTCCCTGAATTTACTCCTAACTTGTTCTTTGTGTATATCTCTGAATTTACTCCTAACTTGTTCCCTGAATTTACTCCTAACTTGTTCCCTGAATTTACTCCTAACTTGTTCTTTGTGTATATCTCTGAATTTACTCCTAACTTGTTCCCTGAATTTACTCCTAACTTGTTCCCTGAATTTACTCCTAACTTGTTCTTTGTGTATATCTCTGAATTTACTCCTAACTTGTTCCCTGAATTTACTCCTAACTTGTTCTCTGAATTTACTCCTAACTTGTTCCCTGAATTTACTCCTAACTTGTTCTTTGTGTATATTTTCTTGGTTAGTAAAGGTAGAAGTTCTCTGAATTTACTCCTAACTTGTTCCCTGAATTTACTCCTAACTTGTTCCCTGAATTTACTCCTAACTTGTTCTTTGTGTATATCTCTGAATTTACTCCTAACTTGTTCCCTGAATTTACTCCTAACTTGTTCCCTGAATTTACTCCTAACTTGTTCCCTGAATTTACTCCTAACTTGTTCTTTGTGTATATTTTCTTGGTTAATAAAGGTAGAAGTTCTCTGAATTTACTCCTAACTCTTGCAATCACACTTGTTTATTTATGATCCTTTTTATTTTAATGATTAAAAACTTTTCTTTTTTAATTATTGCGATTTAAAGTAAAAAAAAATAAATAAATAAATAAATAAATTCATTTGAACTGACGGACTGTATTGGAAGTGATGGTCATGAACCAGAATCAAGCGGTGAAAGTGGCCCCAACTTGCTTCGTCCCCGCCATAAAAGAATCCGTCTTTGCCTGGCTTGTAGTTGGAAAAGTAAAATTTTTTTTCGAATTCATAGGTTACTAGTGAGGATTGAACTCACGACTTAGGAGTAACAAAAATAGTTATTACACTGCAATAAGCAAATTCACCTTAATAACAAAACTAGTGAGCCAACGAATTCTTTATTTTCATTGGTTAAACAAAGTTAACTGAGATTGAAAAATTTTCTGATAAAAAGGAAGGAAGAAAGAAAAAAAAAGGACAGAAGGAAGAAGTGAGAGTCAGAGTTGGATTATTTTGTGAGCCGGATTATTTTGTCTTATTGAAGCTCGAAAAGAGATTGTTGGTTTTATAAAGTTTTTTTTTTTTTTTTTTTTTTTTTTTAAGTGTTTGAAGTCGGAGTGATGGACTTCCAAATCCCCTCTTTCACGGAGAAAAGAGAAATGTTTGAGAAATTCGGTATAATTTGAATATATCTTGCAGACAATTTGCCAGTCCAATGCCCTAACCATTTATCCGCTTCTGGTTTGGCCTCAAATACAAATCAACACAAACCATTCCACTTCCATTGTGTCAAAATTCCTAATCAATAATAATCTCAACAAACATTAACGAGTAAAGTTCTTGGCTTTCGCATTTTAATTGGATTAAATCTTTCCATTCCTGATTAACTTTATTTGGAAATTAACTGATTGGAAATTTCGAGCAGCGGACAAAAAAAATATACGGTCGAAGGTCAAGTAGGCATCGCCAAATCTAAAGGAGTTTTTAATGTCCTTTAAATTTGGCAACATCTCGAGTTTTGTCTATCAAAACTTTTTGAAAGTTAGAAATTTGAAGATATTTTGTGGAATAAATGGCTACTTTTGTAATTTTAATCAACAGAATTAATTTTTAGGCAAATTTTTTTTAAATGAAGACGTCTTAATCAGTTTTTAGCACAAGTCAAAGATTAGCAATTTTTTTTTTTCAGATGACAATTTCACCCTTTTAGTTTTTAGATGTACTAAAATTTTTCCTATAAAATTAAATATATATATATATATATATAAACTTTGTAATATAGAAAAAATCCCAGCAGAGCGCTTGATTAATTCAAAGACCCTGCAAAGTTACTGCCCGTTAGACCGATCAACAAATCTGCCCGGGTTATATCTTTATTTAAATTCCTTTTGGATTGATTTAAAGTCCTTTAATCCAGGATGTAAACTTGAATTTGATGTGTTTTTTTAACCTTTTTATCTCTTCATAAGTATAATCCTTAAACCCATTTTCTCTCCCCATTTTCTTTAGAAGAAACATTATTAACCCTCAAAACAATAACGACCAAATATATGCTACTTGTAAACATTGACTCACAGCATTTATATAGAAATATTTTTTATTTTTTACTTTTCATTTTTTTTATTTTTATATTTTTAAATCTTTTCCATTTTAAAATCCTAACTGTTACTTTTCACCCCCCTTTTTTTCAAACTCAAAGTTTCTTCTGGAATTTTAAAAACCATGAAGAGTCAGTGGTTTGTAGCAGTTGCATGATAGATCTATTTTGATTATATGTACGTGCAATATCTTGTGTTATATCGAGTTGTAGTTCGGTCGATATAAATGGGCGTATCGATACACAGGCGATTAGCACATCCCTGACATCTGCACTTGTAACCTGCTGATTTCCTCCCAGCTATTTTCCCGGGCAAATACAAATCAGTTCCTGAGTAGATTTCGTCAGAGCAAGACGTTTTATCCTGTTTTCATCTTGAGATGGAATAACAGAATACCACATTCTGTTTGTGACAAAAACCAGCCGACTTAGCAAATCTCTTAACATTCCAGTTTTCCCTTTGAATAAAGTTGATTCATATTTTAGTGGAGATGTTTGTGTTTTTCATGGAAGATGGTGACCCTTTTCCTATTCAATTCCAGTTAGATACGTTCAGGCACGGCCAACTCTAAAAATTGAATTTCTTCATCCTGACTTTCTTCCAAACCAATCATCCCTCCAACTAAAGGTTTAATACGTAATAAAGCACAGGATTCAATTTTACTGGAAATAAATAATTTCCAATTTTACACATCTAAAAATTTGTTTTGGTTAAATTTGGACACATTAAGAAAATAACCCAGAAAGATGTGACACAAGGCCGAAAGGTGGGGAAAAAGCCTACTAATGATGCAACACCATACTAATACCTACTCACACTTGCCTGTCAGCATGCCCTAGTAGGGGTTCCTCAGGCAATCGGCAATAAACCAAGCCCTTCTCAAAAAGAGAAGGTAATGCCTGGATGGGTGCATCTCTTAGGACTGAGCCAGATCATAACTAATGTCGGCAGAAGAGGGCCTGCAACCACAATGACAACCCCTGGTCTGTCGGATTGAGTGCCGAGAATGGACCCTCAATGAGTATGACAGTCGCAATTGTTTATGAATTTTACAAGTTTCAGAATGAAAAAAAAAAGGAAAAAAAGCTACTTATTAATGTTGGGCTTTTATAAAACAGCAAATGGCTTTAACAAATTTTTACTTATTCAATACAAATCTTAAAAAATACCAACAAAAATAATTAAACCTTTTTTTTTTATATACAGTCTTCACCGAGATATTCTTTGTTTAATTTAATTTGAAAAAAAAAAAAAAATGTGATTTATCCGTAAGAGAAAGTTTATAAAAAAAAAAGTTTTACTGGCAATCCAATGTTCAACCGACTCCAACTCCACCTCTTTCTCTCTGCACTTGACTCTGCTGTCTGAAGAACTCGACTCTTCAATCCAAAGAGTACAGTTCTTATACTAATCAACCCACTACCTATGCAAATTGACTACCAACCAGAGCCATCTAGCTTTTAGAGACTCAATCAACCAATCTGCAAAGGGGGGGATAACTCAATTGACGACTAAACCACCAAATGAATTTCGTTTTTTTACGTTTTAATATATTTCAGTTATTTTATGGACCTAACTGATAATTTCCCCTAGTGACTGCAGATGGAATCAAAGGAAAATTTCAATGGTGTCTTTAGATTCCTTGAAAAATGTAATCCTTATTGAAACTTATTTGAATGTTCTAACTCAGAGGCGGACAACCTCCGGCCCGCGAAGGCTTAGCATCCGGCCCGCGAAGGCTTAGCATCCAGCCCGCCACCCTGCTATGCTTTATTATTGCAATCCGGCCCGTGGACCTCCCAGTAAAACTCATATCATTTTGTGACATAGACGTAAAAGTAGGTTTCAATTAAGATTTACAGTGGGATAAAAATGTATAAATATCAGCGAGCAATGATGCATGTATATTTCATTTTTCTTTAACTATTAATTTCAAATCCTTGGCCTTAGATAAAAATAGAAAAAGAGAAAGAAAGAGGCAAAGAGGAAACGAGAGAAGAGGAAAGGGCATAAAACAGAGAACTTATGTGAGGTGTGTCAAAACGAATGCTGGATTAATTTGCTACTTCCCCGTCATTATTTTTTATGATTCCAAAATGGCTGTTCATCAGCGCCTTTAATAACATCACATAGAGAAGTCTCTTGAGAAAAAATATCAGATTTGTAGAGTGTTCAATGCAATTTTTGTACAATTTATCTATGTAAACAAAATATAGTAATTCTGAGATTTCGTTTTTCACTCCGGCCCGCGATCTCCTTCCAAAAGTCTCATCTGGCCCTCACTCTAAAAAGGTTGCCCGCCAATCTGCAAAGGGGGGATAACTCAATTGACGACTAAACCACCAAATGAATTTCGTTTCTTTACGTTTTAATACATTTCAGTTATTTTATGGACCTAATTGATAATTTCCCCTAGTGACCGCAGATGGAATCAAAGGAAAATTTCAATGGTGTCTTTAGATTCGGTGAAAAATGTAATCCTTATTGAAACTTATTTGAATGTTCTAACTGTTAACATATCGATTTCTATGACACACGAACATTGATTTTCATATATATAGGTTTACGACTGTTGCGTTAATGATCCTGACAATAAAGACTAGAGGAAATATCAGAATCGTTTTATGTTAGTCATGTATGTAATCCAACCATCTAATATTGGATACATTTTTGACAGGGAAGTAGCAACATCCCATAAACTAAAGGCTGTAAAAATCTTGACTTCATATCAGGTATACAAGTTTCATCTCTATCTCAGACATGAGCAGAACATTGAAAGGAATGACAAATTCTGAAACAGTCACATGATGTCGTCCGGGATGAATCATAAGAATTATCATTAGGACCCCCGCCCCATTTTTAAAAAAAATTAATCTTTTACCAGGAACTATTCACTGTGAAGTGACAAACACCTCCCCTTCGAGCTTGGATCAAAATGCAGTATTTGTTCTGCCCTCGGTCAGTGAAGAAGACCTCCTTCTAGACTGAGACAATTTACATTTTTTTTCCCAATTCACAGTGCACCTTTTGGGGAGCTGAATTTTCCCCCACATTAAAATCCAACCTCGTGGGGTTTGCTTTGGTTTACGGCATATCAACCCTTTTCGGGTTATTTAATGCCGAATTCGGTTATTTTGGTAAAAGTTTTTATGCTTCAAGTTCTTTAGGTCTACAGATATTTATTCATGGTGTTTGGTTGTTTTGTTTTATTTTTTACGGCATATCAACCCTTTTCGGGTCATTTAATGCCGAATCTGGTCATTTTGGTAAAAGTTTTTATGCTTTAAGTTCTTTATATCTATAAATATTTATTCATGGTGTTTCATTTGGTTGTTTTATTGAAGAAAATTGTTGTTTTTGTTTTTGGCTTTGCAGAACATGATTGAGTTTTGCAAAGGAACAATAACATCAATGTTTTGTGCATCTTTGGTCAGGAAGCCGACATCTTCAGACAGCCTGATCTGGTAACACCAGAGCCCCCCCCCCCCTGTGGGGAGACAAGTCTGAAAAGGACTGTAAATAATATGCATTTGTTATTTGTAAGAATAAAAAGGATATATAGTTGATTTCCAATATTGTATTTGAGTGTATTCAACACGTTGAAATCTAATTTGAGAGCAAAGTTGATATTTTAAAATTTTACGAGCTCGGTTAAAAATCCTAATATCATAAATCATTTTTTTTTTAAAATGGAAATCGCTCCAGACAAGGTATGAAGCCACTTGATGTAAAGAGCTAACAAGAAAAAATATGATTATCCCAAAGACAGGATATACCTATTGAACATAGTCTTGAAAAGACAAAGATTATAGGTAGGAGGAAAACAGTCAGCAGGAAGAGAGTTCCACAAGTCTGCGGTTCTTGGAAAGAAGCTACTGGATAAAAAGATGTATTACAATGAGGTATCAAAACAGCGAATTGATGGAAACCATTAGACCAACGAGTCAAAGTTTTTTTGCATTAAAATCGTTATCTAATAAATAAAGTCAATCTCTTTATTGTTTCTTTGTCATCGATAGCTTTCTTCCTACAAAATTAATATTTGATTCTGTTTTTTTTGTTTTTTTTATATTGTAGATAGTTGTAGTATGTTAAGAAGAATAACATGTAATTTGATTTAATTCCTTCCAGAAAATACTTTGTCTGGGTGGGGATTATTTTCAAACTACTGCCATCTTAAAAAAGGTGGATGTAACTGTATTCATGAATACAAAGTTAGTTCCCTTTGAAACAAAAGAAATACTTTTTGAACAAAAAAAATATAAATATGGCAAAGTAAAGAAAAAAAAAGGAAAGCAAAAGAAATTGCAAGTAAATACACTTCCGAGTAACGCTGCTAGGTACAACTAGTTTAAGTTAAGATCCTGAAAATGCTGAATTGTAAAAATTAAAAAAAAAACGAATCTTCTTAAGATGGATTAATTTGTCATACAATTTAAAAAAAAATTTTTTATAACATATTTCACCCCAAACAAGGCACGCCACCACTGTAGATGTAAGGGGCTACTGAGAATTAGGGTGTAAGTTTTGGGTGTCATCCTAAGTTGGGAGTTGTGCAGCGAGATGTCTGTTTACATTAGTTTTAAATCTCTGCATGTCGATACAGTTGGGGACCCAGGGAGCAGGAAGGGAGTTCCAGAGGCCGGCAGCACGAGGAAAGAAGCTTTTGGAGTAGAAGGCTCTCTCTATAAAGTCATTATAATCATATTCAATTTAAAGTTTGTTTTACATGCTCGCATGCGTTGGATGGATTTTTAGGAATTTTAGTCAAACCTTAAATGCTTTATTTTTTATAAAAAAGTGAACAATGTTTCATAGAGCTAATATAAAGTAGTATAAATGATTTTTGGAAAACAAAACATTTATTAAACAAAAAAAAAAAATGATGTTGCAAATGTGCAACAAATGGCATAAAATTTTACATGTATAACAAAAAACACTACAATATATGCATCGAAATAATCATAATACACTAGAGAATCATAAAATAAATTATATTGCAACTGTGCAACAAATGGCATAAAATTTAACATAACACTACAATATATGCATCTAATCTCTTTTGAATTAGGCAGATGACACAGCGATGACACTCGCTCATGACATCGAAGATACTGATTACCTATTTAGCAGGTGTGATGATGCAACATCATACTAATACCTACTTACACTTGCCAACAGGCTCATTGCAGATGTGAAAACAGTTGCAGTTTGACAAATTTTCATCGAATATTGTTGAAATGTGTCATACTTGAAACAAAAAGCATTTAAGGGTTAAAACTCGCAATACACATCTGTCGTATTATTCTGATATCATTTCTCTCCATGCAATGCGTGTTATCGGTCCTTCCTGGCCAGGTTTCACTTCCACAGATCATCACAAAGAGAAAAACAGTGTGAAAGAAAACCAGGAGATAAAGAATAGGCTAGGATGATGAGAGTATAGATATACACCATTCTTACTATTAAAAAACATCATTATGTTTGGTTTAACGTCTGTTTTACATGTTGGCATATGTTGGATAGAAATTGATCTCCAAACTACTCAAATCTCTGGCCAGGTCTTTATTTATCCCTCTTTCATTCAAGTCCGTCCTTATCACTTCCTCTTATGTTTTTCTCGACCTTCTCCTGTGAACTGAACCTACCACCTTAACTGTTCTGTATCTACTAACCCAAGAACTCTCATCCATTTTTTCATGCGACTAAACTAACTAAGTCTCCTGTCCTTCACACAACTCCCTATGCTGTTCATATTTAATCTTAATCTGGGGTCATCAGATCTAAGCCTGTCTTTAAGACTTCACATTAGATATCCATTGTATCATTCTCATATCATTTCTCTCCTTGACAATCCAAAATTAATACTGGATGATAAATAAATAGATAAGTATTGTATTCATTTAATGTAAGCTATTTGTACCAACTATCATCTAGGTGTGAAAAACTTGAAAAAAAAAAAAAAGGTTTCCAACTGAATGTTTGAAAATGTTTTTAGCATCAGGTTAAAAAAGGGCTAAAGATGATGGGATTTGCAAAGACGACCACAGTTAGTAAAAAATCAAACAGCCAGTATTTTCCAGGGGCCACAGCGCAAGAAGACAAAGTTTGCTATGGTTCCTTCCAGATTAACGATTGTAAATTAGTTGAGAAGTCCACTAAACTGGATATAAGAGAATAAGAAACAAAGATGTGTATAAATCTCCTGTAGTCATAATAATAAATCTCCGGTAGCCATAATAATAAATCTCAGGTAGCCATAATAATAAATCTCAGGTAGCCATAATAATAAATCTCTTGTGAACGTAATAATAAATCTCTTGTGAACGTAATAATAAATCTCTTGTGAACGTAATAATAAATCTCTTGTGAACGTAATAATAAATCTCCAGTAGCCGTAATAATAAATCTCCAGTAGCCGTAATAATAAATCTCTAGTAGCCATAATATGGTCACAATGACGGTCAAAATTTCAGAAGGAACTCTTTCTTATACAACACTGTAACAAAATAAGTCACGAGACTGCATACCGCCATTTGTCAATGTAAGTGTGCACCAAAGGTTTTATCTAACCCTTATTTCTCCATATTGTATCAAGTATTCCCAAACTTATGCCATAGAAACGTTAGTAACTCAAAAACTCTTTATTTGATCAGGCTGAAATTTTACACACTGATTACTGTTAAGTTATCTCCCTTTGTATTAAGATAAAAAGAGTTCTGTTCCTTTGGGACAAATTCTTAGAGTGATCTCCCTTGCTTGTTTTTGATTATTGACTGGGAAAACCAAGATGGTGGTTGGGACAAATGGATGTGTTTCTATCATTGGATTTATGTGATGAGTGAACTAACAGTTACTGTTATCGAAGAGCATCAGATCTATACATCAAATTTGGAAAAATCATCAGTCGAAATTCCGACCATGACCAAACTTTTCAAGGTCATGGTTAAAAATCATATAAGGTGAAGACTTCATTGGCTACAATATGGACCAAGTAGAGAGTCTCTATGATGAACAAAACCAAAGTTATTGCCAAAAGTGTGACATTTTCCACAAGCTTGACCTAAATATCTCAAAAGTAAATCAGTTCTAAGTTAGACAATGACCGATATTTTGACCAAGTTTGATGATGATTGGTCAAGCAATGTGGACGATATGTTGTACACAAACAAATATACTGACAAATTTGACCGAAAAAAAACTTTGACCGTGGTAGATGTAGCAACATCAACAAAATTACACACACCAATGCTTTCTCTTAGCTGTCAAAAACTGAACTCTGTATCTGCCTTTCATCTGTCTTTTTAAACTCATCTGGTCTCTACGTATGCAATTTAGTTCATACTATAAAAATCTGCAAAACGGTTGTCTGACATGCAAAACATCTAACACGCTTTGAAGCTGGCAAGTTTCCATCTTTGTTCTTACAAAGAGATAGATAGCAGGAGACAGAAAATAATTATTCGAGTTACGACAATGCTATTCCACATCTTCTCAAAACTTAAGTTGAAGTCGATACAATTACAGCTTTTTGTGTTTTATTTCTTCCTTATCATGGCCACAGACGATCATATAAGTCCACACATTCAATCTGAACATGAAAATGTAATTTAAAATTTAAGCATTAAAGACCGACTGCCGGAGCCTTTATAAAGATGTGTGGATGCATCTAAAACTGATATTTCAAACTTCAGTGTGAGGCATGTTTAAAATTAAAGAAGATAGTGGAAAATTCTATGAGAAGTTAAAAGTGTACAGGAAGTAACGTCATAGGAGGAAGTTCGCAGTGAAACGTTTCCAATGAGAAAAGAACTTTTGTTCATAATTGTAGATTTTTATAGTTTTATAGTTGGAACTAATTTATAACAAGGTCTTGGGAGCCACTATGCACAAGTCTTTAGTATTTATTTATATATATATATATATATATATATATATATCAGTACCATTGGAGAGCCATGAATATTATAACTGTCCTGTTTTTAAATCTCCGAAACAGTTACATGGTAAACAGCTGATGATCCCCGTGTTAATATTAGACGCTTAAGGTCTCCTGTTTTTGTTTCACTCTTAGATAATTAACCCCCCCCTTTTTTTTTAAATTTTTTTTTTTTTATTTACTTATATTTTTTCATTTATTAATTTTCCAACGAATGCTAAGTCTGCAATATCTTGGATTTAGTTAGTTTGTCTGGGAATTTAAACTGCATTTTACATTTTTTTTTTTTTTTTTTAAATGACTCAAAGCTTCTTTAGACTATATATATATATATATATATGACAAGAAAGAAAAATGAAGATAAAAATACTTACCTTTTGGAAATAATTCAGACAGCAGTACTTGATATTTTTGTTTGTTTAGTTTACAGTATCGTTTTAGATAATTATAAAAACAATGCATTTATCAAAATTAGAAGAAAGACCACCATCACAATAGACATGAGCTAATATATTTAAAAAATGTTAATAGGCGGGGGGGGGGGAGGAACCAAAGGTGGGGTAAAGCAAAATTTTATATATAAAAAAAAAATATTTTTTTAAATAATGTCAAATTTAAAAACAAAATTTTTTTATTTAAAAAAAAAAATCGTAAATTTTGAAAATAATGTCAAATTAAAAAAAATATATATCAATTCTTTTACTTTTTAAATTAAAAATGTTAAAGGAATTAAATTTCTAAAATAATATAAAATAAATTGAAAAAAATTAAAAAAATAATTTTGAATAAATTCTTTTTTAAAATAAAATTTGTTTTGCATGTAATGCCAAAAATTTTAAAAAGATTTTTTTATAAATTAAAGAACAAAAATAAAAAATAATTTAAAAAAATAAAATCAATAAAAGAACAGAAACAAACTTTAAACAAATGAAACCAAAAAAGAAAAGAAAGAAAACAAAAAGGCCCATGCGATTAAATTCAATCCAAATGATCAAACGCGAACATTTGTTAAATCCTCGAAGCTTTTTGTAAAAAAGAGAATAAAATGTTATGCAAGATGCGGACAGAAGAAGATGAGACGAGTTGTTTCGTTCAAGATGCAGACGAGTTATGCTTTTTAAATCTGGAACTTTTAAGTACTTACGTTTAATAAGGCATGAAGTTTAGTATCCTGAAGCACAGTCTCCAAGAAGTCCCGATCTGATTCGGCACAGTCTGTGAGGCATTGGATCTCTTCAAGACTGTCTAAAACCTGGGACACTGCTCCTTTGTCGAAAGGGTAAAGAAAAAGAGATAAAAAAAACGGCCTAAGAAAATGGGTTTAGTCCAAGCAACAAAAACGCTTTTGGGGTTAGTCACAAAATGATGTCCGTGGCATTCATACATACAGATAAAACACATGACCACAGTTTATAAGCAAGCATGTACACACATACACACATATATATATATATATATATATATATATATATATATATTGTTTGAAGATTTGAATAATAAACTGACAAGCGAAGTACCACGTGGCTCTGTGAAACCACTGGTTTCTATCTTTGTTCCAATTATTTTATAATAATTATATTTAATAATAAAAAAAATTACTTTCAGGTTGTCTGAAAAGTCTGTGCCAAATTTTGAAGGAAATAAAATGCAAAAACTTATCGATTCATGTAACCAAGTTTTAAAAAATGCACATGAATGGCGGATTTTCATATGCTAAGTCTTTCTGCTAGTTCTCTTGTTGTGTAATGTGGGTCATTCTCAATTAACGTCTTGATTTAGTCGTCACCTGTAGAGGGTCGTCTGCTCGAGTGTTCTTCACCATTAAGGCTAAAATCTCAAGTTCTAAACTTTGTGAACCACTTTCGTACAGTTCTGTCAACTACAACATTTTCTCTGTACATATCTTTTTTTGTTGTTTGCAAGGATCAAGTATCTAAGATGTGTCTTACAGTCTTCCATTTTCAAAGGGCTCCGAAATTAACACAAGTTAAATCATTTTTAACTTCATTTCTCAAGAGATAGCTTGGAATACGCTCTAACTGGAAATGCTGACTCCGGTCATTTTGGGAAAGATTTTTATGCTTCAAGTTCTTCATATTTTCAAATATTTATTCATGATGTTTGCTTTGGCTGTTTTGTAGAGGAAAATTGTTGTTTTTGTTTTTGGCTTTGCAGAACATGATTAAGTTTTGCAAAGGGAAAGGAAAAAACAATAACGTCAATGTTTGGTGCATTTTAAGTCAGGAAGCCGGTATCTTCAGACAGCCTGATCTGGTAGCACTAAACAATTTTCAAATGGGCTCCAAAATTAACACAAGTTAAATAATTTTAAATTTTCTTTGACAAGAGATAGTTCGGAGTAGGCTCTAACCGGAAATGTAACTATACTATATATCTGTCAATAATTTCATGTTCTATTTGTTAAAATATCAACTACTAAAAATAGGCACAGATTTTCTGGATAATCTTATATATATATATATATATATATATATATATATATATATATATGCATACATAAAACATGCACATCTCTAAAAATCAAAAAGTATACATCTATTACATGTATATAACTGATCCATGTATTTGTGTGTACACGTCCCGTTCATGCTGAAATAAAACTTATTGCATTGAAATTTTGCATGAAAACTCAAAAGAAACAGCTGTGACATCGGCTATTTTAAAATGACCTTGAGCGTATTCCAAGGTCGCCAAGCAAAAACTTCTGCCTCTAATAATGAGAAACAAATCCATATCAGATTTACCAACTGTAAAAATGTAATTTGTATTTCAAAACAACGTTTGGCTATATACTATTAATATTGATTAATTAAAAATTGAGTTGCACCCAACTCTTTTTCCACAAACTGAGCAAGGAAACTTTCCTCTTTCAAAGTGTTGATCAGTGGTTGCTGATGGCCTTTTGGCTAAGATCAAAGTGTAGTATCTGTTCCGATGGATACTGCACGCCTGTCCTGTGCAGTTCTAGGAGGTCCACCCTCCCAGGCTTCGCCTCCCCTCTTTGGGGAGGAGTAAGTTTATTGCTTACTGTCTGAGGCGCCCCTACCGGGGAATGCCGACGGGGCTGCCCAGGCAATTTTTAAATGGCCAGAGTGCTCACCTCTCGAGCGCTGGCTTTTAACCCCACTTGCTCGACCCGATCTTGGGTCACATCTTACTTGTGGGAGTAAGATAAAACTGGCCTTGTGCCTAACTCCGCGAGGAGTAAATAAACAACACTTTCTCGGCCTTTTAGGTTAATATTAGGTAGCCTGCCCAAAGAGTGAATGAGGCATTTTGGTGACTGGAACTAGTTTAGAGAATAGACCAAGAGAATGACACCCAACCCAACTCTGGCCTTGTGCCACATCTTTTGTAATTTTCCATTTTTTACTTCAAAGAAATGTATCATCCAAAAGATAAATAAATTCTCGGCCTTTTAGCCAAGATCAAAGTGTAGTATCTGTTCCGATGGATACTGCATTCTATAGACTGGTATTGTCTTGGCCTTCGGGGCTTGATTTACGCCAGTCTATGGGACGGTTCTGTGCAGTTCTAGGAGGTCCACCCTCCCAGGCTTCGCCTCCCCTCTTTGGGGAGGAGTAAGTTTATTTCTTACTGCTTGAGGCGCTCCTACCGGGAAATGCCGACGGGGCTGCCCAGGCAATTTTTAATGGCCAGAGTGCTCACCTTCTCGGGCACTGGCTTTTCAAGTCCCACTTTCCCGACCCGACCTTGGGTCACATCTTACCTTGTGGGAGTAAGATAAAACTGGCCTTGTGCCTAACCTCCTGGAGAGGAGGTAAATAAAAAAAAACCCACTGATCAACACTTTGGTCCTGGTAATATTCACTCTCAGAGTTTCTATAGATTCATATGATGGTGAAATCTGACGGAACATATAGTTGTATAAATAGGAAAGTGGATACACAGGAAAATATAGAAGACAGATTCAAATCAAAAACTTATCTGTAAACTAATATTAGGTATCACAAACCATCCGATTTAGCGTCCGAAAATAGCAAAATGTAGTGAAATTCCCTTCAATTTCAACTTGTGATAACTCATTTATTTTGGGGATTATTTTGATAAAATTTAGGCATAAACAAAATTTAATAATTTTTCTTTATATATGTATATTTATTTCTATTGTTTCATTAATGGTTTTATCTTCAGATTCCTTCAAGTTAGGTTACTTTTTCAGTGATGAGAGATTTAGTTTTTAATGTTGGTGCTTTTTTAAAACTGAATGCACACAATATTTTGTGTTTTAAGCATATAAAAACAGTCCCAAAGAAAAATGTTCACTCGTTAACACGGTGGGCTTACTATAGAGGTTCAAGTTGTCTTTTATAAAAAAAATCCAAGTTGAAAACTTTAATGAATTAAATTTTTGCTCTATTATAAAATCGTTCTAACACAGTCCCATCTTAAAGAAAAAGGGTCACTCGTTAACACGGTGGGCTTACTATAGAGGTTCAAGTTGTCTTTTATAAATAAAATCCAAGTTGAAAACTTTAATGAATTAAAATTTTGCTCTATTATAAAATTGTTTTAACATAGTTCAAATCTGAGATATTTTTTATTGATTTACTATTAAAAGAAAAATCTAGCTTGATCTCTACTCTGCTATGAACCATATTAAGAAGATTCAATGTGTTAGCTGTTGGAATGAATCTTATATCAACAAAGTTTAACTTCTGTGTTATTTTTGTACGCTATCTTTTTTTTTGATAGGTAATGGGATTTTGCCCAATATTTTGGCTCGGGTTATTGCTTCCATTATGATTAATTTTTATTTACCGCAAAATGACATTGCATCTATAAGAATTTTTCACATATTCACAGCCTGCGTTTTTAGTTATACACTGTGAAAATTGGTTTCTGGACCAATAGCACGCAAGACGGTAAATTTTCTAATTTCCAACAAATTTTGAAAGGTCATAATTGTGCTACCAAACTAAATTTGGTACCATTGTTTATTTCTTGCAAAGAGCTATCCACATTAAAAGTTTTTTTTTTTTTTTTTTAGATATAATTAAAGTATAATTTTTGTTTAGGATAACTAATATATATATATATATATATATATATATATTTAATGCAGAAAATCAGTACAACATCAGTACCGTCGGTTTCGAGTCTGGCCATCCAAACTTTCATCAGTTTTTGGTGATACTGTTGCAAAAAAAAAAACCAAGATGGTGGCTCCCGTGTGATTTGAGAAAACGTTATTTGGTTTTTGTGTTAACATTTTTTTTCTTTTTCTATATTCCGCCTACTTAGTGTATTCAAGTGACATATGTGAGTCTAAAATAAAATAAAAATGAAAAACTCCTTTGAAAATTATTTTAAGTCAGTTAGCATCCAATCGGATTTCCGGGGCCGGTCGTCTGGATATCAGCAAACTGTATGGTTAAGGGGAGTGAACTGCGCGTCGATCAGTTTTAAGTAAATTCAATTTTAAAGTGAGCATCTGTTCCAATGAGTGATACATACGTTTCTTTTCTCATTCTTTATGAACCTTAGTACGCTTAAGAAATATATATATATACAGGGTGGGCCAAAATAAGGGTCCTATCTTTAAATTTGAATAACTTGAATTTGAATAACTTCCACAAAATAAAAGTTAAACTCACCAAACTTTATGTGTGTGTAGACTGACCCTTCCGAGATTTTTTGAAATAAACAAAACAAATTTTAGCCGAAAAACACTTCTTAAAACTTACAAAAACTAAAGTATTGTTTTTTACACTGTTTTGAGTTTTTTAAGCAAAAATAATGTTTTCTAAATGAGGGTACGTTCCTTAGGGTTAATACGGCTCATGCTTGCTTCGGAAGGGGTCCTTTACTTATTCTAAAAAAAATAAAAAAATAAAAAATAAATAAATAAATAAAAAAGGTATGAATTTTTAAAAATAGGACCCTTATTTTTGCCCACCCTGTATATATATATATTACACACACATACATACATGTACACAGAGAGTACCATAATTACTAAACAGGAAAACAGCACTCCAAGGAAGCATCCACCCAGTGATACTACTCCCAGAAAACAATACTACTTCCTTAAAACAATGACTCCTTGAAATTGTTAATCTTTTTTGTTTTCAAAATGACTGACCCTCAGCCACCGCCTTCTCTTATCTATTTAGGAAGAAAATAAAAAAGGAGAAATAACGTTTATAGTGTTCTCGCTTGTCAATTGTTATGTGAATCTATTAGTGTTCGGCTTGCGACGTAATAGATGCATATACATACAATGAGAAGCAGAGAACGTGGAATGAAGCAGAGAGAGACATGGTTGATGTTTACGCTTCTGAGAGCTTCTCCCAAAGAGAGTGATCTACGTCAGCATTCGTTTATATATGCATGAGAAATATACAAAGGGAGATAATTACACAATGTAAGGGAGGTAACTATGATACATTGTTGTTGTTTCTAAATGTAAGATACTACATATAAATATATATATATATATATATATCATAGTGTTCTCGCTTGTCAATTGTTATGTGAATCTATTAGTGTTCGGCTTGCGACGTAATAGATGCATATACATACAATGAGAAGCAGAGAACGTGGAATGAAGCAGAGAGAGACATGGTTGATGTTTACGCTTCTGAGAGCTTCTCCCAAAGAGAGTGATCTACGTCAGCATTCGTTTATATATGCATGAGAAATATACAAAGGGAGATAATTACACAATGTAAGGGAGGTAACTATGATACATTGTTGTTGTTTCTAAATGTAAGATACTACATATAAATATATATATATATATATCATAGTGTTCTCGCTTGTCAATTGTTATGTGAATCTATTAGTGTTCGGCTCGCGACGTAATAGATACATATACATACAATGTGAAGCAGAGAACGTGAAATGAATAAGAGAGAGACATGGTTGATGTTTACGCTTCTGAGACCTTCTACTAAAGAGAGCGATCTACGTCAGCATTCGTTTATATATGCATGAGAAATATACAAAGGGAGATAATTACACGATGTAAGAGAGGTAACTATGATACATTGTTGTTGTTTCTAAATGTAAGATACTACAACGTTTTGATTTTTTGAAGAATCTGATTGAATAATATGGTTGGGGATGAACTTATAGATACTACGGCATGACATGACGATCCGATTGATTGAATTGGGCTTCTACGACCTCTTGTCTAGCCAAAGTATGGGCGAAGTGGAAGAAGGGCTCATCCTCGCCATCACGGGTCGTCACTCACGGACTACAGAGGGCCCCGTTTTCAGGGGAAGGGGGGGGGGTTACCGCCTCTGCATGGGGTTGCAGTTGGCGAATTTGTGGCTCCGCCGATAAGTCGGCAATGAGAGTAAGAGAGAAAGGAAAAAGATGATACTGAGATAAAGTAGATGAGAGAGATAAGGGGGGGGGGAAGAGTTAAAAAAAGAGAGAGAAAGGAAAAGGAAAAGAGAGAAAGGAAAAGAAAGAAATAAAGAAAGACAAAAAACGGAAAGGAAAGAAAAAAAGACAAAGAAAAGGAAAGGAAAGAAAAAGAGACAAAGAAACGGAAAAGAAAGAAAGAAAAAGAGAAAGGAAAAGAAAGAAAGAGAAAGAGACAAAGAAACGGAAAGGAAAGAAAAGAAAAAGAGACAAAGAAACGAAAAGGAAAGAAAAAGAGACAAAGAAAAGGAAAGGAAAGAAAAAGAGACAAAGAAACGGAAAAGAAAGAAAAAGAGACAAAGAAACGGAAAGGAAAGAGAAAGAGAGAAGAAACCGAAAAGAATCATTCAAAACACAAATAATTTCCATTTTACATAGAAACTCCTACCCACCCACCCGCTATCTCTGCCATTTTGTCAAGGGAGAGAAAGAAAGGAGAAACAGATGATAGAGACTAAAAGAAAGTAATAGAAAGAAAGTAGACGAGAGATAGATGGAGAAAAGAGAGAAAAGAAAAGACGGAGAGAAAAAAGACGAAGATAAAAACGATCGTCCAAAACAAAAACAAAATACTTTTCCCCAAACACAAAGAATTTTCCTTTTCCATAGAAGCATCCCATTTCACTGCGAGTCGGCTAACAGTAAAATGACGCAAAATTTGTCGTTGCTTGTAACAGATTTTGATATTCAGAGTCGGACAACAATTAGGTTATTTAACAAAACTGAAAAGAATTGGTTTACTATCCGATTCCTTTGTGCCGTTATATTTATAAAGATGATTTGTTTATTGACAAATTCTTTATCAAATTTGAATGTTTGCTTCTTTGTAACCTTTTCTCACACCAAAAAATGACACGACTTGTGTTTGAATATTTCATCATCTTATGAAGAAAAACTAATGCCGAAACAAAGAATAATTGCATTGTGGTTATGGGAAATCTTCGCGCGAAATTCTATCACAGACTTACTTCTCAAGTCAATACACGCATGATATCATTATTAATCTTATACATAAATTTATCTGATCGGATATTCCATGTTAGACCTAACTATCAATGCATCTGACAAAGCGATATTTGATTCTGACTAGCGATTTCTTCCTTTTTATCCTTGCAGCATCTGCTTTACACTAAAAGATGTAATTCGCTTCAATTTCTTACTAAAAATAATTATTCCGGCAAGGAAAATTATTACAATGGAGACAATTCTAAAAAGCTCAAAATGTAAGGGAAATAATTCCTATTAAAACTCAAAGGTGAAAACATGAGTTATCTCCCTAACATATTAAGCCTTCTTTTTATGTTCGATCTATTTGCGACATATGCTTTATTTTCTTTTTAATTAAAAAAATTTAAACTAAAATAACATTAATGAATCCCGGGTTACTCTGGGTAGGTACATCAACTACTGGATTTGAATCCTTCGACTGGCAGTAATAAACATCTCCTACACTAATGACTGCATAAAGCATGAAACACTTGTGTCTGTAGGTAATAGAAATAAATATTTATAAAAAAATATTGTTTTCGCTCCCTTAATAACAAGAATTTATCAACAAGTAGTCATACTTAGGCGTAAAGCGACGTTCCTGCCTCGGCAAGTTGAACATTTTCTGATTAAGCTTGCTCTACTTGTTCGCTGATTTGATATTTATAGACTTTAAATTCCCTTCTTTCCGTGTTGATTAATGTTGGCCTAGGAGTAGAACATCAGGCTGCGAAGTCGAAGGTGACTTTGTGACTGGGTTCAAATCCTTCGACCGGCAGTAATTAACATCTCCTACACTGATAATTGCATAAAGCATGAAACACTTGTGTTTGGGGGGCTCGCATATTAAATTACCAATATCTCTCAGATTGGGGTCATTAGGCTCCATTTTTGGATAAAAAAAATTCAACGTCTAAACCACTTCCGGTTGATTGGGTTGAGTAAATGGAACTCTTCAATTTTTATTTCTGATTCACAGTGATTCACAGCTAAACTAAAGAAGTGCCGTAAATAATTCTTTAAAAATATGGTTAATCAATTAAGCTTTATTTACAAACCAAAAGTTGAAATTTCCCATTTGGGACATTTATAATGACAGCTAACAGAACGAAAAAGCGGTGAAAAAAAAAAAAATAGGCAACAAATAAATGTTACCAAAGGCAAGATAAGTTACTCTTCTACTAACCTGGATAAATTTATTTGTTTTTTAACTTATTTTAAAGAGTTTTTTTTGTTTTGTTCAAAAACAAACCTGCTATCTACCTGTTCAGTTAGAACGAAAAAAAAAAATGGCTGTTCATGATCCCAGCACGGGGATCCTTAATAATTGGTGAAAAATCGAAAAATAAACAAAATAAGTGTAAGAAACACGTCCAATAAATGTCACCAACCGTGGGAAAATGTAATGCTCTACCAGTATTTTGCTTAATTTTCGTTTTT
The DNA here is from genome assembly GCA_963556195.1 of Sepiola atlantica. Taxonomy (NCBI): domain Eukaryota; kingdom Metazoa; phylum Mollusca; class Cephalopoda; order Sepiida; family Sepiolidae; genus Sepiola; species Sepiola atlantica. The sequence continues at coordinate 43,816,770 of OY744542.1, forward strand.
CGAGCGATTATCAAAACTGTAATATTAGCCATTTATTTTTTGTTCTAACTGTACAGGTGGACACCAGGTTTGTTTTGAACAAAAAAAAAGTCTCTTTAAAATAAGTTAAAAAAAACAATAAACTTATCCAGGTTAGTAGAAGAGTAACTTATCTTGCCTTTGGTAACATTTATTTGTTGCCTATTTGTTTGTTTTTTGTTTTTACCCCTTTTTCGTTCTGTTAGCTGTTGTTATAAATGCCCGGACGAATATATCAAATCATGACTTTGACTAATATGTGATATACTATCGCTTGCCGGGGACTGTAACTTGGTGTGTCCGCACCGTGGGGGAATCTTATCGTCCTGGCACAGCATTACCAGTTCCCCAGTGGGGCGAGAGCCACATTATACGAGCAAACAAATTAGTGCATGGGAGTCAAAATAAAAAATTACTTTCTTTAATTCTTATTGGTCCTCCCTACCTCTCCGCTTGAGTGGTGCAAGCGTATTGATGGACAGCTGAGCTCTCGGGTCCAAAGGTGGTCGGCCTTCGACCATGGAATTGCGATTTGTTAGCCATCTCATGTGATCTTGCTCAGGTTCGGGATGTAGTAGAGGCCAGGAAAGAAGTCATCTCAACCCGACGAGGGTGAACACTGTTTTATTGATAGTTGTATCAAAAACAAGATTGAAACTAGGTCAAACAGTTAGTTACTTATTCTTTTTTGTTTTCTTATTTGCTATTGTATGGAAACCATGGCCATCCCTACTACAGGCCAGGCAATCGTGCAACTGGGGTCTTTTACTGGGGGCCATGCGAATTTTCTTAAATATTCGATATAGAAGTTGCAAACAAAGGTAAAATTCCTCTGTGAGATTAGTTTGATATTTTTATGTGTTTTACATACCAAATAATAAGAACCACATTGAGCTAATTGATAAATTTTACAATTATTGACAAATTCCTATAAATTAAGAGACAGGTCATTTTGAATAAACAAAGGCAAATGCATATTTCGATGAAGAATTTTTATTTCAATGTTGGATTTTTTTTTAGAGATTTTGTACTTATATCAAAAGATCATTACTTGTATATTGTGGTTAAAAAGAAAAAAAGGATCCGCACCAGTTGATGATATAGTTTGCAACTTCTATATCGAATATTTAAGAAAGTTCACATGGCCCCCAGTAAAAGACCCCAGTTGCACGATTGCCTGGCCTGTAGTAGGGATGGCCATGATGGAAACACTTTCCAGAAGGAGAGAGAAGGGGAGATCATGTGCAGAGAGAGAGAGAGAGAGAGGAGAGAGAGAGAGAAGTATTAAAAGAAAAAAATGTTTCACACCCTCCCCCCTTTAAAAAACTATTTTATTTTTTACCCCCCCCCCCTCCCCAGGCAATGCCAGATAGCTCCTCTAGTAATAAGTTAATATATTTACTGTTTTACTTTCATTTTTTTTTTCGTTAATCTGCAAGGGAAATTTATTAAAAATAATCCAACAAATTGCTTCCATTATTGTTTGACTCTTAGTTCTGCTCGCCTCTTCCTTGATTTAGTGTTCAGCTTTCAAGTAAAAATGCACGAGTTTTATATTTAGCTGCTATGAAACCCGATTCAGATTTGATTGACCTTGACAGGACCTCCCATCTGTTCATGGGTTTGAAAACCAATGGAGAGTAAAAGTTAATGGGCTGAGTTAATAAGACCAATAGGAAATACGATAATGAAGAGGACAGAAAAGAAAAGCATGAAAACCAGACAAAAAAAAGAAAACCGAAAAGTGAAAAACAAAAAAAAAAGAAAAGAAAAACGAAAGAATACAAAAAAGAGAAAACCGAAAATAAAAAGGATGAACACCAGACAAAAAAAGAAAACCGAAAAAAAAAAAAAAAAAAAAAAGAAAATAAATAAATATATATATAAATTATATATATATATAAAGAAAACTAAAACTATAAATGAAAGGGGCTTTCATTTATAGTTTTAAAGAAAACCGAAAGAATACAAAAAAGAGAAAACAGAAATAAAGGATGAAAACCCGGACAAAAAAAAAAACGAAAAGTGAAAAAAAAAAAAAACGAAAAGTGAAAATAAATATTATATATATATATAGAAACTAACTAAAACTAAAAATGAAAGACCCCCTCCGAAAAAACGAAATACGAAAAAGAGAAAACAGAAAAGAAAACAGGAAAAAAAGAAAAGAGAAAAAATAGAAAAGCAGATAAAATAGAAAAAAAAAACAGAAAAGAAAAAAAAGGGTAAATGAAAAAAGAAAAAAAAAGTGTAGAAACAAAAAAAACGAAAAAAAGAAAACATAAAAGGACAAAGAGAAAACAGAATTTAAGAAAATGAATAAAGACAAAGAAAAACATACAAAAAAGGAGAAAGCAAAAAAAAGGAAAATAACATGTAAGTAAAAAAACTAAACGAAAAGCAAAGGAAAAAAAAGAAAAGAAAAACCGAAGAATAATTTAAGTAAAATAGAAACAGAAGGAAAGAGAAAGGAAAAGAAAAAAGATAACGAATACAGAAAAAACAAAAAAACAGAACAGAATGGAAGAAAATAAATAAAACAATGGGAGAAAGTAAAAAAAAAAAGAGATAAAAAGAAAGACAAAATCCCAACAAGGTCAGATTCGATGTAAATTTTGCCAAAGTATCAATAATTTGGTAATCAGTAATTGTTCATCTCCGAAGATCAATAATGGCTGATTGGAAAAACACAAAAAGTGATTTCTGATTTTTTTTTTTAGCTAAGTTATTAAGAAACTTATCTGCAGTGGCCAAATTTAGAAGACAAAATAAATATACAATTAAGAAATATATTCCAACAGCTTCAAAAAGAAAAAAAAAATTATTTACTCCATAGAAAATTAGACAAAAGGTCGCGTATAGGTTTTTTTTTTGTTTAACATGGTTCACCCCAAACAAGACAGGCCACCACTGTAGACGTAAGAGGTTACTGAGAAGAAGAAAAGGGGAGAAGGTTGGGGGGGTCAGCCTAAATTGGGATCTGCGCAGCGAGATGTCTGTTCACATTAGTTTTAAATTTCAGTACTGTCGGGGAAACAGGGGGAAGGGAGGGAGTTCCAGAAGCCAGCAACACGAGGAAAGAAGCTATTTGAGTAGAAGGCTCTCCGGCATCTGGGGACCTCCACAGTGAATGAATGAGATTTAGTTGATTGTCGAGTTGGTCTAGTGAATTTACGTCGAGGGGGCACCAGAGTAGCCAATTCATCGGTTTGAAAAGCCAACTCACTAGGATTAGCGCACTCTGGCCTACAATTGGATGTTACTCTCACAACGTTTCAACCGATGTGACCTCTGACCTTCTTTAGGTGTGTCTTGTCGAACTCAGGAATCAGTACAGAATTTTGAACAGAACTCTTAATTTAATCCACAGGGGATAGCTTGCTCTCGCTCCGTCAGCCATAACCGTACAGAAGTCTTAAGTAATTCATAATTGTATGCTTAGTATTGCAACGGATATAAGTGCTAAGTAATAATCAGCTCTAAGTAACAGTCTTCAGGTTCAATCCTCAGTATGGGCGATACTAAAAATACAATTATGAATTACTTGAGACTTCAACCTAAACGACGTAATGAGAGCAATCTACTGCAGTGGATTAAATAAAGGGTTCCGTTCGGAATTCCATAATCCTTAATAAGAATTTAGGAGCAGCTTTCCCAAAGTACGGGCATTTTTCACGGTCCAGAGAAAAGAGAAAGACTCATCAGCTTATCCACAACGTGTCACTATCGACTTCCAGCTATGACGCAATATTCTAGCATATAAACTTAACTATTTGTATCATTCGGACTACTGTTCTCATCTTGAGTGTTATTCTCACAACGTTTAGGCCAATGTAACCTCCGACCTTCTTCAGGTGTATCTTGTCGAACTCTGGAATCTTTCTGTCGAACTCAGGAATCTGTATGGAATTTCAAATGGAACCATTACACGGGGGTAGCATGCTCTCGTTCCATCAACCCTGACCGGGTAGAAGTCTTAAGTAATTTGCAATCGCATTCTTAGTATTGTCCGCACTGAAGATTGAACCATGGCGTAACAGATGAAGTACTAAGTAAAATTCAGTTCTAAGTGACACTTTTCTGGAGATTGAAGGTTCAATCCTCAATGCGGGCGATACTAAAAATTTCTACCCAGTCATGGCTAACAGAACGAGAGCATGCTATCCTCGTGAATTAAATAAGGGGTTCCGTTCGAAATTCCGTACAGATTCCCAAGTTCAACAAGGTACACCTGAAAAAGATCGGAAGTTACATCGGCCGAAACGTTGCGAGAATAACACTCAAGATGAGAACAGTAGTCCGAATAATCCAAATGATCCAAATTATCAATCCTCATCTAAAAAATTCAGAAACCTAACTCTAACTAGACTTTTAATGAAAAATTCCATCTTCTTGACTCATGTGAAATTTTTCATTTTTAACCTTCATCTAAATATTGCTGCGTACATTCTGTATCCCGACTATGATGACAGCTAGTGTTATCGTAAAGGCTGATGCTACTTGGAAATTACTTCTTTCTTACACATAAAGTTATCTTGTCAGATTTTCAAAGTCAGACCCAAATAGCATTTAAGCTGATGAGCCAATTTTTTAAATTTGTTATTGTTGTACCATGCTTTTCTTATTCTTCTTATTCTTTGCGGGTCTTTGAAGTGTCATGTGGTTGTCATACAATAGTTCCCCACTTTTTTACGCAGTCCTTTGCATTATTGTTGTACTCTGCACTGGTTGGGCAGTAGAGGGCAGAGAAGGCAGTGTTGCATCATATTGTCCTCCTTTCTACGTTCACAGATGGTTGGGTCAGTTTTGTAGGCCATCTGATTTTCAGAGTTTTTATTTTCATATGTGCACGCGCTTCTTATTTTCCGGAGTTTCTTTACGAACGCAATGTTTAGAAGTAAAGCAGTGTCCGCTTATTTTCAATTTAAAATTGTGTTGTTGTTGTTGTTGTTGTTCTTCTTCTTCTTCTTCTTTGCGTGTCTTTGAAGCATGTGGTTGTCATACGACAGTTTCCCACTTTCTTTTATGCAGTCCTTTGCATTATTGTTGTACTCTGCAAGATCTTTCAAGCTGCACCGGTTGGGCAGTAGAGGGCAGACAAGGCAGTGTTGCATCGTATAGTTCTCCTCTGTACATTCGCAGATGGTTGGGTCAATTTGGTAATCCCATCTAGTTATAGCAACTTTTGATCGCACCATTCCCGTTCTCAGAATTGCTTCTGAACTGGAAATGAGGGCCTTAAAAGGGGATTTCCATATCAGTAGGATGGGGAACATTATCTAGCCGTCTGATCCACAACTGTAGTCTGGTCTCTTCCTGAGTTGTTGTTGGGAGATCAAGGTAGAAGCGTTCACGTCGCGATCCCTGTCAAGTAATACCTACTATTACCTGCGGATTCTATCAAACACTTTGATGCGAGCCAAAAGACCATGCTATCGGCAATATAATAACGCACTTTGTTACAATTTATTTTTTAAACTACTTGATGCGGCCCGAGACAATCTTAATAATCTTCTTTGTTTTGTGGATCATCCATCGATTAATGGTGAAACATCCACAAAGTTCGTGCACCATGATGCTCGCTCACTCATTGCGGACAGAAGCTCCAATCCCGAGAGGCCAATGTCCTTCTCCAGAATAACCTTAATTGTGAGGCCTCCCAGGCCATTGCTTGACCTCTGGAGACCACGGAATCATTTTTCTAGAAGGTTTATTGTGTTGAGATATACGAGGCCTGTCTAAAAAGTATCCGCCCTTAGGCCAGAAAAAAAAATATTTCAAATACCTGACAGGGTTGGGACCCTAATCCCCATTCAAAGTAGTCCCCTTGTGCTTGCACACACTTAGCCCACCGATTCATCCACTGCCGGAAACACCTCTGAAAGTCTTCTTTTGGAATGGTGTCCATACTGCTGTCGCGTTAGATTCAGCAAGTGTTTGGAGAAGATGCGATGAATGTAACACAAATTAAGGAGTGGTTCATCCGATTCAAAATGGCCGCACATCAGCGGAGAGTGACCAGCGTTCTGGCAGGCCCCAAACTGCTCGGAGTGCAGCTGTTGTTGAGAGTGTGTGAAAAAGAGACAATGCAATGAGAAATGTAGTCCGAATCCTCCTATACTGTCTAGCTTTAATCTTCCTCTGAGGTCATCAGATCTAAGCTTTCTCACATTAAACATCTATCATATCATGCAACTCATGTCCTCAACCCTCACTGGCCAGGTTTCACTTTTATAAATTATCACACTGTGTACACATGCCTAATAGACTCTTCCCTTGGTCAACAGTGGTAATGCTCTGCTTTTTAGTAATGGCAAAAGTTCCCTGAACTTCTAATTCTTGCAATCACACTAGCACCTGCTCCACCCTGTGCTCTAATGGTATCACCAAAGTACACCTGTACCACTTTGTGCTCTAATGGTATCACCAAAGTACACCTGCTCCACCCTGTGCTCTAATGGTATCACCAAAGTACACCTGTACCACTTTGTGCTCCAATGGTATCACCAAAGTACACCTGTACCACCCTGTGCTCCAATGGTATCACCAAAGTACACCTGTACCACCCTGTGCTCTAATGGTATCACCAAAGTACACCTGTACCACCCTGTGCTCTAATGGTATCACCAAAGTACACCTGTACCACCCTGTGCTCCAATGGTATCACCAAAGTACACCTGTACCACCCTGTGCTCTAATGGTATCACCAAAGTACACCTGTACCACCCTGTGCTCTAATGGTATCACCAAAGTACACCTGTACCACCCTGTGCTCTAATGGTATCACCAAAGTACACCTGTACCACCCTGTGCTCCAATGGTATCACCAAAGTACACCTGTACCACCCTGTGCTCTAATGGTATCACCAAAGTACACCTGTACCACCCTGTGCTCTAATGGTATCACCAAGGTAACAAAACTTCTCGACAACCTCAATAGCTTTGCTATCCAAATGTACTTTGCCCACATCTGAGTTTTCATCCATCTCTCTTGTCTTGCAATCCCATAGTACCTCCTTGTGTTTCAATAGGTAACAAAACTTCTGAACAACATCAATAACTTTGCCATCCAAATATACTTTCCCCACATCTGACTTCTCACCTGTCTCCATTTTCTTACACTTCTTGCACACAAGCTGGTTATCCTCTCAACCTACCAGTAATTTCACTGCACTTCTTGTGTATCCAGTGCCATCTGTCAAAGAATTAGCTTTCATGTTCTTCCTTCATTACTCCCCTCTCAGCCCCCCCCTCCAGTTTTCTTCATTGCTCACCTTATTCCGTTTTGCTTTTTTCTCTCTTATCCCCCGTTTCCCCATTTGTTGCTTCCACCCCAACTCTTTCTTTCACCTTCTGTGGTTCCCCATTTCCGCTGGGGGAGCACCGGCAGGTTGTAACAGTAGTAAGCACTAAAGAAGAAATGCTACCATCACCAATAAAAACAATTTTTTTTTTTTTTTTTTTTTTTTAAACCTATTTCACCTCAAACAAGGGGTTACTGAGAATTAGGATGTAGGTTTTGGGTGTCATCCTAAGTTGGGAGCAGTGTAGCAAGATGTCTGTTTACATTAGTTTTAAACCTCTGCATGTTGGTACTGTTGGGAGAACAGGGAGCAAGAAAGGGAGTTCCAGAGGCCGGCAGCACGAGGAAAGAAGCTATTGGAGTAGAAGGCTTTCCAGTATCTGGGTATCTCCACAGTGAATGGATTGGGATCTAGCTGATTATCGAGTTGGTCTAGTGTATTTACGTTGAGGGGGCACCAGAGTAGCCAGTTCATCGGAGCACAATCCATTGAAGTATTCGTAAAACAAGCATAAGGATGCAACATTGCGACGATGGGGCAGCGGCTGGAACTTGGTTGATAGTGAGGCACCTATTAAGTTGGCGACTCTTTTTTGGACCTTGTCTAAGAGGGAGAAACTAGTGGATGATGCACTAGCCCAGATTACATAAAAATACATTAAATATTTAAGTGATAAGAATCGTACATATTTCTAGGCAGGGCGATATAGTCCAGGGGTAAAACACTAGACTACTGACATCAATATCAAAGGTTCGATCCTTATCTAAGTTAGCCATGCTGATGATAGCTATGAGCTAGAAACACGTGTTCATGGATTACTTTCATGTATGTAAAAAGTTAATAAAGTATATATACAGGGTGGGCAAAAATAAGGGTCCTATTTTTAAAAATTCATAACTTTTTTATTTATTGATTTAAAAAAAATTTTTTTTTAGAATAAGTAAAGGACCCCTTCCGAAGCAAGCATGAGCCGTATTAGCCCTAAGGAACGTACCCTCATTTAGAAAACATTATTTTTGCTTAAAAAACTCAAAACAGTGTAAAAAACAATACTTTAGTTTTTGTTAGTTTTAAGAAGTGTTTTTCGGCTAAAATTTGTTTTGTTTATTTCAAAAAATCTCGGAAGGGTCAGTCTACACACACATAAAGTTTGGTGAGTTTAACTTTTATTTTGTGGAAGTTATTCAAATTCAAGTTATTCAAATTTAAAGATAGGACCCTTATTTTGGCCCACCCTGTATATCAGTAGTATGAAAATATATATCTGGCAAGTAAGCTACACAGAAACGTTCATGTTGCATTCACACAAGAAATCATCAGGCTAAATATTATATTACCTTATAATATTATTATATATGTAGATACTAGTGTTTATATGATTAATTGGAATCAGAAAAATCAGAACTTTTTGGGGTATTGGAAAAATTTGAGCCTAATTTCTGATTTCAAAAACGATTCTTTAAAAGATTTTTGTTGTTTAAAAATCATAAATATATATTGATTTTAAACTTACAGTAAAACTAAAATTTATAGCTCATAGTAAGGAATTTTGGTAAAAATGGCGCCGGAAAAAACGGCTCGGTAAAATAGAACAGGTAAAGATGACACAAGTGAAAAATATAGATGAAAACTTCACCTTGAGTTTATCAAAGGGAAAACATTAAGCCTGTCAAATTAAAAAGAAAATTATATCTCCATTTAAAAGTAGATGAGGAATCTCTGCCCCCCCCCCCAAAAAAAAACAACAAAAAAAACAATGAAATTCTACCTTTTAGGTGATTTTAGAATTGGAATCGGTAATTGTATTGGAATCTGGAATTTTGAATAGAATCGATAATTGTATCAGAATCTGGAATTTTGAACAGAATCGATAATTGTATCAGAATCTGGAATTTTGAACAGAATTGGTAATTGTATCAGAATCTGAAATTTTGAACAGAATCGGTAATTGTATCAGAATCTGAAATTTTGAACAGAATTGGTAATTGTATCAGAATCTGAAATTTTGAACAGAATCGATAATTGTATCAGAATCTGGAATTTTGAACAGAATCGATAATTGTATTGGAATCTGGAATTTTGAACAGAATCGGTAATTGTATTGGAATCTGGAATTTTGAACAGAATTGGTAATTGTATCAGAATCTGGAATTTTGAACAGAATCGATAATTGTATCAGAATCTGGAATTTTGAACAGAATTGGTAATTGTATCAGAATCTGAAATTTTGAACAGAATCGGTAATTGTATTGGAATCTGGAATTTTGAACAGAATCGGTAATTGTATTGGAATCTGGAATTTTGAACAGAATCGGTAATTATATCGGAATCTGGAATTTTGAACAGAATCGGTAATTATATCGGAATCTGGAATTTTGAACAGAATCGGTAATTGTATCAGAATCTGAAATTTTGAACAGAATCGGTAATTGTATCGGAATCTGGAATTTTGAACAGAATCGGTAATTGTATCGGAATCGGGAAAAATATTGGAATCGTCCCATCAGTAGTATATACAATAAAAATAAATATGTGTGTGTGTGTACATGAAAATAATATCCACACCCCCACAAGATAAATACAATAAAAACCATTGTATTTGGTCACTAGACAATTTATTTTAGACTTGAAAAACTAGAAATTCATTCATTTATTTTTCATTTTATTTTATCAATATATGAATTCTATGTTTTTCTCTTTTTATCAATTATTTCATCGTTATTGCGATTAATTGAGATGCTCACTTTGTTTCATGTTTTCTGCCGATTAACAATAAAATGAATGCAGGAAAGAGAGAGGTGGTTTTATTTCCGATCCATATTCGCAGAATCAATGAATAGAAAATAAAATCATCGGCTTGGGTTTACGATCAAAAGAAACAGAAAAGATCAAAGAATAGAACATCTAAAATTAATATTTTTTGTATCTGCCCTATGCAATAGAAATATAATTGCACTTCCTGTCGATAAAAGGGTCATTATTATTCTTACATTTTGTTTTTTCCGAACATTTTTTCACAGCGCATCTCACATAGACGGGTTTTGTCCCAAATAAGACCGGATATTCTTGAGATATGTCCGTTCAATTTAAGCATTTAGCAATAGAAATGCTATTTCAAACTTACGTTATGAGAAACGGAGATTTTTACGGAGCATTTTTATCAGTCTGTCACACTTAAGTGTGGAATAGCATTTTCGTTGGTCTGTCATGCTTACGTTTGGAATAGCATTTTCGTTGGTCTGTCATGCTTGAGTTTGGAATAGCATTTGCGTTGGTCTGTCATGCTTACGTTTGGAATAGCATTTTCGTTGGTCTGTCATGCTCGAGTTTGGAATAGCATTTTCGTTGGTCTGTCATGCTTGAGTTTGGAATAGCATTTGCTTTGGTCTGTCATGCTTACGTTTGGAATAGCATTTTCGTTGGTCTGTCATGCTTGAGTTTGGAATAGCATTTTCGTTGGTCTGTCATGCTTACGTTTGGAATAGCATTTTCGTTGGTCTGTCATGCTTGAGTTTGGAATAGCATTTTCGTTGTCTGTCATGCTTACATTTGGAATAACATTTTCGTTGGTCTGTCATGCTTGAGTTTGGAATAGCATTTTCGTTGTCTGTCATGCTTACATTTGGAATAACATTTTCGTTGGTCTGTCATGCTTACATTTGGAATAACATTTTCGTTGGTCTGTCATGTTGACATTTGGAAAAGCATTTTCGTTGATCTGTCACACTTAAGTCTGAAATACAATTTTCATTAGTCTGTCATGTTTAAGCTCAAAACACCATTTTTCTTGGTCTGTCATGCTTAAGCTTGGAATATAATTTTTTAGAGTCTGTTTAGGCTTCTGGACACATTTGAAAATTAGGTGTGACGTCAACACAAAATCTTATTACAAATGTGTGTTTAGCGATTGAAACAGGATTTCAAACTTACACATTATCACAGGACGAAAAATTAATCTGACATGTTCAGGATATGATGCTTTGGACAGGAAGTCCTGAGTGACATGTAGTAAAGAAGATAGTGAAATTATTCTCTTTGGCTGACGGTCTGAACAGATACAGACGTCTTTTTCGGACCTCTATCTTTGTGTGCTCCCTCACCAGGGAGAAGGCGAGGGAAAACTTAATACTATGTAATATCAATGTAACTTTTCAGTATACTGTATCAGTGATGTAAGTGGGCAATTGAAAAATAATCTGAAACTGAGATTATGCACCCCCTCCCCCCCATCTCCACCTCAATTTCCCAATCTGGAGGGTCATGCCTTTCCTAAATTTCCCAACTTGACCCACCCCCCTCTACCTTTCCTACCCTAACCACCATCATGAATCGTGTGAAGTATGGCAAAATTAACATTTAACATTTCCAGAGAGAGGAGAAAAAGAAGATGAGCCGAGACAGAAAGAGGAAGAGAAAAAAAAAAACAGAAAAAGAGAAAGAAAGCGAAAGAGAGGAAGAAAAAGAAAAAAAAAATCGAGATAAAGATTTAAGTGGAAATTCCGTTCTTCTGAATTTAAAAAAAAAGCAAAATTCTGCTTTTTTTCAGTTACAACCGCGATTGTATTTTCTAACAATGAGGAAAGCATTTGTGACTGAAGTGTCTTTTCCAAAATTAATTTCCTGATGATGATCGGAAAATGTTTCATCTTATCAGTTGTTCTCAGCCAGATTAAGACATTTAAAAAAAATAATTTGTAGCGAAGTACGTTATTATATTGCCAATAACATGGTACAACAATAACAAATAAAAATTGCCTTGTCAGAAACAAAGTTTGATTTGTCAGCTTAAATGCTATTTAAGTTTGACATTAGAAATCCGACAAAATAATGTTTATACATATAAATGTAAAACAAAAAATATTGTTATCCTTCTGGTATTTATATTGTGGGGTATGGCAAATGTATACAACAACCTAAACCTTTTAAAAATAAATGTATAAAATATATGTATAATAAAATGTATAAAATAAATGTATATATATAATGTATAATAAATGTATATATATAATGTATAATGTATAATAAATGTATAAAATATATGTATAATGTATAATAAATGTATATGTATAATGTATAATAAATGTATAATGTATAATAAATGTATATGTATAATGTATAATAAATGTATAAAATATATGTATAATGTATAAAATATATGTATAATGTATAAAATATATGTATAATGTATAAAATATATGTATAATGTATAAAATATATGTATAATGTATAAAATATATGTATAATGTATAAAATATATGTATAATGTATAATAAATGTATATGTATAATGTATAATAAATGTATAAAATATATGTATAAAATATATGTATAATGTATAAAATATATGTATAATAAAATGTATAAAATATATGTATAATGTATAATAAATGTATAAAATATATGTATAATAAATAAAAATAAAAGGTATATATAAATAAATGTTGATGCATACCAAACAAAATTTTTTGAAACAGACTTTTTGCTGGCAAAATAAATCAAGACTTAATGTTCTGTATTTTTTTTTGTTTTGGATATTCTATGCCTTTTATTAAAATCCGGGACATCTTGAGACATTTCCGCATGAACTGAGTGTAATTGAAATGGTGAATCAGAGGGGTGATTTGCCGCATTCGTTTTTGTTTGGCATACGGACATCGGTGTGAGAGAAAGTATCACTTGACCACTGCAAGCCACACAGTATTTGTTTATTTTCTATTTTTATTAAATACTAATTAGTCACCACTTACCAAGGCCAAAAGCCACTAGAGGATAAGGATCAATGAGATTTTAAGTTAGCTGATGAACAATACTATGAGAGGATTGGAAACGATGGGTGGAATGGGCAGACTTTGATTACTGAAGAAGACGGTTCAACAAGCATTTGTTAACATTGGACTTGAAAACGACCCTGTTGTAGTCAGCTAGGAAGCAGCCACACGGTATCGTGTTCCAGAGATGGGAAGTTTTTAGAAAGAAACTATGTTCATGGAAGTTAGGTTTGGTTTGGTTTTAGGTACACCAAGAAAGAAAGGAAAGTTCTTGGCAGTGGTTGTAGCTAGACAAAGTTTTACTGTGAATATCAGTAGAATGGATAAGGATGATTTGCCATATTTATGACGAAAGAGAGTCCGTTCTTGTTTGGCATAGATGACATCGGTGTGAGGGAAAGCATCTCTTGCCTACCGCAAAAAGAATTGGCTAATATTTCCCATATAGAAAATAAACAGTTTTGGATGCGATTAGAACCTGAGCCTCGCATTAACGTTCTGAGGTTGATTTAACAGAGTCGTATGAAGGCAAACAACTGAAAGGTCAAGATGTTGAATGTTTCACACCTATAGATCCTGTCACCTGGTGAATCTCACACACCCAGTTTCAGACTGACTGGGTACAACTCAAACGCTCGAAAGCCGAAAAGGGTTGCCATGAATCAAATGAGATATGTTGAAGTACCTGGATGCGGGTGCGGTGCAGACAACTAATATATTCCCTCCACACCACACCAAAAGGCCGTGTGAGACTGATAGAGCTGTACTATGTCATGCTTAACTGGTTGCTGAACTTCACATTGCTGGTTTGATTTTTGCTGTGAACCTCGCATATTCTGATTTAATTCTCAGCACATACATAGGCATATTTTATTTCTGAAACACCTCGATTATGAACTTTGGGGAATATGAAAAAAAAAAAATTCTTGTTTCTTTTTTAGTCTATTTGCCTCACTTTAGGTTGTAGCATCCATTTTATACTTCATCTTCCTCGTGTATTGATGGGTCAGTTTGTACATTATGTTTATTGAAGCTCTTGGGAGGTGATGATGGCTAAGTGGTTTACGACACGGACTGACAACCTGAACGTGCCAAGTTCGAATCCAGTTCGTTCCACAGAAACGCTAGCAACCTTTACGTGGTCTCTCCTGTAAGTACCAAAAGGCCGCGTGGAACTGATAGAGCTGCACCATGTCATGCTTAACTGGTTGCTGAACTTTGCATTGCTGGTTTGATTTTTGCTGTGAACCTCGCATATTCTTATTTAATTATCAACACATACAAGCGAAGAAAAAAAAATAACACAGCAGACACTACCAATCTGGATTATTTACTCACTCAAAACAACCAGTCAACAAAGCGGAGATAACTCACATTAACTATAATCTAAGAAGAGGTAGGTTGTCAGAGGCAGGAATCAGATTCTGTTTGCAAGAGTTTTTCCTTTTTTAAACAAACTCCATCATTGGGTTTTTTTCTTTAAGCTCCCCACTTCTGAAATAAGGAGTTAGCCAGAAACATTTGCTGGAGTCTGCTGGGTTTTTTTTTAAGCTCCCCACTTCTGAAATAAGGAGTTAGCCAGAAACATTTGCTGGAGTCTGCTGGGTTTTTTTTTTGAAGCTCCCCACTTCTGAAATAAGGAGTTAGTCAGAAACATTTGCTGGAGTCTGCTGGGTTTTTTTTTTTAAGCTCCCCACTTCTGAAATAAGGAGTTAGCCAGAAACATTTGCTGGAGTCTGCTGGGTTTTTTTTTTGAAGCTCCCCACTTCTGAAATAAGGAGTTAGTCAGAAACATTTGCTGGAGTCTGCTGGGTTTTTTTTTTGAAGCTCCCCACTTCTGAAATAAGGAGTTAGTCAGAAACATTTGCTGGAGTCTGCTGGGTTTTTTTTTTTTTAAGCTCCCCACTTCTGAAATAAGGAGTTAGTCAGAAACATTTGCTGGAGTCTGCTGGGTTTTTTTTTTTGAAGCTCCCCACTTCTGAAATAAGGAGTTAGTCAGAAACATTTGCTGGAGTCTGCTGGGTTTTTTTTTTTTTAAGCTCCCCACTTCTGAAATAAGGAGTTAGCCAGAAACATTTGCTGGAGTCTGCTGGGTTTTTTTTTTGAAGCTCCCCACTTCTGAAATAAGGAGTTAGTCAGAAACATTTGCTGGAGTCTGCTGGGTTTTTTTTTTGAAGCTCCCCACTTCTGAAATAAGGAGTTAGTCAGAAACATTTGCTGGAGTCTGCTGGGTTTTTTTTTTTAAGCTCCCCACTTCTGAAATAAGGAGTTAGCCAGAAACATTTGCTGGAGTCTGCTGGGTTTTTTTTTCAGCCAACTCCCTACTTCTAAATCTAAGAAAATTCACTAATATATTAACATACACAAATATCTATATAATACTAAAACTCTGATAATCTTACTTGCTTCTTTGCACATAGATTGTTTAAGATGGTGGGAGGAGGTGTATAGCAGGTGTAGTAGTAGTAGCAACATAAGAGTAAAGTAAAAGGATGTAGCAAATGGCATAAATGAAGAAATGAAAAAGACTAAAGTAGTAATTGCAGTGTAAAGAGGACGACAAATAAATAAATAAATGACATAAATAAAGAAAAGGAAAAAACTAAAGTAGTAGTACTAAGAACAGCAACATAAAAGTTAACAGTAAGTGGATGACATAAATAAATAAATGACATAAATAAAGAAGAAAAGGAAAAAACTAAAGTAGTAGTACTAAGAGCAGCAACATAAAAGTTGACAGTAAGTGGATGACATAAATAAATAAATGACATAAATAAAGAAAAGGAAAAAACTAAAGTAGTAATACTAAGAACAGCAACATAAAAGTTAACAGTAAGTGGATGACATAAATAAATAAATGACATAAATAAAGAAGAAAAGGAAAAAACTATAGTAGTACTAAGAGCAGCAACATAAAAGTTAACAGTAAGTGGATGACATAAATAAATAAATGACATAAAGAAGAAAAGGAAAAAACTAAAGTAGTAGTACTAAGAGCAGCAACATAAAAGTTGACAGTAAGTGGATGACATAAATAAATGATGTAAATAAAGAAAAAGGAAAACTTGAAAATGGCAGAAAAATACTTAAATAGTAATATATGGTTCAGGGCTCGGAGCAGGAATACATAGGGATCCTTGTTCGTTACCGAGCAATACCAGGTATGTAATGTATCAAGTTACAGCCATTGGGTGAAGTTTTTGATTGGCCCAGAGGGCGCTTTTGTTGTAATTGTTGTTGTTTTGATGATATAAAGAAGAGACTTTAACAGGTCTGGTGCTTGAGTCTTGACACTAACAATTGGCGACGAGGTAGTAGAAGACAAAGCGAGGAAGGGATTTGAAAGATTAACACCAACATGTGATAGAAGTTTTAAAAAAAACAACAAAAAAACACACTCATTGGATGTGTTCGGAGTTCCTAGAAGCATAAAAAAAAAAATTTAAAAAAAAAAAAAAAATGCCGTTGATGGGCACTTTACGGGAATTGAACGATGTTGAGGAGTCCTGGATTAACTACATTGAACGTGTGGAGTTTTTTTGTTTTTTTTATAGCCAATGATATTGAGAGTGAAGGGAAGAAAAAGGCGATTTTATTATCTGTTATTGGGTTAGGAATAGCAGGAATACATAGGGAACCATCGTTTATCACCGAGCGACGCCAGGTAGGCCTTCTAGTAGACTTTTACAAACGAAAAATGTTAAGTAGAACATCCTGGTGCAAATTATTTCCATAGAAATCGGATTCGTGGACGCGGGTTGGACAGGCGATGGAAGGGCGGCGTAGTGCTGCGGGTGCTTATTTTGCATACCTTCCGTTTTGTCATGAGCAGAAAACGTGCAGCGAGGAATTTTCTGGATCTGCAGGTCACCAAAATGGAAGAACGCTTCCAGACAGAAAAAGACGAATAAAAGAATTAGAGAAAAATGGTAATAGAGAGGGTGAGGGGGGAGGGGAGGACGACAATTGAAAGAATACAAGCTGAAAAATATTTCTGTTAGAAAATTAGAATCACACTGAGAATGCAGTCAACAATAAACCCATCTACCGTATTGTCTCATCGATAAGTCTTGAGCATTACCACTGCCGACCAAGGGAAGAATCTATCAGGCATGATGTGTACGCAGTGTGTAGCATGGAGAGAAATTATATGAGAATGATGCGATTGATGTCCTCAAAGAAAGAATAACTATGGACAGTATAGGGAGATGTGTGCAGAACAAGAGACTTCGAGTGTATGGATGCATGGAAAGAATGAATGAGAGTTCTTGGGTTAATAGATGTAGAACAGTTGAGGTGCCAAGTCAAGTTTTATGGAGAAGGCCAGGGAAAACATAGGAAGAAGTGATAAAAATTAACTTAAGAGAAAGAGGAATAAATAAAGACCTGGACAGAGATAGGTTAGTTTGGAAGTCAATTTCTAAAAGTCGTCCAACATATGCCAGCATGTAAAATGGACGTTAAAATATGAGAGGAAGTGATAAGGATGGATTTGAGAGAAAGAGGGATAAATAAAGACCTGGACAGAGATAGGTTAGTTTGGAAGTCAATTTCTAAAAGTCGTCCAACATATGCCAGCATGTAAAATGGACGTTAAAATATGAGAGGAAGTGATAAGGATGGATTTGAGAGAAAGAGGAATAAATAAAGACCTCGACAGAGATAGGTTAGTTTGGAAGTCAATTTCTAAAAGTCGTCCAACACATGCCAGCATGTAAAATGGACGTTAAAATATGAGAGGATGTGATAAGGATGGATTTGAGAGAAAGAGGGATAAATAAAGACCTGGACAGAGATAGGTTAGTTTGGAAGTCAATTTCTAAAAGTCGTCCAACATATGCCAGCATGTAAAATGGATGTTAAAATATGAGAGGAAGTGATAAGGATGGATTTGAGAGAAGAGGGATAAATAAAGACCTGGACAGAGATAGGTTAGTTTGGAAGTCAATTTCTAAAAGTCGTCCAACATATGCCAGCATGTAAAATGGACGTTAAAATATGAGAGGAAGTGATAAGGATGGATTTGAGAGAAAGAGGGATAAATAAAGACCTGGCCAGAGATAGGTTAGTTTGGAAGTCAATTTCTAAAAGTCGTCCAACATATGCCAGCATGTAAAATGGACGTTAAAATATGAGAGGAAGTGATAAGGATGGATTTGAGAGAAAGAGGGATAAATAAAGACCTGGACAGAGATAGGTTAGTTTGGAAGTCAATTTCTAAAAGTCGTCCAACATATGCCAGCATGTAAAATGGACGTTAAAATATGAGAGGAAGTGATAAGGATGGATTTGAGAGAAAGAGGGATAAATAAAGACCTGGACAGAGATAGGTTAGTTTGGAAGTCAATTTCTAAAAGCTGTCCAACATATGCCAGCATGTAAAATAAACGTTAAAATATGAGAGGAAGTGATAAGGATGGATTTGAGAGAAAGAGGGATAAATAAAGACCTGGACAGAGATAGGTTAGTTTGGAAGTCAATTTCTAAAAGTCGTCCAACACATGCCAGCATGTAAAATGGACGTTAAAATATGAGGAAGTGATAAGGATGGATTTGAGAGAAAGAGGGATAAATAAAGACCTGGACAGAGATAGGTTAGTTTAGAAGTCAATTTTTTAAAGCTGTCCAACATATGCCAGCATGTAAAAATAGACGTTAAAATATGAGAGGAAGTGATAAGGATGGATTTGAGAGAAAGAGGGATAAATAAAGACCTGGACAGAGATAGGTTAGTTTGGAAGTCAATTTCTAAAAGTCGTCCAACATATGCCAGCATGTAAAATAAACGTTAAAATATGAGAGGATGTGATAAGGATGGATTTGAGAAAAAGAAGGATAAATAAAAACCTGGTCAGAGATAGGTTAGTTTGGAAGTCAATTTTTTAAAGCTGTCCAACATATGCCAGCATGTAAAACGGACGTTAAACCGAATATGATAATGAGATGTGTTAATCATACCCAAGCGTGAATTTTTTTAAGCTTACTCTCTTTCGTTAAATTGCTATGATGATAAATTCTTTATGAAATTATTTAGAACAAGCTATATCTACCCGGCGTTGTCCGGGATGCTGTGAAGACATTTTAGTTTTTAATTTTTATTTGTTTGCAGATTTTTTTAAAACTTACACAGAAAAAGAAATCAAATTTTAGTTGTAGGGCAGACAACTCTTGTATTCTTCAATTAAAACTGAGTTGTTCCCCTTGCTGCTTTTTAGTTTCCGGTAATTAGCTAAATATGTTTCATATTATAAGATTATATTATGTTAGTTTGGAAATCAACTTCTTAAAGCTGTCCAACATATGCCAGCATGCAAAACAGATGTTAAAGTGATGATGATGATGATGATGATACGTCGAAGTAAAACAGCCTTAGAAATTTGCTTGAAAACCTGCCTCGACATTTGTACACGTTCATCAAGAAATGAATCTTAAATCAACCGCCATTTCTGATTGGCGTATTCGATTTGTTACTTTTGTGAAGTCTATATGCACACAAGCAACAATCGGACACAGCGTTATCACCAACAATCCTATTAATTAATGCCAATATATTGTTCTATTGTCCGTTTTAAACGATCATCATCATCACCATATTCAGTTTAACATACTTTTCATGCGGGCATGTGTTGGACGGCTTTTACAAATTGACTTCTAAAAACTAACCTATCTCTGGCCAGATCTTTATTAATCCCCCTTTTCATCCTTATCACTTCCTCCCATGCTTTTCCTTGGCCTTCCCCTGCCAACTGACTCTGCTACATCTACTAAACCAAGAACTCTCATCCATTTTTTTTTAAAGTGACCATACCAACAAAGTCTCCTGTTTTGCACCACATCTCCCTATACTGTCTAGATTTAATCTATATCTGAGGTCACCACATCTAAGCTTGTCTTTAAGACTCACATTACACATCCATCATATTTTCATATCATTTCTTGCCATGTAACCCTTACTGGCCAGGTTTTACTTATATACATCAGCACAGTGTAAATATCATGACAAACATAAAACGTATCAGTAAGACTTCTTCTGACACCTTCACTGCAGTTCCTTACACATTCATCATGCAATCTACTTAAATGTTCTTGACACATTTAAATAAAGAAGAATAACAGGTTGACCGATAGAAATTAAATTTATAAATCATTTTTTTCCTATTTGTCAAGTGTAATTTAATGGGATAAAGAGGAGGTGACGGGTTTAATTGTCATATTTAAAGACAACTAAAACTCATAATCAGTAACCTTTTGATAATTTCGAACTGAACTATGTTTCAGAATTTTTGAGATGATGATTGATTATTTGGATTATTCAGATTACTGTTTTCTTGGATCTTATTCTCATAACGTTTTGGCCGATGTAACGTCTGACCATCTTAATGTCCATCATGTTGAACTCTGAAATCTATATGGAATTTCGAACTGAACCATGAACCCATGGATACGTGGTGCAACGGATAAAACATATAAATAATAATCAGTTAAAAGTGACAGTCTTATTGGAGGTTGAAGGTTCAATCTTCACTACAGGCGATACTAACTAAAAATAAAAATTATTTTAAAATTCTACTCGTTCATGGTATACGGAACAAAGGCACTCCACCTCCATGGATTAAATAAAGGAACTGAACCTTTTATCAACAAGGATAGATTGTTCTCGTTCTGTTAGCCACCAAGCTCAAAATTTAAGGGAAATAGCCTATATTTTAACTCTCAAGTACAAATAGTTATCTCCCTCACATTTTGAGGTTTTAAGGGCATCATTAAAAATTGTCTCCATTGTAATGATCTGTCTTTCTGGAATAATTATTTTAAGAAAAACATTGAGGCTAATTACATCTTTTAGCGTAAAGCACATGCTACAAGTATAAAAAGGAAGACATCTTTAGTCAGAATCAAATATCGATTTATCAGATGCATTTCTATTTAGATCTAACATGGAAAATCAGACTGAATTATCTATATATTAGATTTTTACAGACTAAATAAACTGTAGGACCAAATGTATTTTCAAAACTCCAATTCTACTAACAGCTAAAAAGAACAGGTTTAGTATAGTACTGTATCTGACATCACTCAAATCCGACATCTTTCTAATGATAAGCAAAACACATATTTTCAGATTAACTTCACTTCAGATTAAGAGTTTTTCACCAAAAAATCTAAAGCAATTAATATTTGTTAATAAAAATAAAATTATATTAATATTTGTTAATAAAAATAAAATTATATTAATATTTGTTAATAAAAATAAAATTATATTATTTGTTAATAAAAATAAAATGATATTAATATTTGTTAATAAAATAAAATTATATTAATATTTGTTAATAAAAAGAAAATTATATTAATATTTGTTAATAAAAGAAAATTATATTAATATTTGTTAATAAAAATAAAATTATATTAATATTTGTTAATAAAAATAAAATTATATTAATATTTGTTAATAAAAATAAAATTATATTAATATTTGTTAATAAAAATAAAATTATATTAATATTTGTTAATAAAAATAAAATTATATTAATATTTGTTAATAAAAATAAAATGATATTAATATTTGTTAATAAAAATAAAATGATATTAATATTTGTTAATAAAAATAAAATTATATTAATATTTGTTAATAAAAATAAAATTATATTAATATTTGTTAATAAAAATAAAATTATATTAATATTTGTTAATAAAAATAAAATGATATTAATATTTGTTAATAAAAATAAACTGATATTAATATCTGTTAATAAAAATAAAATGATATTAATATCTGTTAATAAAAATAAAATGATATTAATATCTGTTAATAAAAATAAAATGATATTAATATTTGTTAATAAAAATAAAATGATATTAATATTTGTTAATAAAAATAAAATTATATTAATATTTGTTAATAAAAATAAAATTATATTAATATTTGTTAATAAAAATAAAATTATATTAATATTTGTTAATAAAAATAAAATGATATTAATATTTGTTAATAAAAAGAAAATTATATTAATATCTGTTAATAAAAATAAAATGATATTAATATCTGTTAATAAAAATAAAATGATATTAATATTTGTTAATAAAAATAAAATGATATTAATATTTGTTAATAAAAATAAAATGATATTAATATTTGTTAATAAAAATAAAATGATATTAATATTTGTTAATAAAAATAAAATGATATTAATATTTGTTAATAAAAATAAAATGATATTAA
Organism: Sepiola atlantica; assembly: GCA_963556195.1. Classification (NCBI taxonomy): domain Eukaryota; kingdom Metazoa; phylum Mollusca; class Cephalopoda; order Sepiida; family Sepiolidae; genus Sepiola; species Sepiola atlantica. The sequence continues at coordinate 43,839,079 of OY744542.1, forward strand.
TATTTGTTAATAAAAATAAAATGATATTAATATTTGTTAATAAAAATAAAATGATATTAATATTTGTTAATAAAAATAAAATGATATTAATATTTGTTAATAAAAATAAAATGATATTAATATTTGTTAATAAAAATAAAATTATATTAATATTTGTTAATAAAAATAAAATTATATTAATATTTGTTAATAAAAATAAAATTATATTAATATTTGTTAATAAAAATAAAATTATATTAATATTTGTTAATAAAAAGAAAATGATATTAATATTTGTTAATAAAAAGAAAATTATATTAATATTTGTTAATAAAAAGAAAATTATATTAATATTTGTTAATAAAAAGAAAATTATATTAATATTTGTTAATAAAAAGAAAATTATATTAATATTTGTTAATAAAAAGAAAATTATATTAATATTTGTTAATAAAAAGAAAATTATATTAATATTTGTTAATAAAAATAAAATTATATTTCTTGCAAAAAATTAATATTTGTAACTAGCTATACCTACATGCCGTTGCTCGAGGAATCATTTAAAACTTACACAGAAAAAAATTTAATTTTAGTTGTGAAGTAGATAACTCCTATTATATTCTTCAATTTAAAATCTGAGTTATCCCACCTGCTGATTTTCAATTTTAACTGATTACTTAAAAGTGTTTCATATTAACAGTCATCTGGTCCGATCTAAGTAAATTTAAAAAATAAATTGTATACAACAGCGACTCCAGCAAAATGTTTGACAGAAGGGCACGACTGGCAAAAGGCCAGATAGAAGTGTGTTTCCAGCAAAAGGTCAGATAGAAAGGCGCCTCTGGCAAAAGGCCAGACAGAAGGGTGCTTCCGGCAAAAGGCCAGACAGAAGGGCGCTTCCGGCAAAAGGCCAGAGAGAAGGGCGCTTCCAACAAAAGGTCAGACAGTAGGGTGCTTCCGGCAAAAGGCCAGACAATAGGGCGCTTCCGGCAAAAGGCCAGACAATAGGGCGCTTCGAGCAAAAGGCCAGATAGAAGAGTGCCTCCAACAAAAGACCAGATAGAAAGGCGCTTCTGGCAAAAGGATAGACAGAAGGGCACTTCCGACAAAAGGCCAGATAGAAGAGCGCCTCCAGCAAAAGCCCAGATAGAAGGGCGCCTCCAGCAAAAAGGCCAGATAGAAGGGCGCCTCCAGCAAAAAGGCCAGATAGAAGGGCGCCTCCAGCAAAAAGGCCAGATAGAAGTGTGTTTCCAGCAAAAAGGTCAGATAGAAGGGCGCCTCCAGCAAAAAGGCCAGATAGAAGGGCGCCTCCAGCAAAAAGGCCAGATAGAAGGGCGCCTCCAGCAAAAGGCCAGATAGAAGGGCGCCTCCAGCAAAAGGCCAGATAGAAGGGCGCCTCCAGCAAAAGGCCAGATAGAAGGGCGCCTCCAGCAAAAGGCCAGAGAACAGGGCGTTTCCCAGTAAAGTGCCAGACAGGTCCCAGCAGAACATTGCCAACGATATGGTAAAGAATTGTATTTCCAACAAAAAACAAAGAATGGTGCTTTCAGCAAACGATAAATAAACAGACCAATTAGCCAAATCACCAGGTTGAAGTATATTTATGTAATCTACAAATATATCAACATAGAAGTCTAATTAGGTAAATACCAAGACTGAATGAAAAATATAGTAATAATCTATAAATAATCTATATATAAATTCAATATGAAAGTAATAATCTATATATAAATTCAATATGAAAGTAATAATCTATATATAAATTCAATATGAAAGTTATAATCTATAAATAAACTCTATATAAATTCAATATGAAAGTAATAATCTATATATAAATTCAATAATCTATAAATAATCTATATATAAATTCAATATGAAAATCTCATGATGAACAGTTTTTGTAAGTCACTGAAGACGCTCGATGATTCATAAAACCGGAATTTATGCGATTCATTTTTTCTTTATTACAAATGTCTTTAGAAAAATAAATGGTGTGAACGTGGCATTTGTTCAGCAAATCCTAAATTAGTCTTGCATGCCGCTAAAATATCAGGGCGTTGCCAATGTGATTTTGGAAGCTTAAGAATCTAGATGTTGCAGATAGGAATCTGAATAAGAAATCATCAAAGAAGATAAACAATTCTCTTTTGCATTTTTGCACCTGCACAGGTATTTATGGTGGAATTTAACATGGGGAAAACTTGGCATCTTCACATGAGACTAAGACTAGATTAGCCCTCGATGGAGGGGAGGAAGCTACGTTGCTGCCAGCTTCTCTTTCTCGTGGACTACGGTTTAAGAGTTTCTGTTTATTTTGAGAAGTGTAGCTAGAACGTGTTCTAGAAGAAATAAGGACGATTTTGCTTTAAAATATTCTTTATTTATCCTAACTATATGGACATCCATCTTTCCTTGTTGAAGAGTTGCTTTTGGATAGCTTATCTCCACAGGAGTCTTAAGTCACAATCTAGAAAGATTTCACATTACATTTTTCTCAACTTTAAACTGCAACTGACTATTGAACTTCAAATTCTTTCTATGTCACATGATTGAACTAACCAATCAGGCCGCTTCTGTATATGGGTCTTTACATCTAGAAGCACAATACTCCAAGTAATACTATATAATTTTATTTCAAAATAATAAATGTCACATGGAAGAAATATTCAACTGCAATTTAGATACTAACAAAAGGTAAAACACTTAAGTATTTTGCAACATAAAACATTATGTTTATTAAAGCTCTGTGTGCTCTTCATGGAGCTCAATGCATTAGGTCAGGGGCGGGCAACCTACGGCCCGCGGGCCACATTTGGCTCGCGAAGGCTTAGCGTCCGGCCCACCACCCTGCTATGCTTTATTATTTCAATCCGGCCCGCGGACCTCCCAGAAAAACTCATATCATTTTGTGACATAGACGTAAAAGTAGGTTTCAATTAAGATTTACAGTGGGATAAAAATGTATAAATATCAGCGAGCGATGATGCATGTATATTTCATTTTTCTTTAACTATTAAGAGATAAAAATAGAAAAAGAGAAAGAGAGAGGCAAAGAGGAAACAAGAGACTAGGAAAGGGCATGAAACATAGAACCTATGTGATGTGTGTCAAAACGAATGCTGGATCAACTTGCTACTTCCCCCGTCATTATTTTCTATGATTCCAAAATGGCTCTTCGTTGGCGCCTTTTATAACATCACATACAGAAGTCTCTTGAGAAAAAATATCAAATTTGTAGAGTGTTCAATGCAATTTTTGTACAATTTATTCATGTAAACAAAATATAGTAATTCTGAGATTTTGTTTTTCACTTTGTTTTCATCTGGCCCTCACTCTGAAAAGGTTGCCCGCCCCTGCACTCGGCTAATCTTTCAGGGACGAAACAGCATACTTGGGCACAAAGCTATAACGGTACTTGAGCAATGGCAGTTCGGATTTGTTGCTGAAGTTCAACGATTCTATGGGGCTTTCCTGAGTAGACTTTATCTTTGAGAACACCTCCACACAAAAAAGTTGGGAGGGGTCAAAACTACTCAAGTGATACATGCCTGCCAATCCATTGACCGGATAGGTTGTTGTCCAGCCAGTCCCACACAAGGCCAGCATCCCACTGAAAGAACAGACCCTCTGCATTATCCTGCTGTTGTAACATTATATATATGTGTGTGTTATAATGAAATAAATTCCATATAATAAATTATAGTGTTATAATGAAATAAATTTTTTATTTTATATATATATATATAAAGTTTTAATTATTTGACCCTGAAAAATGATGAAGATAAGATGTTCACAGAAAAAAAAACGAAAAAAAAAAGCGGCTTGAAAAATTGATGCTTTTTTTTATGAAATGTCTGATGTGGATTGTCATTGTTTTCACTTAATTTTGCACTTGGCACTGAACGATGGCCGAACCGAGGATTGTTTAAATGTGTTTTTGAAACACATTTTTATGTACTTGAAAACGTACATCTGTAAATATTTTGAAATACTTTAAAATTCTGGAAAACGATATATTTGGTTTCTGCTGAAACAATTGTTTGCCTTAATTAAAAACGTTTTCTTTCCTGTGAACATCAATCCTTCATTATCATTTTTCAGGGTCAAATAATTAAAACTTTCTAAAATAGCTCTAGTCACGCACTAGAGAGCTATGGCTAACTTTATCTAATAAAATAATCCTACATTTAAAAAACTTTGAATGTTGAATTAGAACACACACACACACATATATATATATATATATATATATATATATATATATACAGGGTGTCCCAAAAGTAGGTTTACAGTTATTAAACTGTTATTTAACCTATTTAAAGTTTTTCGAATAACCTAGTTAAAAAACTTCAAATATTAAATGATAACTGTAAACCTACTTTTGGGCCACCCTGTATATATACCTTCTTTGTAATATAGTAGGAAAAATCCCAGCAGAGTGCTCGATTAATTAAACATTAAAGTTAAAAATCAAGAGCATAATATTTATTTATTTTGGTAACGAAAAATTAGTACAACATTCGTACCGTCGGTTTCAAGCACGGAAAGACTTAGCCATCCGGCTCTCTTCAGCTTCTGTTGTCATCTGTTTCAGAAATGTGAAGTCACGTGACACTCTCGTATTTGCTCAGCGTGTTGTGTATGTTTGTTTCAATTTAAATTTAGTGTGAGGAAACGGTTGAGATTTAAAGCCGGAGGATATTTGAAGAGATATAAAACAGTAACGGCCAAATATACAAATTCATAAAATTGACTCACGGGAATTATATAGAAACCCTATTTTATTTTTTTATATTATATTATTTTTTTTATTTCTTTTCTTTTTTATTATATTTTTTTAATTTGTATTTCTATTTTATTTTATTTTAATATTCTTATATCTCTTCAAATCTCTTATTAACTTCTCATTTAGTCATTTCTTTCAGCTAGCAGACTCATCCATTTTTTTGTCTCTGAACCGAAGACAACACTTTGACAAAGCAGAGAAGTAATGCTAAAAGATGCTTAGCCAAAATGTTGCAGATCAGCAGCGTTAATATCAGTTTTTCTGATCTGAAATTCACAGCGTGTGCGCAGAGCTATTGACAGAGTAACTGGTCAGAACGAATGCGATACTCCTGCCCCCGAACTTCTTGGTGTCCCCATGCCACAACGTATTGTCACACTAGCCCTACAGCCACGACAGTATTGTTACATCTACACCATTTGGGATCTTATCTTAAATGGTTACAATTTGTACAATTGGGTTATAAGCTCCCCACCAAGTTTGGTAAACTTTTAACTTATGACCTTAATGACTGCATGTCAAGCTCACCAGCACAGTAATTATAACTGAACTACTGAAGTAATTATTTGCATTGATAAAGCATTGTTCACAACTACTACACGAGATCTACACTTGTAGGTTTTGTTTTCTTTTGGTCGAAGATAACTTTTTTCAGACATTGTTATTTTTTTTTTTTCTGTGTATAATTAAAGATCCTCAAGAAATCCCATTCTGAAGAAAAGCGTTGTTTAAACAAATTGTGTGTTATACTGTATAACTGAAAATAAACATTGTCATTACTCAGCTATGAATGACTTGACTACCATTGCATGCACTCTTTATTTGGCTATGATTTAGAAAATAATTTAAATCCTTAAAAATACATATGCATATATTTAGCTCTATCTCACTATAAGAAGGAATATTGAGCTGTTATAGTTGTTGCAAGTTGATGATAGATCCTTGTAGTTAACTAAAAATCAGTAATGGTGATCAGAGAGTGTGAGAGAGAGAGGGGGGGAGGGAGCACAAAAAACGTTTCTGTGTAAATTGCTTGCTATCAGTATATTTTCATACTATTACTAATACCTACTCATGTATTGAGCACTGTTGAACTAAATCCTATATATTTCTAGGTATAAGATTCACTCATAGACAAATTAGTGGATCATCATGAATTTAGGAGGTCTTAAATTATTGTAGTTAACTCAGAAACAGTTTTCTAATCGATTTAAATTTGAATGTATGCGGTTTACTTAATCTGTAAGTCTATAGACTTTCTTGTATATGGCGAGGTAGCTCAGTGGCAGAGTACTCGCCTCGCATGCAAGTGACTTGGGTTTTGAATCCTGAGTTCGGATATGTTCTACTGATGAGCCCAAAGGAGGGCGAATCTTGAGTCTAGGACTTCCGATTCGTGGCTTTCTTTGGTTGTGGGCTGCGGCGTTGTCTGATTGTAGAAATAATTTTATATATATATTTTAGAAAGTGGTAATGATTTTGTCATTTCGTATAACGAGCCACCATCGATATTTATATAAAAAAAAAAAATGTTATAAAACAAATTCAATATATTTTTTTTTGTCTGGACAAGAGGAAATGATGATTGACGGGTCAAGAAAATCAATGGAAGATGATTGACCTGTAATCGATAAGTCAAAAGCTAAATATATTTGACCACTGAATGATCCAAGAGTTGGTTTCATTGAATCCTAAATCTCAAAGGCGAAAAGATATACGCATTGTTATTAGGAACGATTTAGATATGTGGAAATTACATGGCGAATGTAAAATGAAGATTGTAAATTATTATTTGAGTATTTTCTGTTATTCATCTTCATTCCGGTTGTTGTCATTTTCAAAATGATTTAGCAATAACACACACCGGCCATATTCAGTTTCCTTTTGCCATAGTCAGTAACCATCCGGTAATTTCAAACTGAACTACGTTTGGAGTTTTTCAGATGAGGATTGATAATTTGGATTATTCGAGCTACTATTTTCACAATGTTTCAGACGATGTAACCTACGACCTTCTTCAGATGCAATTTCAAACTTGGAATCTTTATGTAAAACTCGGACCCATAGCGCAATGGATAAAGATGCTGAGTATCAATCATTTCTAAATGAGAGTCTTCTGGAGGGTCATGGTTCAATCCTTACTAAAGGCGATAATAACTAAGGATAAAATAAAAATTATTTAACACTTCACCCAGTCATGGCTGATGGAACAGGAACAATCTACACCCATGGATTAAATAAACGGTTTAGTTCGAAATTCTGTATAAATTCCTGAGTTTGACAAAGATAGCTCCTTACGTCTACAGTGGCGGCCTGCCTTGTTTAGGGTGAACTATGTTAAAAAAAATTTTTTTTTAGATGCACTAGAAGTTGAAGGTTACATCGGCTGAAACGTTGTGAAAATAAAAACCAAGATGAGAATAATAGCCCGAATAATCCATATGATGCAAATTTTAAAAAATAAATAAATAAAAAAAAAATTTTAAATTTAAAAAAAAAAAAAATAAATTAATAAAAAAATCAATAAAATAAATAAATTAAAAAATCAATAAAAAAAATTTTTTTTTTTTAAATTTAAAAAAAAATTAAAAAAAAAAAAAAAAAAATAAATAAAAAAAAATCCTCGTCTGAAAAACTCCGAAAAATAGTTCAGTTCGAAGGTTACTGACTATGACTATATGTAGTTGACTATGACTATATGTAGTTGGAGATTACATTGGCTGAAACGTTGTGAAGTAGTTTGAATGATCCAACTAATACAAATAAACCATTTTATTTTAATTCACTTCTCTCTTTTTGTGTTCGACGCTCTTTAGAGATTTAGCTTTTGTTCTTATGTTCCTGCAAGTGAAAATAAATCGCTTCACCAAAAGAACTGCATGTGAATTGATTGCAACAATAATCAAAAGAAACTAATTTAAAAACAGACAACTCAGTTTCTGTGAACCTACTATAAAAGAGGCAGGAGAAAGTAGGTGCTCGAATTCACAGCAAAACCTCGTCTAGCTACAACCATTGTAAATGAGTTTCCTTTCTTTCCTCTGTGTGTACCTAAAACTAAACAAAACTTCCACGAGTTATGTTTCTTTCCTAGAACTACCCGTCCGTGGAGCACATTTCTATGGGGCTACTTCCCAGCTCACTACAACATAATTGTTTTCAAGTCCAATGTTAACAAATTCTTGTTGAGCCGTCCTCTTAAATAATCACTCTGCCCAGTTTCAACCATCGTCTCTAATCCTCAAGGGGATGTCTCACCGTCCACCTGACAAACTCATTAACCCTTATCCTCGAGTGGCTTTTGGGCCTTGATAAATGGTAACTCATTAGTAGGAAAAAAAGAAAGAAAAACATTCACTCGTACTGGAGAAAAGAGATAAAATATCCATTCGAAACGCTCTGATTTCTGTGATTGTTCACCACAAAAACAAAGTTGAAATTCTCCTCGATATCACCGGTGCTACCAGATAAGGCTGTCTGAAAATACCAGCTTCCTGACCTAAAATGCACCAAACATTGATGTTATTGTTTTTTTCCTTTCCCTTTGCCAAACTGAATCATGTTCTGCAAAGCCAAAAACAACAAATTTCCTCTCCAAAACAAAACAATTTTCCTTTACAGAACGGCCAAATCAAATACCATAAATAAATATTCGAAAATATAAAGAACTTGAAGCATAAAAACTTTTACCAAAATGACCGGATTTGGCATTAAATAACCAAAAAAAGGTTGATATGCCATAAAACAAAACAATCAAACCAGACACACTGAATAAATATTTAAAATATAAAGAACTTGAAGCATAAAAACTTTTACCAAAATGACCGGATTTGGCATTAAATAACCAGAAAAAGGTTGATATGCCGTAAAACAAAACAACCAAACCAGACACAATGAATAAATATTTGAAGATATAAACAACTTGAAGCATAAAAACTTTTACCAAAATGACCGGATTTGGCATTAAATAACCAGAAAAAGGTTGATATGCCCTAAAACAAAACAACCAAACCAGACACAATGAATAAATATTTAAAATATAAAGAACTTGAAGCATAAAAACTTATACCAAAATGACCAGACAGAAAACCTTACAAACTCTACCGAAGATAACACCATTATTATTCACAGACAATGAAACACTCACTTCTATGTTACATATTTTTATTTACAGAAAACTTTTTAACACCAAAAACCTAACAAAAGTTTTGGTCAATGAAAAAAAGCAGAAATAATTTAAGTCCTGAAAAATTTTTTTTACCATGGAAACGAATAAAAAGCTAATAAGATGAACGTGCTTTGCATTTACCGATTATTTCGGATGCGGGAACCCCAAAAGATTCCCTCATCCCAGGAGTCTATAAACAGGCATCTTGATGCTTTTAAGCTATGGACCAAACTGAATTTCAAATCTCTTTCTCCTCCCATTTGTCATGTGATCAAAATTAATACTACAATGTTTACTCATAGAGAGAGAGGGACCTCTGAAAAGAGAGTTAAGAAATAGGAGGGGGGAGATTTTTGAATAACTTGTGCCTTATTGTTATTTTGTATATAAAAAGTTTTTGGTTTCCTGTTTATTTCCATGGAAGATGCTCGACTGAGCTCCAATCTCTGGTTCCTCCTTGTAAGACATTCACAGCTGGAACTCGTCTTCTATAAAAATTAAAATGGACTTTTCTTTCACGTGCCAAGTGTCAGGCGGAATTTCCAAAAACTTTCCATCTGTTAAACACATTACCACAGGGCTGATTCCATACAGACTACAGCATGGTCATCTTCAAATCTATTCTCAACAAATACTAGTCATAAACTGTCCTCATAGGTAATCAAATTTTGTTCGTTCGACTCATCATTTTAAGTCCTCACATAATACTCTTCATCATTCAACTTACAATCTTATCCTCAAATAGATTTTGGCCTTTATAAGTATTAGTAAAAAGAAAAAAAATTAAAGTGGTTTTAGCCATAAAATACCTTGATTATACTAACTACAGTACCAGAGGATGTGCACTGGTGTAGTAAAACCAAAACTGAACTGAAAATCTCAAGTCCTCGACCTTTTGGCCAAGATCAAAGTGTAGTATCTGTTCCGATGGATACTGCACCCTATAGACTTTTATGGTCTTGGCCTTCGGGTCTATGGGTCTGTCCTGTGCAGTTCTAGGAGGTCCATCCTCCCAGTCTTTGCCTCCACTATTTGGGGAGGAGTAAGTGTATTGCTTACTGCCTGATCGCCCCACTTTCTCGACCTTGTGTCACATCTTACCTTGTGGGCGGTAGATAAATAAAATTAACTTGAAACAAAATATCATTAGATAAAACAGGCTTGAACTCTTTAGTCAAAGGAGGTAAGAAAAAAATATAGTAATAACCAACACAGAACAATATATCAACAACAGAAAGAAATATTATCCAACACAGGGAGGCAGTGGGGGGGGGGGCTTTGAGCCTTCTGGCCGGATCAAAGTTAGTATTGGTTCACTTTGCTCTGAGGAGGTCACCCTTCCAAGCATTACTTCCTCCTTTCTGAGGAGGGTTTGGTTTATTGTCGATCACCTGGGAATGCCGACAGGGACAATCATGGCAAATTTTAAATAGCCTCAGTCCAGAAGGATTTCTTCTCCGACCGAGGACAGAAAAGATGAAGTGCAGTATCAGAACAGATACTACACTTTGCTCTGAGCAAAAAAAAACAAACCCTATCCATTGTCTCTCAAGACAGGAAACCAATCACATCTAGAGCAGACAGATGACAATCCCTTGTACAAAACAATACATTTGATCGTATTAAGCTGAAACGAACAAATGAAAGGCTCGAATATTGTAATTTGATTCTTTTAAATCTGTATGTAAAGACAGCATTCAAAGTTTTAAAAATGGTTTTAGCGCCAAAGTTTTTGGCAATGAACAGACCGGTGCCAAAATGCATTTGCCAAATTTATCATGCCAAAACAATATGCCAAAAGGTAACCAATACACAAAAGTTGCCTACAGCACTAATATACATACATTATATAAACATTTAGTTTTGCTTATGTAACTAAAGTTGCGTTTCAGCAATTACGCTTCCCCAGAGCCCAAAATAATTATGAAAATATAAATTCGGATAATGGATACATAGGATAAACAAACCGGATATCAGAGACAAAAACAAACCACAATAACACAGAGGGTCACAATTTATGCCTTCACATTAAAACGTTCAGCTTTTAGAACAGTCTGGATTATAGAGAATGGGTGGGGTGGGGGGGGGGGTTCAATAACTGTAGAACATGCCACCACTGCTTGATTGGAAAATAATTATTTATAAAATTCTACCTAGTATTGAGCACTTTTGAACAAATATTGGTTTTAAATTCATTTTATCAATACATTTGAACTTGTTTAATTAATATATATATATATATATATATATATATATATATATATACAGGGTGGGCCAAAATAAGGGTCCTATCTTTAAATTTGAATAACTTGAATTTGAATAACTTCCACAAAATAAAAGTTAAACTCACCAAACTTGATGTGTGTGTAGACTGACCCTTCCGAGATTTTTTGAAATAAACAAAACAAATTTTAGCCGAATAACACTTCTTAAAACTTACAAAAACTAAAGTATTGTTTTTTACACTGTTTTGAGTTTTTTAAGCAAAAATAATGTTTTCTAAATGAGGGTACGTTCCTTAGGGCTAATACGGCTCATGCTTGCTTCGGAAGGGGTCCTTTACATATTCTAAAAAAAAATTTTTTAAAAAATCAATAAATAAAAAAGTTATGAATTTTTAAAAATAGGACCCTTATTTTTGCCCACCCTGTATGTATCTATATATCTATATATGTATCTAGATATATATCTATATATATGCATTATATAAACATTTAAAATGCAAATACGTTTCAGTACTGATTGTACTTCATCGGTGCTGAAGTTTGTAATGAAAATAAATGATGGATGATCAAAATAATGTAGTTTGATCATCCATCAGTACCTCCGGTTTCTACGGAAACACTGGAAACTCAACCCGCTGGGTTAAAGATATCAAATGTGACCAATGTTATGATAGTGACATTATAATAACATCGGCTGATGAATCGGTCACACTTGGTATCTTTAACCCTGCGGGTTGAGTTTACAGTGTTTCCGTGAAAATGTAGGTAACGATGGATGATCGAAATAATCTATTACGTCCATTAAATAAAAATGTATATGCTCTTGCACAAGTAATTGAGCACTCTTCTAATTTATCCTGCTTGTCTAGCTACACTGAAGAGCTGTGATACAATTTGTTATTTATCCTATAACACTGAATCACACACGCACATACGTATATTTATACTTGAAGAATACCCGTCCCAGGACGGGTAAAATTAATTACCCAAACAGAACAGTTTCGCACTACCTTTATGTCTCCTTACAAAGATTAAAATCAAGATATAGTGCTACTAAACCTTATGTCTAGAATCCTTATTCCAATTTTGATCAGAATCCATTACATGATTTTGATTCTAGAAAAAAATCTAAAATTCAAACCTTAAGCTTAAGGGATCTTAAGAAGAAATTAATATTCAGGTAATCTTGCTTAATTGGTGTCTAATGACTATGGATTAAATTTAATGCAAATCTAAGAATATTGAATTTTCAAATGAGAGGTTGTGGCCATATTATGCCCCACCCTACAATCCATTTAAAATGCTACAAAGAAACTGCAATCCGAGGTATATTTAATTGATGTCTAATACCCATTGTTAAAATTTCACAAAAATCAGAGGTATCTAAACTTTCATGAAGGGCTTCTACACCCATTTTGTCCCCTTTGCATAAAACTAAATATAGCCAACTTTACCCACTCTTACACCTAGCAGCTGTGTTCCAAAATTCATAATGATCGGTTAATTAGTTAAGGAGTAAATCCTATTCATATAAACATACCTGATTTTATATAGACATAACACAAAATACATACTAAAATAAACCGTAGTTCTGGGATTGAGTTATGTTTGAAAAGAAAAATCTGTTTTACTTGTTGTAATTAGCCGTAATTTATAATTAACTAAACAAGTCACCCTTCTCTCGCTTAGCGATTTAAAACAAAACTTTTATTCATTTTTTATCATAGTTCACCCCAAACAAGGCAGGACGCCACTGTAGATGTAAGGGGCTACTGAGAATTAGGGTGTAGGTTTTGGGGGTTATCCTAAGTTGTGAGCTGTGCAGCGAGATGTCTGTTTGCATTAGTCTTAAACCTCTGCATGTCGGTACTGTCGGGGAAACAGGGAGGGAGTTCCAGAGGCAAGCAGCACGAGGAAAGAAGCTATAGGAGTAGAAGGCTCTCTGGCATCTGGGGACTTCCACAGTGAATGGATGGGATTTAGCTGATTATCGGGTTGGTCTAGTGTATTTACATCAGGGGGGCACTACAGCAGCAAGTTCATCGGAGCACAAACCATTGAAGTACTTGTAAAACAGACACAAGGATGCAACATTGTGGTGATGATACAGGAGCTGGAGCTTGGTGGAGAGTGAGGGACCTATTAAGCTGGCGACTCTTTTTTGGACCTTGTTTAATAGGGAGAGACTAGTGGATGATGCATTTCTCTAGACCTCTCTCACACTATGTTGATTCAACCACTCTCTAATATTTCTTTATATCTATGTGAGCATTTAGAGAAAAAGTGACTCTTTTCTCAAAGTGACCAGCGCACAACACAAACACGTATGGCAATTAGATAGCAAAATAATAATTCTTTTTATTTCTATATAAGAATAAAATAATAATACTTCTGCATAAAATAATACTTCTACATAAAAATAATAATACTTCTACATAAAAATAATAATACTTCTACATAAAAATAATAATACTTCTACATAAAAATAATAATACTTCTACATAAAAATAATAATAATAATAATAATAATAATAATGTAGAAGTAAAAGATTCGTTTTTATTTATGAGGAGGATGCAGAGGAATGACATGGCAATGATTCAGTGGATTTGTGGTGTGTGTCTTGATGACAAAATTACTTCTGACTCCTTGCTATGGAGGCTGAAGGTTCCCAGACTGGAGTCAGTTCTGCATTGCAACTGCCTACATTGGTATGGACTAGCATTGGAATGATTAATCGGAATCGGGAACCGAAAAAAATCGGAATTTTGAGGGGTATCAGAATCGGTAGAGGAAAAATTTGAGCTTATTCCAAATTCCAAAAACGATTTAAAATATTTTTTTTGTTCAAAACTTAATTTTTCATTGCTGGTACTAATGATAAAATGATAAATATTTATTGATTTTAAACGAATTTAGTTAAAAATGGCACTGGGAGAAATGGCACAAGTGGATTAATAGAAGAAAAATGGCACACATAAAAAATATAGAGGAAAATCTCAATTAGTTTCTCAAATCAATATTTTCAATCAATTATGAGGAAAAGATTTGATAAAAAATAGAAAAATAAACTTGTGTAACGTACCCCATAGTGTGCTTTTACTTTTGTAAAAAAATATGTGCACATTACACGGGTTTTTATGATAATCCGGAAATTAGAAAAAAAACCAACTCTATATTTAGAAATTTCAAAAGAATCGGTATTGGTAATTGTATCGGAATCGGGAATTTAGAACAGAATCGGTAATTGTATCGGAATCAGGAATTTAGAACAGAATCGGTAATTGTATCGGAATCGGGAATTTAGAACAGAATCGGTAATTGTATTGGAATCGGGAATTTAAAATAGAATCGGTAATTGTATCGGAATCAGGAATTTAAAATAGAATCGGTAATTGTATCAGAATCGGGAATTTAAAACAGAATCGGTAATTTAAAACAGAATCGGTAATTTAGAACAGAATCGGTAATTGTATCAGAATCGGGAAAAATATTGAAATCGTCCCATCACTAGTGGGAACACGTCAAATGAAGCTGTGGTTGGATACAGATGTACACACATCTCAATTGAGGGTAAGCGAGGAAAAGGCAGGCCGAGAAAGACTTTGAATGACTCGGTCAAATGAAGCAATGTCACATCGAAACAAACATAAATGATTGAGTTTCATGAAGAAAATCATTTCATGACACCATGGCCAACGTGCAAATCCAAGTCAAATAAATAGCGGCCGTGACCCAACGGGTCACAGGTATGTCTAGTAAATAAATAAAAGTTACACAGCATGTTTATTATTTGAAGAGATTTGAAAAATGATTTGGGGAAATTGAATAAATAAAGTTTAAAAATTCTCCTTCCATGCATTTTCATCCCCCCCCTCTCCCCTCGTTTCTAATTGTTAGAAACGCCATTGTTTGGTCAGAGAGACATTGAAATGGTCAAAATGTTTTATATTACAAAGGTCGATGGCGAGAGAGAGAAAGAGAGAGAGAGAAATAATTGAAAAGCGTCTTACCATCGCAAGAAGTCAGTTCAGCTATTTGCCGGTGGAATAGTCGATAGGAGAAATCCATTCTAGTTAGTGTTTTAAGAGATATCTTCAAGAAATTAATTTTGGGAATTTCCTCTTGGAGTTTCTTCAGTTGGAATTTGGGGGTAGGGATAAACATTCATAGATAGATAGATAGATAGATAGATAGAGAGAGAGAGAGAGAGAGAGAGAGAGAGAGAGAGTGTAGATAGAGAGAGATAGAGATAGATAGATATATATATATATAGAAAGAGAGAGATAGAGAGAGAGAGTAGAGAGTAGAAAGAAAAAGAGCAGGCAAAAGATGTTGAGAGAAATAGACTGCAATAGAGAAAGAGAGAAAGGAGGAGAAACTTGAGACTAGATAAAAATGAAAAGAGTGGAACAGAGACTAAATGTAGGAAGAATAAAAGAGACTGAAAGTGTGGATCAGGAAAGAATGAGAAAATAAGTTAAGAGAAAGAGAAAAAAGAGGAGAGTAAAAAAGAGAGATGGAGGGGGGAGAGAAGAGAATAAAGAGGGAGAAAAGGAAAGAGAAAGAGGGAGAAAAGGAGAGAGAAAGAGAAAGAGGGAGAAAAGGAGAGAGAAAGAGAAAGAGGGAGAAAAGGAGAGAGAAAGAGAAAGAGGGAGAAAAGGAAAGAGAAGGAGGAAAAGGAGAGAGAAAGAGGGAGAAAAGGAGAGAGAAAGAGGGAGAAAAGGAGAGAAAGAGGGAGAAAAGGAGAGAAAGAGGGAGAAAAGGGGAGAGAAAGAGAAAGATAGAGAAAGAGAAAGATGGAGAAAAGGAGAGTGAAAGAGAAAGATGGAGAAAAGGAGAGAGAGAGACTGAAGGAATGTAAGGAGGAGGAAAGAGTAAAAAAAGATTTAAAGAGTGAGATAGGAAAGGAAAATAAGATAAGATTATAACTGAGAGAAACAGGAAAAATGAGTTAAGAAAAGTGATAGAGATAAGTACTAAAAGCAGGAAGAGAGTAAAAGGGAGAGGGGGAGAGGAAGAGAGTAAAAGAGAGAGGGGAAGAGGAAGGGAGTAAAAGAGAGAGGGGGGAGGAAGTGAGTAAAAGAGAGAGGGGGAGAGGAAGTGAGTAAAAGAGAGAGGGGGAGAGGAAGTGAGTAAAAGAGAGAGGGGGAGAGGAAGTGAGTAAAAGAGAGAGGAGGAGAGGAAGTGAGTAAAAGAGAGAGGGGGAGAGGAAGTGAGTAAAAGAGAGAGGGGGAGAGAAAGTGAGTAAAAGAAAGAGGGGGAGAGGAAGAGAGTAAAAGAGAGAGGGGGAGAGGAAGAGAGTAAAAGAGAGGGGGAGAGAAAGAGAGTAAAAGAGAGAGAAAGAGAGTAAAAGTGAGAGAAAGAGAGTAAAAGTGAGAGAAAGAGAGTAAAAGTGAGAGAAAGAGAGTAAAAGTGAGAGAAAGAGAGTAAAAGTGAGAGAAAGAGAGTAAAAGTGAGAGGGGGAGAGGAAGTGAGTAAAAGTGAGAGGGGGAGAGGAAGTGAGTAAAAGTGAGAGGGGGAGAGGAAGTGAATATGAAAAGGAAGAAAAGTTACAAGAAAAGAAAGAAAGAAAGAATGTGGTAATGAGGACAAGGAGGAATAAGAAGAAAGGAGAAAGAAATCAAAGGATAGAAGAATGAAACAAAATGTATGAAATAAAATGAAAGAAGGAATGAAAATCAATCAAAGTTAAAGAAGGAACTCAAATAGAATGAAAGAAACTGAAGGAAAAAGCAGAAATAAAATAACAAAGGAATGAAAATAGAATGAAAAATAAAATACAGGAAAAGGAATGAAAGCGAAAGAACACAAATGGAATGAAATAAACTGAAAGAAGGGGAGAAAATAAAATTAACACAATTGAAGGAAGAAGCAAAAATAAAATGAAAGAAAGTGAAGAAAAACAGAATGAAAGAAAATGAAGGAAAGAGAGAAAATAAAATTAACAAAAACAAAGAAATTGAAGAAAAACAGAATCAAAGAAAGTGAAGGAATAAGGTAAAAGAAAATGAAAAAGAATTAAGGAAAATCAGATAAAACAAAATAAAAAAAAAGAAAGAAAGAAAGAAAGAAAGAATTTACAATTTCATGAGGAAAAAGAAAGGAACCTCAAATTAATGTTGGTGTATGAACATGAAATACAAATCAAAGAAAGAAAGGAAAAGATTAATGTCAAGGGAGACATTTCTGATAGATTCCCAAACTCCAGAAACAATTCTTCATTTTCTTCAGACACAGGGTATTCCAGGAGATCAAATTCAAGAAAACTTTTTCTTTTTCCTCTTTTTTTGTTGTTGTTTTAAACGAGGGAAGAACTTCAGGAGGAAAACAATGGAAATTATGATATATATTTATACATGGTGTCTGTCTCCTGCTCGGTCAGAGCTTGACACTTCATTGGTCAGCGTTTCTAGCACGAGATCTCGGATGGCTCTTCAGTCCTGCCAAGCTTTTTATCATGTTTACCCATAAACACTGCAAACATCTAACAACTCGTCACTGCACTCTTGTCTGTTGTATGTGGTGTTTAGATGTCACTTCAGACTTACATGGGACGTAAACAATTTTTAATTATTATAATAATCTAAATATTTTTTTTTTTCAGAGTATTCTAAAGTCTGTATGTTTTCAAAGAGACCTAAAACGAATCTTCCAGAGAGATCAAACTCTTACGACTAAGAGTGAAACACTTTTTTTTTCCCAACTATCTAATCCAAACAGAAGAGGAGTGGTATGATAATGATAATAATAATGATAATAATAATGATAATAATAACAACAACAACAACAATAATAATAAAACAACAATAGAACTCAGCAAATATTCATAATCAAAATGTCTCATCTAAAAGTAATTGTTATGTCAAAATTGTCATGAGTCGTTTTTGGTAAAAAAAAAATGAATTTTAACTTTTACAGTTTTTTTTAATTATTCATTTTATTTTTTAAAAGGAAGAACTAAATTAATTCAAATAATTTAAGGACTAGAGAATCTTTATAATTTTTTTTATTTTTTTAAATTTTATTAATTCCGTGTTCTTTTTGTGTTCTAAAACGGATTACAGAAAGAGGAAAACGAGGTTACTTTCCTTAGTCCCCTCTCCCAGAATAATGGGGCCGGAAAAGTGTTCTTTTCATTTTCATTTAAGGGGGTGGGGTGGGTAGCAGTCGTTCCCATCCAATTCCAATTTAATTTTGTTGTCATTAAGTAATTGTATTTACTTTAATAATAATTGCGTTTAATTACAGATAGAATCTCAGAAGAAAATAAAACACAAGTTGGAAAATGGTTGTGACAGAAAACAAACAGTGCATTTCTGTTAATAAAAATGTTTTTAAAAATATTAGTAGGTATCCCAAACCAAACTTTTATGATGACAAAGGGGCTCTAGGGAAAACCTGCTGTATTTTTTATAGGTATCCTACTTCTTTTTTTTTTAATTTTCATTATACCTTAAGACTTTTAATGAGGCTACATAGATCTTTGCAAAACATAAACAATGACACCAAATTAATCTTGGTAGCACAATTAGTCAACAGATTATGATCGTTTGAAATTTGTTGGAAATTTGAAAATTTGCTGTCTTGTTTGCCAATTTTCAGTGTATAACTAAAAATGCTGACTTTGAACGAGTGAAAAATCCTCACAAATATAACGTCATTTTGTGGCAAATGAAAATTAATCATGATGGAAGCAATAATTATTAGATCAAGCCAGACTTTAAAAATTGGGCAAAATCCCATTACCTCTCGAAAAAAGATATAAAAATGACAACTTTGACTGTTCATATAAGATTCATTTCAATAGTTAACACATTGAATCCTCATAACATGATTAATAACTAGTGGAGATCAAGCTAGATTTTCCTTTTAATAGTAAATCAATAAAAAAACAAAAACAAATCTCAAATTTGGACCAAGTAAAAACAGATGGAAACAATTTGATAATAATAGGTAAAAGATTTTATTCACTATCGTTTTTCAATTTAGATTTTTTTGGTGAAAAACAACTTAAAGACCTATTAAGTCTGCCAAATGAGTGGCTCTTTTTCTTTAATATGGAGCCGTTTTTATATGCATAGAGACAGCCAATATTTTGCAAACTCAGTTGAACAACACAACCATTAAAAAATAAATCACCTGTCACTGAAAATATCGAATAGTGGCTTAAAAAAAAAAAAAAAAAAAAAAAAACTATTAATGACAAGAGAAAGAATTGTAAACTTATAAAGAGAAAATATTAAATTTTTTTTTTTTTTTTTGGTTTGTTTTACGGCATATCAACACTCTTTGGGTCATTTAATGCCGAATCAAGTTGTTGAATGGTATTTTATGGGTCGGACGATTTCATTTTTTAATTTGTAATATGCTCTAAAAAGCTTTGTTTACTTTAAATCATTTATATTTTTTCATAGTTTTAACAGCGTGTCAAAAATTAGGGTTATTTTATGCCGAATATTTATGGAAATTGGGGGGTTTCCCCTTTTTATTTTAATTTATATATGTAATGTTTTTTTGTTTTTTTTTAATTCTTTGGTAGAGTCCGATTTTTTTGAAGTATGAAAGTAAGATATGGGGATTGTTTTTTCAAAAAGATCTTTAATATTTTAAAAATTTTTGTTTACATCCAAATTTATCAAATAAGTTGAAATTGAAGGAATTTTCACTGTATTTACCCATTTTCGCACACAAAAAATGGGTTTTGATATATAATATTAGTCTACTGATAAGTTTTTGATTTGAATCTGTCTTCTATATTTTGCTGTGTATCCACTTTCCTATTTGTTTTTTTCTATAGATTTTCCTGGATTTTATCTTTATATGAATCTACTAGCAGAGCTACCCGGTGTTGCCCAGGTTGGAGTGTGCGATAGCATCATATGCAACATAATGGTAGGGAGAGTTTACTTTAACAGCAACCTTGATGCTGTCAGCTAGATATCTTACTCACCGAGCTATTTAGATATATGTTAATACTCTTAAACTAACGCTAATAAATAGATTAATTTCATTGTGTAACATGTTTGAAAATTGTCATTAGCTTCTTTAAGGGGCAGCCAGAGACACAAAAAATACTTCCATTATGTTCACATGCAAATTGAAAGTACACTTCCTAGTATGTCTTCGTTTTTAGGGACAGACATGCACAGACAGAGAGGTGTTCTCTTTGATTATATATATATATATATATATATATATATATATATATATATATATATATATACATGTATCATTTGAATCAAAGGGAAAACAGTTTTCAGTGGAAGGGTTGCTCTCCGGGAACCATCTTAATATTATCAAAATTTGCTGAAATTTTGGGAATAGACATAATTTTTGGTCATTTACCTATGGTTTACATTTAATTTAAATCTAAGGGAAAACAGTTTTCAGTGTGTGTGTGTGTGTGTGTGGGGGGGCTCCTCAGCGTTGAAGTGATATATTTCTTATATAGCCTATGACCTTCACTGAGAGGTCAGTAGTCCACATGCCAATTTTCAAGCAAGTCTGTTCAGCAGTTTGGGTGAACATAAGACACAAAGATCAGGCGGAGACACACACACAGAGTTACAATTTTATATAGAGTTAATGTTACCAGGATTAGTGGTTAGTGTTGGAAATCCTTCAGAAAGAGGAAAGTTCCCCTGCTCAGTTTCTGGAAAAAGGAATCTGGTGCAATTCAATTTTTTGTGGTAATTGTAAGCATCGGGTACACAAAGAAGTGGAATTACAGGTAGGTTGAGCGATGATAACCAGTTTGTGTCCAAGAAGTGTAAGACAATGGAAATGGATGAGAACTCAGATTACGAACCAGAAGACGGTTAACCAAGGGAAGAGTATATCAGACATATGTACGAAGTATGATGATGCACAGAAGTGAAACCCAGCCAATGAGGGTTGAGGATATGACCGCGGCGCCTCCTCAATTTTTTTTTCTTTTCTTAACTATGTATGGGGGAGGGTAAAAAATTAATTGTTGGGGGGGGGGGGGGGGGATTTAAAAAAATTTTTTTTTAAACTGAAAATATTACTATGTATGGGGGGGGGGGTCAAATCCCCCCCCCTTTATTAACTAAAATATTTCTATGTATGGGGAGGGTAAAAAAAAAAAGGGGGGGGGGGGGGTACAAATTTTTTCTTCTTTTTTTTTTAAACTAAAAATATTCTTATGTATGGGGGAGGATAAAAAATACAAGGGAAGAGTAACCCAGCCAACGAGGGTTGAGGATATGAGTTGCATGGAGAGAAATGATATGAGAATGATACAATGGAGATGTAATGTGATTCTGAGAGACAGGCTTCAATCTGATGATAGCGGAAGATTAAATCTTGACAGTATAGGGAGATGTGTGCAGAACAGGATACTTTGTTGGCATGGACGGCAGCACCGGGGGGGGGGGGGCAGAGGGGGCTCAAGCCCCCCCCCCCCACTTTACAATCATCAATAATGAAGTTATATATGCATGAGTTTAACCGGGCCCCCCAACTTTTTAGGAGAGCTCCCCCCCTCCACTTTTATAACTGTCCCGCCGGTCCTGGTTGGTATGGTTACATTGAGAGAATGGACGAGAATTCTTGGGTTAGTAGATGTAGAACAGTTGAGAAAGCAGGGTCAGTTGACAGAGGAGCCAAGGAAAACACGGGGAAAGTGATAAGGAATGATTTGAGAGAAAAAGTAACCCACGCACTTTCATCAATTCTGTCAATTTGACAAAACTGTTCTGCATGCATCTCCCTATACAAACAAGATGTAATATTCCTCTGAGGTCATCAGATCTAAGTGATTGTGATAAGAAACTTTGTAAAAACATATGTTACGTTTAAGCTGATCTCTTCCTGGTTCGTATTATTCATAGGAACAGGTAGTGAATAAAATAAGTTTTCATTTTTTTCTTAAAAAAATATTACATGAATAATGAGCTAATACCTCTTATTTTCCTTTTCTCTTCCTTGCCTCTTTTGCTATTTTATCACCTATTTTTCCCTTTCTCTTTCATTGCTTTTTTTCTTTTTCCTTTTCTCCGACTCCTTTTCCCTTTCTCTTTCATCGTCTTCTTTTCCCTTTCTCTTTCATCGTCTTCCTTTTCCTTGCCTCTTTTCTCTTTCATTACCTATTTTTCTTTTACCTTTCTTCGTCTTTTGCTTTTACTTTTGTCTTCTATCGTCTCCTTTTTCATCATCTCCTTTCCCTTTACTCCGTCTCTTCTTTTCCTCTTTCATTACCTATTTTTCATTTCCTTTTTCTTTCATCGCCTCATTTTTCTTTTATCGTCTCATTTTCCTTTTCCTTTTCTCTTTCATAGTTTCCATTGTCCAACTTCTTCATTCTTCTTCCATTCATGATCTCATTGTTTAATTATTGTTCGTGCAGTGAACGCCGACATCGTTAATCATAACATCCTGTTAACAAAATAAACTCTGATCGGACACACATCTCCCATTCTTTCCTCTAGAATACAACGTATATCTTTTCATTCAGCCATAAACGGATTATCAAGCTTCACTCACCAACATCTTTTGTAGTTTGTCCTTTCTACAAAATAGATTTTATTCTTTAATTTAATTTTTGTTTTCAATCTAATGATTCAGAAGATTAAAAATTCTAATAATGAAACTAATTTCCCCAATTTTTTCAAGTTTAGAAAAAAAATATAAATGAAACCACTTGACCCATAACAGCGTACTTTACCAGAACTTGACTATTCTATCATACGACAAAAACAGGATTATATAAGGTCAGACATTTTTTGTCTTGCTCTTGTAGCAGTTATCTCCCGCTCTCAAACATAATTACACCGGTTTGCCAGTAGGCGTCGCTTTTCACTGTCAGGTGGTGCTGAAAGACGACCACAGAGTTATCTGCCCTTCTGGATTATATAAACCGGTGCACAACGTCAGACAGCTCTTTTCAGTTCCGGCCACGGCAGACGGTAGTCATCGGAGACGCTGCTCGTCTCCTTGTCTGACCCACAAAATCACACATGTTCAAATTCATAAACACGTTTTTCTGGGTAAAAGATTTTTCTTCACACACGCATTCATATTCCTACAGAGACAATTTCTTCTCCAGAACATTTTATTTTCATGTACACAATTTCTTCATTGAACATATTTTCCCGTGTGCTTTTCAATCATATGAACTATTTCAACTGCACACACATACATATATACACACAGCATTCATCATTCCACATACACCCTGTGTACATATTAATGTATAACTCATTAAATGATTACTTTTTTTTTCACTTCGTCTTAAATTTGGCAGGAATGATCTCTTCGCTAAGCAGATCATTTTTCAGAAAGTCATAACAATTTTATTCCTATTACGTATTACGCTGCATTTTTTGGTTGATGGTAAAGTTTTCAAAGGTAATACCACTGCACAAACGATTAATTTTATATTATCTCTCTTTTTTGGTTCATTTTACCTCAGTCGACTTTCTCAGAAATCAAAGGGCTCCATCTTGGGACTAACACTTGATCTCTATATGAGATACATAGATATCCGAAAATGCCATCAAAGTTCTCCTTTATTTCTCAAACATTGAGTTAGTAAAAAAGGTCAGAACATTAATTTTCCTCTCCCCAATAGACCAGTTAATTATGTTATAAGCATATATTTCTTGTGATCTCTTGGTCTTACCAGATTCCAGGACAAGAATTCATCTAGTCTGGTGGAGCATCCAGCTAAGCGTTGTTACCTGGCAGTTCGAGGAAAGAAGCTATTAGAGTAGAAAGCTCTCTGGAATCTCAGGACCTCCACAGTGAATGGATGGGATTTAAGTGGATGTCGAGTTGGTCGGGTTTATTTACATCGATGGTGGACTAGAGCAGCAAGTTTTTATCTGAGCACATTTCGATTGAAATACTTGTAAAACAAGCAGAGGGATGCAACAATGCAGCGATGGGACAGAGGCTGGAGCTTGGTGGATAGTGAAGGACTTATTAGATTAGCGACTCTTTTTTGGACCTTGTCTTAGAGAGAGAGAGACTAGTGGATGGTGCACCAGCCCAGATGTGACAACAATACACCATACATGGGCGGATGGTTGTCTTGTAGAGATTACTTTATTTTTTTGTCTTGACAAGAAATTGATGCTGATAAAAACCTTTGTGTCTAGATTGTGCATGAGTGTCCGCTCTCGATTGCACAAAATTGCAAAAGACATTTCTTTTCGCTTTTTTTTTACTTCATATTTTAATGCTGCGATTTAAACCATTTGTGATTTTGTGATTTTGAAAGAGCGAGTTAAGTTTCTATCCGTGTTTCGTCTTCATGGAACAGCCTGCCAGAGGAGGCTGTGATGATGCCTACCATATCCAGGTTTTAAGTTGTAATATTACACTAACGAGGACGGAGTAATCGAATAAGATCAGGATTTCCAGATACACTGATGAGGCCAATTTTACTTGGCGAAATATTTGTAATTATTATAAACTAAAATGAAAGTTTATAAAAAGAAAAAAAGAGAAAATCTGTTACGATTTTTCTTTTAAATTAATATCGCATCTTAAATATGCTTTGATGCTATTTTGCCTCTTTTCTTATTCTTTTTATATATATATATATACTAAAAGAATACCAGAACAGTTTTGCACCACTTTTATGCAGCCTCACGAATATTAAAATCAATATACAGGGTGGGCAAAAATAAGGGTCCTATTTTTAAAAATTCATAACTTTTTTATTTATTGATTTAAAAAAAAATTTTTTTTTAGAATAAGTAAAGGACCCCTTCCGAAGCAAGCATGAGCCGTATTAGCCCTAAGGAACGTACCCTCATTTAGAAAACATTATTTTTGCTTAAAAAACTCAAAACAGTGTAAAAAACAATACTTTAGTTTTTGTAAGTTTTAAGAAGTGTTTTTCGACTAAAATTTGTTTTGTTTATTTCAAAAAATCTCGGAAGGGTCAGTCTACACACACATAAAGTTTGGTGAGTTTAACTTTTATTTTGTGGAAGTTATTCAAATTCAAGTTATTCAAATTTAAAGATAGGACCCTTATTTTGGCCCACCCTATATAATAATACTAAAACCTATGTCTTGAATCCTTATTTCAATTTTGATCAAGATCCATTACATGATTTTGATTCTAGAAAATGTCTAAAATTAAAGCTCAAGTGGTCTTAAGAAATTGAAATTAAGGGAATCTTGTTTAATTGGTGTCTAATGAATATGGATCAAATTTAAATGAAAATCTAAAAAAATGTAATTTTCAAATGGGGGGGGGGCGCCTTATTATGCCCTATAACCCCCTTTAAAATATTCCAAAGAAACTGAAATGTGGAGAATATTTAATTGATGTCTGATACCTTTTGTTAAAATTTCACACAAATCGAGGTATCTGAATTTTCATGAAGGGCTTCTACCCCACCATTTTTGTTGCCTTTGCATATAACAAAATTAAACTAAATATAGTCCATATTACCCACTCTTACGCTTAGCAGCTGTGCTTCAAAATTAATAATAATCAGTTTATTAGTTTAGGAGTTAATCCTTTACAACGAAATTATATATATATATATATATATATAAGTAGGATCAAATATAAACCAAAAGTAAAACTTTTAGTAGATGGAACCTATTGTGAAGAGGTTTAGCTCAATATACGAGAAAGAGCAAGATATAGCAATTGTAGATCTCGATCTTTGAAAAGCCTTGGCTTAAGGAAAGAATAATAAACACTAGTTTATTACTGAATACACCTTGCATTGAACAATTGAAATAAATCTGGAAATTCGTCGCATATTTATCACTCTTTTTTCTTCTATCTCTCTCTATATATATAACATATACACATACCTAACTTTATATATATGCACTCTCTAAATGTAAAAATTTACAAAATAAATAATGTGCTCAGATTACTAACCGTGTTGCTTAGAATATATATTCCAAAATTTATAATGATCCATTCATTAGTTTAGGAGAATATCCTGTACATATATATATATATATATGCTGACAATATGGCAATGAGAGGAAGGAAAAAAAGAAACAGAAGGAGAAAAGTGATATTAATTTTGGTGAGGAATAGGTGAAATGTAATTTTGTGCAGGCAGCGTTGATGGTTTGAAAGTAAATTGAGGGCAAAAAAAGGTTTAAATATCTAAATATTTGTGAGGGTATCTGGATTGTGTTAACTGGTGAGGCCGTTATTTGTGGTTAAGTAGTTTGGATTCGTGGTGAATGAGAATGTATGTGGGGGGGGGGGGGCGTGGGTGTGTATCCTGGAACTTGTATGTAAGAACAATTGAGAGTGAAGAGAAAGAGAGGTTATATATATATATATATATATATATATATATATATATATATATATATATATATATATAGTCTCGGAAGTTTCTCAACCATTAAAACTATATTAAAAAAAAAACAACAAAAAAAAAACTTATAGTCCCAAGTCTTTCAGTGGAAAAAACACTCATGTAAGTCAATTTATTTTTTACAGTTATTATATTAGTTTGTTTCTAACACTATTTTAAGGGATCATCAGTTGTTTACCATGAAAAACTGTTTCGGGAATATATATATATATATATATATATATATATATAGTGTGTAGATTTCAATTTTGTGTTGAGAATCTGAATAACAGAACTCAATGTAATTTAAACAGAGCAAAACAGAATTATAAAAAGAAAAAACTATACTATTTTTTGGTTTTTTGACGTGGTTGTTTATACATCTGAGGAGACCTAATTAAGGGGTCGAAATAAGTTATAATGTGTACAACCTTAATGTGTGTATAGTTTTTTCTTTTTATAATTCTCTCTCTCTCTCTCTATATATATATATATATATATACACATTGGTCTTTATTATAGAGTGGAGGATATTACTAGACAACTCAATCAATAATTTCTGTGTATTTATATGCTGATCATATTTTTATATTTTTGTCACGAAGATGCCCAGAATAAGAAATATTCATATCAACATAAATATCTCGGAAAGGACGAATTGATCTAAATGGAGAAGAGTAGACAAGTGATGTATATAAAAAAAAAAAATTAAAAAAAAAAAAAAAATACTCAAATAAGAAACATATCTACAGGCAAAATCGTGATACCCCCCCCCCATTCCCCCACGCTCCATGCACCCCTATTTCATTTTCTACAGAATATCGCAGACACTTGTTTTCGATCAGTCAGAAATATTTTCATAAATAAACCAGATTCACCAAAAAATAGAGTTCAGAACTTCAGAGTTCTTGTTCCCCAACACACAGTTGCCATATTGTGTGTTGCGTTCGTTTTTGGGAGGGGGGGGGGGTACTTCTTATTGTTATGAAGAATACATAAATCGGGAAGTTGGGATGAAGTGTACCTTATAAGTCAGTTCCTGCCTCTTAACATTTGTTTTTTTATTATTTGGAAAAATATTAAAACATGAAGCACCAGAACTTTTGCTCATATCATATATATATATATATATATATATTAAAGAAGGACAGATGAAGATAAAAAATTGCATAATATTATATAAAATTGATACAAATTTTATTACATCGAAAGTTCAGATGCAAGGAGTTACACTAATCCTTAAACCATGGTTTTTCAAAGATAAAACTCTTCTTGTCAGAGAATACAATTCGGTAATGTGGTATTTATAATAAATAAATATTACCTGTTCCATTTCACTTTGAAAATTGAAGAAGAAATAACAGAAAAGGTTGGGGACAAAGAAATAAATAGGCGAGAGGGAAAATGGTAGCAGTATTGAGTATTGATTTACTCCTCTCCAGGAGTTAGGCACAAGGCCAGTTTTTATCTTACTCCCACAAGTAAGATGTGACCCAAAGTCGAGTCGGGAAAGTGGGGTTTAAACATTGCCTGGGCAGCCCCGTCGGCATTACCCGGTAGGGGCGCCTCAGGCAGTAAGCAATACACTTACTCCTTCCCAAAGAGGGGAGGCGAAGCCTGGGAGGGTGAACCTCCTAGAACTGCATAGGACAGACCCATAGACCGGCGTAAATCAAGCCCCGAAGGCCAAGACAATACGAGTCTATGGGGTGCAGTATCCATCGGAACAGATACTACACTTTGATCTTAGCCAAAAGGCCAGGAAAAGAAGAAGGCCAAGTAGCAGTATTGAGTAGCCATTGCCGAAGACAAAAGGGGACGCTATGGTGCAGAGAGCAAAATAGCAAAAGTTTGTAGATTTGGAGAAAGTTTTTTAAAAAGTCTTTACAGGGTTTCAAATAAAAGGCAGAGGGTTCAAAAATATCTCACTTGGTCCGTAGGGATTCGTGTCTTAGTTTTGTGTATAGTTCCGTAGAATTACAAGTAAAAATCCTGGACTGATATTTTAAATATCAAATTCGGCGTATTGAGCTTTACTTTATCACGATAGATTACTTAATTCTATTATTAATATATATATATATATATATATATATATATATATATATATATATATTAATAATGGAGATTATGTATCAGTCTGTCTGAAGGCAAAACTATACTATTTAGGTCTATTGTACATATAATGAAATAATATAGTATATACTATTTCAGACTAATGTACTATTTTTAAATGCTCAATTCAAGGGCATAGTGTAGTGTAGTATCTGCTCTGTTGTCATGATACCATCCTCCCAGGCATTAACCCCTCCTTTTTTTGAGAGGTGTGGAGTTAGTGTAGTATCTGTATACTTTATTCTATGTAATTGTTTTTATAGGTGATGATTGTTACATCTATCTTGCATGTTTTTCACTTCCTAAGTGATAAAGATTAATGCAGACGATTACGTTTTTAGTCACCCTTAAATTTATAGGACGCAATTTTTATTAATTTTATACGTACATGAAAGTAATCCATGGACACGTGTTTCTGGCTCTCAGCCGTCATCAAAATGGCTAACTAGAACAAGGATCGAACCTTCAATATCAATGTCTATAGTCTGGAGTTTTACCTCCGGACCATGAATCCTTGCTCGGAAATGTGTACAATTTTTATTATCTAAATATTTAATGTATTTTGTGTAATTGTTTTTACAGGTGATGTTTATTACATTTATCTTTCATGTTTTTCACTTCCTATTAAAACTTCTATCTGTCTCTACCTCGTTACCCCCCACCCCCGCCCTCTCCTCATCTCCGCCCAATCCATTCCTCTTTGTGGACATACACACACATATATATACAGACAACCCTGCCTTATGTAGATTCCTCGAGACATAAGTTTGCATAAGGCAATTAACTCCTTTAAAAAAATCAGAGTTCCCTTTAGTTAGTGGCTAGGCAACATACCCCTCTCCTGCCTCCAACGTAATCTGCACCAGTTTAGGGTCAAAGAATGAATAATTCTTTCTACATTTTAATAATTATTTATCTAGGGCAATACCGATCAAGAAAATACCAACTTTTTCAACCTAAACTTTACAAAAAACACGTCAACTCTAACTTAACCTAGCCAGTCAGGTTCAAAAGCTGCTAACTTAATCGCTTAGGTTAAAAAGAAGTACCATTTAAAAAAAAAAAAAAATCTTTAATTCATAAAAAAAAAAAAAAAAAATTTCTTTACAGTTTTTTTATATTTTCTTCGTAACCAAAAATAAATAAATTTTTATTAAAATTACTGTACCAGGACTGTTGTTTTATTTAAATGGTTTTGCCTCAATTTTTTCAAGTTTGATAGCGACTTCGTAAAAAAAAACATTTTGCCATTAATCACCTATGTTTGCTAACGTCGTCTCGTTTTAATTTACATACCACAAAGTTTTCATTCGGCTTTTAAGTGCTGTTTACGTAAACTGTCGGTAGATGCTTATTTCAGCACGGGTCGTAAACTGCAGAAGTACCTGAACGAGGTAGACAATGGCCTTTCGTCTTTGGTTTAGAAAAACTCACGCAAACTGGATCTTAGCAAACATTATTTTTTTTTTTAGTTGGACATACACACATACAACTGTACTTTATATAATAGGATTTTTAAAAAAATATGGATCTATTTTTTTTTTTTTTTTGTAATTTAGACAGATGAGATTTTTTTTCTTTTTCATACTTATTAAGTAAAAATTTAGTTTGAAAACTAAACATCTATTTAATTATTAAAAAAAAAACTCTGTTAGTCATTTCATTCTATGCAGAGTTTACTTTTTAAAAGAAATTATTCCAAAGTTATCTAAGTTGTTGGTGTGTGTAAACTTAACCAAAAGTTACCATTTGAATTTTAAAATAATCTCATCGGAAGTCTTCATTTAGAACTCTATTTCTTTTTAAATTAAATTGCCTTAATTAATATTACTAATACTAATGATATTAATATCAACAAAACTATTTAGTATATATAAGAAAATAGGAGAATAAAAATTACAAATGAATCATACTGAATATTCATTTATTAGAAACTTCTTATGAAATAGGAATTTGAATTAAGCATAGCCATGTTTGGGCATTTGCCAATCACTATATATACAGTATTCAAAAAAAAATTGCTATATCATTCAGTTAAATAAGCCTGAAGTGTTAATATAGTTTGGATAAGTGGAAAAAAAAAACTTTCTTATTTTTTCATTTAGATAGTTTTATTTGTTAATAATAATTATATGCATATATATTTAGATATACATTTTTTATAAGACAAAGGGTTTTGTAATAGCTGAATAGCATAGAACTCAAACTGTAATATTTTAATGTAAAAACCACAGCAAATGCAATGAACAAATTTCTACAAATTCACTAAAAATCGAAAGAATAAATGAAAAACAAAATATTGTATGGAAATAATGAATAGTGAAACAAAAAAAATAAATAAATAAATGAATGCTCAATGCAATTCAGTTTTTTTTTCAGCCTAGAGGGTTCACTTTTTATGAGCACTGATGATAGCCTCTTCAAGAAAAATTAATGCTTTATGTATTTCAAAGATTATGTATATCATAAGATCTGTGATTGAGATAGGCCGAAACAATTGTATGCAAATAAAAATTGTTTTTTAGTGAAAATTTGCTCTCTAGATTTGTAATATTAAAATATTATATATATATATATATATATATATTTTAATGCATCGTTCCTTCCCTTAAAAAAGAAGTAGAATGCTCTAGACGTTAAACCCGCTGATAAAGTGTTAAAATTATCACCGTTTATTCGCTATTTAAAAATTGGCCGAGTGGTTAAGGCTTCGGATTTGAGTTGAAAAATACTTGTGATCCGGGGTTTCGAATCGCATGACCGGTAGTGAATAGTCATATCTCTATGCTGATGAGTCCCGATTAAAAAAGGACGAAACGTATACGTACATAGATAATAAACAATAACAAATATTATATATATATATATATATATATATATATATAAATGGTAAAGGGGAAAAAAACTAGACACACATTGGAGTTGTACACATTATAACTTATTTCGACGTAGATCACATTTAGAATCCCCCCCCTTATAATTTATTGATGCTCTGTTTAAATGTACATTGAGCTCTCTTACTCGGATTCCTATTGAAATCATTCGAACCTGCACACATATATATATATATATATATATATATGTATGTATGGTTAGTGGGAGAGAACCCCAGCAGAGTGCTCGATTATATGAAAAAATAAAAGAGTGTAATATTTATTAATATTTGTATTACAAAAGATCAGAACAACATCGGTACCGTCGGTTTCAAATCCTAACAAAAGGCGACTTATAAAACAGACATAAACGGAGGCTGAAGAGAGTCCGATAAAGAGGCCTTTTATATGTCCCCTTTGTTAGGATTTGAAACCGACGGTACCGATGTTGTTCTGATCTTGTGTAATACAAATATTAATATATACACACACACACATATATATATATATATATATATATATATATATATATATATATATATATATATATACACAAACACACACACACACACACACATATATAATCGATACAGAGTTTTAAAACAATCAAACTCAGAGTTTATAAGAAAATTATTGTGTTCGGATAATCCATTGCCCGAAGAAGCGGATTAAGGGGAAGGATTAAGCCATTCCGATTTGCAAGAAAATCCTTTAATCGTCTTAGTTTTAACAACATAAATGGTAAACACTTTGACTGATTATCTAAAAGCAAGCAATCATCGCGTTCCGTTAGACACATTCCATTGATTTGTACCTGGATCTTATTCATCTTCGTGTTTATCGACTTCCGCTTTTATCGGTCGCCATCTATCAGCTTCCATTTTGTTGGGTGTTGGAGGAGGTATGCGCTCTCACAGTTCTCATTTTATTCTGGGTTTTAATCTCTCATTCGTCACAGGACATAGAATCGAAATAATCTAAGATATTATTTACCTAGTTGCCAGGAGGTTAGACACAAGGTCAGATGTGGTTTTGAGAAGATAGCACATTAGGATAAACGCACTCTGGCCTACAAAAATGCCTGAGCAGCCCCGTAGGCATTTCCCGGTAGGAGTGCCTCGGGCAGTTAGCAATAAACTAACCCTTTCTCAGAGAGAAGGTTAAACCTGGGAGGGTGGATCTCCGAGGACTGAACAGAACCATATCTCAGCCTGAATGCAACGGAGGCACTGTCCGACTGATTTGTGTTTAATAATTTTAAATAATAAACACCAGATTAATTATTTGATATCATTCTTTGATATTATTTGATATCATTCTTTTTCAATTTTTTTTTTCACAAGTTCAGCCTTTCCTTTTGCATTTCTTCTCTTCTATAGGGCGGCATGAAATCGACATCGATATCGTCTGAGCATACACTATCTTTTTATTTATCTTCCTCCCACAAGGTCAGATGTGACACAAGGTCGGAAAGTGGGATTTGAAAAGCCAGCGCCCGAGAAATAGCCTAGCAAAAATAGCCTGGGCAGCCCCGTCGGCATTCCCCGGTAGGAGCGCCTCAGGCAGTAAGCAATAAACTTACTCCTCCCCAAAGAGGGGAGGCAAATCCTGGGAGGGTGGACCTCCTAGAACTGCACAGGACAGACCCATAGACAGGCATAAATCAAGCCCCGAAATCCAAGACAATACCAGTCTATGGGGTGCAGTATCTATAGAATAATAATTTCTTGGCCTTTTGGCTATAATCAAAGTGTAGTATCTGTTCCGATGGATACTGCACCCCATAGACTGGTATTGTCTTGGCCTTCAGGGCTTGATTTACGCCGGTCTATGGGTTTGTCCTGTGCAGTTCTAGGAGGTCCACCCTCCCAGGCTTCGCCTCCACTTTTTGGGGAGGAGTAAGTTTATTGCTTACTGCGCCTGAGGCGCCCCTACCGGGTAATGCCGACGGGGCTGCCCAGGCAATTTTTAAACCCCACTTTCCCGACCCGACCTCGGGTCACATCTTACTTGTGGGAGTAAGATAAAAACTGGCCTTGTGCCTAACTCCTGGAGAGGAGTAAATCAATACTCTTAGTTAGAATAATTGCAGTCACATCTACTCGAGAGTGCATCCTGTTTAAAATATCCCCAATGTGCTGAAAATTTCATTTTATTTATAAACTAGCAGAACCCGGTGTTGCACGGGAGAAACTACTTCCTTATTGCATAACGGGAGCGGTCATTAAGTCTTTGCGTATTGCTTTATATTATGTAGTAAATTAATACCAGGCAAATAATAAATAAGAACGGAGTATTTTGTGAATATTAAACGGTGTATATTAGTTTCCGGTGTCGATAAGTAGAGTGACAGTACAGAATTATTAGGGAGAAAAGTTTTTGCTACCATCTATATGGAGTTGTTTTGGCGGAGAGACGTGGATGATGGGCCAAATGTAATATTTAGTGTTAGCTAAAAAAAATAATAACAAATTTACTAAAACACGCTCAAGTGAATAAGTGTAATGTAATGGTGAGTTTAGTAGCCTGTGATGCATGTGGTTATTTTCCTATTCTCCGAGAAGGTACAGGGGAAAAAATCGTCTCTACTTTATATATTAGATATACTAGCTGGTTTTCCCGGCGTCGTCCGGGTTAGAGTGTGGCATAGAATCATATGCAACATCATATTAAGAAGAGTTTACTTTAACAGCAACCGCGATATTGTCAGTAAGATATCTTACCCACTGAGCTATTCAGATATATGTTAATACACTTAACCTAACGCGTATAAATAGATTAATTTCATTGTGTAATATGTTTAAAAAGTGTCATTAGCTCCTTTATGGGGCAGCTAGAGACGCAGAACTACTTCCATTATGTTCGCATGCAAATTGTACATGTGATTACACTCATATTTAAGATACACTCCCTAGTTTGTCTTTTTAAGGACAAACATACACACAGACAGAGAGGTAAAATCAAAACGGCGACTTGATTTGAATTATGTCATCCTATCAAAAAGGGGGCCTTTCGCCTGAGTGTTGACTGTTTTTCATTTTATCCTTGAACTTTTTGCATGATCTAACATTTTCATAAATGTTTTTTTAAAGGTTTCTGATGACTAATATATATATATATATATATATATATATATATATATATATATATATATTAGTCATCAGAAACCTTCAGAAAAAAATGAACCACTGTATAGTGTAGGTTTTTTCAAGACACTTTAATCCAAGAACTTTTTACTCTTTGTGAATTTTTCTGATGATTTTGTAATGTTGTAGAGACGATATTAACATAAAAATGTTGTTTGGCACAAGATAAATGAAACGGACCGTAGAAAATATATCTCACAGAAATGTTATGTTTTTTGGAAATGTGAAAAAATAAAAATAATAAAATAAAAACATGGTTATTGGAATATAATATGAACCTGACATATATATATATATATATATATATTATAGATAGATCTAGGTATATAGAGAGCGATAAAGAGAGAAAGAGGATGACAGACGATGAGGTGTTGAGTACTAAATACCCAAAAATTCTTCACTTATATTTTATTATATTAAAAAAAGGAAAAGTATATTCTTTGATTTCATATAATTTCATGTAAAAAAAATCAAGGGAGTGAGGGTAGAATCGAAACCGAACACTCGATGTTTTCAGTCTGATGCTTTCCCAATTAAACAATTCAGATATTCGCTAAGTCGACTTTTAAAATAACACTCATAAGAAAAATCAGGGGTTCCGTCCATATGGGCCACTTCTAAGTGGGGGCATGTAGATCTTTAACACATACAGGGTCACGTAGTAATTCGGCGCTGCTTTCATGGTCTTCCCCAGAAAATGTTATACTTAGGATATAAATTTCATAAAAATAGGATATATTTGAAGTTTTAGGGGGGGGGGGGTTATGCTCTCAGGGTCTCTTTAGGGGTGTGCTTAGAGATTCAAGAATACTTACATTGTCTTCCTTTTTTTTAGATTTTATGTAGATTCTAAAACATTTCTTTCTACAGGAAACATACATGCACACAGACATTGAGTCATATATATATATATATATATACACACACACATTCGTGGGGAGTAGAAAGTGGACATTGGGTTTGCTTTCATCAGCCTCGTAACTCTCGCTTCCTTTATTCTGTCTTTTAGTCCTCACATTCCATGAGCAATGTTTCTGACAAAGGGGGAAGAATTGCTGTTTTCTGGGTCAGAATCTATCCATCTAACACTTATCGTTGGCTAGTTTTTGACATTGAGGTAGTATTTTTTTTTTTAGCTCCTTATATCAAGTGGCTTCATGCCTTGTCTGGAGCGATTTCAGTAACCCCCCGCCCCCGCCCAAAAAAAGAAAACCCCGTTGGTAAGACCTTCCCACTTTGATCCTTAAAATCAAACTCAAGAATTTATGGTTTGAATATTTTTTTTCTATGAAGTTAAAAACTGTAGAATAGATCCACCAGGATTTAAAGAACTCAGAAACATAAGGGGATATGGAAATATGGAAGAAATTCATTGAATAGTCGATTCAATCTCTCGACAAATGTGGTAGTTTTTGTGTTTTTCTGGAAATTTTATCTAACTTTTACTATAAACAAATTCAGAGATTTTCGCTCTGCAAAAAATTTACTTTCAAACTTTTCTATGCATTACACCACAAGCAAAGTGTAGTATCTGTTCCGATGGATACTGCACGCCTGTCATGTGCAGTTCTAGGAGGTCTACCCTCCCAGGCTTCGCCTCCCCTCTTTGGGGAGGAGTAAGTTTATTGCTTACTGTCTGAGGCGCCCCTACCGGGGAATGCCGACGGGGCTGCCCAGGCAATTTTTAAATGGCCAGAGTGCTCACCTCTCGAGCGCTGGCTTTTAACCCCACTTGCTCGACCCGACCTTGGGTCACATCTTACTTGTGGGAGTAAGATAAAACTGGCCTTGTGCCTAACTCCACGAGGAGTAAATAAACACCACAAGCAAAGTCAATTATTTTAGTGCAAGGGAGATAACCTATCTTTTTCACTTCCAATCATGTAAGAGTTACGGTTCTTAGAATGTCTTCTCAAGAAAATCTCCCTATTTACTGAGTCGAGCACCTTCCATGAAAAAACGATAGATTAAAGAAAGACTGTGAGAAATGGGAGAACAGTAGAAATTGCAGAGTCGGTTTAGAACTTTGTCAAGGGAAGAATGAGTACTCTGAGCAACATCTCCCCAAATGTGGTAGCAGTACTCCATCTAAGGTCGTATCTGAATCTGACTCTTACTATATAGAGGATTGCATCAGGAGTCACAGACTTCCTGGAGCAGTAGAATGATCCAAACAGTTTTTCCATTAACCTTAGAAACAAATGGGTTATAAATTTTCTTTTTTTAAATCTCTATTTATATAAAGTTTGGTATATGCATATAGAGAATTCATTCCTAAACTAATTAACCGATCATTAAGAATTTTGGAACACAGTTGATCGGCGTAAGGGGTCCAAATGTGGAATATATTTAGTTTAATTTCATGCAAAGAGGGTGAAAAGGGATCAAATTCAGATATCTCAGAGTTTTGTGGTATGGTATGGTTTGGTAGTTTTGTTTTACGGCATATCAACCCTTTTTGGGTTATTTAATGCCGAATCTGGTCATTATAGTAAAAGTTTTTATGCTTCAAGTTCTTGATATCTTCAAATGTTTAATCATCGTTTTTGGTTTGGTAGTTTTGTTTTACGGCATATCAACCCTTTTTGGGTTATTTAATGCCGAATCTGGTCATTATAGTAAAAGTTTTTATGCTTCAAGTTCTTTATATCTTCAAATGTTTAATCATCGTTTTTGGTTTGGTAGTTTTGTTTTACGGCATATCAACCCTTTTTGGGTTATTTAATGCCGAATCTGGTCATTATAGTAAAAGATTTATGCTTCAAGTTCTAAAAATAAAATAAAAAAGGGGAGGGAGAAAGGGAGAGGGGCTGTTGTTTTTTTTTTTGGTTTTGTAGAACATAATTAAGTTTTACAAAAAAAAAAAAAAAAAAAAAAAAAAAAAACGTCAATGTAGGTGAATTTCGTCTCAGGGAGCCACAGGGCAGCCTGATCTGGTATCACCAGTCAGAGTTTTGTGAAATTTTAAGAATAGGTATTAGACATCAATTAATAAATATTCCCCAAATTTCAGTTTCATCAGATTATTTTAAAGGCTTTTTAGAGTGCATAATATGGGAAGAAGTCGCATTTGAAAATTCAAATATTTCAGATTTGCATTGAATTTGATCCATATTCATTAGACACCAATTAAGCAAGATTCTCTGAATCTCAATTTCTTCTTAAGACCCCTTAAGCTTAAGCGTTAAATTATAGACATTTTCTAGAATCGGAATCATGTAATGGATTTTGTTAAAAATTGGAACAAGGATTTTATAACATACGGTTTAGTTTGTATTATTTGGACTACTTTTCTCATATTGGAAGTTTTGGCCAATATAACTTCTTCAGATGAATCTCATCAGACTCCGGGATCTTTATGGAATTTCGCACGGAACCCATTTATTTTATCCACGGGGCTAGCTTATTCTTGTTCTGTCAGCCACGACCGGGTAGAAGTCTTACGTAATCCGTAATATCACACGTAACCATCAACCTCCAGAAGACTGATTATAATTTCACACTTTTATCTGTTACACAACAGATGATTCCAGAGTTCGACAAGATGTACCTGAAGAAGATCAGAGGTTACATCGGCCGAAACGTTGTGAGAATAACATCCAAGATGAGAACAGCAGTCTGAATGATCTAAATAATGCAAATCATCAATCAAAAATTGCGAAACATAAGGTTTTCTATCATTATAGATTGCTTTTAATCTTTGTAAAGAGATGTTTATTTACTCCTCGCGGAGTTAGGCACAAGGCCAGTTTTATCTTACTCCCACAAGTAAGATGTGACCCAAGATCGGGTTGAGCAAGTGGGGTTAAAAGCCAGCGCTCGAGAGGTGAGCACTCTGGCCATTTAAAAATTGCCTGGGCAGCCCCGTCGGCATTCCCCGGTAGGGGCGCCTCAGACAGTAAGCAATAAACTTACTCCTCCCCAAAGAGGGGAGGCGAAGCCTGGGAGGGTGGACCTCCTAGAACTGCACAGGACAGGCGTGCAGTATCCATCGGAACAGATACTACACTTTGATCTTAGCCAAAAGGCCGACATTGTAAAGAGATGTAAGTGGTGCAAAACTGTTCCGTTCTGGGAATTCATTTTACCTGTCCTGGGACGAGTATTCTTCTAATTAAGTACGGAATGTATCTTAATGCACAGATTTCAAATATTGTTATTCTCGATTTCATCTCTCTCTCTATCTCCATCATTAAAATAATAATAATTATGAATCCTCATCTCAAAAATTCAAAAACATAAGGTTTAGTATCATTATATATTCTTTTTCTTTCGTGTGAATCAGATGATTCTGGTGTCGGCATTAGTTTCCCCGGCGTT
Source organism: Sepiola atlantica (assembly GCA_963556195.1). NCBI lineage: Eukaryota > Metazoa > Mollusca > Cephalopoda > Sepiida > Sepiolidae > Sepiola > Sepiola atlantica. Next base: position 43,878,003 of record OY744542.1, read on the forward strand.
TTTCTAGTTAGAAATCTTTCTGGAAAGACATTGGGTATTTACGGGAAGGACCACGAGAAGGTTGCCAACATCCCTAAGTGAAAGTGGTACTGTGGAACCGACTGGATTCGAACTTGGAACACCCAGGTCTTCACTCCGTGTCGATATCGACTTAACCACCGTAAATTAGGGGAATTAATTTTACCTGTCCTGGGACGTGTATTCTTCTAATTAAGTACTGAGTGTATCTTAGTGCAGATTTCAAATACTGTTTAATCTACATGGGATCAGCTAGGTAGAATAAGTAAAATATTAGGCAATAAGTGAGCTCATTAAAGTGGGTTCATGCCTATACGAGTCCAATAATACTTGAGTCACGCTTAAACTGAAAGATACTGAAAATGGTGGAGGAAATTGAAAAAAAAAAAAAATATATATGACAAGGATCAAAGATGAAAATACAAAAAGAAAAAAAAAATTATGACAAGGATCAAAGATGAAAATACAAAAAGAAAAAAAAAATATGACAAGGATCAAAGATGAAAATACAAAAAGAAAAAAAAAATTATGACAAGGATCAAAGATGAAAATACAAAAAGAAAAAAAAAATATGACAAGGATCAAAGATGAAAATACAAAAAGAAAAAAAAAATTATGACAAGGATCAAAGATGAAAATACAAAAAGAAAAAAAAATATGACAAGGATCAAAGATGAAAATACAAAAAGAAAAAAAAAATTATGACAAGGATCAAAGATGAAAATACAAAAAGAAAAAAAAGAAGAAAAACTAACCTGATGAAGTGATATCATCTTCGTAACTTATGGGGGGATCATTATAAAATGTGGTCCACTTTGAACTCGATACAGCAGCCATAATAGCACCCTGGGGATAAAACATTTTTGTTTTTTTTAAAAAAGTAAAAAGAATATGTAGAAATAAAGTACGATTATTTTTTAAAAAGAGAAAATAAAAAGATATGTACAAATATTATTTCAAGGGAACCAAACATTGTTATAAAGATACGTAAAGCTCTAATAAGACATCATACCAAGTGTTGTACTCAGGCCTTGGCTCTAATGTAAAGACATCGGAATTGGAATGTAATATTGAGATTGGAACGCATACAAAGAAAAGTGACAAAACTAATACAAAGAGTAAAAGATTACAGTTACAGGGATAGATGGGAAAAATTAGGATTAACTACTTTACTAGAGAGAAGAATGAGAAGTGATGTAATTGAAACTTTCAAAATAATGGACATTTCTGTTTTACAAGATATCAAATGTTTACGGTTGATTTAATGCCGAATTCAGCCATTTTGATTATCATGCCTCAAGTTCTTAATATCTACAAATCTTTATCTACGTTGTAAATGTATGTTTTGTATACAGATTCATTTGTTTTGTGGGCGTATAATTTTTTATAAACAAATCGTCTATTTAACCCATAGATGAGACCCTGACAGAGACAACCAGTCCAGGATATGGTATTATTTATCTTCCTCCCACAAGGTAAGATGTTACACAAGGTCGGGAAAGTGGGATTTGAAAAACCAGCGCTCGAGAATTTGAGCACTCCGGCCATTAAGAATTGCCTGGGCAGTCCCGTTGGCATTCCCCGGTAGGGGCGCCTCAGGCGATTAGCAATAAACTAACCCCTTTTCAAAAGGTGAGAAGGCAAAGCCTAGGAGGGTGCACCTCCTAGAACTGCACAGGACGGACAACCGATAGACCGGCGTAAATCAAGTCCCAAAGGCCCAGGATATGGTAAACTTGGGAGTAACGAAGGGGGGAATCTACACTTCCCAAAGATCGCAAATTGTAGGAGGTGTCTGAATGAGCTTCACACTCACCGAACCATAACCACCCAGATTTTTATTTGTGGGGTTATCTCAAAAGATAATCTCTATCAAAACAATCCCAAGGCTATTCCTGAATTGAAGGAGGCCATCACAGCAGAAATCGGGGCAGTGACAAGAGAGAAGTGTGTTAGGGTTTTTGACAATTTTGAACTTCATATCCAAATGTGCTTATTTTATTTACCCCTCCAAAAGGTTAGACACAAGGTCAGGTGTTAAGTTTAAAAGCCAGTGCACTAGAATTAGTGAACTCGGGCCTACAAAAAATGCCTGAGCAGCTCTGTCGGCATTCCTTGGTAGGGGCACATCAGGCAATTAGTGATAAACTAACCCCTTCTCAAAGAGAAGGTAAAGCCTGGGAGGGTGGACCCCCTGAAACTGAACAGAACCACACCATAGCTCGACAGCAACAAAGTAACTGTCGGACTGATTTTCGAGATTGTATCTTCGATGGATCTGATTATTAAACACCGATAAAGACAAAACTGTTGGAGATTCATGACTGAAACTTGGTGGGCAAGTCAGGCATAGTCTGAAGTTTATTTGTACTAAATATGGTTGGATTGTAGAAAGGATTATGAATTTTATTAACGATTCCATGGGTATCATTTTTTAGGGGGTGGAGGGTCTCCTGAACAAATGTATTCACTGTATTCATACTCAGCTCTTTCGTATTATTATTAACTATTTCATCACTACATTAGTGACATGGCCAGTGAGGGTTGAGGATATGCGTTGCATGAAGACAAATGACATGAGAATGATACAATGGATGGGTAATGTGATTCTTAAAGATAGGCTTAGTTCTGATAAGCTCAGAGGAATATTAAATCTGGACTGTATAGGGAGGCGTATGCAGAACAGGAAACTTTGATTATAAGGCCATGTTGAAAGAATGGATAAGAGTTCTTGGGTTAGGGGATGTAGAACAGTTGAGGTAGCAAGTCTAGTTTACTGGGGAAGGCCAAGAAAACCATGATAGGAAGTGAGGAGAATGGACTTCAGAGAAAGATGGATAAATAAAGACCTGGCCAGAGATAGGTTAGTTTGGAAGTTAATTTCTAAAAGCTGTCCAACACATGCCAACATGTAAAAAAGACGTTAAACCGAATATTATGACCGATGAAACTACCTGTTATTTGCTTACAAGAGGGAAGAAAGTAACATCATGCCATGATGGTGGCCAGTCTAATTGCCTTGTGCCAGACTTGGTTTCAGGTGCTAATGCTTGGGGAGTAATGAGAAACAATGATCTTTACAATGTATCTATCGATCTGGGGCCGACTAGACGATTGTTGTAATGTCGTCTGTGGCTAATCTGACATCGATGAGGAAGATAAAAAAAAATAGGAAATGCAAAAAAAAAAAGGAAATGCAAAAAAAAAAAGGAAATGCAAAAAAAAGGCCAAATGAAAAGTAAAATGATTGTATGAAGAGAGAAATGGCATAGGAAAAGATGTAAAAACAAATGGAGAAAAACAAGATAAGAGTGAGAGAGAGTGGGAGTGAAAAAGAGAGTGAGAGTGAAAAAGCGAGTGAAAGAGAGAGTGAAAGAGAGTGAAAAAAAGAGTGAAAAAGAGAGTGAAAAAGAGTGAGAGAGAGTGAGAGTGACAGAGAGAGAGAGAGAGGGTGGAAGAGAGAGAGAGGGTGAAAGAGAGAGAGAGGGTGAAAGAGAGAGAGAGGGTGAAAGAGAGAGAGAGAGGGTGAAAGAGAGAGAGAGAGGGTGAAAGAGAGAGAGAGAGATAGTGAAAGAGAGAGAGAGAGAGAGAGATAGTGAAAGAGAGAGAGAGATAGTGAAAGAGAGAGAGAGAGAGATAGTGAAAGAGAGAGAGAGAGAGATAGTGAAAGAGAGAGAGAGATAGTGAAAGAGAGAGAGAGATAGTGAAAGAGAGAGAGAGATAGTGAAAGAGAGAGAGAGAGGGGGTGAAAGAGAGAGAGAGAGAGGGTGAAAGAGAGAGAGAGAGAGGGTGAGAGAGAGAAAGGGTGAAAGAGGGTGAGGGTGAAAGAGGGTGAGGGTGAAAGAGGGTGAGGGTGAAAGAGAGTGAGGGTGAAAGAGAGTGAGGGTGAAAGAGAGTGAGGGTGAAATAGAGTGAGGGTGAAAGAGAGAGAGGGTGAAAGAGAGAGAGAGAGACGGTGAAAGAGAGAGACGGTGAAAGAGAGAGACAGTGAAAGAGAGAGACGGTGAAAGAGAGAGACAGTGAAAGAGAGAGACGGTGAAAGAGAGAGACGGTGAAAGAGAGAGACGATGAAAGAGAGAGTGAAAGGTTGTGAAAAAGAAAGAGAGAGAGAGGCTGAAACAGAGAGAGCGAGGGGGAAAGAGAGAGAGGATGAAAGAAGAGAGTAGCAAAGAGAGAAAAGAAAAGAGGAAAATACAGATCTTGTGTGAATGTGTTATGTTATTAGGTCCAAAGCTAAACACTAACAGGAAATATGAGAGAGAGAGAGAGAGAGAGAGAGAGAGAGAGAGAGAGGGGCAGAGAGAGATTGAAAATAAGAAAACTATTTAACCTTTAATTTTCTCCTGGTATTAAACTTTTTCATTTCCTCTACCGTTTCCTGAAGGTGAATCTTTGTCTTTTCCTGGAAATAAATAAATAAAAAATAAAAACAAAAACAAATTAAAAAATCACTCATGTCAAAAACGTTGAATTTCCATCAATCCAAAAACGTGTGGATGTAAGAAAAAAACAAAAAACAACAACACGATCTCCTTCCTCTCTCCCCAGAAAATTCTTAATTCATATTTCCATAATAAAATTCACTAGTTTTCCCAGCAGATACAGAAAATTACAGAAAATTCAGCGCAAAAAAATTGGTTCTTTGATATGAGAGATGTGCAGGAAAAAAACGAAAGTTTTTCATTGGCCCAGAAGCACTAATGAACCATAATACTTGACTTTAGTCTTTAAACTTTAATTCATGCCAGAAGTTATTTTCTGTCCCTTACTATGTAGTGTTTCCTCCAATTTACTTTACTTATTTCCCATGTTCAAGGATTTAATATACTATGACTGTTTATTTTCTTTTTAAAACGCTAATTAAACTTTGTATAATCAAAAATCTCTTATATAATTATATATATATATATATATATATATATATATAATTCGTAATTGTAAAAATAAATATTAAAAAAATCATACAAACAAAATATGTGATCATGCGTAATTGCAATCAAAATGGTCAAGACTAGTTTGGCACACAATCACAGATCCTCAGTTTTTTTCGGAGCACCCGGAAAACAGTGAGCAGTCTACCACTTAGCAGAGGGTTGGGAGGACACCACTAACCATTTTCATATTTAAAAAATTGTAAATATTGTCCCACTCCCCCACAATGAATTTTTCCAATAAATTTTTTTATACAAATTGGGGATCACCTAAGTAGGTCCAACCCACAGAGAGAATGAGGTATTTTGGTGAGAGAGTCTAGCGAAGGGTAAAGTGCACATAGACAGACAAATTGTATGACCAACGAATCCCCCCCCCCTCCCATTACGATTCGGGCCTTGTGCCTAAGGCGTAGAGGAACATTGCAACATTGTGTTTTTTGTAAAAATATTTTTGCTGTAACCGTTTTTTTTTTTTTTTTCGCTTAAATAAAATCACAGATCCACAGTCTTGGCCTTTTGGCCAAGATCAAAGTGTAGTATCTGTTCCGATGGATACTGCACCCCATACTGGTGTTGTCTTGGCCTTCGGGTCTTGATTTACGCCGGTCAATGGGTCTGTCCTGTGCAGTTCTGGGAGGTCCACCTTCCCAGGCTTTGCCTCCCCTCTTTGGGGAGGAGTAAGTTTATTGCTTACTGCCTGAGGCGCCCCTACCGGGGAATGCCGACAGGGCTGCCCAAGAAATTTTTAAACCCCACTTTCCCGACCCGACCTTGGGTCACATCTTACTTGTGAGAGCAAGATAAAAACTGGCCTTGTGCCTAACTCCTGGAGAGGGGTAAATCAATACTTTAAAGGGACAAACGACAACAACCAAGAGAGTAAAACTAGTCAAAATGAATTAGTGAATAAAATTAAAAAGAAATTATATAAATATTCTTAAGGATTATAATTAATTTGTGACCAGAACTCCTGCAGAAACCATTATTTTGGCCCTTTTTTACTTTAGGGTAGCAACTTGCTATATCAAGGGAGATAACTTATCTCAACTTATTTGTAGATTTTTTTTTAACAATTGATTTTTTTTTTTACAAAAACAAAAATATTCAAAAAATGTTTTTATTCGTTTTGAAATGTAAATGTACACATTTTTTATTGGTTAGTTAACAGAAAACAACGTTTCCATTGGAAGAAACAACGAAAACACTAAAAATGCAATTTCATTGGCTATTGGAATTTAATATTTTAGAATTCATAAATAAATAAAAAATATTTGAAATGTCAGACTTAGAACGCCCGCGTACTATTAAAGAATAGATTGCGCACCATATATCCCCCCAGTCGAAATTAAAGATAAGTTGAGATAAATTATTTCCCTTTATATGACAAGTACATCTTAAAGTAAAAAAGGGCCCATGAAATCGTTCCTCTTATTAAATAAATTAAAAATTTCTTTTCTTTTTGAAAATTTACAGAATTTGACTTTCGTTTTATAAAGTCAAATTCTGTAAATTTTAAAAAACAAAAGAAATTTTTAATTTTCTGGTATTTGGTATTTTTTATAAGCGTATACAAATCAGACAAAATATTTATCATACTTATTTTTTCTGTTTATATAAAACAGAAGAAAAAAAAGGTGATTAAAAAAAAACCCAGATAGGGTCAAAATCCGATTACAAGGGAAGTAACTCTAATCATTGACAAGGTAAACAAAGTAGTCTCCCTTGTATTTCACACAAAGTTAACCAATAAAGACATTTAATAATTTGTCACTCACTGTAAATGTACTCAAATTGTAAAGTTTTTTTTTTCCTTTACTATTTGGTCACCACTTATCAAGATTAAAAACCACTCGAGGATAAGGGTTAATGAGACTGAAGCGATTGTCAGCTGAAGATTATGAAAACTACGGGAGTACTAACATCGATCAATGCTATGAACTGTGTTTGATTATTTTTAAGGCGGTTTCTGACAAGAATTTGTTACCATTGGATTTGAAGACGACCAAGTTGTAATCAGCAGGGAAGCAATCCTGCAGTAATGTGTTCCACATGGCGGGAGAAAGGATAGTCTTTTTTCGATGTGGTAGCAAAAGAGTTTCTGCTGTGTATGTCTTAAAAAGGAGGAACCAAATATTAGAGCTCAGTCTAGCACCTTCCATTGTAATAGCGATAGAGCAGAGAGAGACTAGCAATGCCTCTACTGTGAGAAAGGGGTTGTTGGGAAGAGAAAACAAGTGATGTTTTTTATTATTGGATATATTTACCGTGACAAATATTACTTTTATTATTGTAACTTTTTTTTGTTCTTCCAATTTTCTTATTTTGTTTTTGTTTTGCTCTCCCCAAGATCGGTTTTTGCTGGGTTTTTTTGCCAGATATTCACCCGCTATTTAAGACACTCCACCCGAGAGATCTTTTAAAGATTCTAAACGTCTCTTTAGACGCAATTGTTTGTATCTCTCTTGCACTTGTTTTGTCGGGTATATCTGCTATGTAGTTTTTAAAAATTCTGTTTCATGAGTCCGGTTGCTCCCATAATTACTAAAATGATGGAGATCTTCCTAAGATTCCAGTTTCTTTTCATGTCGTACATAAAACCTTGGTATTTCGTTATCTTCTCCCTCTCATCTCTGTTTAAGCCAGCATCATTAGGAACACTGACTTCAACTAGGGTTATCATTTTCGGTTACAATGTGCACCGTATAATCACGCAATACGCAAACTCCGGTTAATGCAGCTGGTTTTAGCCATCCCTGGTTTGAAAACAATAAACAAAAGAGTTGGATTATTCGGACTACTATTCTCATGACGATTTGTGACTTTCATACTTTCGTTTTCGCTCAGCAGCAAATGATGCCGTTTCTCATATACGGATGGCCAGAAATGATTAAAAAAAACTTTCTCCGCAATTAATACCAATTTCAGACTTGTCCAACAAATGTATTACTTTTATTTCGTAATAAACAAATAATTAACGGAATACCGGATATATTTTTTAAAATAATTTATTTGTTTTTTATTTTATTGTTTTGAACACTTTTTTTGTTTATAGTTTTCTCAAATTGTTTTTGGTTTAAAATTCTTAATACAGACATAATATTGTTGTTTTTTTATGTTTTCACAAATTGTTTTTGGTTTAAAATTCTTAATACAGACATAATATTGTTGTTTTTTTATGTTTTCACAAATTGTTTTTTTTGTTTTAAATTTTCAAATTTCACAAATTCAAAAATATAGATCCAGTATTCCGTTAATTATTTGTTTATTACGAAATAAAAGTAATACATTCGTTGGACAAGTTTCAAATTGGTATTAATTGTGGAGAAAGTTTTTTTTTTTTTTTTAATCATTTCTGACCATCCGTATATGACACACAGCGTCATTTGCTGCTGAGTGAAAACGAAAGTATGAAAGTCACAAATCGCCATTGTCATCTTCATTGTTATTTTCACAACGATTCGTCCGATGTAATCTCCAACCTTTTTCAAGTGAATCTTTAACTTGGGAATCTTCATGGAATGTCGAATTGAACCATTTATTTAATCCATGGGTAGATTATTCTTGTTGTTTCAGCCATGACTAGATAGAACTGTTAATTAGGGTATTATTTACTGAAGGCGACAAAACCAGCTGTATTCACCGAAGTTTGCGCATTGTATGATTATAAGGCGCACATTGCATTCGAAATGATGAGAATAAAATTACAGGCTGTTCAGTATAAATTTGATATATTTTTTGGCGCTCTTGTATAAGCAGTAACCGATCTGAGGGAGATAACTCTATTTTTCTTAGCCGCCGTTATTCCGAATTCGGCGGCTTCTTTGAGTGAATTGTATTCGGCAAAAGATCTTCTAAGAAATGCACTTTGAATTTTGAGAATACATCAATTATTGGCCAAGATATAACGTTTTTTTTTCTTTCCTTTCCAAAAAATGTCAAATTTATACCGAACACATTTCAATATCAGTGTTAGAAGTGATGTTTGTTATTATCGGACAGAAAATATATCCAATAACAACAAACATCACTTAAATGCTTAACAAGTTGAGTACGTGTACACTTACTGACATATTGTTTAATGTCTATTTACTTGCCTCCCCAAGCCCGGTTTTTAATGTGGGGGAAAATCCAGCTCCTCAAAAAGGGGTACTCTGGATTGGGACAAAAAATTAAAATTTGCCTCGGTCTAGAACGATTTATCCTTCACTGAACTGTAGTATCAGAACAGATACTACACTTTGTTCCTAGTCAAAAGGCCAAATTGTTAATGTCTTCATAGGTAAGTTTGCTGAAATACAAGGGAGACTACTTGGTTTACCTTATCAATAATTAGAGTTACTTCCCTTTGTAATCGGATTTTTTTAAATTCTTTCTTTTTTTTAAAGATCACCTTTTTTTCTCTGTTTATATAAACTCAAAATAAGTATGACAAATGCTTCAAGATGTTTTAATCTACAAAATTTGACTTTAGTACAATAACACATATTATTCACCTACATCTGAAAAATTCTGAAACAAAAGATTTATAAAATTTTTAAAAAAATTTAAAAAACAGATCTGAGGAAAGCATGCAATTAATTAAGAAAAAAAAAGGTTTATAAATAAAAGTTGATGGGTTGAAATATTTTCAATAGGTAATAAATGTCAGTGGTTGATTTCAGTAAATTGTCATAAGATCTTTGGTGCTCTTGGACGTTCTTGATTGGAACAATTTCGTTTCGGTTAACCTCCGTTTTGTATTGTCTCCTCTCACGATGTTAAGTCAATTTCGTACCCGAGAATTATATACATGGCATTCGATCAGAGATGCTAAATTCTTATCTTTGTGCATTTTTGTGGCGATAACATCATAAAGACAGGAATACTTTCGATCACATTTTCAGTGATATTTTTGCATTTCACCCTTCTCCATGATTATTTTTTTTTTTTCAAAACATTATTTCTCCCCTAAAATGTTATTTTTCAAAACACTTTTTACGGTCTTCTAACCTATAAAATTAAAAAAAAAGATCCTAACTTAACCCTGACAGCCACTCAGACTTTGGGTTAGTGTAAAACAGAAATTTGTTAATTGCCCTAAAACGCTAGAATGACCCGGAAATGACGAGTCATTTTACGTTAAATTTATATATGAAATCGATCCCCCACTCTAAATTCTAAAATAATCTTTTTTTCTTTTTTCAAGGGTGTTTACGTATAATCGCCTAAAAAAGTAGAATCTATTTTTTAACGAAGAATGTAAATCCACAGATGTACACAAATTTAAAAAAACACCCTTCTCATTATGGTCTTATTTTTTTTTTTTTTAAGTAAATAAAATAAGTAAGACCATAGTAATAGGTAATACAAAAACACAAATAAACCGAAACGAAATTGCTCCAGTGAAAAAAGTTCAAAAGTACCGATCTTCTTTCAGCTAATATTCAACGGAGAAGTAACGTCAGAATATAAGTGAAAATGAACATGATACGATATTGGACTGGTAAGGTTAAAATCGGTATTTTCCACACAAGGTTAAAATTAAGTAGAGAGTGGAAAATTCCATTAGAAGTTTAGAATTAGGATTGCATGCCACAATATGACGTCATGGGAGGAAGTACATGGCAAAACAAAGCTAGAGAGTTCCTGCCTCTTGGAAATTCAGCGTCAAAGTGATCGGACGTTGTTTTCTAGTCCTTCTCCACCCTACAGAGTTTGGAAGGAGGAAGATGCAGTTAGTCTTGATGCCCTCGTTGCAAATTATTGTAAGAAGAACATCAAACCCCAGAGCAATTAATGAAGTTATTTGTTGTTCTTTTTAATCGCTTCCATTACTTAAGTTACAAAGAGAAGTACAGAAGAAAGGAACAACATTTCAATTACTGCTGAGCGCATCACTATCCAATGAGTCAACTACTATATGCTATCGAGAGAGACGAACAGCTGTTTTTATTGACAACGAAAATGACGGACAATCCAAGGTGATTGAAAGAATCCGCCACACTATGCTATAGATATGCAAAAAAGATTTTATATAGGAAGTTAGAAGTTTAGAATCAGAACTATGTGTCAGGATATGACGTCGGTAGAAAAGCCGGAGAGTTCCTGTTTCTGGGAAATTTGGTGTCAAAATGATCAGATGTGATTTTCTCGTCCACTTCCATGTTATGCTATCTGAAAAGGGAAGATGCAGCTCAGCTTGATTTACTTGTTAGAAATTACTGTAAGATGACAAATAGTTGTTTCTGATGAAGAATAAGAAGATGACGGACAATCCGAGGGGATTGAATTAATCCCCCATGCTATGATATATATAATTTTTCTTGTATATCTATTTTATTTAAATCCTTACAATGTTTGCAAATGATTCAGAGAATGTGAACACATTCCGTTTATTTTTTTTATATACCGGATTTTAGAATTCTCTGATCTTCTGATCGGTCAAAAAAATTTCCTGATTACAAAGAATAAAATTAGACAACATCAAACTGCTGGAGACACCAAACTCGACAATATATATATATATAAATATATATATATATAATAAAAATAACATGGAATCACATAATCACCAGTGTTATTTTATTTTAATTTTATTCTTGCTCTGTTTATTACATTGAGCTCTCATACCCGGATTTCCTTCTGGAATTTATTTCACTATAACACACACACACATATATATATATATATATATATATATATATATATGTGGAGAGATAATAATAAAGATAAAATTTTATCTTTAAATTATATCTTATCTTGAAAAGTCAATGATCATATATATATATATATATATATATATATATGTTTTTTTATGAAAATCGCTCCAGACAAGGCAAGAAGCCACTTGATGTAAGAAACTAAGAAAGGAAAATACTACTTCAAGGTCAAAAACTAGCCAACGATAAGTGTTAGATGAATAGATTCCCACCCAGAAAACAGCAATTCTTCTCCCTTTGTCAGAAACATTGCTTATGGAATGTGAGGACTAAAGAACAAAATAAGGGATAATATAAGGCCACAATTAATCCTCTGACGAGGGTGGGGCCTGATTGTCTAGTTACGATCTAAATCTTCCCATCCATTCTTGTCTTTGGTGAGGCCTGACGGAATTCACACCTTTTGCTGGGTCCCGTGGACACTGTGACTTGACACTGGAGTGAAAAACTCCTCAAAAAGGTATATTCAAATTCTCGTTGATGATGCTTTATGCCAAAATTGCATTCTCCGCTGCACAAGTTAGAGGTAACAAGCCGCGCGTGCGTGGTTCCCCTCTCTATGTGACTCGATGTGGCGAGTGTAAAATGCAATAAATTTGGGCAATTTGGGGCATTTTTGACCCCCCTTTAACCCCCTGGGGCGCGAACCAGAATTTTTCTGAGGTCAAGGATGCTCATTTTATATCCATAACAATTGCCTCTACATTTTGGCCAAGTTTCAGAAAAATTGAATAGATGGATCAAACGTTATGGGAGAAAAGGGTCATTTTTTTGCCATTTTGGGGGCTTTTGACCCCCTAGGGGCACGAACCAGATTTTTTCCAAGGTCAGCGATACTTATTTTCTATTAGGAACAATTGCCTCCACATTTTGGCCAAGTTTCAGAGAAATTGAATGGATGGATGAAAAGTTATGGGGCAAAAAAATGTCATTTTTTGCCATTTCGGGGCCTTTTGACCGCCTGGGGGCTAACCAGATTTTTTTTCAAAAATTGGAGAATGTCACTTTCTAACCCGACCAAAGTTACAACTTCATGCAAAATTTCAGAGAAATTCAATGGATGGTTGCAGAGAAAAATCCGGACGGACGGACGTACGAACATGCCTCAAAACATAAGTCTCCCGATTTTATAAATCGGGGGACCAATTATGTAAAGATCAGCGGCCATGATGAGTATGATGTATGGAACATTCAATCATGATTCGCTGTGTTTGTAAAAGATTCAAAGAGTAGATAAAAAATAAATGCAGAAGTGAATAACTGCCAAATACGGAAAAAAAATCGATATCATTCTTTTATCAATCACAGTTATAATCACATGGACACACCGGTTCCTGTTAGATAACTGAAATTAAGCAATGTAGAGATTACTAGATAAGTGACCATCTGAAACTACCAGGCGCTGCGTGTGAGAACTACGCCGACTTCACGAGGCCCTCCCTCGTTAAGGCTTGCGGACTGACAACTGCAAAATACAGGTTACAGTTCTTGGCCTTTTGGCTAAGATCAAAGTGTAGTATCTGTTCCGATGGATACTGCACGCTTGTCTTGTGCAGTTCTAGGAGGTCCACCCTCCCAGGCTTTGCCTCCCCTCTTTGGGGAGGAGTAAGTTTATTGCTTACTGTCTGAGGTGCCCCTACCGGGGAATGCCGACGGGGCTGCCCAGGCAATTTTTAAATGGCCAGAGTGCTCACCTCTCGAGCGCTGGCTTTTCAAACCCCACTTTCTTGACCCGATCTTGGGTCACATCTTACTTGTGGGAATAAGATAAAACTGGCCTTGTGCATAACTCCTGGGGAGGAGTAAATAAAACCCCATAGACTGGTATTGTCTTGGCCTTCGGGACTTGATTTACGCCGGTCTATGGGTCTGTCCTGTGCAGTTCTAGGAGGTCCACCCTCCCAGGCTTTGCCTCCCCTCTTTGGGGAGGAGTAAGTTTATTGCTTACTGCCTGAGTCGCCCCTACCGGGGAATGCCGACGGGGCTGCCCAGGCAATTTTTAAACCCCATTTTCCCGACCCGACCTTGGGTCACATCTTACTTGTGGGAGTAAGATAAAAACTGGCCTTGTGCCTAACTCCTGGAGAGGAGTAAATCAATACAGGTTATCCTGTACATAATGTTTATCTTTCTCAATAACAACGGTTGAGATGAGAGAAAGTGTTAATACCTGACCTTAAATCAACACAGAGATAGAAAGAGAACTTATTTTATCAATGCATTTCGGACACGAGTCAGCCATTTTATTCTTTCATTAAATTGTAAAGTAAAAACAGACCCGTTTTTTGTGGGTCAACTGGGCCAGATTTCGTCAAGGAGTGTCGGTTTTTCAGTCATTTTCAATCTTATTATGTATTAATTTGGAAAGAAAATGCCGACTCATTTGAAAATTATTAGACGTCAACTTCTGATTTTATTAATCAGCATCATTTCTCTTCAAAGAGAGGTACGGGTGGCAAGAAACTCGGAAAGGATGGTTTTAGTAGTGCTCTGGAGGCGTCCTTAATTTTATCTGGGTGGTTTCACTAGCTCTAGAAGCCTCCTCAGTTTGATTTTTTCGCTCTATATGGATAGAGGAGAAAAGGGGGTTTAGAAAGATAGATGAGGAAAAAACAGGGGAGTGGGAAAGACAGAAGGACACAGATCGAGAGACAAACGGTTTAATGGAAATATGTTACACTTTTTAACATCTTCTATTTTGATTTTTAGTTGCCCCGGGCAATTCCACATATAAATTCTAACAATTACTTCTTCGATGAATGCGAGTAGAAAGAAGATCTACTAAGGGGAGATAATTTACTAAAATTGAACGCACCTTTATTAGCGATTTTGTAAGAGATAAACTTCATAAAACAAGGAAGGTTAAAATCCTTAAGAATCATCAAGTAAATTTTTTTCTTTTTTTTTTTAAATGTAAAAAAAAAAAAAAAAAAAAATAAAATAAAATAAATAAATAAAACGATTGAACAAAGAATGATCGTTTCAACAAAAGCATTGTTAGGATGCAATTAGTTGCTTCAAATTAAAAACACAAAAATTCGCAATTATAAAAGACTTCAACATTTAAATCACTTTTCAAACGCGCAAATAGTTAACAAAAGCAACAACATTTACACACAAAAAAAAAACAGACAGCAAAATCATTTAATATTTATTCACAATTGAAAAAGTACAAATTATTTTAAATACTAATGAGTATTAAATTTTAAAAAGGAGGGAAAAACATTTTAAAAAACCCATTAATATCCCATTAAAATTGTGTTGAGTTTAAAAATATTCTGAGAGTGAATCAGCTAGATTTTGTGTGGTCATACCAAATCTCTATTTATATGAAGTTAGGTATGTGTACATGTTTATATATTTCTATCTACAGGATTCACTCCGAAACTGATTAACCGATTACATGTGTAATAAGTCTTGGATGATTCTTTATTTCTTAAACTTGACATAAACATGTTTTAAATCAGTATTATATATATATATATATATATATATATATATAGTGTGTCAGGTTGTATATGAAAAGAAATCAAATAAAGTGCTCGATCATATAAGAGAGCTATTGCTGAAATATGTAATATACAGTATCTAAATATATATATATATATATATATATAGAGAGAGAGAGAGAGAGAGAGTAGTGCAGTATTAGTGCAGTTCCAATGAGAGAAAAGTATATATGTAAAGGAGTAAGGCTACCAACATTTGTAAAATGTTTTTTTTAAACATATATTTATTATTTAATAATTTTATATACCGCGTTTTAAGCATGGTACGCCCTTATCAGATATGTAAATCCATTTGAAATGAATTTACATATCTGATGAGAGCGGACCATGCTTGAAACATATTATGTAAAATGATAAAATAACAAAATAAATGTTGAAAAAAACTTTTTACAATTGTTGGTAGCATTACTCGTTTACATATATATATATATGTATATATAAAAATTTGTAAAAAAAAAAAAAATACTATAAATAAATAAAATATATAAATAAAATGTTGGTAGCCTTACTCCTTTACATATACACTTTTCTCTCGTTGGAACTGCAATACCCTCTTTTATCTCTCTCATATATATATATATCCCTGTGTTAATATTAGATGCTTACGTTAAGGTCTCCTGTTTTTGTTTCACTGTTAGATACTTAATCCCCCTTTTTATTTTATTTACTTACTATTATATATTTTATTTATTTATGAATTTTCCAACGAATGTTAAGTCTGCACTATTTTGGATTTAGTTAGTTTCTCTGGGAATTTAAACTGCATTTTCCTTTTCTTTTTTTTTGTCTTTGTTTAAAATAACCCAAAGCTTCTTTAGACTATATATATATATATATATATATATATATATATATAAAAAATACTGCTTATATAGTTCTACCTGTTATTGAGCACTATCTTATAAAAACTGTAGTTTGATTGGATTAACATCTAACAACAACCAACTACTATATATATATGTGTGTGAGTGTATAGTTAAAATATGTGTCTAATATATATATATATATATATATATATATATATATATATACATGCTTTTGTGGAAGTGAGGATGGTGCAGTGGTTACTACGGCAGTGGAAAGTGGGCTAGGTATGCTGTGTTCAAGTTCTTGCCAGGACTATTACATTAATTTCACTGGTAATCCATTTCTCCTATGATTGAAATAGTAGAATACAAATGACTTTGTCATAACAATGTTATTTAAAGTTTGAAAAAATAAAAAATAAATTAAAAAATAAAACAAAACAGTACATAATTGCAATAGATTACATTAAAATACATTAATAATAATTGACGGTCATGTCAGTAAATTTGACAGAAAAACTTTACATTTTTTACTACAAGATACATAAAAATATCTGTTTTGTCAGTCATATAAGGCAAATGCTGGTTCGTCTGTGGTGTTAAAAACAAATATTTTCAATCGATTTCAGCGATTTTTATATTTAATCCTGATCAATATTTTATTTTTTATTAGTCATAAAAAAGGAAGAGGGAGGAGTTCTTATCCTCACAGACAGAAGTCCTACTATCGCTACTCAAATCACTCAGTACTAATTTAATAACAGATAATATTTTCGATCTTCATCGGTGAAAAAGAGGAATTCACTTTCTTTTTCTCCTTTCTTTTGTTTCCTTTGGCTGACAGAATATAAAATAGAAAGAGAAGGAAGATAGCATGCCGCCTGTTCTGGTTTTAAAAGTAGTAGGATACAAATACTTCACGTATGCCTTTGTCATATCGTAATTTTATTTAAAGTTAAAAAAAAAAAAACCCACAAAAGTACATGATTGTGATAGATAACATTAATATACAGTAACAATAATTGATTGTTAGTTTATTTTTAAGTAAGTTTAAGTAGAAATTTAGGTGCAATTTTACTTATAGGCCGATGCAGTTAATTGTTTTCATGTAAAAGCATTATTTTGTACTTACTCAGTCATATTTTATCTCTCACGCCACGAAAAAGAATTTAAAAATATCAAGCAGAACTTTAATTAGAACGATTTTTCCATTTCCATAAGGGTGATATGAAATGTCGAGTCTGCGATTTTCGGAGTGGCCGGTTAGCTAACTAAGGGCAGATAAGTGTCGCCGTTAATGCCCTTGTCTATTCTACCGACCGCTCACAGCCCAAAATGTCGGCTCGGGCACAAATACAGGTTGGACATCGAAATGGAAAAATCGTTCTAATTAAAGTTCTGCTTGATATTTTTAAATTCTTTTTCGTGGCGTGAGAGATAAAATATGAATGAGTAAGTACAAAATAATGCTTTTACATGAAAACAATTAACTGCATCGGCCTATAAGTAAAATTGCACCTAAATTTATTTACATATAAATCACAACATCGTTATGCTACGTATGTAACAACAGCCAGTTTAAAAAAAAAAAAAAGAAAAAAGTTAACTCTTCATTTAAATTTTTTGAATTTTTGTTTTTGAGATGAGGATTGATAATATGTATTATTTAGGTTGTTCGGACTATTGCTCTCATCTTGGGTGTTGTCAACATTTCGACCGATATAACCTCCAACCTTCTTCAGGTGTATTTTGACAATGGCTGTTATTGGTAAATAGTGGAAAAAAATGTTTTATTCTTTTTTTTTTTCACACGTACCTTGTGAGAACAAAACTCAAGATGAAAGCAATAGTCCAAACAATCCACATAATACATATCAATCCGTATCTCAAAAACAAAAATTAAAAAAATTTAATACCAAATACAGAAATGGAAATTACTGAACACTCTTTCCGTTTTTGTAATTTTAATGACGATGGTGCGTGCGGAAAAAAAAAAGAGCAAAAACATTTTTTCCACTATTCACCAATAGCAGTCATTGTCAAAATACACCTGAAGAAGGTTGAAGGTTTTTATAACCGCATAATTTAGGTTAATTATAAATAATAACTTGTAAAGAAATGGATGAACTATCAAGAGAAACGTTTAACAGATTTATTAAAACTCAAAACGGAATGAATTAATTGGCCGCTGTACGCGATTGTGATATTAACAGTCTGAAGTCGTGATCTTTGTTTATCTTTCTCTCTGTGCAGGAGGCCATTTCCAAGGGCGATTACTCTTAACTCCCGAAATGGTTCAAGGGAGGTAATTCGTTTTTTTTCATTAGGTGTCCTAACAGAGGTTATATCGGCTGAAACGTTGTGAGAACAACACTCAAGATGAGAGCAATCTAAATAAAACTCTTCATTTGTTTTCTTTTCTTTATTTCTTTATTTTTTATTGTTCAGTTTATGTATTGTACAGTATATTACTTACACAGTATGGTTTGAACAGTAATAAAAGAAATTCCAAGCAGAAGGGGAAGAACAGTTTTATTATCTATAAATACTCATTACACCTCATTACACAGTAGCTGAGTAACCGTAATTATTTACACTAGCGGAACCCGTGTAAATTACACGAAATGTTTTCAATACGGGTCCTAATGTAACAAAGCACCCTCTATTTGTTAGTAAGTTACGCTTGCTTTATTATGAGCCACCCCCTGTCTGGGTAAGAGTTAAAGAATTGTTTGAAATAGTAACTCGTGTACGATGGACACTGCCATATCTACTGAAAAAGGTTGATATGCCATCCTTTCAAAAAAAAAATAATAATAATACTGGCCGATATCCTACGTTTTAAGCAGTCAACGTAATTAAATAGACAATGCCATTAAAAACGCCAACATAAATACAAAAAATAGTTTTAAGTAACATAAAACAGTAGTTTTTAACCAGGTAATAAAAAATGTATTATTTCTTCCCCTTCCCCTCGAACTGTAGAATAAAAATCTTAGAGGCTGGTTGGGATCGAACTATAAACCAGTCGGGCCGAAGTAAAAAAAAAAACCACCTCGCTAACCATTGCGCAAGAGGGAAAGACATAAATATTCCTAAACGCAGGCTAGTTGAATGTTTTTAAAAATTTAGGAGCGGCACGTATGCGCAGAGTTTTTGCCGGAAGCGTGACACACGAACACACACGCTATCGTATTAATATATAGATATATTAATCCCTTATTTATGTATTTGTACATTTTACAATTTCCATTAGTTTGCTGTTTTATTATTATTTTTTTTATTGTGGAAAACATTTAATATGTTAGTACTGATGTTAAACACTATTCTGTCAATACTAGGTTGTTTTTTATTATGTATATTGCTTTAACGATTTTTAATCGTCGCATGCAGTTAGATATATAATTTTTTTAATTATTTCATGTATATTCACATATACTATTATAATGTTATATACTATATTGTGTATAGATTTTCAGTACTTACTTCAACAGTGCTCAATACGTGAGTAGAGCTAAGTAGTAGTAATATGAAAATATATTTATAGCAATTAATCTACATAGAGGCGCCCATGTTTCATCCTATAGGGAATCATCAGTTTAAGTGGCATATCAACTAATGTACTGAGCACTGTTGAAGTAAATACTGAAAATTTATACACTATATTATATCACCTTATAATAGTATATGCATATATACATAAAATACTAATACACACACACACTATATATATATATATATATATATATAGTATAAATTTTTATTTATACAAACATTATTGGTTACATATGTGCATACATGTTTCAGCTGCGATCTCTCTTGAAAGCCAGCTTCCTCAGACCTTTAGAAAAAATGAAATGAGAAATAACAAACTTCTTTATTCTGTGTATTATTCCGGTTGGGAAGGGATGGGTGTATAATTAAACGGACAAGATTCATATCCAATTACACATACTTAAATGATAAAAAGTAAAAGAAAGTGAGTAGCGCGAATGTGTAATTGGATATGAATCTTGCCCGTTTAATTATACACCCATTCCTTCCCAACCGGGATGATACATAGAATAAAGACGTTTATTATTTCTCATTTCATTTTTTTGTAAAGGACTGAGGAAGCTGGCTCTCTCGAAAGAGATCTCAGCTAAAACATGTATGCACATATGTAACCAATAATGTTTGTATAAATAAGATTTATACTAAAAACATTTCTACTTGTTATTGAGCACTTTTTTTATGAACACTGGAGTTTCATTGTATTAACATCTATGAAAACAAAAATAATATATATATATATATATATATATATATATATAATTGAGTAATAAATTCCGAGTTCCTTGTTTAAAACAGTTTTATTCTTTCATACGATTGTTTCTACCATATTAAAATGTACATGCAATATGTTAGTACTGATGTTAATGCTATTCATTTCATTCTAGGTTGTTGCTTTTTAATATATATTGTTTTGAAGATGTTTTAATCATCTCGTACAGAAAAGTTGGATCAAGAGAAGAATAGGGACCCCAGATCATTAACACAAGACGCGGGACATATTTTGAAATCACCGGTTGACCTCGCAATACACGTGGTCTCTATTTACAAAACACTTGTAAATAGATCTTTTATTTATGTTAATAAATGCAGTATATTTCGGAATTTTTTTTTTCTTTTAACATGTTAATATTTATTTTAAGGCAGAGAGTTCATAAATAAAACAAATAAATATTAACATGTTTTCTTTTAAAACATGTTTTTGTGTCACTATTTACAAAACAACTCGGGTTTTTTTTCTTTTAACATGTATACGCTTTTTTAAAAATCGGCTGACTTGTAATCTGTCGTTTTGCAATAAACAAAACAATTTATCATTTTTTTTTTTACTTTTATTTACTAAATAAAAAACAAATTTTAAACGCAATTCTATATTTCGTGTTGTGTATTTTAAGAAAAAGTGGTTACTTTTTTTTCTTTTCGTAGGGAGGTGAGTAACTAGCGAAGTTTTATTTATTTGTTTATAATAGTGACACAAAAACATGTTTTAAAAGAAAACATGTTAATATTTATTTGTTTTATTTATGAACTCTCTGCCTTAAAATAAATATTAACATGTTAAAAGAAAAAAAAAATTCCGAAATATACTGCATTTATTAACATAAATAAAAGATCTATTTACAAGTGTTTTGTAAATAGAGACCACGTGTATTGCGAGGTCAACCGGTGATTTCAAAATATGTCCCGCGTCTTGTGTTAATGATCTGGGGTCCCTATTGTTCTCTTGATCCAAAAAGTTTATATATTTACATATGTATAGATGAAAGACAACATGGAAAAACAATTAAACACAGGAAGAATAAAAGGAAGAATAAAAAACAACAAATGACAGATTTGACCGTTTTTTATTACTCTTCCTATGTTTAATTGTTTTTCCTTTCCGTCTTTCATACATTCTGTCTCCACGACTTTTAATTTTATGATATCTCATGTATTTTATCCTCATATATACATATTTAAAAAAAAAAAAAATTAAATTGGAAATTAAATTGTTATGTGAACCGAACTCTGACATGAGTCACAGACTGGCTGTATTGTCACATGAGAGATAAGAAATAATATGCAACATCAAAGACAACAACATTCAACAGGTTCGGGATGGGGGTGGGGGGCAATGGAAAAGGGAATTCTTTAGTTAACATTAAAATACAGTTGTTTTTTTGTTTTTGTTTTTTAATCTGAAGGTGGTAGTCATGCAAGAGTTGTCTTACCTTGATGCACGTGACCTGTGATTAGTGAGAATGATGACAATGATAGATAAATTAAAAAGCAAAGGAAATCGTTGCAGAAATGAATTCGAGCAAAAAAGGAAAGGAAAATAATGAATAAACATACAAAAATAAACCAAAGCTATGCTGTGCATCGATAATATCTTAAAGAAAACAGCAAAAACAAAAGTATAGAAAATTGAAAAGAAAAATGGCAAGGAAAAAGATGAAAGAAAAAAAATGAAAGGAAAATAGAAAATGAAAGGGAAAAAAAAATGAAAGAAAAAAAAATGAAAGAAAAATAAATGAAAGGAAAATAGAAAATGAAAGGAAAAAAAATGAAAGAAAAAAAATGAAAAAAAAAAGAATTTCTTTAAATTGAAAGAAAAAAGAAATAAGAAAAGAATAAGAAATTTTTTATTAAAAACATGAGCTGAAATAAAAAATAATGATGAGCTGAAATAAAAAAATAAGGGGAATAAAAAAAAGCAAAAAACAAAAAAAAAGGAGAAATAATTAAAATGAAAAAAAAAAAAATGGAAGTAAAAAAAAAATTAGGAAAATGTCAAACACAAAACGGAAGACTTATTTCTTAAAGTTGCAAAGAATTTAACTTTGGTAAAATTCTTCAACTGTGGCCGAATGTCAGTGACATATTAGAATAGTGGCAGATATTGAGGTTGTCACAGATCTTGCATCTTCAGGATTCTTGCGCTCAAGAAAAAAAAAATCTTGTTTCATTATATCTGATTATTTTCAACGTCTTTGCCAAAATTTGGTTCACTTTTTAGCATCTTCCAAAACTGATATTGCACCCCTGAGAGATCTTACAAAAGATGCCTTGAAATCGCAAGCAACACACAAAAATAATAGATAGATTAGTTTGGAAGACAATTTCTTAAAGCCGTCCAACACATGCCAGCATCTAAAACGGATGTAAAGCGATCATGATGACGACGAATTTTCTTATTCCAAAATTGAAGAGTATCAAGAACGAAGAAAGAATCACCATGGGAGGAGAAGAAGAAGAAGAAGAAGAAGAAGAAGAAGAAGAAGAAGAAGAAGAAGAAGAAGAAGAAGAAAAAAAAAAAGAAGAAGAAGAATCAAAAGAAGAAGAAGAAGAAGAAAATAAAAAAGAAGAAAAAGAATCAAAAGAAGAAGAAAAAGAAGAAGAAGAAGAAGATAAATAAATAAATAAATCATCATCATCATCAGTTTAACGTCTGTTTTACATGCTGACATGTGTTGGACGGCTTTAAGAATTTTTTTATTTATCCCTTTCTTTCAAGTCAAAACAGTCATATACAAGGTGGTCGCTAGAAAAGCAGGAAATTAGTCAAACGGTAATTTATTTTTACAAAGAATGACTTTTTAAAAGTTTTTCAAAGACTAGTATTATAATACACTCACGGATGCTCAAAATGTCGTCCGTGCAAATTGAAGAAGTGAATAAGCCAGACGCAATAGAATTTACAACCTCAAATTTCCCGCTTTTCTAGCGACCACCCTGTATATGCACCGGTGTTACTAATAATTACTTTAGTATCGAGCACTATTGAAACGGATCTATACCAACTTATTAAACCTAAACTCATTATTATTATTATTTGTTTATTATTTTATAATTATTATATTTACTTCTATTTGGTGTAATTGTTAAACTGTAATTTAGATTACTGTTTCTCAATTTTTATAAAAAAACAACTAATCAATGTTTGCAAAAAAAATTAAAGTGCTTCGTACATGTTTAAATTAATGATTTTAAAATATAATTTCTCGTAGTTTAATATGTTATTTTGTTTTCTGAAAAAAAAAATTAAAGTGCTTCGTACATGTTTAAATTAATGATTTTAAAATATAATTTCTCATAGTTTAATATGTTATTTTGTTTTCTGAAAAAAAAAATTAAAGTGCTTCGTACATGTTTAAATTAATGATTTTAAAATATAATTTCTCGTAGTTTAATATGTTATTTTGTTTTCTGAAAAAAAAAATTAAAGTGCTTCGTACATGTTTAAATTAATGATTTTAAAATATAATTTCTCATAGTTTAATATGTTATTTTATTTTCTGAAAAAAAAAATTAAAGTGCTTTGTACATGTTTAAATTAATGATTTTAAAATATAATTTCTCATAGTTTAATATGTTATTTTGTTTTCTGAAAAAAAAATTAAAGTGCTTTGTACATGTTTAAATTAATGATTTTAAAATATAATTTCTCATAGTTTAATATGTTATTTTGTTTTCTGAAAAAAAAAATTAAAGTGCTTCGTACATGTTTAAATTAATGATTTTAAAATATAATTTCTCATAGTTTAATATGTTATTTTGTCTTCTGAAAAAAAAAAATTAAAGTGCTTCGTACATGTTTAAATTAATGATTTTAAAATATAATTTCTCGTAGTTTAATATGTTATTTTGTTTTCTGAAAAAAAAATTAAAGTGCTTCGTACATGTTTAAATTAATGATTTTAAAATATAATTTCTCATAGTTTAATATGTTATTTTGTTTTCTGAAAAAAAAATTAAAGTGCTTTGTACATGTTTAAATTAATGATTTTAAAAGATAATTTCTCGTAGTTTAATATGTTATTTTGTTTTCTGAAAAAAAAAATTAAAGTGCTTCGTACATGTTTAAATTAATGATTTTAAAAGATAATTTCTCGTAGTTTAATATGTCATTTTGTTTTCTGAAAAAAAAATTAAAGTGCTTCGTACATGTTTAAATTAATGATTTTAAAATATAATTTCTCATAGTTTAATATGTTATTTTGTCTTCTGAAAAAAAAAAATTAAAGTGCTTCGTACATGTTTAAATTAATGATTTTAAAATATAATTTCTCGTAGTTTAATATGTTATTTTGTTTTCTGAAAAAAAAATTAAAGTGCTTCGTACATGTTTAAATTAATGATTTTAAAATATAATTTCTCATAGTTTAATATGTTATTTTGTTTTCTGAAAAAAAAATTAAAGTGCTTCGTACATGTTTAAATTAATGATTTTAAAATATAATTTCTCATAGTTTAATATGTTATTTTGTTTTCTGTAAAAAAAATTAAAGTGCTTCGTACATGTTTAAATTAATGATTTTAAAATATAATTTCTCATAGTTTAATATGTTATTTTGTTTTCTGAAAAAAAAATTAAAGTGCTTGGTACATGTTTAAATTAATGATTTTAAAATATAATTTCTCATAGTTTAATATGTTATTTTGTTTTCTGAAAATAAAAAAAAATCAACTTCTAGTCAAATGGATTCCTTACTTTTGGAAATTTAAACATGGTAACATAACTAAAATATTGCTCGTCGAGAAAATTTTTTTTGCGTTAAATGTTCGCTTAATTTATTACGGATACGGTAGTAAAAACAATATTAAACAATACAATATATTTGTTTTATTATTCTAACAAATGTTCGCAAAATTAGCAACTCAAAATGTTTTAGCATCGAAACACGAGTCCAACTGTGATCTTCAGTACTTCAAAAAAGGCAACCCGATAAATAAAATGGCTGAAGTTGTTAAAACATTTCAGATTTCGGAAAATTTCGTTTTTCATCTTTCAAATTTTGGTCCATTTTTACATACAATATCAGATCCATTCTATGAATGTACAGAAGTAATACAAAAAATTGAGTTATCGTTAAGCGGGTCAATCAAGAACGGTGACAATTTTGATGATTACGAACTTCCATAGTTCTGAAAGAAAGTGGCGTGACTTAGTAATGACATTTTTTTAAACGATAGCTATCAACGGCTGCCAAGCAGACGAAATTTGATCATCCCTAATGACTACCAATGCAGACAGTCTGATAAATAAAAGAAAAAATGTTTTAAAAGATTTTTCATTTTGTGCACAATTATTTAATGGTTTCAAAATTTGTTTTATTTCTACTATTGAACTAAATTTACGGTAATAATGTTGTTTCCCGACCCACGTAATTTTATCGGAAAGACGATATCCAGTAGCATAAAAATTGACGTTTTTTTTTTATACTATTACATGCTGAACATACATTAAAATAAATTTGGTATTACGTGTTAAAAAAAAAAATTACTTTAAATTAGCCATCACCCTGTTGTTCAAGGCAAAAAGACAGATGGAAGTTACCAAGGCTTATTATTCGAAAAAGTTGGAATGTAGAATGATTAAGATGAAACGAAACAATTAAAGTAAAAGAATAATGTTCTTAAACAAATATTTGGTACTGATATCGATCCCGAACCAGCTTTCGTGACGTTCGACTCGGAATCGTTTGGCTGTCCTACGCAAACAGCCGAGTGTTGACGAGCCGATTGGCGGAGAGGTACTGAGCGATTAGCCAAGCTGTGCTCAGCGCAAAAGAAAACATGGAACAGTGAGCAAGTAAAAAGAAATAATAAAATTAAAAAAAATATGTCGTTATAACAGTAATTTTGGTATGTTTTTTTTATTTTTTTGCTTCTTCAAAAAAATTCCTTGCAAATAAAAATACAGTATTCATTTTATAACAGTAACCTCGCTATGTTTTTTTTCCTGTTGTTTCTTCCAAAAAAAATCATGAAAATGTGTTTAATTTTGTTTGTTGTTTATTTAAAAAATTCCTTACCCTAACCCTAAATCTAACCCTAACAAACAAAAAAAAACAAAAAAAAAACAAGCAAAACATTATTATCATAGGACGCAGCACCGTATCAAAATTGTCGTCTGGTACAAATCGGCTCATCAACACTTGGCCGTTTGCGTAGGACAGCCGAACGATTCCGAGTCGAACGTCACGAAAGCTGGTTCGGGATCGATAAGAGTACCGAATATTTTTATCAATATTTTTATTATTTTAAATAAATTATTTTTATATAATTCACCAAAAGACTTTACTTCTTTATAAGTCACTAAAAAGACTTTATAATTTAACGAAAACCTTCTTTAAAGGGACGTAACCAACCGAATGAAAAATTTTGAATTATGTCCCTTGATTTATATTCTCTGTAAAACCCTTATTCTTTATTTTACTTTTTTAAATTCGTTGCTTAAAAAAAAAAAAAACTTTTTAAAATCCATTTCCAATTATTCTGAAGTTGGAAATGCCACTCATAATGACAAAGAAAATAATAAATTGAGCGTTAAAGATTCCGTAAACTATAAAATTGACTTTTAACGTTTTGCACATCTTTTCCGATATTGTTTATTTTCAATTTATTATTTTATTTATTCTTTGCATTGTCACCCAGACTTAGGGTTAGTTGTAGGATCAACGACGTGGAATGGAGTTATGACTTTTCAGTTAAAAGTAAAATTTTATTCTTGTTTAAATTGATTTCAAAATCACATTTTAGCCCGCCATGTTGATCACTGACCTTTCTCAACACTTCAGCGAAACAAACCCCGTAACACTAATCCGAGTCGCAATACGAAAAGATTTTTTAAAAACATCTTACTCTCTGTTTGTCTGTCTGCTTTATGCTGTGTGTGTTGGTGGGTCAACCATTTTGTTCGGGACCTTTCAACTTTTAGGGACCCTTAAAGCTCAATTCCACCAGGAACCTTCTTTTCTTCTTCAGCACAACTGAGTAAATATGATTCAAGCTAAATGATTATAAAAATTGTGCCTCAAATCAAAATATTTCAGATTTACACTATCTGGTATAAATCCCCCTTATTTCTTGATCTCAGATTATGAAGTAATTTATCTATTAAATTGTATTTTTACTTTTAGTAGATTTTTTTGGTAAAAGTACAGAATAGTTAACACTCGAGAACTCGTACCCCCCCCCCCGCTAAAAAGAAAAAACATATAATTTATATAAAACGTATTAGAATGAAATTCCCTACTGAACCCGGCAAGTTTTAACACGTGAAAACGATTTGCAAGATGTTTTAGTGTTTAAAAATACTTCTACACCATTTTATCTTTTCGTTTACGAGATCTCGAATGTTAAATTTTCTGTAATTTTACTATTTAAAAAAAAAAAAAAAATTTTCACATGTTAAAATGTCTGGTTTGGAAGAGAATTTCATTCTAATACGTTTTATATAAATTATGTGTTATTTTTGGTAACTAATAATAATACGAATATGTCTTTCCGGGTAAAACTGCATAACACAGACCCCCTGAATAGCTGCCATTAACGATCATATTTTCATTTTTTTTTTATAAATAATTTTAAAAAGTAATAAGAATATAAAAAATGAAAATATGACCGATTATGGCAGTTATTCGTATTATGAAAGGCTTCATTTTTGTGCTTTCATTTGTTGGTGCACGCGCACAACCGGGGGGTCCTGTTTTATGCAGTTTTACCGTCTTTTCGTTATTTAAAATTGTAAAATTGTAGCAATTTAATTCTTTTAAAAAATAAATTCAATTTCGTGAATTAAATAAATGGCTCCGTACGAAATCGCATACAGATTCCCCGAGTTCGACAAGATACACCTGAAGAAGGTCGGAGGTTACATCGTCTGAAACGTTGTGAGAATAACACTCAAGATGAGAACAGTAGTCTGAATAATCCAAATAATACATATTATCAATCCTCATCTCAAAAATTCAAATTACCCTTTGAAATTTAACTTTAGTATCCACAGATTCTTGTACAAATAAAAATATAAATAAAACATAATGAGACGACAACTATTGCTTTTGTTCTTGAATAATAAAACAAACAAAAAAATGGAAGGGCATGAAAGACAGAGTAAAACAAAAAATGGATGGGTATGAAAGATGAGAAAGAAACAAAACAGAAGATGGCAACAATTTCTATCTGCGAACTACGTTTGACTAACTTTCACTCTTAGATAATAATTAAATCCATCAAAGTTCGGAGTTAAAATTGCCTACCTTAATCCATGGATGATCCAACGCTTCATCAATGGAAATTCTCTTATCTGGATCCACTTCCAGCATTCTAGTAACAAGATCCTTGGCTGCATCCGAAATTAAATCCCATTGCCTCGAATGCATCTAAAGATAAAAGAAATAGAAAAAAATATATATATTTTTTTTTTTTTTTTCTAAATATATTTCACCCCAAACAAGGCAGCCCACCGCTGTAGACGTAAGGGGCTACTGAGAATTTGGGTGTAGGTTTCGAGTGTCATCGTAAGTTGGGAGCTGTGCAGCGAGATGTCTGTTTACATTAGTTTTTAACCTCTGCATGTCGGTATAGTCGGGGGAGGGGGGACAGAGAGCAGGGAGGGAGTTCCAGAGGCCGGCAGCACGAGGAAAGAAGTTTTTGGAGTAGAAGGCTCTCTACAGTGAATGGATGGGATTTACCTAATTGTCGGGTTGTTCTAGTGTATTTGCGTCGAGAGGGCACTAGAGCAGCAAGTTCATCGGAGCACAATCCATTGAAGCTTAATTATGGCACAAAACTCATCTTTTAACGATAAGAATAGCTTTGTGGAAATTCCACAGTGTTTTCTACATCAATCTGTATAATTTACTCTAAACAAGAATATTCCTTTTGAATTAATGTCTCTCAAGGTCAATAGTAGTATTATAAAAATAAATAAATATTTTTAAAAAAAACTAGCGAGACTCTGTGGAAGAGAATTGCACAAGCCTGCAGTTCTTGGAAAGAAGTTGTACTATAATGAGGTATCAAAACAGCGAATTGATGGAAACCACTAGACCAATGAGTCAAACGAGCTGGAACAAAGGAAGCAGGGAATAGATCACATAACTCTGAAACACACATGCCATCATAGTATTTATAGAAAAGACAGACTAACAATATCACATCTGTGAGAGAGAGGATGCAGAGAAGAAAGGAAAGGTCCAATCAAATTACATATACGTTTCTGCACCTTATCAAAAACCCTCAAATGGGACAGAGATTCATCAGCACGAATATGACAATAGTACTCCATACATGGTCTGATAGTAGATTTGTAGAGATAGAGAATAGCCTCAGGTGTGAGAAAGTGTTTGGAGCGATAAAGAGAATAGACTTAACGAGAAGCAGAAAGAGCAATGAACTCCAGGAAAGATTTGATGAGAGACAAAGACCAAGAAGTTTCAGAGTCAATTTCTCCTCAAGAACCAAGTTATTTCCTAGACATTTGAGCTTCAGGGAAGCAAGGCGTTCAAAGTCTGATAGAGGGTATTCGCTTGGTTGAAAATCTCTGAACAGTTTCCAGGCGGTCAATGTTCTGTGCAAGATAGCAGTTTCAGACGGATGATACAAGTTCTATGTGTGGTCGCACAGTTTTAAAAGGTCTTGCTAAGTTATGCCAAGACAACCTTCTTGACAATTGTAAGATAAGGCAAATTCGCATCCATGAGTTTTGAAATCACAGGTTTTGATAATAAATTTTGAAATAAATAGTGTCATAATTGGAGCTTTCAGATGAAATTTTTAAAAAGAAACTCAAGTTTTTAGATATTATATTGATCTGACAAAGAAAAAGTAGAAATAAAAAAATCTGAATGGCTGTTGGTTCAAAGTTATCTCCCCTGAGTTATACTGAGCAATGAGAGAATGTATTGATTTACTCCTCTCCAGGAGTTAGGCACAAGGCCAGTTTTTATCCTACTCCCACAAGATGTGACCCAAGGTCGGGTCGGGAAAGTGGGGTTTGAAAAGCCAGCGCTCGAGAGGTGAGCACTCTGGCCATTTAAAAATTGCCTGGGCAGCCCCGTCGGCATTCCCCGGTAGGGGCGCCTCAGACAGTAAGCAATAAACTTACTCCTCCCCAAAGAGGGGAGGCAAAGCCTGGGAGGGTGGACCTCCTAGAACTGCACAGGACAGACCCATTGACCGGCGTAAGTCAAGCCCCGAAGGACAAGACAATACCAGTCTATGGGGTGCAGTATCCGTCGGAACAGATACTACACTTTGATCTTAGCCAAAAGGCCAAGATGAAACCAAAAATATATCTAAATTCCACCCACACCCATATTTGTTGAGATGAAAGTTCAAACTAGCTATATGCAACACAAAGAAGAAGAGTATTTGCTGGAACAAGTATTTATACGTAGACGAACGTGACAATTTTCCAAAAAACCTTACAAATATTCTGTATTGATATTAAAGTGGTGCTTATGTGGAACTATACTAGAAGAGTCCGGACCCCCCACCCAACTGTCTTTCCCAAATTCTTTTTACATAAAATAGAAGGTTGTGGTAAGTTCTGGTGATATCTGAACTTCAAATTTTACATGAATTTCAATTTGAAAAACAAATATTTTCAGTAACAAAACTATGTTTTGTGAAAACAGTACATATTTAAACTAAAAATGAAGATAAGTTGTAATATGATGATCTATGTTGAAACTAAAATAACTTCAAAAAGATTCAAAATAAAATATTTAAAAAAATTGTTTATTAAATGAGATTTTTTGGGGAAAAGATGCCACTTTAGTTCACACTACAAACGTTTGACTTTTAAAAAATAAATTCTTCAGCAAGTAGACTTCTAATAGTTTTCGTCATGGCCGCTTCTTCATTTTCTTTCAACAAAAAAAAAAACAGTTTAAATTATCTCCCCTTTGAACTGACTCTTCTAAAATAAAAATGAAATTTCATCTGTCCCAAATAATACAGAAACAGCAAAAACACTTTTTAGTAACAAGATATTTTTATGAAATCAGTACCTAGATAAGAAACTAAAAATGGATACCATTTGTAATATGATGATCTACATTGAAACTATAAGATAACTTAAAAAAGATTCAAAATAAAATATCTAAAAATTGTTTATTAAATTACATTTTTGGAAAAGATGCAACTTTAATTCACACTACACTCGTTTGACCTTTGATTTAAAAAAAAAAATTTTTTTGAACTTTTTTAGCAAGTTTACTTTTAATAGTTTTCGCTTTTGATTCTTTTTTTTTCTTTTTTAATTTTTTCAGCTGGTTTACTTTTAATAGTTTTCGTTTTTGATGCTTCATCTTCATTTTCTTTTTCATCTTTTGTGCTAGTTGGTGAATTGTTATTTTAGTTGACTTTACGGAGGTCTCTTTCATCTTCAAGTCTTCTGCTTTCTTCAGCTTCTTTTTTCTTTCAATTTAAAGTCTTCGATTACATCTCCCATCTGCTAAAATCTAAAATCTCGGAACACGTTCATCACTGTTTATAGTAAGCAAATGGTATCCGATGATAGAATACATATATATTAACATATACGCATACCTAACTTTATATATGTAGATATCTCCAGTACATCCCACGGGCCATTTAGAAGTATAAAGTATTGAGAACCTTTGCTTACTATAAACAGTAATAAAAGTGTTCCGGGTTCATCCATTGAGCTGATTATATATGTATATATATATATATATTTTTTTTTTTTCTTAATGCAACTTTAATTCCTATATAATTTTATTTCTAGCTACCATATCGCAGAATGGTTCTTGTGTGTAGTGTTTAGATAGCATTTTATTATTATTATTAGTATTATTATTATCACTAGTTTTACTATTGTTATAAAGAATTTTATTTGATATGCAAATTACCATATCGCACGATAGTCTTAAGGGTAGTATATTATTATTATTTTGATTATTATTATTATTATTATTATTTATTTATATATATATATATAAGTAACATTTTAAGCTGAATTATTTCGACACTTGATTGGGGAAATGGTAGTTTGATCTGTACCATTGGAGAGCCATGCATATAACTGTCCTGTTTTTAAATCTCCGAAACAGTTACATGGTAAACAGCTGATGATCCCCGTGTTAATATTAGATGCTTCGTTAAGGTATCCTGTTTTTGTTTCACTATTAGATACTTAACCCCCCCCCCCCTTTTATTTATTTACTTACTATTATATATTTTATTTATTTGTGAATTTTCCAACGAATGTTAAGTCTGCACTATTTTGGATTTAGTTAGTTTCTGTGGGAATTTAAACTGCATTTTCCTTTTTTTGTTGTCTTTTTGTTTAAAATAACTCAAAGCTTCTTTAGACTATATATATATATATATATATGATTAAAATGGGGATAAAATGATCCGACGTCATGGAAAATAAAAAAGGAAAGCCAAAAACTAAAATATAATTGTTTTTCTTTTTTCTTTCCTTTTTAATTCGATGCATGACAATAAGTTCAGACATCCGCCCCCTTCCTCATATCCACTATCGGCCACGCTCGGCTTTGGCACATTTTACCCAGACATGTTCCCTAAGCTAAAAATGGATATAAAAATTAATAACTCCAAGCTGTCACCCCATTTCCTCTTTTTCCCTTGAACTGTATAAACTGCTGCTGATAACAGATTAATCTAAATTGCCGTTTTTCATTTTTTGCCTTTCTCAACCACAGCCTGGACAATTTCAGGCAAATCAAAATTAATAACTGTATGATTTTTTCCGTATTTTTATTCATTCTGAGGAAGTTTACAATAAAGACGAAACGTTCATGAATAAATAAATAATATAGTTTTTGGGTTTCCTTTTTCATTTTCCATTATATATATATATATATATATATATATATATATATATATATATATAAGTCAGGTTCATATTATATTCCAATAACCATGTTTTTATTTTATTATTTTTATTTTTTCACATCTCCAAAAAACATAACATTTCTGTGAGATATATTTTTTACAGTCCGTTTCATTTGTCTTGTGCCAAACAACATTTTTATGTTAATATCGTCTCTGCAACATTACAAAATCATCAGAAAAAATTCATAAAGAGTAAAAAGTTCTTGGATTAAAGTGTCTTGAAAAAAACCTACACTATACAGTGGTTCATTTATGGGTGAAACCAAACAAAAAACGAAGAAAAGAGCAAACTCACACGTGGGGGAACCCACTAATATGCCATTTTTTCACCTATATATATATATATATATATATATATATATATAACAAAAATATATATATATATAAAAAAAATTCCTTTAATAATAATTTTCATATTTTTCAAATATTTGAACTTTGGTTTTTTCGAAAGCCAACTTATCCATCTGTATTTCTCCTCTGATGATAAGATTTCGATCTTTGAAAAGCCTTGGCTTAAGGAAAGAATAATAAACACTAGTTTATTACTGAATACACCTTGCATTGAACAATTGAAATAAATTTGGACAATCGTCGCATATTTATCACTCTTTTTTCTTCTATCTCTCTCTCTCTCTATATATATATATATATATATAAAGTTAGTTGAGATCAATAAAATTTGAACATTGTTCCAAGAATTCAAAACCAACTATTATTAGGCATAGGATCGTTTCAAAGACAATTTGGAAATATTTTATTTTTCATTATTTTTGATAATTCCAAAACGGCACTTCGTCAGCACCTTTTATAAAGATCACATACAGAAGTCTCTTGAGAAAAAAAACATCAGATTTCAGTACTAAAAGACAACGCCAGTGAAAGGACTTCAGAAATAGCAAAAAAGACAGCAAAAAACATTTAAAACATTCAAAGCATTCACCATAAAGGTTGAATAGAGAAGAAGAAATTACATAAGAGAAAAAATATCTATATATTAACCCAGTATATTGTTCTGGCATTTAAATCTTTGCCTATAATCGATTTGCACATTTCCAGAAAAATATATTTCTGTGGTTATCTCATTTTTGTAAATATGATTTTTCTTCTTCTTAAATGTTCAGTACCCTGACATTTAAAAAGTTTCAAGAGAATGACATCTCCCAGGAATTAGGGTAGAGGCGTGGGGTATTCATTCGCCTACAGACTGATATCTGCAAAGTAAAGAAGGGGGAGGAGACAGGAGTTTAAAAAACATTGACATGAAGATGTCTGGCTGAGTAGGAGGTTCTAGGGTTGTTGGGAAGTTTATCTACTGACAGATAACGTTACCAAATTACAAATAATACAAAAAAAAAAAAAAAAGAAAAGAAAGAAATTTATTATTCAACCCACAACTCCCTTCCATAGCTGTCAATACTCTTCCCAAGTTCTGGCAAAATGGCACCTGATAAGATTCTAGTGAAATGGCGAATCCAGTTTTGCATTAATGTCGATGAAATAAAAACAAACAAATACATAAGGATTTAAACAATTGCAACGAAAGCAAAGAAACCAAGAGTTTGATAAGAATGTTTTTTGGCAATGTTTTTTTAGCTTCGATCCAGGCCAAAACAAAAAACAATGCTTTATCGTATTTGACAACATTTCTGAGAGGAGCTTTTATTGTTATTTATATATTTCAAAACATGTAGATCATAATCACGTTGACATATTGGCTTTCGTCAGATCACCGAAGTTGATAGGCTCATTTTAACTGACCCCAAGAGCCAAGAGTATCCTGCTCTCTCTTTCCCTTCTCTCTACTAATGTTTCTTCTCCTCCGTTGTCAAGTTCAACACAATAACAAAATTACTCCAGATTACGACTAATTCGTCGCTGATTTACATCTGTTGATCTCGGGTCGTGATTTTGCAAGATTTCACGATCTTTCGAGATCTCCCTGAGGCTGATTGATTGGTCTTTTTGTTGTTGTCAGGGTAAATTGGTTTAAGACGAGATTTGACTGAATGGAAATTGATTTCGAGCGGAGAAGCTGAAGATGAAGATTACGCCTTTTTTCATGTATTTACTTGATAACTGCCTTACTAACCCTAACCTGATAACTGCCTTACTAACTGTTGTGGGGTACAAATCACCCCTATTGAAGAACTAATGGAAGCAACCATCTATAATAAATACCATGGTTGCAAAGACTCAAACAGAGGACACTCCTATCATGTGAGTGTCCACGTGTGGTATCTGTTCCGATGGATACTACACCCTATAGACCGGTGTTGTCTTGGCCTTCGGGGCATGATTCCGCCGGTCTATGGGTCTGTCCTGTGCAGTTCTAGGAGGTCCACCCTCCCAGGCTTTGCCTCTCCTCTTTGGGGAGGAGTAAGTTGATAGCTTACTGCCTGAGGCGCCCCTACCGGGGAATGCCGACGGGGCTGTCCAGGCAATTTTTAATGGCTAAAGCGCTCACGTTCTCGGGCGCTGGCTTTTCAAATCCCACTTTCCGACCTTGTGTCACATACTCCTATAGTGGGTAGGTGTTAAATATCGAGGACATTCCTATTCATGTTTTACCGCATGGTAGGAATCCGGTCATCTCCTACCACATTTAGTGGCGTTACTGTATTGCTATGAATAAATACATTGTATATTTTAACCTGTCACAATTTGTGGTTGTTATCTTTGTGACCCCTAGCACGGGTCTACAACACTAACCCTAACCCGATAACTGCCTTAGCAAGACGTACTGTTCTGTCTAACGCATAATTGATCCCCTAGCATTTATCTCCCTTTTCCGGCCCCTTTTCTTTAGGGGGTTCCTTCTAACCCGTCACCGGTGAGTCTCCCGGTGTGTTGCCCTTGATCTATTTAGCTGCTTTCTTCACAAAGGCTCATGAAGAGTTTTCCGATATCTTTACGTATACTGACATTTTAAACATCGCCGGTAAGAATTTTTGCTTATATTCTCTCTAAAAATAGAATTAAATTGTGCTAGTATTATTTTATTTTTATATATTTTATATCTAACCGAACTTTGTTTACGTTTTCACCATGTGTGAATCTCCATTTAACCGCTTGTAACTCACCCTATTTCCTGGCATGATTGTATTTCTTCTTTTCTAGTATTATCTTTTATGCTCAAAATATTTTCCCTTCTGTAATTTTATTAATCTTACGTCTCCATTAGATTTTAGTCAACTCGTTTCTGCTTCATCTTCATTTTGTATTTACATATTTCTGATGCAATTTTCAATTTTACCTTTGTTGATGATCAATAAATCTGCGTCTAAAATATACTATGCTTCAAAGTCTTGATTGCTGATCAGTTTATTCTAGCTGTCCGAGGGTGGCACATTAGGGGAGGTCGATTTTGAAACTGTAAATAATCGCACTCGAAGAAAGTTGCCAAATAATGTCAAAAGTTACCACAAGAAATATTTTTCTTCAAAACTTTGTATTTATTTGAGCATTGCAACTTTAAGATCAAATAAATCGAGATTTTTTATCACTGCCTAGATTTCACCGGCAGATGTGTCGCCTTAAATTAAACCCGGGTTTTAACAAAAAAAAGTAATACATTACTTAATAATAAATATTTTAAAGTTTATTATTCCTTTTCTTAAGAAATTAAATGTACATATTCAAATTAAAAAGGAATAAAACACTATAATATTTAATGTTATATATAAATAATTATTTATTTACATAGGCGTTTTATTTATTGGATATTTTTTATGGTATTCACCGGTTGAAAATTCAACGGGCGAATTTGAGTTCCCGTGTTGATTCTGTGTTTTGTAAACACTGTTTACACATTTAATTATCACAAATATATATTGAATTGTCGTGCGCTGGCTTATCTAATCCCACTTTCCCGACCTTTTGTCACACCTTACCTTGTGGGAGTTAGATAAATAAAAACTAGTTCAGCCAGGGGGGTTTACCCCACCAAATAAACCGGTATCGTCCGGGCCTTTGGGTCTGGATTCACGCCCGTCTATTGGGGCTTGTCCGTCCTGTGCAGTTCTAGGAGGTGCACCTCCCAGGTTTTGCCTTCCCTCTTTGGGGAGGAGTAAGTTTATTGCTTACTGTCTGAGGCGCCCTACAGGGGAATGCCGACGGAGCTGCCCAGGCAATTTTTAAATGGCCAGAGTGCTCCCCTCTCGAGCACTGGCTTTCTCATCCCACTTTCCTGACCTTGTGTCAATCTTACCTTGTTGGGGGTAGATAAATAAAACTATTTCAGCCAGGGGTTTTTACCCCACCAAATAAACCGGTATCGTCCGGGCCTTTGGATCTGGATTTACGCCCGTCTATTGGGGCTTGTCCGTCCTGTGCAATTCTAGGAGGTGCACCCTCCCAGGCTTTGCCTTCTCTCTTTGGGGAGGAGTAAGTTTATTGCTAACTGTCTGAGGCGCCCTACAGGGGAATGCCGACGGGGCTGCCCAGTCAATTTTTTAATGGCCAGAGTGCTCACCTCTATAGCGCAGGCTTATCTAATCCCATTTTCCTGACCTTGTGTCACATCTTACCTTGTTGGAGGTAGATAAATAAAACTATTTCAGCCAGGGGTTTTTATCCCACCTTAAATATTATATGTATTGGAGTTGATGGGAGAATGGATAAAGACACATTGATGTATAAGGAAATTGTGGATGAAAATAGACAGAGAATTATGAAAAAAACTAAGGGACCAGAACACCATTTAACTTTTACAAAAGAAACACCATGTGAAAGTAAATATCTGACACAGAGTTCTTCCTAATAGTGGTGCAACAGGTGCTGTTCATGCAGATCAAGTGGTGGATGTTTTGCATGAATTCCACAGTAAGAACAGTATCAAGGCTATACTTGTTGACAACACTAATACCAACACAGGTTGCGAAGGTGGAATGGTTGCAATTTTAGAAAAAAAACTTTTTAAAAATCTTCACACAATTGGTTGCTCTTTGCATCATAATGAACTACCTTTCAGAGCCCTTTTTAAAAACATAGATGGTTGCGCAAAGGGCCCTACAACATTCAGTAGCCCTCTGGGGAAATTATGCTCAAATGATTGCCATGATTTACCCCAAATATCATTTTCCACTATTAGCTCTAGAGTCAATTTTTAAAATTGATGAAATACATGATCTTAGTTCTGACCAAAGACTCCTTTATGAATACACAGTAGGTATTTCTAGAGGTAAGGTTGACTCTAGATATGCCTCCTGGAAAATTAGTCCTTTAAACCAAGCAAGATGGTTAACTTTGGCCATCAGGCTCATGTGTTTATGGACTCGTGGTGCATACCCACAAAGGCACACAACAAAACTACACTATGTAGTAAATTTTATTGTAAATGTGTATGCCACTTCTTGGTTTGAAATTAAAAGAAATAGTAAATTCCACAATCAGTAAGTGCACATTTTTAATATGATCCAGAGGATTAAGGAGCAGCCTCAGGAAATCCAAGATATCACATTTAGAAATATACAAGGTAATACATTTTGTTTACTGCCTGAAAACTTTCTATATTCCATGGTTAAATCTGAGGAGATTGAAGTAAGAGAAGAAGCTTTAAAAAGAATTTTGGCCATTAGGTAAGTAATATTTATTCATATATCTCTGACTCAATTATTTATTCCAATTTATAGAATGATTTTTAAAGATTTTATCTAATTTCACCATAATTATTAAAGCAGTACAGATTGGAATTTTTTAATAATTCAATTAATTTGTTCTTTCAGGAATGAGGAGTCAACCAGAAAAAGATTAAAAAGAATACCACCTATTAATTTTAATGCCACACATTGGACACAATAGATTTAAAATTATGCGGCATTTTTGAATCACCAATGACGGAAGATTTTACTGAATCTGAACTTCGAGAATCGTTGATGAATGGAACCAAGCTTGACTTGCCAGATTTGCCCTCACATTCTCAGGGTGTGGAACGGGCAGTTAAGTTAATAACAGAAGCTTCACAAACTGTATATGGTTTTGAAGCAAGGCATCAACACATTACAGCCAAAGTTTTGAGTCAGAAATTGAGACCAGCATTTTTGTCTAAGGGGTCTTATATGGAGCAATTTGACTCTCTATATTAAGCTCCATTAAAATAGTGTTAGGTTTTTCCTTATTTCTTTGCTTGTTATATTTTCACTTATAACAGAAAAAAAACATTTTTTTAGGTATTCAAATATTACTGTTTAATTCATAACGTTAAAAGGTAGTTTACCAAAGCGGATACTGAAAATGAGGGGGGGGGGGGGGGCAAATTTTCAATTTGAAGATTTCTTTAATTCATATAATTTTTATAAAATAAAAGGACATTCCCTGATTTTAAATGCTAAAATTATTTGGTTTTCACACCAATATTCAAGCAAATCTTGCAAAAACGAGGAATTTTCAGTATATTCTTGTCTACGATCTTTGATACCAAACGCTCAAAAAACCGCTGAAGTTTTTAGTCTAATTTTTTGCATGAGTATTTAATAGGTCTATATACAACTTTCGGTACGTGCCTTTTTTTTAATATTTAAAAAAAAGTGTAAAATCGACCTACCCTATTGCACATTTCCTATGAAACAAACACACCCTGGAGACAGCATACAGACTATTGATTCAAAGACTATCCATTCTTTGTTTATCTTTAAACTGTCATTAAATAAGATACTGTCTCAGAAATTACATAAGATATGTGCTTATGATTTTTTTCATTCATTTTTTCATCAATTGCTCATACATTTTTTCATTCAGTTATTTCATTCATTTTTTTCCTTCAGTTTTTTTCATTCATTTTTGTTTCCTTCAGTTTTTTTCATTCATCTTTCTTTCATTTTATTTTCATTCATTTTTTCCTTAATTTTTTCATCCAAGTATTCATTCATTTTTCATTCCTATTTTTTTCATTTCGCAATATCAACTCGGCCATTGGAAACTAAGATCTATATGTACCTAAAAGCGGGTACAGATAGAAGACTAGTCGAGAGTGTTAGACGAACGTATTCGGAACTTTGCATTAGAGCTTTTTGACAGTCTATTTTTAACATCCCCAAGAGTAATCAACTTTAATTTCTTAAAGGGGCTTAGTATAATATTTATAAATAAATATTAAATTATTAATAGCTACAAATACCTACCTAAAATATATATATATATATATATATATATATATATATATATATATATATATAGAGAGAGAGAGAGAGAGAGAGAGAGAGAGAGAGAGAGAGAGATTTGGATTTTTCACTTAGAAAATAGATTATTCAGTGAAGACTGGGATTAGGCCAATAAAAACAAGCTCGATGATACTCGATTACAGGGTACAGAGCATTTATATGTGATTTATTTGAAGGCTTACCAAAGCATTCCGTTCAGGAGCCCAATCCACACCACAAAAGACTTTTTCATTCAAAGATTATTTATTTATCATTTTCAAATTAAAGAGTTTTTTTACCTACATGTGTTTCACTACCAAGCAGGTCCTTGCCTGGCAGATCATCAGGGAAATTAAGTACCTGGAATAAGAATTACAACAACCGGCAATACACAATGTGGTGTTGCTTCAATTGAGGTCACTTAAGGGAACAAAAAAATTTTTTTAAAATAAAATAAAATTTTATTTTTTATTTTTCATTTTATTTTATTTTTAAATTTTTTTCTTCCATTCTTAAGTGACCTCAATTGAAGCAACACCATATATATATATATATATATATATATATATATATATATATATATATATATATATATATGTAAAAAGTTTTCAGAAGCTAATTGATTGTTACCTGCACATAAAATCATCTACCTCTGCAGTTTTAAGGTCAGCTTTCTATTCAACGTGATGATCAATATACAGAGTTGTAAAAAAAATTAAAAAAGTTTGAAAACGGAAATAAACACTAACCATTTATCAGTCATTTAAAAACCGATTTTGATCCCCTGCGAAGCAAAGCCTTAATCAATAATTATTTCAAAGTCAACTGAACAAAATGTTGAAAGTAAAGATCTTCACAGTCTCGTCTGTAATAACAAAGCTAAAACGAAAATACTGCCTGTTGTCTTAAAACTCAACGTGAAGATAGTTCTAGAGGTTTTACATCAGCAGGAACTTTTCTTTTAAGGTAAAACAATTTTAAATTTTAAATTGATTTTTAAATTAGTTACTGTTAAATAATAATTTGGTTCCATTAATAATTTGATAACCAAACAACAGCGTAATCTTTCAGCAATCTACATGCTATTAAAAAGTTATGGTGTTCTTGGAGTTTGTCTGTTTGTACGCTAATAGAAACATGATTGGTTGACAAAAAAAAAGGAAGGAACAGGCAGAGTACACATTACTATAGAGCAGTAGTTTTTATGATGTCAATGTTCTGTGACGGCCGATAATACAGGACACAAATTAGCATTTATATTTTTGCCAGAATTCGTTTGGTTCAGAGTATGATTCTAAAAGGATTCCTGCAGGTAATAATACATTGGATACAATAATTGGCAGAAGAAAGACAAACATATGGATATGGTTACAATAAGCAATTTAATATAATGTTGTAACACAACAGGAGAGAAGGAAAATTAAAACATAGGAAAAGAGAGGTTTGCGCCCGCCACTCACGTTACCAATTTTTTTATTATTTTCTTTCTCTCTTTTACACACGGCCCTATAATCTTCTTCTCCTTACCACAGTGTTTTTGTTAGGCTAAGCACACAAGGAGGAAAAAGAAAGAAAGCAAGAAGATAGTCGTCTGTGGCAAAGAATTGCATGGCCTCTCTTCACCTTT
Source organism: Sepiola atlantica (assembly GCA_963556195.1). Classification (NCBI taxonomy): domain Eukaryota; kingdom Metazoa; phylum Mollusca; class Cephalopoda; order Sepiida; family Sepiolidae; genus Sepiola; species Sepiola atlantica. The sequence continues at coordinate 43,919,942 of OY744542.1, forward strand.
TTCACTGGCTTGCCTGTTGATATCTCAGTAAAGAGCAAGAAAGAAGAATTAAATAGACTCTTATCGCAACATTTTTGCCGGAATAGTAGACTTATACTTGCTTTATCCTCGCACTCTCCTGACTGTCTAATACTATGTTCACTCCCTTAACAGTTCAAATCTCACGTAAGTTTAAAATATATATTTTTTTTAACTCGATAGGTGTTTTATAAATTTAAAGAAATTAACAATATAATAGTCTTGGTTAAACCAATCATCTTCAGTATTACAGTAGATCAGAATAACATCGGTACCGTCGGTTTCAAATCCACACAAAGGGCACAAACAGAGGCTGAAGGGACTCCGGAATAGGAGACCAACTATAGGTCCCCTTTGTTTTGATTTGAAACCGACGGTACCCATGTTGTTCTAATCTTCTGTAATATATATAAATATATATATATATATATATATATATATATATATATATATATATATATAGAGAGAGAGAGAGAGAGAGAGTTAGGTATATGTTTGTATGTCGAGTATTCACTGCTAAACTAATTAACCGATCATTAAGGATTTTAGAACAGAGCTTCTAGGCATAAGGGGTCGTAATGTGGGCTATATTTAGTTTAACTTAATTTTATGCAAAGGGTGTAAAAAGGAGTTTATGCCTTTCGTAGAAATTTCGGATACCTCTGATTTTTATGAAATTTTAACAATAAGTATTAAACATCAATCACTAAATAAACCCCAAATTTCAGTTTCTTTGGAGTATTTTAAAAGGTTTTTAGGGGTACAATCTCCCATTTGAAAATTCAAATATTTCAGATTTGCATTAACTTTGATCCGTAGTCGTTAGACACCAATTAAGCAAAATTCTCTGAATTTCAATTTCTTCTTAAGACTCCATGCTTAAGACTTAAATTTTAAGCATTTTCTAGAATTAAAATCATGTAATGGATTTTGATCAAAATTGGAATAAGGATTCCAGACATAAGGTTTATTATCATTATATCTTGATTTTAATCTTCCTAAAGGAGACATAAAAGTCGTGCAAAACTGTTCTGTTTGGAGAATTAATCTGATCTATCTTGGAATAGGTATTCTTCTAGTATATATATATATATATATATATATATATAATTGTTATGACCCCAAAAAAGGGCCCTCATCCATGCTACAATTTCTAGATGACAGAGGGATCCTGTTTATGGGACAATATGAAACATAAAAAGTGATTGAAGATAAGAAAAATGATAATTTTAAAATCTCACAAATAAGAAAATAATTCTTATTCAAAAATATAATACATAAAGATAAATGTGAACGAAGAACAAAAAAATTATGAACGCAAGGTGGTAGAAAAGTCAATGAAAATGCTTGAAGCACGAGTCCACCTGTGAAAAATGAACATTAAATGTGTATGCTCGTAAAATTCCCAGTCCACCATTGATAAACATAGATATACTTTATTTAATTAAGATCCCAACCGTCAAATAACATTAAAAATCCCTAAAACATATTTTTCTCCTCCTAAAATAAATCTTAAATCTTGGCAAAGATCGGACAACCCCTCCTTTACGTTAATCGACTCCTTTCTTCTGAAAAAGAAAGAAAGGACTGTCATTCAGCGATCAATGTGTCGTCGTTCAGAGATGAGGTTTATTATTATGCTATGGCTCAGTGAACAACCTGTCTACTTCCTGTTTGCCCTGTGCACTAAAGTCATCTCACTACTGCTCGTGGGCAGAAAACAGATCAATTTCCGTTCAGCATGCAGTACTTCAGTTTCTAGCTGTCAACATCTCCATTTTTCTCCAGTGGAAAATAACCTCTTTTCATCGAAAAAAATACATTTTGAAATATCCAACAAGTGTCTCTAAGATATTTTCTACTAAAAATTATAAAATCCTTTTAAAAAATTATCATAAAGCTTTATTAACATAAATGAAAAGGTAAATGAAAAAACTGAATTAAAGTGAATAGAATGGTTCTTGGGTATAGTGTTTATATAGTATTGTTATTATTATTGTTATAATTAATATTATTTGATATGCAAATTACCATATCACACTATAGTCTTAAAGGAAATGTATTATTATTATTATTTATTTATTTATGTATATATAAGTGAAATTGAAGCTAAATTATTTCTATATTTGATTATTGGGGAAGTGGTCATTTGATCAGTACCACTGGAGAGCCATGAATATTATAACTGTCCTGTTTTTAAATCTCCGAAACAGTGACATGGTAAACAGCTGATGATCCCCCATTTAATATTTCACGCTCAAGTTAAGGTCCCCTGTTTTTGTTTCACTGTTCGATACTTGAATCCCCTTTTTTTATTTGTGAATTTTCCAGCTTTAAGTCAACTTATGAAAGTGCTAAGTCTGCGATATTTTGAATTTAGTTAGTATCCCATGGAATTTAAACTGCATTTTCTTTCTTTCTTTTAACCGACTCAAAGCTTCTTTAGACATATGTGTCAGTAGAAAAAATAAACCAGAGAGCTCAATTGTAGTAGTCGCTATCTGAGGCTGACAAGCATGTAAACCTATGTTTCTTCTTTGAACTACTTGAGCATTGATTCATGAAACCCGGATACCATATGATAGAATCTTAACTGTATCATACTTAAATATATATATATATATATATATATATATATATATATATATATATATATATAAATATATATCAACATTTTCTATCTTCGTCAAAACACCTAGACGGATTTTCAACTTGGCCACGCGAATGTCTCAACCAAGAGGAAAAAAGAAAAAAAAAGAAAAAGAAATATTCTTCTGAAGATGGTAGATTTACCGAAAGTACTCAAGTTTATAAAAAAAAAATGTTTTTAAGATGAATAAATAATTTATTTTTAAAAACAAATAATCTGCATTGTGCAAGGTTTTCTAAATATTTTATAAAAAAAATATCTTCGTTATTATATATATATATATATATATATATATAAAATATAATATATGTAAGGGAAGGAAACTCTCTTCACTTAGGAGGTGAAAAATTTGACAGCGCTTACCACTAACAAAAACAACAAAAATCTCAACTATTTAAAAGCGATAAAAAAAAAATCGTACATATCTTCTGGCCCAGAAGTAACACGCTAAACTACAGACAATGTGGTCGCGGGTTTGAATCTTGCCGAAAGCCACACTGAAGATCTGTAGACCGTGAAAAACATGTGTACGTGCATTTCTTATATATATATATGTATTAGTACTTAAAATAATTACATGCTTTTTAATATGCTATAACCACAGTTTCACGCCCTTTGTGATCTTCAGATGGCTTAACAAATGAATTTGGGATCAAATTCAAGTTTCATTTGTTGCCTTCTGTTCACTGTGCATTAAGCCTGAAGATTGCAAATAGCGTGAAACCATTTTTATGGCATATTAAAAAAAACAATTCTTTTAAGTACTATATAGCTCTATCTGAGAAGGCATTGAGCACTCTATACTAATGCAAATCAAAAACTCTGGGCCAGCCAATAGTCAGTCATCAATATATATATATATATATATATATATATATATATAATTTTATAACATACCAAGGTATTTGACACTGAATCTTTTGTGATTTTTGCTTTGATTTGGGTGGAAATTGAGCTTTTTTGGAGTTGTCTTGTCTTTTCTGGGTACTTACTAAAATTCTGTTCTGAAGATGAACTGATGTTTTGAACAAATGTTATGTTCCATATGACTTAAAATAAACGTTGCCTTGAAACAGCTGCAAAACAACTACAATATCTTTTATGTACACTCTTGCTTCAAATTGTCAAAAATACATATCTCTGCAGATTAACTTACATGGAATGCGCCTTTTGTGATCATTTTGAAGAGTCTGTCTTTGGTGCCATAGAACGGTGGATAACCGCTCAGCAAAATAAAAAGCATGATCCCACAACCCCACACGTCCACTGGTTTGCCGTACGGATCCCTATTTACAACTTCGGGGGCCATGTAATGCGGCGTCCCTATCCGACCTGAAAAAAAAAAAAAAAAGAGTAAAAAAAATTAATTAAAAGCAACAAAGTCGTTAAACCGTCAATAAATAAAAAAAATTAAAATTATAATAAGCTGATGTAAGTTCACTTTTGATTACATTTTCTCTTCAAGTACCATTCATTTGAGTGCTGGTTTCAGAATTATATATTATATATATTTTAAAGAAGGAAAGATGAAGATAAAAAATTGCACAAAATTACATAAAATTGATATAAATTTTATTACATCGAAAATTCAGATGCAAGGAGTTACATTAATCCTTAAACCATGGTTTTTCAAAGATAAAACTTTTCTCGTCAGAGGATAAAAATCGGTAACGTGGTATTTATAATAAATAAATATTATTTATTATTTATTTATTTATTATTTATTATAAATACCACATTACCGATTTTATCCTCTGACAGAACAGAGTTTTATCTTTGAAAAACCATAGTTTAAGGATTAATGTAACTCCTTGCATCTGAACTTTCGATGTAATAAAATTTAGATCAATTTTATGTAATTTTGTGCTATTTTTTATCTTCATCTTTCCTTCTTTAAAATTGATTGCTCTACTCAACATATTGAGCTTTACTTTATCATGATAGATCACTTTACGATACTTCACTTATCGTTAATTCTATTATCATTAGTATATATTATATATATATATATATATTAGTAGAATATCCGTACCAGGACTAGCAAAGAAAAAAATCGAAAACCTTTTTTTATGCATTTCCCACAGAAAACAGTTCCCTAAAGAAACCATAAGTGCCATTCGTAGACAAACGGCCATTTTATATCCCAGGGAACTGATTTTCTGTGGGAAATACATAAAAAAAAGTTTAAAAATTTTTTTTTTGCTTGATTGTTTTTTTCTGGAAGTGATTTGATGGTCTTCTTATGAGCTGCATTATGGTTTTATTACTGGTTGTTTGTTTCTGCGCAAAACAATTGTCAAGAGCTGCATTTAATTTTGTTTGAATTTCGGCAAGTAAAAATATGAATAAAGACTTTAAAATACCATTGTTTAGTTATATATGCTCTGTTGTTAAATGTTAACATTCATCGAGCTTTAACATTGAACGGTTCTGGTAAATTTTCTTAAAATATATATACACAAATATATTTTTCCATGGATATATATATATATATGTGTGTTAAATTGGGAGAGTTCATATTTTATATTTATTTAAAAAAAAATTTTTTTTAAACATCTTTTTAAGAATTTAATAATAATAAATGAGGCTAAAATTCTTAAAAGCATATTTAGATGCGATATTTATTAATAAAAATAAAATCAGAATAGATTTTTTTGTTTATTCATTTTTTTTTTTTTTACTTTGGTCTATATATATATATATATATGGAAATCGCTCCGGACAAGGCATTAAGCCACTTGATATAAGAAGCTAACAAGAACGAAAGATGATTATCGCAAAGACAGGAGATGCCTATTGAGATGCTGTTATGACATATGGTAGTGAAAGATAGACACTCAATAATGCAGCAATAGAAAAGCTAAGAGGGGCACAACGCAAAATGGAACACATTATGATCGGCATCAGTCTACTACGTCAAATAAAAAGAAACACTTGGATCAGACAACAAACTGGAGTAAATGACATCATCGCCACCATACGAACAATAAGACAGGTCACCTTTCGAGATCTACAAACAATATGTGGACATCTAGAGCGACAGAATGGACCCTAAGGCAATGGAAAAGACCTAGAAAAAGGTCAAAGACCCTGTGGAGAGACGACCTCAATAGCCAACTAGGTCCTACTTAGCCACATCTAGTCAGGGATAAAACAAGGTCGGAAGAAACCAGGGAGAGGTTTCTCCACCAAGAGTGATAAAAAAAAAAAACCCCTAAAAAACTGATTTTTATGATGATGATGATGATGATGATGATGATGATGGTGGTCATTATCTATAGTTAGCCTTAAAGATTGGAGTGTCTTTCAAATATTACTCCTACTATGATGTATATTGGCAACACTGATGTCTCAGTTTTTAGTATACTGTGAAAATCTATAGTGGAAGGATACAATCAGTTTCATCTATTATTCAATCAAACATTTATTTGGTAAGTAGTCCTTATTACTAACCAACGTTTTTATATAGAGTATAAATGAATGCCCCCGACCCCCCGGGCAACGTTGGAACACGGGTCTTGCTAGTATAGTATAAATGAATGCTCTAACTATCCTATAAAGTCAAGTAAATCTTTGAAAGTAATTTTGATCAAATATAATATTGTATTCACAAAAGATTTTTGGTAATAAATTTAAAGAAAATAATTTGGGCACTAATGGGTTAATTTAAAAAAAAAAAAATAGAAGGGCAGGTCACCTTTCAAGATGTGCAGACAACAGGTGGACATATAGAGCGACAGAATGGGCCCCGAGGCAATGGGAAAGACCAAGAGGAAGGCCAAAAACGCGGTGGAAAAACGACCTCGACAGACAACTGGGTCCTACGTGGCCACGCCTAACAAGGGACAAAACAAGGTGGAAAGAAATGAGAACGGGGTTCCTCCTCCAGGAGTGATCAAAAACCCTGATGATGATATATATATATATATATATATATATATATATATTTATATTATACATGTGTTGTTGAAGACCACAGAGTTTTCTTTCTTTGCTATCTTTCTGGTTAATTTCTCGACATAACGAGCGATTCTTCGGTTTTCCGGTGTGAATTAGTGGATTATGGCGCCTAACGTTGTATTTTGGGCCATTTCTCGAGCGCTTTCGATCTTTTATTTACTTACTTATTAATTTATTTTTATTTTATCTTTTTTTTCTATTATTATTACTATTATTATTATTATTATTATTATTATTATTATTATCATTATGCATTAATTGTTGAAGACTTCTGAAGACGGTCGTGAGACCGAAAGCGCTCGAGAAATTCCCCAAGATACAACGTTAGGCGTCATAATCCACCAATTGACACTGGAAAACCGACGAATCGCTCGCTGTGTCGAGAAATTAACCAGAAAGATAGCAAAGAAAGAAAACTGTGGTCTTCAACGACACATGTATAATAAATGACTTGCTGCCGAAATACACACATTATATATATATATATATATATATATATATATATATATATATATATATATATATATACATATATATATGTATTTTTATGTAATTATTTTTATTGGTGATTGCAGCGTTCGTTGTTATTTTGCTTACTATTAGTTCGATTGTCTCACTTTCCTAAGTGATTAAGATGCAGAAAATTGCATTATTAGTCGCCCTTAACTTCATAGGACGTATTTTTTGTTAATATATATATTTTTATTTATTTTATACATACATAAAAGTAATCCATGGACACGTGTTTCTGGCTCACAGCCGTCATCAGCATGGCTAACTTACACAGAGATCGAACCTTATTGATGTCTGTAGTCCAGCGTTCTACCACTGGACCAAGACGCTCCGTCTAGAAATATGTACGATTTTTATCTCCTAAATATTTAATGTATTTTTATGTAATTATTTTTATTGGTGATTGCAGCGTTCGTTTTTATTTTGCTTACTATTATTTCAATTGTCTCACTTCCTAAGTGATATATATATATATATATATATATATATATAGAGAGAGAGAGAGAGAGAGAGAGAGAGAAATATGTAAGAAAACATATTCGAATTGCAACATTTTGTTTTTCTTCTCTTTCACCTGTTTGAACAATAATTCAAAGTGAAGGTGGGATATGGAAGACTGAACACTGTTTTTAGATTTGATCGGCAAAGTCTTGAACAATCGCGCACTATACAAGGAACATCTTTTTAAAAGAGAATAAAAAAAAGTGTTATTATGAAGGGGGTGGGGATAATTAAAATAACGCCCCCCCCAAAAAAAATAAAAAATGGAAGATTTAAATAATAAATCAAGAAAAAAAAAAGTGGGTAATATTTTTTTTATTTCACTTTTTCTCCCCCGATTAATTTTTTTCTTCTACCTCTTAACATCACAAAAAATGAATTTCAGGCGTAAAAATAGAAATTATTGATTTGTCTGATGAAAGAAAAGTCGGCTAGGACTATTGATGGATCTTCCAGATCGAAGGAAACACCTCAAATGATCATAAAATGTTAATTATGTTATTACTAAAGGCGATAATAACTAAGAATAGCATATTAATTAAAACTCATGGCTGAAGGAACGAGAACAATCTACCACTGTGGATTAAACAAAGAGTTCAGTTCTAAATTCCATATAAGAGGTAAAAGTACAGAATAGTTAACACTCAAGAACTGGTAAACCAAAAAGATAACCAGATTTAAAAAAAAAATTTTTTTAATGGTAAAAGTACAGAATAATTAACACTCAAGAACTCTAAATAAAAAAAAATTAAAAAAGGCCATTTTTGTGGAGAGAAAACAATTTGTAAGATTTTATTAAGCAATAAAAAATCTTTAAAATTGTTTCCGCACGTTAAAACTAGCCGAGTTCGGTAGAGAATTTCACTCTAATGCGTTTTATATAAGTTATGTATTTTTGGGGGTTTAGGAGTTCTTGAGCGTTAACTTATCTGTACTTTTACCCTGTACGGGTTCCCGAGTTTGACATAAAGATTCCCCAGTTCAGAAAATTGCACCTGAAGAAGGTCAGAGGTTACATCGGCAGAAACGTTGTGAAAATAACAATCAAGATTAGAAACGTTGTGAAAATAACAATCAAGATTAGAAACGTTGTGAAAATAACAATCAAGATTAGAAACGTTGTGAAAATAACAATCAAGATCAGAAACGTTGTGAAAATAACAATCAAGATCAGAAACGTTGTGAAAATAACAATCAAGATTAGAAACGTTGTGAAAATAACAGTCAAGATTAGACTAGTAAACTGATTAATCCGAATAATGCAGAATTGTTGATATTTCATAAAATTCCAAAGATTTCATACAATTTACACAATACATTTAAGACGGATCATTTTTGGGTGTTTTCTTAGATTAGGACCCACGCTAAAATTGACTTGGCGTTGCTACTTTCTGGATGTTTACGTAAACCGCCGGAAAGTACCGACGCAAAGTCAGTTGACCTACCCGCATCCAAAGGAGTCAAAAACGAGACTGGATTTACAAGTGGGGAAAAAAAACAAACATTAACCAACATTTAAAGCAAAAAATTAAATCCCAAAAAGTCAAATAAATTTTGTCAAATTGTATGAAAAAAAAATTAAATTTTTTAACAAAGAAATAAAAATAAACAGGTGATAAATTATATTTTTCTAGTGTTTTTTTTGGGGGGGGGGGTGTAATCAGGTAAAAATGGTGCCGTTAGAGTTAGTTTTTTTTTTTTTTTTTTTTTTACTAAAAATTATTTTTTGTTTTGTTAAGGTTAAGTATTAAAGTTTGTTTTATTTGTTTGTTTGCCCGAACATTTTTTTGCTTTTGCAATCAGTTTTTCTTCCTGACAAAAGTTAATAACTCTTTCAGAAGACGCAACAGCCAGTGATAGCTCGTGAAAATTCATTGCAGCACTTTCGCGTTTCAATCAGTTGAAATGTCGTCTGCTTATTCATTTTAATCAGTTGAAATGTTGACATGTCGTCTGCTTATTCATTTTAATCAGTTGAAATGTTGACATGTCGTCTGCTTATTCATTTTAATCAGTTGAAATGTTGACATGTCGTCTGCTTATTCATTTTAATCAGTTGAAATGTTGACATGTCGTCTGCTTATTCATTTCAATCAGTTGAAATGTTGACATGTCGTCTGCTTATTCATTTTAATCAGTTGAAATGTTAACATGTCGTCTGCTTATTCATTTTAATCAGTTGAAATGTTGACATGTCGTCTGCTTATTCATTTTAATCAGTTGAAATGTTGACTGCTTATTTTCTCGCAATTTGATTGGCTAACCACTTTGGTAAGTTGATTTTAGCATGGGTCCTAATCTAAGAAAGTACCCATTTTTGTCTACTGTTCATAAATGAAGGAGTCAAAGAGATTGTCTACTTAACCGATTCCATCTTACTTTACATTTTTTTATTTTTATTATACATTCAAAACAACGCAGTTTTTTAATATTTTTATTTACTTAATTATCCCTTTTATATTTGACTCAGTCCTGAGGATTGAACCATCAACCTCCAGACGACTGTCACATAGAACTGATTATGACTTAGCACTTATATCCGTTGCGAGACAGGTCCTTGACAGTCTTCTGAAGGTTGAAGGTTAAATTCTCAATATAGGCGATACTAAGAATACAATTATTAATTAATTAAGACTTCTACCTGGTTATGGTGAAAACGGATATAGCTTGAAGTTTTGTAGTTGGTTAATCTTGTTTAAAAAACATTGTTACTTTATTACGTGTGTAAAATATGAAAACCTAAATTTTGAAATTTTATGAAAAAAAAGAAGAAAAAAAAAGCTAATCTTTTTTATTTGTGCCATTTTTATGGCTAGACAAGTACTTAAAATAAAAAGAAAAAAAAGATTGTCACTTAAAAATGGATGCCGTACGATAATTGCAATTTTACCTAACTCGTAATCAATTGTAACAATCAATTAGTGTTTTACTGAACAGGTCACATGTTTTTTCGCTTCTTTCTAAAACGCGATTGTACCAAATCCGAGTTTACACAAATACAACAATTATAATGTTGTTCAATCATCACATAACACAGCCTCCAACCCAAAGCCACGCATAACACAATACATACTCATGTGACTGTAAAATTCAATTTTCATCGAATAAAAAGTCTTTGATTAAATAATAAAAAGCACCAAAAAAACAACAGGACTATCCCAGTTCCAAATAAAAGAAGACAGAATTTTCATCCTCACACCAGAATCAACATGCGCCTGTCAACTCGTTCGATAATGCAACTGCTTTCACCACCATTCTTTCGTGCACACATCAAAAGGGGTTTTCTGCTCATACGACTACTTCCCCTTTCTTTAATGAATGAAAGATTCATCTAGAATTGTGAATAACTTGAAATCATACGATTTCTTTACTTTTTATTTACATAAAAAATATAAACAGTTTGGCACACCCACACGCTAAAAATAAACTATTTATAGCAGCGACTATAGGTACTTTAAAAAAAAAAACATTTTGAAATACAACAAGCCGCGCATGCATGGTCCCCCTCTGTATGTGACTCGATGTGGCAAGTGTAAAATGCAATAAATTTGGGCAATTTGGGGCATTTTTGACCCCCCCCCCCCTTTGACCCCCTGGGGCCGCGAACCAGAATTTTTATGAGGTCAAGGATGCTCATTTTATATCCAGAACAATTACCTCTACATTTTGGCCAAGTTTCAGAAAAATTGAATGGATAGATCAAACGTTATGGGAGAAAAGGGACATTTTTTGCCATTTTGGGAACTTTTGTCCCACTGGAGGCGCGAACCAGATTTTTTCCAAGGTCAGCGATACTTATTTTCTATTAGGAACAATTGCCTCCACATATTGGCTAAGTTTCAGAGAAATTGAATTGATGGATGAAAAGTTATGGGGCAAAAAATGTCATTTTTTGCCATTTCGGGGCCTTTTGACCCCCTGGGAGGCTAACCAGATTTTCTTTCAACAATCGGAGAATGTCACTTTCTAACCTGACCAAAGTTACAACTTCATGCAAAATTTCAGAGAAATTCAATGGATGATTGCGGAGAAAAATCCGGACGGATGGACATGCCTCAAAACATAAGTCCCCCGATTTATAAAATCGGGGGACCAATAATATTACTATTGAACTTTGTGTCCAGAATTTACATTTAGCAATATACATATATACACACATACATATATACATTTAATTTTTTTTTTACATACAACACACCCACAAGCACGACCTTGGATGGCATCTATATATTCCGGGACGACATCGTAATTGACATTATGTTGCCACGAACGACAGCCAGGGAGATGCATTGGAACAACCAAACTGACTCTCAGGGCTCATCCCTAGACGTTGATATCATCCGTATGATGTCTTGAAAAAATCTAACAGTCTCGGAACCAAGCACGCTTGATGTTTACACCAAAATTGGTTGGGAGATGAATCGGTCAGTCAGCGAGCTGTATTTGCCGTGCTTCCTTGTTTTTGTTTCTCTGGCGGACAAAATAAATGACCAAAGAGGATTGGGGTTCAGTTGTTTTATTTCCGGTGGGTTCACGAAATTAGGGCGTGGAAGGAGGTTGCTGATCTCGGACACTCCACCGTTGCTTACCCTTTATAAGTTTAGTGCTGATGAGTCACAAGCTGTAAAAATGATGTCTCGTTTACATGCGATGTTACTAGAACATGCATGTTCTTGGTGCTGATGAGTGTGCCAGTTGACACGGTTAAGATTCGATTAAAAATTGTTGTTTGGAATAAATACAATTTAGGCGCGCAGAGTGAAAATTGTTGTATTGGCGCGTGACAAATATAAAATAACGCCCACGCAAATTCCGATGTGGCTTTTTATATTAAATCAACTCAAAACGAGCGGACGTAATTGCAAGCACACCACGTGATATTTCTGTCCAATGAGATTTCTCCAAAGACATATTTTTCTAAACTTTTCTCCTTAAGCTCGCTGGAGCCGGTCCAAATAGTATTTAAGCACACACAAACATCAAACTTTCTCTTTTCAACTGACTTTCATCCGGAGGTTACACGCATCTTACAATCACTCTTCCATTTCACCCTTTCGCGCGCTTCATACAATTTCACAGGCGAACATTCACTATTGCCTCTGTTAATATTTTATAACAAATGAACACTTCAACAAAAGAAAAGACATTCTTCTTTTTACTTACATGAAACTAAAGAAAGGACTCATGAACTCATTACACAAAGTAATATATTCTATTTGTTAATATGTTTATTTCAGTAAATAAACTTCCGTTAATTTTGCATGTAAATATTCTTATTATTATTTTTATTTGTGGAGGAAGTTGGTAACCCCGACCAAAAGGGTATGACGACCCCCACATGAGTCACAAGCTGTAAAAAGTACATCTCGTTTACATGCGATGTTACTAGAACATGCATGTTCTTGCCCTGTCTTGTTATCCTCCCACTACCAGCTCATTAAAAAAATGTTTTCAGAAAATAAAATTAAAAAAATCTTTAAGAATAGAGATTTGTTTTTTTAACTGTAAAACTTTTTTGTTTTTGTTTTTTCATTTTTATTTATATTCTTTACGTTGGAAAAATATTTTCATAAAATAAAAAAAATAAAAAATCTTGAGAAATAGAGATTTGTTTTTTTAACTGAAACTTTTTTACATTTTTTTTTTAATTTTTTATTTATATTCTTTTTTTGCTGTTATGTTGGAAAAATATTTTCATATGATAAAAAAAAATCTTTAGAAATAGACATTTGTTTTTTAACTGTAAAACTTTTCATATTTTTTTTATTTTTTAATATTCTATTTTTAGCTGTTGTTGGAAAAATATTTTCATACAATAAAAAAAATAATCTTTAGAAATAGAGATTTGTTTTTTTAACTGTAAAAGCTTTTACATTTATTTTTCATTTTTATTTATATTCTTTTTTTAGTTGTTATGTTGGAAAAATATTTTCATACAATAAAAAAAAATAATCTTTAGAAATAGAGATTTGTTTTTTTAACTGTAAAAGCTTTTACATTTATTTTTCATTTTTATTTATATTCTTTTTTTAGTTGTTATGTTGGAAAAATATTTTCATACAATAAAAAAAAATAATCTTTAGAAATAGAGATTTGTTTTTTTAACTGTAAAAGCTTTTAAATTTATTTTTAAATTTTTATTTATATTCTTTTTTTAGTTATGTTGGAAAAATATTTTCATAAAATAAAAAAAAATAATGTTTAGAAATAGAAATTTGTTTTTTTAACTGTAAAACCTTTTTCCTTTTTTTTCCTTTTTATTTATATCTTTTTTTTGTTGTTATGTTGGAAAAATATTTTCTACAACAACTGCAATAGCAATTTCGTCTCAGAGGATTGATCGTTCAATTTTTGTGAAAAAAAAAATTATACGATAAATTCAACGAGTGATATTAGCTGAAACTGAATATTTCTAACGGTATCTAATATAGCTTTTATAAAGTCATTCCATCAAAGTTTTAAAAAAAAATGATCAAAGACTTGAAATTCACTTACCTCCAGATATTTTGGCAGATTCATCTAACTGAATGGCAACTCCGAATCCTCCGATCTTGACAGGCGCCGAATTCTCAGTGGACGATAGCAAAATGCAGTGAGGTTTGAGGTCTCTGTGAATTATGTCGTTGTTATGGCAGTACCGAAGGGCTTCAAGCATTTGACGCATGTAGTGACTGGCAGGAGTAAATTGTTTATCAGAAAAAAAGTAGAAAAGTAAAGAAATATAATAATCGTGCGGAACTATTGACAAAATCATCGGTGAATTAAATCTTTGAAGAAATAGTCTTATATTCAAACAAAACATCCAGTAGTATCTTGTCAAACTCGGGAATCTGCATGGAATTTCAAACGGAACCCTTTATTTGATCCACAGATAAAGTACTAAATAAAATTCAGTTTTAGGTTGAAGGTTCAATCCTCAGTGCGGGCGATACTAGGAATTGTGAATTACTGAAGACTTCTACCCAGTAATGGTTCACGGAACGAGAGCATGCTACCCCCCCCCCCCCCCATGGATTAAATATAGGGTTTCATTCGAAATTCCGTGCAAATTCCCGAGTTCGACAGAAAGATTACCGAGTTCGACAAGATACACCTGAAGAAGGTCGGAGGTTACACCGTCCGAAACGTTGTGAGAATAACACTCAAGATGAGAACAGTAGTCTGAATAATCCAAATTATACAAATTATCAATCCTCATCTAAAAAATTTAGAAACATAAAACATTTTGTAAGTTTAAACTAAAGCATAATTATTCTATCTGGACAAAACTCGCAATAATTTATACATCATCATATTCGTTTAACGTCCGTTTTACATGCTGGCATATGTTGGACGGCTTTTAGAAATTGACTTCCAAATTAACCTATCTCCAAACAGTTTTTTATTTGTCCCCCTTTCTCTCAAGTCAATCCTTATCACGTCTTCCCATGTTTTCCTTAACCTTCCCCATGCGAATTGGACCTGCTACCTCAACTGTCTTAAATCTACTGATCCAAGAACTCTCATCCATTGTTTCAACGTGGCCATACAAACAAAGTCTTCTGTTCTGCACACATCTCCCTGTACTGTCCCGATTTAATCTTCCTCTGAGGTCATCAGATCTAACCCTGTTTTTATAATCAAACGCAATTGGAAAAAAATAAAAAATGTAAACTAAAGGATACTGGTTCTATTTGGACAAAACTATCAATAATTTATACACATATGTATATATATATATATATATATATATATATATATATATATATATATATATAGTAAGCTATGAAAATATATTCATGGCAATCAAGCTACACAGAGGCTCCGCTTTTCATCTCCGGGAGGAATCTTCAGGCTAAAATGCATGGAGTTATTTTTGCCGGGTGTTTTTATATACACGGCTAGCTAGTTTACCAATCAGATTCTTTGTTGTTCTCTCAGCCAATCGTTGGCCTTCCCACGAACAAAGGTCTTGTTAGTGTTACTTCCTCTATCCTGTTCTATTGTTCTGTTTTCTATAGGTTGGCCTATATCCTACTTACTTTGTGTCAATATAATGGATGAATTTATTTTAACATGTGGTTCCTTGTATTTCTATTTTAGGTTTTAATTTTCAAATTGTGATGTTTTTGTTTAGTTTATTTATTTTTTATTTTTTCTTATTTGTTTATTTATTTATCGTTAGCCTAAGGTAAATTTATTTCTGTGTAAGCAGCTGTTTGCTATCTCACTTTTACAGTTTAATAGATATCGGAGGTCTTTAAAATTTAGGATTTCAAATTTTTCATTCAGGCATAATCTACACAGGTCGTCTAAATATATATATATATATTGAAACTATGTTATGCATTTAAATAAAAATTAAATTTTACTTTATATAAATGCATAAACTTATTATACTGTTGCATGTATTTAGAATAAATCGTTAAATATATATTTAAGTAATCGATAAGTGTAAAGAAAATATTTTATAAGTTTATTTTATTTATAATTTATGATACTCTTGTAGATGACGCGCCATGTTCCTGCGACTTCTCGTCAACATTCAGACAGGTTACGGAAGCGCCCAAGAGTTGAAGAAGCGAAAACAAGGCTAAAACTGCCAAACGCTAAATTGAAGACTAGCAGCTAATAAATTACGACGAAGAAAACCAAACTAAAATACAAACATAAAAATAAAGAACAAACAAACAAACCACAGCTAAACAACTGTTATTAATTAGATATTTATGTTTGTTTGTTTTTTTGTCAAAGAAACCATTGTTAATCAAATGTTTTTAAAATAAAAAAATTGTTAAGCAAATGTTTGTCTTTTTAATTTTTTTTCAATATTTTTTTTTCTCGCAATCTTTTGTCAAATTTTTTTTTCTTGGCCTTCCCCATGTGAACTGGACCTGCTACCTCAACTGTTCTACATATATTAACCCAAGAACTCTCATCCATTCTTTCAACATGGCCATACCAACAAAGTCTTCTGTTCTGCACACATCTCCCTGTACTGTCCCGATTTAATCTTCCTCTGAGGTCATCAGATCTAACCCTGTTTTTTACAACTTTTATAATCAAACACAATTGGGAAAAAATAGAAAATGTAAACTAAAATAATAGTTCTAAAACTGTTTCTAAGCATTTTTCTTTTGTTTATTTTTCTCATTCTTAACGAAAAAAAAAACCCCAACTGTTTATAAATTGGTTAATAGTTTCGTCAACTGTCGGGCGCTTCCGAGACCTGTCCGAACATTAACGACACAAAGTCACGGAAACAGGATGTATCAGCTATAAGACTACCACATTTTACAAATAATGTTTTGGAATTTTTGAGATCAGGATTGATAAGTTGTTTTGTTTGGATTATTCGGACTACTGTTCTCATCTTAGATGTTATTCTCACAACGTTTCAGTCAATGCAACCTCCTTCTTCTTGTCGAACTCACAAATCTACACAGAATTTTGAACTGAACCCTTTATTTAATCCATGGAGATAGATTGTTCCTGTTCTGTCAGCCATGACCGAGTAGTAGTCTTAAGTAGTTTTATTATACTCTTTATATCGCCTGTACTGAGGATTGAACCCTCAACATCCAGAAGACTGTCACTTAGAACTTTAAAATAAAAATAAGGACAAATATTTGTAAAGAAAGACAAGAAATTCCTACTTCTTTGGATCTTATCATGCCCTCCAAAAATATGGAAATGCAACCAATAATTGGAGTATAAAAAATAAAATCTTTTTCTTTCTTTTTTAAAATTTTTCTTTCCATTCATTTGCTGGGGACGGGGCATTTTTCTAAATGCCATACGATCACCCGCTATTTACAGACTCCAACTGAGAGCTCTTTTCAGGATTCTGGCTGTTCCCTTGAGTGCAGGTGTTTGGATTTCTCTTGCACTTGGTTCACCAGGTATACTTGCTAAATACTTTTTCAAGTTATTCTTCATGAGTCCAGTGGCTCCTATGATAACTGGAATGATGGAGATCTCTTTGAGGTTCCAGTTTCTTTTCATATCATACATTAGACCTTGATGTTTTGTTATTTTCTCCCTTTCAGCTCTGTTTAGGCCCCCATCACTTCTTCAGGGAGGTCAGACACTCTGATTCTCGGTTAGAATCTCTTTTGAGCTACTGCTCCATTTCTCGAACATCGAGTAATGGTAGCAGTGCAGTAATATCCTTTTTTGTGCAACTGACCACTTTTGGGATTTTAGGCCCCTTCTATTCCTTGTTTTGGTCGTTGCTTGTGGTGGAGTCTGGGTGCCAGGGTCTTTTTCATCAAGGCCTGGTGGCTGCCCCTGTCTGGCCTCTGACATGTCCATAGTGACATTTTCAGAGGAAAAAAGGTTTGTACCATTGCATACCTCTTCCCTCCTGGTGCATAAACGAGTTGAGGGGCCCTTTTTATCCTGGGTGCCGGCCTGCCAGTTTGTAGATTTTGATTTATTCATCTTTTCATGTTTTTCTTCCTCTTTGTCCACGGCTTTTTATTGGTTATTCAAAGCTACCCTCAAAAAGAGGGGTACCCTCATTCGCAATCCGAAGGACGCGCTGGATGGCCTGAGGAGACGGCACACCTTCATAATGCAACTGTGTGTGACACAACAAGGTATTTTACTGGTGCCATATCAATTGATCAAGTTAACTGAATCCGAAGATAAAGAAGAAACATTATTTTATGGGTTTTATTTTCTGCGATATAACACAAAAAATGAATAATGTAGTAAAACGATATCACGAATATCGGAAAGATGTAAAAGTGATATTTACCTGGCCACGGCCTCACTGTAAACAAAACCAGCAGTTGCCCTCTTGACAATCTCGAAACATAGATCTGCTCCTTGCATACTGAAACACAGGACATTAAATGGAAACAGAAATTATGACTCGTACAATAAAAAAAAAATATACAATCTACTCATAATATAAGGGTCATTTTCTGTGTGTGTGTGTGTGTGTGTGTGTCCGTCTATCGAAAATTAAACATCGAAAAGTAAAAAAAAAAAAAAAAATCAACGTTAATTCTATTTTGAAAAGTAACAAAATACAGCTTTGGCCTACAAAAAATGCCTGTGCAATCCCGTCGGTATTCCCCGGTAGGGGCGCCTCAGGCGATTAGCAATAAAATAACCCCTTCACAAACAGTGAGAAGGTAAAGCCTTTTGTAATAAATAAAATTTGACTCCGTCCATGCACAATAAATTTCCCCAGCATTGGAATATATCAAATAACACTACGGCAATCATCTTTTTGTTGTTTTCTTCCAAATTACCACAATGTCAATTTTTTTTTTTTTCTGTAAATATGACTACTGTCTCAGTAATTGCTTCCTGGAGGGCAGATAGTTTTTGCTAGTGCAGAATAAAGAGAGATAATGAGTGGCAATTATTATTTTTTTAACTTATCGGATTGAAAAGAGTTCTCGTAATTATTTAGACCGTGTTAATTCAACGATATGAAGTAGCCAATGGCAACAAAAAAAAGCTGAAATCGATATATATTTCCAAACCTGGGGAGCCACAGCCCCCTGTGTGTGGGGGGGGGGTGGGGGTGGGGAAGGGTAGCACAAAAAAAACCAACTTCTTTCCTAAATAACTCCAATCAGTTTAAACTAAGAAAGTTAAAATTAAGACACTGAGTGCGCATGTGGGGGAAAGGACATAGGAAGTCATATTTTGATGATACAAAAATCATCTAACTCCTCTACCCCTGTGATGAATCATTTAAAGTTTTAGCCTTCATGGCAAAATTAACATTTTCAGAGAGAACTGTCATAACAAGTTAAGATAAGACAAAGAGAGGAAGAAAAAAAACACAGAAAAGGAGAAAGAAAGATAAAGCGAGAAAAGTGACGAGAGAGAAATAAATAAAACCCAGCCAAATAGCAACAGAAAAATAAGGAGGTAAGGCTCTAGCGATTTTGCAGAAATTTGTTGTTTGCTTTAAAAAAAAAAAGAAAAAAAAAAGCGGATTTTGACCCATCTATGTTCCTATTTAAGTGGAAATCCGTTTTTTTCTGGTTAAAAAAAAAAGCGGAATTCTGCTAAGAAGCGAAGAACTCACATACTTGATTGTGATATCAAAGAATTAATTATTTTCATGTCATGTCAACATTTGACTGCGTACGTATAGAGTGTAGAATACCTATATGGTCTGTTGGTCACTTATAGACTCTAAAACAATTAAACAGGATTGAACCAAATTTGACATGAAGAACCCTTGAGATGCTGAGTATGTAATGGGGGCTGGAAAAGGTTAATACTACTACTACTACTAATCCTAAAAACAAACAATTATATGTTCTAAAACTGTTGGTTAAAATCCCAAATTTGGCATGAAAAATAATCACTGAAAAAAAAAACAGCAGGGGGGGAATAATATTTAGATTGAAGAATATAATAGGAGTTATCTACCTTATGTGCAAACAAATAAAAACTAAAATCACTTTTTTATGTACTAACGAGTCACCGCTTATCAAGGCTTAAAGGCCACTCGAGGATAAGGGTTAACGAGTTTGTTAGGTGGACAGTGAGACAACACTTTGAGGATTGGTAACGATGGGTGAAATTGGACAGAATTTGATTATTTAAGAGGACGGCTTAACAAGAATTTTAGATTGGACTTGAAAACGACCATGTTGTAGCAAGCTGAGAAGCAACACTGGTTTTATGTTCCACAGACATGCAGTTCTTGGAAAGAAACTTTGCTCATGGAAGTTCTGTTTAGTACACAGAGGAAGAAAATAATTATTTACAATGGTTGTAGCAAGACGAGTATTTGTTGTATATGTTTACAGTAGGGAACCATAGATCAAAGCTCAGTCGAGCACCTACCATAAAAATAACGATAGAGTAGAGGAGGACTAGCAACGTCTCTTCTGTGAGAAAGAGGCTTTAGGGAAGAGAAGAGGACATCCCCCACTAGATTTCGAATTTGATTTTGTACTCTGTCAAGACAGGAAAGGGTGCTGCTCTGAGCGGCACCTCCCCAGATGTGGCAATAGTACTCCATCTTAGGACGTATTTGACTCTTATACATCTAAAGGACTGCGTCAAGAATAAGATACTTTCTAGAGCGGTAGAATGATCCAACCATTTTTCCAGTGACCTTAGCAACAAATTTGATGTAAGTAGCAATACACATCGACCAGAAAACGGTTTGGATAATCACATATTTCAGGGTAGTTCTATTAAAATAGTCATATCTTAAAAACTAAAGCACTTTAAGTGCTCAAAATACCATCATTTTGTTAGGAAATGAATATCCTCTCACGTGCATTCATGAATAATAATATACATAATATGTAAGTCTTCCATTTCATATCTGGATTGAAGATCAGTCCTAGAACTTCTAGTAGAAGCTTATCAAAGCGTCCTCAAGGAGAGAGACATTCATTTCAATTGGGGCAAAAAAAATGAGGATCCGAACATTGGTAGTGAAAGGAGGGATTCACTGTAGCCCGGCCAAAATACAACTAAAAATACCAATTATATAAAATTCCAACAACCCTCCACAGGAGCCTTTGAGCTACATTTTGGTTAGTCAAATTAAAAAAAAAAAAAAAAAATAACTAAATCGATTTCTGGGTTGCATGGGCTAATATGGGACAATATTTTAGAGAATGAAGGGTTTATTCCAAGCACACACCATCCATCCAGTCACAATTATATCACGATGTGATTGTCTCAAAGAGGCAATCTTCAGAGAGAGAGAGAAAAAAGGGGGGGGGGGGGAATAATCAATCTACCAAGTCCGTCGCTTTAGAAAATTATAATTTCATTATGCCATATTTATCACGTCTTTCATCCTTGGTCGCTTCTCCAAGACTTAAGGGGGGGGGGGGCTTTGCCCATAACTCCCTTTGTCGCTCATATCTGAGGTCATATCCTCCTACTCGTATCAGAGACTTACGTTTTGACAATACTGGATTCTACAGTAAGCGTCAAACTCTTGATCTCTTATGACCTGCTGTCTACAGCACTTCCTGCATAATCGATAATAAGTACTAGCTAACATATACACTAGTCAGCTTACCGACTCTAAGATTTAAGAATGAGTAAAATAGCAACTTGTGTTCAATTAGTTGAATTAGATGAATCATTAGATGAATCATTATTCAATTAGTTGTATTAGATGAATTAGATGAATCTTTGTTCAATTACTTGTATTATATGAATCATTGTTCAATTAGTTGTATTAGATGAATCTTTGTTCAATTAGTTGTATTAGATGAATCTTTGTTCAATTAGTTGTATTAGATGAATCTTTGTTCAATTAGTTGTATTAGATGAATCTTTGTTCAATTAGTTGTATTAGACGAATCTTTGTTCAATTAGTTGTATTAGACGAATCTTTGTTCAATTAGTTGTATTAGACGAACCTTTGTTCAATTAGTTGTATTAGACGAATCATTGTTCAATAAGTTGTATTAGATCAATCATTGTTCAATTAGTTGTATTAGATGAATCTTTGTTCAATTAGTTGTATCAGATGAATCTTTGTTCAATTAGTTGTATTAGATGAATCATTAGATGAATCTTTGTTCAATTAGTTGTATTAGATGAATCATTGTTCAATTAGTTGTATTAGACGAATCATTGTTCAATTAGTTGTATTAGACGAATCTTGGTTCAATTAGTTGTATTAGATGAATCATTAGATGAATCTTTGTTCAATTAGTTGTATTAGATGAATCATTGTTCAATTAGTTGTATTAGACGAATCATTGTTCAATTAGTTGTATTAGACGAATCTTGGTTCAATTAGTTGTATTAGATGAATCATTGTTCAATTAGTTGTATTAGATGAATCATTGTTCAATTAGTTGTATTAGATGAATCATTGTTCAATTAGTTGTATTAGATCAATCATTAGATCAATCATTGTTCAATTAGTTGTATTAGATGAATCATTAGATGAATCTTTGTTCAATTAGTTGTATTAGACGAATCATTGTTCAATTAGTTGTATTAGACGAATCATTGTTCAATTAGTTGTATTAGACGAATCATTGTTCAATTAGTTGTATTAGACGAATCATTGTTCAATTAGTTGTATTAGACGAATCATTGTTCAATTAGTTGTATTAGACGAATCATTGTTCAATTAGTTGTATTAGACGAATCATTGTTCAATTAGTTGTATTAGACGAATCATTGTTCAATTAGTTGTATTAGACGAATCATTGTTCAATTAGTTGTATTAGACGAATCATTGTTCAATTAGTTGTATTAGATGAATCATTGTTCAATTAGTTGTATTAGATCAATCATTGTTCAATTAGTTGTATTAGATCAATCATTAGATGAATCATTGTTCAATTAGTTGTATTCGATGAATCATTAGATTAATCATTGTTCAATTAGTTGTATTAGATGAATCATTAGATCAATCATTGTTCAATTAGTTGTATTAGATGAATCATTAGTTATTGTGCTTGACATTTAAAACCCTCAAAAGGGTTGATTTATCATAAGAACAGAACAAATAAACAACTTAGGTGACAATTGAAATTGGCTTTGCAGAGTTCAATTTCAGTCAGTTCTATCGGATCCACTTATTTGGTATGAACACCTCTTCCTCAGATAAAGTTAAAATAGCAACTTCTGGTCAATGAATCCTTCTGAATAGATATTGTGTTTCAGCAATAAATAACCCAAGAAGGGTTGATATACCATTAAACAAACATACCAAACATTTACTATGTTGGGCATGTGTTGAGTTCTCGGCTGACCCCTTTTTGTCCGGTGCTGGATATAAACTTAAAGTGCATCCAGTGGTGAGGGCTCCAATGTGGAACTGTGGAACCGAATCACCTCTTCATTATCATTACTCTCAGGTTTACTCTGACCCAGAGTGATAGTACTGGTCAGGGCCCCATTTAGGGGCTAAATAGAGACTACTGTTTACATGTAGGATGAATGTTTAGTGGGTTGTATGTTTTCGGTGCATGCAAATAGCAGATTTGCTACAGGTGAGAGATGTTGGTCCAAGGGAAGGGAGACACAGAAGAAATTGAAAATATCTCTTATTTGGAGTCTGACCACCCAGAATTTTGTTTCACTTTGGAAAGAAAGTAATGTCTCTTTAAACAGGGATTCATACTGAGAGCAACTTATTAATGTTCATAGATTGTCTTGAGATAGGTCACTTTGAGTGGACATTGGCTGGCTGTTATCTCTAGTGTTTATCTTGAGTATTTATTTACCTCCGCTCCAGAAGGTTAGGCACAAGGCCAGTTTTATCTTACTCCCACAAGTAAGATGTGACCCAAGGTCGGGTCGGGAAAGTGGGACTTGAAAAGCCAGCGCCCGAGAAGGTGAGCACTCTGGTTATTAAAAATTGCCTGGGAAGCCCCGTCCGCATTCCCCGGTAGGGGCGCCTCAGGTAGTAAGCAATAAACTTACTCCTCCCCAAAGAGGGGAGGCGAAGCCTGGGAGGGTGGACCTCCTAGAACTGCACAGGACAAACCCATAGACCAGCAGAATCAAGCTCCGAAGGCCAAGACAATACCAGTCTATGAGGTGCAGTATCCATCGGAACAGATACTACACTTTGATCTTGGCCAAAAGGCCAAGAACTCTTGAGTAGTCAGTTTCTGGGTGGTCGAATGGGGAAAACTGAGAAAGACTGGAATCTAAGATTTCCGGTCAAGAGTACATATATTCCAGCCTATGGGCAGGGGAGGGGAGTTGGACCCAGCCCTCTAGACATTACACAGGCAGTTTGTTTTTGTGAAGGTTGGTAGTCAGTTGGATCTGTGTGCCTTTTTAAGCAAGATCGGCCCTCGGGGCTCCTAGCTAAAGGATCGTGTCGTCGGACTTATGTTTTAATTTGATCGGGCAAACGTTTGTCAGCTGCAAGTCTGTCATTCAGAAAACTAGTACCATTTGTAACCTTCAAAGGAGAATAAACCTTTGTTAATTGTTTTGAAACTGGAATTGTGATTTTTGTTTGGAGGGAGAATTCCTTTGTTGCAGCACTTACTGGACACACACATGCACATTCATATACAGACTACTTTTTTCCCCCAAAAAAAAATATATTCAGAGATATTTAATAATCATCTGAATGGCCAACATACAAATATAAAATGGGTTTATCATTGTAAGTATGTTATATAATGGGACGCATGTGATGATGGACGTACAGAGAGATCGCTTAACTTGCGCGATTTGTAACGGAGTCATCTCATGCAACTTTGGTGCGATGTGTTCTCACGACTCGCGGTGACAGTTGACGAGACCTCGGGTCGGGGGTTGGGTCGCACCTGTGCGTTAATCACGAGATTTCGTGACGTCAGTGAGATTTTAGAGTTCTTGACGGGAAGCCGACGAGTCAAGTCACATTAGCCATGTAGCGATTAAATAAGATAAGGGAGTTCAGATCCCAAAAAATGAGAGCCAGACGATGTCCCCCTCTTCCTTCCCTTGCAAGTGATTAAGTAATTAGTTAATTAACTAGCGTAAGCTTTTTTCTCTCTCTCTCTCTCTCTCTCTCTCTCTCTCTCTCTCTCTCTCTGTTTCAACGAACTTGCTTCAGTGTCGACAAGCTAATAAATGAAAATAAATGGCTCGGAACTAAAAAAAAGAAGGCTTGTTATATTTAGTTATATGTAGATTTATTTCAGTTACAGAGAGAAACCGCCGGCACGAAATTGTGACAACGACAAAGCGTCTGCAGAGAGTGGAGGCGGCAACGGGTCAGCCGCTAACAATAGCAGCCAGGGTGCAGACATTGAAAGCAGAAATAGAAGAGACAGCAAAAAGAAAGGGAAATATAATTTATCGAATCGGGTTCACTGCTGTGTCAGCCAAAAGGGAGAGATTGAAGCCCGGACCGACTAGCAAGACCACTCGACGTCGCCCGGATCGAGAAACGACATATCGTCTCGTTAGCAAGCGATGTCGTTCGCTGGATCAACAAGCGAGCTGTTGTACTACGCCAGATTCCGACATTACAACGTGTTATAAACAAAATATTCAACAAGTAAACAATACAATAAGTAGTTACAGGTTGGGTAACTGGCTTGTAATGTATACGGGAAACGGCCCGACTGTACTCATACTCCTTAAGGGCGTTATCGTCAGTACGCTACTTGGTATAGTTCATTGCATAAATATCAGTATTTTTTCTACAGCAAAAAGAAATTAATCTATAAACCGATCTATACAAAACATATATAATAGTTTCAGCATAAAATGACCAACACCGGTTGACATGCCATAAAAACCAAAATCCAAACAATCCGTTTTGTCCATTTTACTTGGTGACACCATTTTTGTGAAATTGTAACGAAAGGTATCAAACATCAATCGATAAATATTCCCCAAATTTCAGTTTCTTTGGAGTATTTTAAAGGGTTTCTAGAGAGCATAATATTGACAACCTCATATTCAAAAGTTCAAATATTTCAGATTTGTATTAAATTTCATCTATAATCATTACAGTTATCACCCCATTAAACTTTTCGCACTACGCCATAATCACGTTGACGTACTGGTTCCTGTTAGATCTACGAAGTTAAGCAATGTCGAACTTGGTCAGTACAAGATGGGTGACCATTTGGGAATACCAGGCGCTGTGTATGTCATCTCTCCTAACTGAGATATACATGCTAACTGGGGATGGCATGTAAATTTGTATTCCCTGTAAACTTCCACTTTCAGTGGAAGGTGGAATGCCCAACCTTGGACAAATACCATACAAAGTGGTATTACCGGTTGTTCATTCAGTCATTTGCAACCAATTAAGCAAGATTCCCTGCATTTATATTTCTTAAGACCCCTTAAGCTTAAGCATTAAATTTTAGACATTTTCTAGAATCCAAATCATTTAATGAATTTCAATCAAAATTGGAATAAGGAATCTAGACATAGGGTTTATTAGAATTATACCTTGATTTTAATCTTCATAAGGAGACATAAAAGTGATGCAAAACTTTTCAGTTTGGGAATTAATTTTACTTGGGACAGATATTCGTCTAATTATTATATAAATAAATGTACCTTTTTTTCCTCATATTTTAAAATTATACATTTAGTGGTCAATTAAGTTTGAAAGGAGACTGCTGGTCTAGATTATGAAGAGTTCTTGTCTATCTTTGCCGATCGATAGATGACGTTTCTTCTTTGCTCACATGACATCACAGTCACATGTGTTCTTTTTAAAGTCTCATGGCCTCCCATTACTAATACTATATGACATATGTACACTCTGCCTTTATTTGCTCGAAATTCCTGCTCAAAACAAAACAACAATCAAAACAAAAACAAGTCAATCATGAGACTGCATACTTCCGCCTGACAACATAAGGATAGGCCAAAGTATTATCTGTACCATACTTCTCCATATTGTATGAAGTATTCCTGAGATTATGTCATGGAAACGTTGATAACTCAAAAACTATTTATCTGATCAGGTTGAAATTTTGCATGGTGGTTACTGTTATCACAGAGCATCAGATCCACACATTAAATTTGGAAAAATCTGAGGTTGAAATCTGATCAAAATTTAGACCGTAATCAAACTTTTTAGGTCGAGATCAAAGTTAAAGGTCATATATAATGTCGGACTTTATTTGCTAGAATATAGGCCAAGTAGTAAGTCTCTACGATAAACAGAACGAAAGTTATTGCCAAAAGTGTTACTTTCACCATTTCCATGCCCGTTGACCTAAATATCCCAAAATTAAACTAGTTCTAATTTAGACCATGACCTATATTTTGACCAAGTTTGGTGATGATTGGTCAAGCTATGTGGACACTAAGCTCTATGCAAACATAGTGACAAACAAATTTGATTGAAAACATAACCTCCTTGGTGGCGGTAATAAGGAAAAATGAAAAGAATAAACTTACAATTCAAAAACCATATAGAGCATTCCATCAGAACTATACGTATCCAGCAGTTCCACAATGTGTGAATGTTTTAACATATGACAAATGCTTGCTTCTCTTTTTAAATCTGAAAAGACAGATAAAAAATAAAATTAAATAAGGAAAAAAAAATTGGTAGAAATGAAAAAAATATATAAAGATAAAAATATCAAAAATTAAAAAAAAAAATAAGTGCAATAAAATGTAAAAATAAGAAAAAAAAAGGTTTTAAAAATGTTATAAAAATATAAAATAAACAGATGTCAAAATAAAAATGCCAATGTGAATCTTCCCTCCGAAAAAGTGATGGATACCAAATTTAAAAATGTCAAAAGGGACGAAAAAAATGTCTCCTCCACAAAAAATAATGTTAAAAGGAAGCAAACAAAAATATTTGTCACAAAGAAAAAAAAATGTCAAAATGAAGCAAAAAAATCAAAAAAAAATAAAAAAAAATCACTGATATTGTCCCCCAATATCAGGCGACCTTGATAATCCACAGGTATGGGAGGGCGACCTTGATAATCCACAGGTATGGGAGGGCGACCTTGATAATCCACAGGCATGGGAGGGCGACCTTGATAATCCACAGGCATGGGAGGGCGACCTTGATAATCCACAGGCATGGGAGGGCGACCTTGATAATCCACAGGCATGGGAGGGCGACCTTGATAATCCACAGGCATGGGAGGGTGACCTTGATAATCCACAGGTATGGGAGGGCGACCTTGATAATCCACAGGTATGGGAGGGTGACCTTGATAATCCACAGGTATGGGAGGGTGACCTTGATAATCCACAGGTATGGGAGGGTGACCTTGATAATCCACAGGTATGGGAGGGTGACCTTGATAATCCACAGGTATGGGAGGGTGACCTTGATAATCCACAGGTATGGGAGGGTGACCTTGATAATCCACAGGTATGGGAGGGTGACCTTGATAATCCACAGGCATGGGAGGGCGACCTTGATAATCCACAGGCACCGGAGGGTGACCTTGATAATCCACAGGCATAGGAGGATGACCTTAATAATCCATCGACATGGAAGTCGAATGTAATAATCCATCGACGTGGGGTCACCTTTTATCATTCATATACGTGGAGGAAAGTTTATTATTCACCAATATGGGGTGAGTTTTATAATTCACCGACTTAGGCAAAGTTTAATAATTCACCGACATGGGGTCAAAACAAGATATTATTTTCCAAGAATTTATTTATTTTTGACCTGTATTGTCTTATACACTAACATGGTTACTGTTATGACTTAATCTAAATGCCATTTGGTAATGTCCATAACAATCATTTGCATTTCTACAATTGTTGTCTTTAACGGATTAGTTATATCACCCACTTCTTCCAAAAACAATGGCAGAAACAGCAGGTGATCTTAAAATTACACTTAGCATAGCCAATTGGTTTTTACCCTCCCCTCTCACCCAATATCCGGCTTAAAGAACGTCGTTTGTTGCTTCCGGCTCCTGTGTAAAACAATTCTGTTTAAAGACGAGCTAAAGTGACAGGTGTTTATCTACCTTCAATCACAATGCAGTTGCCTAACACCTGTTTCAGGTAAAATTAGAAAACAAAACCATCAAGAAACAAACCTGTAAATGCAGGAATGTTAAGTAATCTCCACAACTGAGGTTATATTATGGCAGGTGGGAGTATCATCTGCAGAGATTGTTGGCGCTAAAAAGCTCATGCTTTAATAGGGAGGGTGAAGCATGAAGAGATTACTCTCTGTAAACAAACCAACAAGTTATTTTGTTTTAATCATTAAAAAAATCAAAGAATGATCCAATTTTTATTAAATTTGAAGTTGAGTCATTTTGATTTGAAGTCGACTCATTTTGATTTGAAGTCGACTCATTTTGATTTGAAGTCGACTCATTTTGATTTGAAGTCGACTCATTTTGATTTGAAGTCGAGCCATTTTGATTTGAGGTCGAGCCATTTTGATTTGAAGCCGCAACTCAAATGCAAAGCCGCAACTCAAATGCAAAGCCGCAACTCAAATGCAAAGCCGCAACTCAAATGCGAAGCCGCAACTCAAATGCGAAGCCGCAACTCAAATGCGAAGCCGCAACTCAAATGCGAAGCCGAAACTCAAATGCGAAGCCGAAACTCAAATGCGAAGCCGAAACTCAAATGCGAAGCCGAAACTCAAATGCGAAGCCGAAACTCAAATGCGAAGCCGAAACTCAAATGCGAAGCCGAAACTCAAATGCGAAGCCGAAACTCAAATGCGAAGCCGAAACTCAAATGCGAAGCCGAAACTCAAATGCGAAGTCGAAACTCAAATGCGAAGTCGAAACTCAAATGCGAAGTCGAAACTCAAATGCGAAGCCGAAACTCAAATGCGAAGTCGAAACTCAAATGCGAAGCTGAAATTAAAATGTGAAGTTTCTTTTTTTAATTTGAGGGTAAAAACCTGTATAATAATACTAAGTATAATTAACTTGGACAAAATTTAATAATTCACCGACATGGGCTCAAAACAAGATATCATTTTCCAAGAATCAATTTGTTTTTGACCTACATTGTCTTATATATTAACATGGTTACTGTTATGACTTAATGACTGTCAATACGAGATAAATACAGTTACATATAATACTTTTGCTATAATTGTAAATGCTTCTATTGTAATTACACTCAACGTTGTCATGTCAAGCAAGCCAACAAATACACTGTAAAACAAAAGAAATATTTATTTTGTTTTAATCAAGAAAATGAATCACTGAGAAATATTTATTGAGTAGATAAAAAAAAGACTCCTGTAAAAATTATTTCTGATTAGATTTACCTTCCAGATAAACCAATATTTCTCGTATCTATAGGTAAATTGTTCTGTACATTTGTCTAAAACATTAAAAAAAACATCATTCTTTAAAAAAAATAACACGGAAAATAGGAAAGAACGTTGTCTCAAGCTTTTATACACAGAAAATGTTGGCTTATTTTTTGTGATTGTTGAACAAATCCCAAAATAGATTTACTCTGATTTTGTTTACTTCATGGCAATTCAAACATTTTGGGGTGATTTATTGCAGAAGGTCAAGACTTATTGTAATAGATTCATTCAATTCAATTAATTTGACAAAAACTAAAACACGCATGTTTCAGTTGCCATGTAGGCAAAGGGTGGTAGAAATTTACACAGAAGAGGATACAATAGCCCAACACCTGCCCAAATTCACCTTGAATTGATGCGTTGTTGGCGCATTTATTTCTTCGCTTGGGAGTATTGCAAGGTTCAGGGATCGTGATTGAGAAAGCGGCCCTACTCTGGTTCAATTGAAATCGGTGGTGAAACAGTTTCTGATAATACCTGTGGAGACCTCTTTCTGGTGAAGAAGTGAATAGAAAGTCTTGAGGGAGATAATGATGACTATTGAAGAGATTGTAGACTAAATGTATCATGTTTCGTATATCACTCTTACGTTTGTCTTTCAATTCAATTAATCTGGCAAAAAATAAAACAAGCATGCCTCAGTTTTCATGTAGGCAAAGGGTGGTGGAAATTTATACAGTGAGGATACAGTAGCTCAGCACCTGCCCAAATTCACCTTGAATTGATGCGTTGTTGGCGCATTTATTACCTCTCTTGGGAGTCTATTGCAAGGTCCAGGGATCCTGATTGAGAAGGCGGCCCTCCTCCGATTCATTGTATACGTTTAACTGAACACAAGTTGTTATTTTACACACAGCTCTGGGTAAAGTGTGGCCTCAAACCTTTTGTAAAAGTATTTGTCTTACTAATTCTTCAACTTGTCTTTTCTACCCAAGAAGGGGTAGTTAGGGTTAGGGTTGTCTTTTCTACCCAAGAAGGGGTAGTTAGGGTTAGGGTTGTCTTTTCTACCCAAGAAGGGGTAGTTAGGGTTAGGGTTGTCTTTTCTACCCAAGAAGGGGAGCAAAATCACTTTTCGTTTTTATTATTGTTACACACCCATGTTCACGGCAAGTGCTTCATGTTTATGAGTTGATGACAGAAACAAACACTTAACCACGTTCTCAACAAAGCTGCATCAACACCAAAGTTCTGTGGATCTCTGAAACACAGCATAGGCGTAGAATGATTGACAGCGAAACCAATCAAAATACATGTTGTCTTCGGAGCATCGGACTATATTTAATGCCGAGTCTCTAAGAATCAGGGCTTTACGCGCTCCACTACTTTTGGAGCTGCTCCCGCTCCTGCTCCAATGCAGAATTAAAAAAAAAATTTATTTTTTTTAAATAGTACTCCTTTTAACAAGAGCGACTAGGTTATGGTGTTTTTTTTTTTTCTTGTAGGGTTAAGGTGAAAAAGTGCATGTTCTGTAACTAATCTTTTAACGTATAAGTCTTCTTTTCTGACAAAATTCAATAATTCCTTCCGGAGACTGAAGCGTCTCGCATAACTCGATAAAATTCATGATCACTTTAATCATTTTCTTAACTTGTTGAATTTTACGCTTTATTTACTTCGAGATTGCCAACAAAACGTTGGTTTCAGCACAGATGTTAAACTGCAGAAGTACCGTTTTTTTTTCCATAGGAATTGGATCAATAACCCTGTGACCATTACTGTATTTATATAATAGTGTTCAATAACATCATATCTAAATAAATATAAATTGACAGTTTTTTTTTCCATTTATCCGCAGTATATTTTGGTGCTTGTATAATAAAAAGACGAAAAAAAGTTTTTTTTGTCTTTTAGTGTTGGAGAGGTAAATAAGGGGCAGGTAACTCTTCACAACAGCTCTAGCTTTCGAACAATATTTTTCTAACCCTAACCCCTAACCCTTTTATGTCTAATCGACGTTCTCCTTGCACAGTAGCCACATGTACAACACCAATTAAAGCCATCAGTTTTGATTACTGGAAAATCTTGCTTAAAATTTGTGGTAAGAGTTACCTGCCCCTTATTTACCTCTCCAACACTAAAAGACAAAAAAAAACTTTTTCGGCTTTTTATTATACAAGCACCTATATTTTTATCAAAACACATTTGCTTATTTAATTCAATGATACAACAAAATATTTGGAAATATTTTATATATATATATATATACTGATCGGCAAATACCCAAACACAGTTATGACTATACTTCATTTGCATATTTCTTTTATAAAAAGTTTAATTTATTTTCTACTATAGGAGTCATTTGTAATTTTATTCCCCTATTTTCTTATATATACCCAATATATTCATTGATATTAATATTATTATTAATAGTAGCAATATTAATTAAAACGATTTAATGAAAAAAAAAATAGATAAAAATTCTGAAAACTTCTGGTTAGATTATTTTGAAAATCAGATAACAACTTCCAGTTAATTTTACCTACGTAGCTAGATTAATTGTTGTCCAGAGGGTGAGTAGTTTTTTTGCTAGAATATATATATATATATATATATATATATATATATAACAAATGTTTGGAGGTACAAAATTTATATATGCTTTTGAAAATGATTTACGGAAAACTCTAGAGCTCTTTCGACTATCATCTCGTCAGGAGAAATCGATAGTATAATCAATAAAATATATCAAGGAAAATGAAAAGCAAGGGGGGGGGGGGATTCAAGTGCCAGCAAATATTAAAACACGATTAAAATGAATTTAATTTAATAGTCGTTTAAAACGGCACAGTTAAAAAAAAAAAAAAAAAAAAAAAAAACGGGGGAGTGGGTTCAAAGTTCCCTAAAGAGAGTTAGCGCTTTCACAAACTTTCACAAACTCCTTCTGCCGGCACAAGGAAGGTTTACGTCAAGCGATGATAGTCGAAAGAGCTCTAGAGAGTTTTCCATAAATCATTTTCAAAAGCATATATATATATATATATATATATATATATAAGAGAGAGAGAGAGAGAGAGAGAAAGCGATTAAGAGGATGAAAAGCTGACAAAATGTATAAGCAAAATGATTAAACAAAGACGTCTATATGGAACAAAATAAAATTAACACGAACACATGCATGGAGAGATCGATATTTCACCTAAGAATTTATTCAGGCTTTCTCCAGATAAAAGGCATGTTTCAGGAAAAGCAAAGTATTTATACATAGAAATATGGGTAGTAGGAGAAAAAGCCCCTAAAAATGCAGGCATGAGTGAGAATGTGTGTAGGAGTAGGAGGCAGGCATATATACTGTGCGACCATAATAGATGATCCACAGGACAATTGGACAATAGGAGGAAAGTAAGAGAAGGTAGAGTGAGATAGAAGATCCGCATCTGTGCAAGAGTAGGAGGTAAGCATATTAGCAGAAGAGGTTAAGATGTGTAAAGTCGAACAGAATGAAGGAAGAAAGCGACCACGTGTTTGCGCGTGTTGTCTTACCTGCTGGGATGATCGCGGGGAGGGCGGAAATTAAATTAATGGCGGCTGTGGTTTTTTGTACGATTATTGAGCGATGACGTCAGGCCTCACGTGACTGTTTTTCTGACCACCGATTGGCTGATGATGAACACTTGGACAATAAAAGGAGTATGTTCAGAAGATCAAGGCAGTGTCTATCAACTGCATCAGTGTGATTAGACGTCCGACGTGCGTGTGTTAATCAACTGCCGTAGTTGCGAAACGAATACAAGATGGTAGGAGGAAACAAGGGTGGTGGATATGGATAGTAGAACGGATTTTATTTGAAAATTAGGAAACTATGTGGATGGCGAGGGATGAGTTGGTGTTCAGGGTGGGACTACAGAAGTGTGTGTAGGAGGTAGGATACAAATAATGAGGCCGTAACTAGAAGAAAATCTTAACTTGTGTCGATATGAATAGTGTTTTCCACCATTATGTTCTTGGCAAGTGTGGAATGAATTTGAAAAAATCAAGACGTTGCTTGATATTAATGCTAGAGTGTGCAAGTAAAGCTGCTTCTATGAGGCGTGTAGTGTATAGTATGCCTCTATTTCATTATTATGGCCTTAGCAAAGTTAAAACCATGATTAAAATCAAGCATATGCAAACGAAGAGTGTTTTTGATATCACCAAGTTTAACAGCACTCCTTGGCAAAAGGATCTATGAGCATACTAGGGCTGCAACAGTGGTAATAATGTATTCAGTGTTGTATGTAGTAGTTGTAGTATTCAATGCCATATTGGCAGTGATAGTAATGTCCAAGGTGATGTAGACAGCAGTTGCAATTTCGAAACAATTATAGACAGTGGTAGCAATAGAGGCAGTAGTAGTAACAGAGTCTATAGCTTTATAGGCAGTAGTTTTAGTTGTAACCATAACCTTATCCAATATATAAAATAAAGCCAGTCAGACTTTTCGACTTTAGACAAAATATGAATATTTCATTTTTAATAGCAATTTTCGTTTTCTTTAGTGTTGGTCCATGTTATTAAGAAAAATTGTAATTCAATTTAATTTCTTTGCTAATAAAATTATTCCTGCTCAAAATATTTTTTGGTAGAGAATCCATTATGCGACACATTCATAAATAGTGTGTTTATGTCTAAGGATAACTCCAATAATGTAATCAAGATAACTATTATTTTAACTTAACTATTATAATAGGAGTTATCTACCTTACATGAGCATTTCCATCTCTTCTCTATATTAATAACATTAAGTGATCACTTTGCGTGTTTCTGCGTATGTGTTTTTTGCCGATACATGACTCGCACATTATTTTTAAAATTATTTTTTAAATTAAAAAAACTACATAAAATAAAATTTTATTTCTTATTGTGTACAACTTCAAAAATGCTTAGACAAAAAAAATGAACTAAGATGACATTACTGCATCCTAGGCAATGGTAGATACAGCCTGATAGCCCGATAGTGGCCGCAGTGGAACACAGCCCCATAGGCGACGCAGTAGCACACAGCCCCATAGGCGACGCAGTGGCAGTGCATACCATAGTCCGGTAATAGCAGTGCATACCATGGTCCGGTAATAGCAGTGCATACCATGGTCCGGTAATAGCAGTGCATACCATGGTCCGGTAATAGCAGTGCATACCATGGTCCGGTAATAGCAGTGCATACCATGGTCCGGTAATAGCAGTGCATACCATGGTCCGGTAATAGCAGTGCATACCATGGTCCGGTAATAGCAGTGCATACCATGGTCCGGTAATAGCAGTGCATACCATGGTCCGGTAATAGCAGTGCATACCATAGTCCGGTAATAGCAGTGCATACCATAGTCCGGTAATAGCAGTGCATACCATAGTCCGGTAATAGCAGTGCATACCATAGTCCGATAATAGCAGTGCATACCATAGTCCGATAATAGCAGTGCAGACCCCAGCTTTATATAAAGTAGTTGTATAAATAGTGCCCAAAAGTCTGTAAAAAGCACTAGTATAATCCATAATCTTATATCCAATGGTAATAATGTCCAATGTTAGAGGCATCAATTTTTATGTTCTAAGAATTATAAGTTGCTTTAAAAGCCATTGTTTGATGCGATCACTTCCAAGAGAATTCAAAACCATTAACGAAATCCTTTGAAATATTAAAAAAGGAATCCAGGAAAATAGTAAAAAGTGTTCAAACAAAGAGACAAATAACATGAAAGCCTTCCCATGATCTGAAACATTTCACCAAAAATTACAGGGTAACTCATATTCGATAGATTTAAGCACCTAAACGAAATCTTTTGAGTGATACTGAAGCTGATAACTATGTTTCTTTTGCGGTTTCTTTTGCTCTTCGGTCGAATCATAGCTGTAAGATTGAGAGAAGCTGGAAAAAATAATCCAGAGAAACTTCTGCGAATCAAATTTTTATTCAAGAATCAAGATCTCCAAGGTCATCAGTTTTAATGCGGACATTTTTTTTTTGTATCATTAATATATTTTTCTCTCCAGTTTCTGATCTTCTAAGAGAAAGTGCTTTTTACTTAAAATTACCAAATATGTTGCTGCCCCAAAATTGATAGGAAAAGTCCTTCCACTTTCGCTTATCAAAAGAAAGCACTTTCCATTACTTTAACATTTTGTACAGCTTTGTACATAAAAACACACACACACACACACACACAAAGTAAATTTCGCATACAAAAAAATCGTAGGATAAATTTCAGAGGAAACTTTTTTTTTTAATCAATGAAACGGGCGGGTGGAAAAGAAAAAGAAAATTGCTAAAATTTTCCATAAGGCCTTATCGTCCGACCCTCTAAGAGGAAATGTCAGAATGATAAATTAAAAACTAAGAAAATCGAATGAGATATGAGAGGAAAAACTATTTAAGTTGGTGAAAACGATTGAGAGAGGGGGGAAAAAAAAGAAGAAAATCTCTCAACGTTATGGTGGATTTGAATCATTAAAGATCTCCAACTGATGCTTCAAAATCTTTTGTCTACACAGGCTAGGTCGAGAATTGTTAATAATTAACGCCTCAATAATATTGAGATGATAGTTCTTAAATAATTAAATTATTTTTCTCCCTTATATCTCATTGGATTTTCTTAGTTTTTAATTTATCATTCTGACGTTTCCTCTTAGAGGGTCAGACGATAAGGCCTTAAGGAAAATTTAGCAATTTTCTTCCCCCCCCCCACCCGCCCGTTTCGTTGATTAAAAAAAAATGTTTCCTCTGAAATATATATATATATATATATATATATATATAAGGCCTGTCAAAAAATATCTTCTCTAGTCTCAAAACGGGAACCTTTCAATGGTGTCTTCAATTTTCGAAACAACCAGAAGTTGCAAGGAGCCATGTCTGGAGAGTATGGAAGCTGGCGAACGACTAGAATTCAATGTTTTGCCAAGAAATGTTGGATCAATTGGGATGAATGTGCAGGGGCGTTTTCGTGATGCAGTTGCCAGTTTGTCGCCATCCACAAGTCTGGTCTTTTGCGCCAAACTGCGTCATGGAGATGCAGGATAACATCTTGATAGTACTCTTTTGTCACTGTTTGTCCTTTCGGTGCGTATTCGTGATGCACAATTCCACGGATATCAAAGAAGACAGTCAGCATCACTTTGATTTTGCTTCGCACCGGTCGCGCTTTTTTTTGGCCTTGGAGACTCGGGATGTTTTCATTGCGACGACCTTCTTTTTGTTTCTGGGTCGTACCCGTACACCCATGACTCATCTCCAGTTATCACGGTGTTCAGAAAT
This sequence comes from Sepiola atlantica, assembly GCA_963556195.1. Classification (NCBI taxonomy): domain Eukaryota; kingdom Metazoa; phylum Mollusca; class Cephalopoda; order Sepiida; family Sepiolidae; genus Sepiola; species Sepiola atlantica. The sequence continues at coordinate 43,957,520 of OY744542.1, forward strand.
CGAGGATCAGTGTTGGCAATTTCCAGACGGTCCCGTGCAACTTGAAAACGGAGGTCCTTTTGTTCCTGTGACAACTTTGGCACAAATTTCACAGCCACTCTGTTCATGTTCAAATCATCACGCAAAATTACATGTGCAGAAAATTTACTTACTCCAACCTCTTGGGCGATCTCCTGCACGGTTGAACGATGATCTCCCGCACGGTTGAACGATGATCTTCCATCACCAAATTTTGCCTCCTCTCAACAATAGCTGCACTCTGATCAGTTTGGGGCCTGCCAGAAAACTGGTCATTCTCCGCTGGTGTGCGGCCATTTTTGAATCGGTTGAACCACTCCTTAATTTGTATTACACCCATCGCATCTTCTCCAAACACCTGCTGAATCCTACAAATTGTTTTGCTTTGAGAATCATAAACTTGACAAAATTTGATGCAGTACTCAACATGTTCAGTCATTTTGAGAGAATCGGTAATCCGACGAACACGTTGTGTAACACCACACTCAGCGACTAACGCACAGGAAGGCGGTGATAAAATTCACACATGCGCATGAAGGTGTTTTCACTTCGATGTATTGAAGTAGCAGCAGATTTCGTTGCATTGTGGTGAAAATGAGCAACGTCCGTTTCTTTAACTCATTTTAGAGCACGTGGTCGCTTATGTGGTAATAACGGAAAGATTTTCCTTTAATTTGATTCAGACTCTCCTTTCTCTAAAGAAGGATGTTTTATCATCAGAAATTAATAAGAAAAAAAGTCAAGAAAATTTTTTTAAAATGATTATTACAAAAAATATTGCATCTTAAAACATGGTCTCCAAAGGCATTTGTTTGTTTGGTTTCAAAATTTCAAAATTTCTTAAAGATGCTTCCAAGAACTTTTGTCAGCTTTTATTACCACACAAGCGACCACGCACTCCAAAAAAAAAAAAGGACTTCGCTCATTTTCATCACACTGCAACAAAATCTGCTGCTATTTCAATACACCAAAGTGAAAAATATGATCACGGAACAATAACGGTATTGCCTTTAATTGATCGAGACTCCTTTCTCTGAAGAAGATAGTTTTATCATCCGAAATTAATAAGGAACAATAGTCAAGAAAAATTTTTTTTTTTTTTTTTTTTTTTTTTAAAATGATTTTTCAATAAAAATATTGCATCTTAAAATGTGTTTTCAAAATTTCTTAAAGATGCTTCCAAAAACTTTTGTAAAATTTTATTATATATATATATATATACACCTCTTGGGATAAAAAAGTTTCAAGATCTTAATTACCTATATTTTACTTCCTTTTCCTAAATTTAATTTCATTATTCCTTCTTTCTTTTCTTCACTCAATCAATTTATTTGCACCCCCCTGCAGTTACTTCTATTTTTCTTTCTTTTGTTTTCATATTTTTTGTTTAACTATTTCCTCCTTTATAGTAAATTCTTCTTTTTTTTTTTTTAACAGGTTTTCGTTTTGAAAACTATTTCTTCTTTCTTTTTGTCAAAGAGAACAAATTCCTCTGATGTTTTTTATGTGTTCAAGCATCCCTAAAAGAGGTTGTGTCCGTCGATCAGTTTACCACATTTTAGTTTCAAATAGAATTTTCATCAATCAAATTGAATGGCCGCATCTTAGTTTAGAAGCGTCCGAGCATCTTTTTACAGGGTACTGTCTGTCAGTTGGTCTTTTACGCATAAGTATGAAAAAGTATGTTCTTTGGTCTGTCCTGCGTATGTTGTAAACCGTATTTTCTTTGGTCTGTCATTCATACATTAGAAAACAGTATTTTCTTTGGTCTGTCATTCATACATTAGAAAACAGTATTTTCTTTGTTTCGGAATTTTTGAGATGAGGGTTGATAATTTGTAGAATTTGGTATATCTGGACTACTGTTCTCATCTTGGGTGTTTTTATCACATCTGAAGAAGGTCGGAGGTTACATCGGCCGAAACGTTGTGATAAAAACACCCAAGATGAGAACAGTAGTCCAAATATATCAAATTCTACAAAGTATTTTCTTTGGTCTGTCACACATACATTAGAAAACAGTATTTTCTTTGGTCTGTCATTAGAAAACAGTATTTTCTTTGGTCTATCATGCTAACTGTACAGATTGAAAGGACACGTCTTATTTTAGATATGTCCAAGAATTTGAATTACCTACTAAGTGTCTTCGATATCTCTGTTCAAGGGTTTGTCAGGACAACATGACATGAGGATACTTCACCCTACAAGTAAACCCTGACCAAATATTCAAAATAACATAGTATTCGAAGCCTAAATAAGATCTCCTCGACACGGCTACACACTGACTCATACGAGGAATGGTGCACCTTCTCATAATTGATGTTACCTCAAGTAACAGCACGTAGTTGGATACTCCACCAGACTAGCTGAATAATAAAATCAAGGGACCACAAGAAAGATATACAATAACATAGTTAACTGGTCAATTGGGGTTCAACACTCGATATCTATGTATCGAGTATAGGGATCAAGTGTTAGCCCCAGGAAGGGACCCTTTGATTTCTGAGACTTTACACCGAAGTAAAATGAAAAAAAAAAGGGGGAAAGTCCAAGGATTTCTAAGAGACTGACTTAAGTTGGAAACGGCATTTTCTTTAGTCTATCATGCATTTATTGGAAACAGTATTTTATTTAGTCTATCGTGCTTAAGTTTTTACACCACTAAATGCATAGATTTGAAAGGCATCTTTATTTTAGACTTTTCTATCAGAGGCTGTCTGTCAGTCTGTCACATTTAATTTTGAAATAACATTTTCATCACTTAACGTGCAGATAGAATGGACACATCTTTAGAATCGATACATTTTTTTTTTTTATTATTTACTTATTACCCCATCCCCCTCCCCGCAATCATTCTTTTCTAAAAGATTCTGGAAAAATTCCTATGACTTTCATTTCCATCACTTTAAGAACTGCATTAGCAATGTCTTGGGTAAAAACCAATTCCATTTCTCAATTTTCGTATTTTTATCCGAAGACATGAAGACCAGATGGAGTCTCCAAGAAAATGGTGCGGCAGAGTGGAGACTGGGGATGTGGGAAGTGAGGACAGAAAGTGTGTCGCATTTCTGAATCTCAATTTATAAGTTGTTTGTTAAACCCCATGCATTAGTCGAACATTTTAAATTGTTTTTTTTGTTTTGTTTTTTTAAAACCTGACCGACCTCTTTCCTTGGACATTCCCAGAACAGGGAATGAGTTTTATTGATATAAACACAATCAAAGCGATTTCTCAGTAAACTAGATTCCCAAAGATATTTCCGATCTACGATTCTACTTAACTTTGATTTTTAAATCAGCAAGGCTAACCAGCACTGTCCAGGAAAGAAGAACCAATAAATATACAGGGATTATTCAGACTACTGTTCTCAACTTGGATGTTATTCTTGCAACGTTTCGGCCGATGTAACCTCCGTTCTTCTTCAGGTGCATCTTGTTTAACTTGGGAATCTGTAACGAATTTCGAACAGAATCCATGGGAACAGTTTGTTCTCGTTGTCAGCCATAACCAAGTAGAAGTCTGAAGTAACTCGTAATTATATTTTTAGTATCACCTGTACTGAGGATTGAACTTTGAACCTCCAGTAGACTGTCACTTAGAACTGATTATAACTTAGCACTTTATCCGTTGCGCCATGAGTTCAATCCTCAGTATAGGTGGTACTAAGAATACAATTAAAAATTAGTTAAGATTTCTACCTGGTCATGGCTGATGGAACGAGAACAAGCTACTCCCATGGAGAAACTAACTAAAATACACTTTTTTGGCCTTTGGAATAGAATCAAAGTGTAGTATCTGTTCTGTATAAAGATGGTAGGGTCTGCATACATGCCGGACGTCCATGAAATCGAAATATGTCACTACACCTACAAAGGTTTTAAAAATAGACACCATAACCAGAGTACTTACTTATATAAGTATGTTTAAGTTTGAACAAAAGTGGTACAATAATATATCGTGAGGTCAGTGTTTGTGCCGGACGTTCATGGAATGTAAATATTTTTAAGCATGGCAGAAAATACAACAGATGAAGGGTACCACTGCGGAATTTCCACGGGTCACACAAGCAATAATAATAATTAGGGATCGAAGGAATTATGATACTAATATGATAATGAGTAATAATAGATATGACAATGATGATGATAGCTTTATTAAAAATATAGGTTAGAGAATGGTATGCATCTGAAACTCAAGGCAGCGCTGTTTTGGCAGGTTGTGATTTAGGTAAGTTGGTCTGTAATTAATAGAATTAACATCATTTGTGTTTATTGTTTAGAAAAGAATGTAAAAGTGTAAGATTTAAATAGCATTTTCTTTGGTCTGTCATGCATAGGTTTAAAACAGTATTTTCTTTGGTCTGTCATGCATAGATTTATAACAGTATTTTCTTTGGTCTGTCATGCATAGGTTTAAAACAGTATTTTCTTTGGTCCATCATGCATAGGTTTAAAACAGTATTTTCTTTGGTCCATCATGCATAGGTTTATAACAGTATTTTCTTTGGTCCATCATGCATAGGTTTAAAACTATTTTCTTTGGTCCATCATGCATAGGTTTAAAACAGTATTTACTTTGGTCCATCATGCATAGGTTTATAACAGTATTTTCTTTGGTCCATCATGCATAGGTTTAAAACTATTTTCTTTGGTCCATCATGCATAGGTTTAAAACAGTATTTTCTTTGGTCTATCATGCATAGGTTTATAACAGTATTTTCTTTGGTCCATCATGCATAGGTTTAAAACAGTATTTACTTTGGTCTGTAATGCATAGATTTATAACAATATTTTCTTTGGTCTGTAATGCATAGGTTTAAAACAGTATTTTCTTTGGTCTGTAATGCATAGATTTATAACAATATTTTCTTTGGTCCGTCATGCATAGGTTTAAAACTATTTTCTTTGGTCCATCATGCATAGGTTTAAAACAGTATTTTCTTTGGTCCGTCATGCATAGGTTTAAAACTATTTTCTTTGGTCCGTCATGCATAGGTTTAAAACAGTATTTTCTTTGGTCCATCATGCATAGGTTTAAAACAGTATTTTCTTTGGTCCATCATGCATAGGTTTAAAACAGTATTTTCTTTGGTCTGTAATGCGTAGATTTATAACAATATTTTCTTTGGTCTGTAATGCATAGGTTTAAAACAGTATTTTCTTTGGTCTGTAATGCATAGATTTATAACAATATTTTCTTTGGTCCGTCATGCATAGGTTTAAAACTATTTTCTTTGGTCCATCATGCATAGGTTTAAAACTATTTTCTTTGGTCCGTCATGCATAGGTTTAAAACAGTATTTTCTTTGGTCTGTCATGCATTGATTTATAACAGTATTTTCTTTGGTCTGTCATGCATAGATTTATAACAGTATTTTCTTTGGTCTGTCATGCATAGATTTATAACAGTATTTTCTTTGGTCTGTCATGCATAGATTTATAACAGTATTTTCTTTGGTCTGTCATGCATAGATTTATAACAGTATTTTCTTTGGTCTGTCATGCATAGATTTATAACAGTATTTTCTTTGGTCCGTCATGCATAGATTTATAACAGTATTTTCTTTGGTCTGTCATGCATAGATTTATAACAGTATTTTCTTTGGTCTGTCATGCATAGGTTTAAAACTATTTTCTTTGGTCCATCATGCATAGGTTTAAAACAGTATTTTCTTTGGTCTGTCATGCATAGGTTTAAAACAGTATTTTCTTTGGTCCATCATGCATAGGTTTAAAACAGTATTTTCTTTGGTCTGTAATGCGTAGATTTATAACAATATTTTCTTTGGTCTGTAATGCATAGGTTTAAAACAGTATTTTCTTTGGTCTGTAATGCATAGATTTATAACAATATTTTCTTTGGTCCGTCATGCATAGGTTTAAAACTATTTTCTTTGGTCCATCATGCATAGGTTTAAAACTATTTTCTTTGGTCCGTCATGCATAGGTTTAAAACAGTATTTTCTTTGGTCTGTCATGCATTGATTTATAACAGTATTTTCTTTGGTCTGTCATGCATAGATTTATAACAGTATTTTCTTTGGTCTGTCATGCATAGATTTATAACAGTATTTTCTTTGGTCTGTCATGCATAGATTTATAACAGTATTTTCTTTGGTCTGTCATGCATAGATTTATAACAGTATTTTCTTTGGTCTGTCATGCATAGATTTATAACAGTATTTTCTTTGGTCCGTCATGCATAGATTTATAACAGTATTTTCTTTGGTCTGTCATGCATAGATTTATAACAGTATTTTCTTTGGTCTGTCATGCATAGGTTTAAAACTATTTTCTTTGGTCCATCATGCATAGGTTTAAAACAGTATTTTCTTTGGTCCGTCATGCATAGGTTTAAAACAGTATTTTCTTTGGTCCATCATGCATAGGTTTAAAACAGTATTTTCTTTGGTCTGTAATGCGTAGATTTATAACAATATTTTCTTTGGTCTGTAATGCATAGGTTTAAAACAGTATTTTCTTTGGTCTGTAATGCATAGATTTATAACAATATTTTCTTTGGTCCGTCATGCATAGGTTTAAAACTATTTTCTTTGGTCCATCATGCATAGGTTTAAAACTATTTTCTTTGGTCCGTCATGCATAGGTTTAAAACAGTATTTTCTTTGGTCTGTCATGCATTGATTTATAACAGTATTTTCTTTGGTCTGTCATGCATAGATTTATAACAGTATTTTCTTTGGTCTGTCATGCATAGATTTATAACAGTATTTTCTTTGGTCTGTCATGCATAGATTTATAACAGTATTTTCTTTGGTTTGTCATGCATAGATTTATAACAGTATTTTCTTTGGTCTGTCATGCATAGATTTATAACAGTATTTTCTTTGGTTTCTCATGCATAGATTTATAACAGTATTTTCTTTGGTCTGTCATGCATAGATTTATAACAGTATTTTCTTTGGTCTGTCATGCATAGGTTTAAAACTATTTTCTTTGGTCCATCATGCATAGGTTTAAAACAGTATTTTCTTTGGTCCGTCATGCATAGGTTTAAAACAGTATTTTCTTTGGTCCGTCATGCATAGATTTATAACAGTATTTTCTTTGGTCTGTCATGCATAGATTTATAACAGTATTTTCTTTGGTCTGTCATGCATAGATTTATAACAGTATTTTCTTTGGTCTGTCATGCATAGATTTATAACAGTATTTTCTTTGGTCCGTCATGCATAGGTTTAAAACAGTATTTTCTTTGGTCCATCATGCATAGGTTTATAACAGTATTTTCTTTGGTCCGTCATGCATAGGTTTAAAACAGTATTTTCTTTGGTCTGTCATGCATAGGTTTAAAACAGTATTTTCTTTGGTCCGTCATGCATAGGTTTATAACAGTATTTTCTTTGGTCCATCATGCATAGGTTTATAACAGTATTTTCTTTGGTCTGTCATGCATAGGTTTAAAACTATTTTCTTTGTTCCATCATGCATAGGTTTAAAACAGTATTTTCTTTGGTTTGTCATGCATAAGTTTAAAACTATTTTCTTTGGTCTGTTATGCATAGGTTTAAAACAGTATTTTCTTTGATCTGTTATTTAAGTTTTAAATAACATTTTCATCGCGAAACATATGCACAGAGTATATAATTGATAATGGATCGAGTACTCTAGGGTATTGCTTTACAGCATTACTATTTTATGCTTCAAAACAAGGTCCAGCTCAGTCCTAGGCGTTATATCCTTTCAGAGGCATTATCCTCTCTCTTGGAGTGGAAGTTGGTTTATTGCTGATCGCCTTAGGCACCTGAGAAACAATATGGCTACTTTTGTACCCGACCAGAATGTTTCCCAGGAGAGCTGGTTATCCCCACCTTTTGGGTTTGTGCCACATCTCGCTGCAGTGTGAAGCATGTAAATCCAATCAGCAGTCAAGTTTGGCTGAAATCTGGTCTGCAATTTCTGAGTCTATAGTGGACAGCCAGAGGCTTTGGTTTTATTTGTATAGATGAGCGGGAAGCAAGTTAGTCCATAATAACTTTAAAATAATTTTTTTTTTTTTTAATTACAATTAACAAGAAATATTTTTAGAAATTTCAAAAGAAAAGACTTACCTTCAGAATTAAGTCCTGGACTGGATGTAAATTTGGCAACATCTACAATTTTGACGGCAAACTGTTGCCCGCTCTCACGATGTACACATCTTCGGACTACACTAAATGGCCCCCTAGACGAAAAAAAGTGGGGAAAAAAAATATTGTTAAAACTGTAAAAAAAATATTTAAAATCTATAAGCATCTTAAAATATCATAATACCAAGATTGCAAAGTCGGAGACAGAATTTTTTTTAATTTAGGAGTCAGAGTCTGACCTTATACCTTCTGACTCCGCAACTCTGCATAATACTATGTAATCAAAATCATTTCCATAACTGAAAATGATGAAACGAAATTACTAGGGGAGGGTAGAAAAAAAAAAAAATAAAGATTCTAAAACTACTAGCGATTAATCACTCAATATCTGCCACTTCTGTGGGGTTTTTTTTCCAGATACATCGATGACATACTCATCCGAATGTATTCTTGCAAAGAGGCCATTAAAAAATACTATACAGGTAGATTGAGAAATGATAATCAGTTTGTTCGTAAAGGGTATAAGACAATGGAGATGGATGAGAACTCAGATCTGAAGAAAGTATATTTGGATTGCGATTGAAAATCGATAATGGCGCATCCGTCTATTTAACGCTGACCAATCTCTACAAAAACAATTTAAAATTGCAGGGGCTTTGCGGAAACTACAACAATAACCCGGGTGGTAAGTCCCCTTTCAATATTTTCTGAAAAAACAAAACAACACAAAAACATAATATTACTTGGGTGAATGGAATGTGGTTAATTGTGCAAATGTGATTGCAAGAGTAAGCAGTGGATGGGGTAAGTTCAGGGAACTTTTGCCTTTGGATTGCGGGGCTATTCAGGTTGTTCAGAAGTGTTGTTACCTAAGTGACACTATTGGAGCACAAGGAGGAGTTGGTGCTAGTGTGATAGCAAGAGATACAAGTGGTTGGTGTAAGTTCAGGGAACTTCTGCCATTACTAACCAGCAGAGCGTTACCACTGTCGACCAAGGGAAGAGTCTATCAGGCATGTGTACGAAGTGTGATGATGTATGGAAGTGAAACCTCGAGTGTTGAGGACATGCGTTGCATGGAGAGAAATTATATGAGAACGATATGGATGGTTAATGTAAGTCTTAAAGACAGTCTTAGTTCTGATGACCTCGGAGGAAGATTAAATCTGGATAGTATAGGGAGATGTGTGCAGAACAGGAAACTTCGATAGTATGGCTGCATTGAAAGAATGGATGAGAGTTCTTGGCTTAGTAGATGTAGAACAGTTAAAGTAGCAGGTCCAGTTCACAGTGGAAGGTCGAGGAAAACATGGGAGGAAATGATAAGAATGGACTTCGGAGAAAGAGGGATAAATAAAGACCTGGTCAGAGATAGCTTAGTTTTGAAGTCAATTTCTTAAAACTGTCCAACACATGCCAGCATGTAAAACAGACGTTGAACCAAATATGATGAAGATGATGATGATGTGATAAATAGTAATGGATGATGATGATGATGTAGTGAAAGTGGGTTATACAAATATAGGTTAGAGACTGGAATGCAAATCTGCTTCGCATTTGGAATTCAAGGCTGAGTTTGTTTTGGCAATTTGTAATTTATGAATATCCGGATAAATTTGTAAAATGAACGTTGGATTTTGTTGGTATGAAAACATTTTGATACAGTGAACCGATCAGGAAAACAACGGGTGATTTGGTTTGGTTGTTTTGTTTTACGGCATATCAACCATTTTCAGGTTATTTAATGCCGAATCCGGTTATTTTGGTAGAAGTTTTTATGCTTCAAGTTCTTTATATCTTTAAATATTAATTTATGGTGTTTGGTTTGGTTGTTTTACACCCTATCAACTTTTTGGGGTTATTTAATGCCGAATCCGTCATTTTGATAAAAGTTTTTATGCTTCAAGTTCTTTATATCTTCAACTATTCTTTGTAAAGGAAAATTGTTGGCTTTGCTTTTTAACTTTGCAGAACATGATTGAGTTTTGCAAAGTGAGGGGAAAAAAATGTAGAACCACGTGCTGCCCCACTCGACGACCGTCAACCCCAACGTTGTGTTTCCATGGTCTTCTTCTTTGTTTTCATCGCTTAGCCGTGTCGTCTATCCACTGACGAATCGTCGAGGGCACAGCACTGGTCCACAAGTTAATTATAAAAGAAACACAACTCTCGATAAATAACACGAATACATATACGTTGTGTATAACTTAGTTTGAACTATGAGTGTGTGTGACACCGTCGTGGACTGTCGAGACACCTATTGTCGTTTCTCAAGTCGTCAGCTCATCTCATCGTTTTCCCGGTCCGATGCGCTCTCTCGGGAGGTTACATCCTAACTCTCGGGAAGTTCGATCCTAACTGCTCGGCTTCTCTCCGAAAACTAAACTCGTCAACTTTTGCCATAAACTTTAATGTCGTCAACTGTCGTAAAACTAACCTACCTTACTGTAGTCAGGTGTCGTAAAACACTGTCACTCCTAAAAGTGTCCAGTATTCTTTTCTTGGTGACCTGTCCTGAACAATGGAAATTGACCACTCCCAAATTTATTTTGTCTCTGTCGATTAGTCACTTCCTATCCTGTTTTTTCTTTTGTGTGCGTTCATGAGTCATTTCCTATTCCTGACCGGGGCCCCGACCTTTGCGGCATCCATAGTGTCACAAAAACAATAACATTAATGTTTGGTGCATTTGAAGTCAGGAAGCCAGTATCTTCGGACAGCCTGATCTGATAGCACCAGGGAAACAACAGGTGAGAAAACATTGATACCAAGTAGTGAGGACGTCCTATGCTCTACTTCTCAAGTAGGGCTCCAACAGTGAGCCTACTGTACATAAAGAAAAGTAATTTAAAGTGGGGCTCTGGTAGGGAACACTCTACATAAAGAAATGAGCGTAAGAGACATCAATAAAAGTTAAGCAACGTCAAATCTTTTTTATTTGTGTCTTCCTATTGGAGCAAACAACCGTTTTACATGATAGATGCTCAACGTTCGAAAGATACTAAGTCTCGATTTTCAGTTTTATGTCATGTAGCATCTTGATGAGTTACTAAAGAATACCATAGGCTAACATAATGACTATGTGACACATAAGAATAAGAAGCAACATCATGCATATATAGAGATATATAGTAATATGTAGTGATAAGTAGTAATGTAGAGTGATAAGTAATAAGACTACACATCCAAAAGACACAAATAAGTTTATGGCTCCTAAAATTCATATCAGAATTGTCCGCAAGGACTTGTGACATGACAGATTAAGTGCTAAGTAATAATCAGTTCTACGTAACAGTCTTCGACCTCTCAAATTACTGTACTATGTTTTAACTTCGAACTTGGTGTCTATTCCTTGTGCAGGGAAACAACAGGTGAGAAAACAGGGAGCCCACTGTACATAAAGAAAAGTAATACAAATTATTAATAAAAGTAAGCAAAGTAGTAAAATCCTTTCATTCTGTTTTAACCTACTGGGAAAAAAATGCATACCGAAATAACTAGACGATCAACTGCTACCATTGCTGAAAGATAAAATATGAACAGATTTTCATAGGTACGGCGGGCTGATCAAAAAATGACAGAGAGTAAACTTAATTCCGAGAAGCGAGGACATCCTGTGCTTTGCGCCTCTAGTGGGGCTCTGGTAGGGAACATTCTCTACATAAAGAAATGAGCGTAAGAGACATCAATAAAAGTTAAGCAACGTCAAATCTTTTTTCGTTTGCGTCTTCATATGGAGCAAACCACCCTTTTACATGATAGATGCTCAACGTTCGAAAGATGCTAAGTCTTGATTTTCAGTTTTATGTCATGTAACATCTTACGAATTACTAAAGAATCCCATCAGCGAACATACTGGCTACATGACACATAAGAAGCAACATCATGCATATACAGAGATCTATAGTAATATGTAGTAATAAGTAGTAATGTGTAGTAATATGTAGTAATATGTAGTAATATGTAGTAATATATAGTAATATGTAGTAATATATAGTAATATGTAGTAATATATAGTAATATATAGTAATATGTAGTAATATATAGTAATATGTAGTAATATATAGTAATATATAGTAATAAGTAGTAATATGTAGTAATAAGTAGTAATATGTAGTAATATGAAGTAATATGTAGTAATAAGTAGTAATAAGTAGTAATATGTAGTAATATATAGTAATATGTAGTAATATATAGTAATATATAGTAATATATAGTAATATGTAGTAATATATAGTAATATGTAGTAATATGTAGTAATAAGTAGTAATATGTAGTAATATGTAGTAATATATAGTAATATGTAGTAATAAGTAGTAATATATAGTAATAAGTAGTAATATGTAGTAATAAGTAGTAATAAGTAGTAATATATAGTAATATGTAGTAATATATAGTAATATATAGTAATATGTAGTAATATGTAGTAATATGTAGTAATAAGTAGTAATATGTAGTAATAAGTAGTAATATGTAGTAATAAGTAGTAATATGTAGTAATATGTAGTAATATGTAGTAATATGTAGTAATATGTAGTAATATGTAGTAATATGTAGTAATAAGTAGTAATATGTAGTAATAAGTAGTAATATATAGTAATAAGTAGTAATATGTAGTAATATGTAGTAATATGTAGTAATATGTAGTAATATGTAGTAATAAGTAGTAATATGTAGTAATATGTAGTAATATGTAGTAATATATAGTAATAAGTAGTAATATGTAGTAATATGTAGTAATATGTAGTAATATGTAGTAATATGTAGTAATATATAGTAATATGTAGTTATATAGTAATATGTAGTAATAAGTAGTAATAAGTAGTAATATATATTAATATGTAGTAATATATAGTAATAAGTAGTAATATATAATAATATGTAGTAATAAGTAGTAATATACAGGACCGGCGACACAGTTATAAAAGTGTGTGTGGGGGGGGCTCTTCTAAAAAGTGGGGGGGGCCCGGTTAAACACATGCATATATAACTTCATTATTGATGACCGTCCAGGTGCCGCCGTCCATGATATATAATAATATGTAGTAATATATAGTAATAAGTAGTAATGTATAGTGATAAGTAGTAAGACTACACATCCAAAAAACAAGAATAGGTTTAAGGCTCCTAAAATTCATAACAGAATTGTCCGCAAGGACTCGTGGCATAACGGATAAGTAATAATCAGTTTAACATTACAGTTTTCGATCTCTCAAATTACTGTACTATGTTTTAACTTCGAACTTGGTGTCTATTCCCTGATGATGAGACCTGATATCAATAAAATTCATATCGTCTCAGAAACGATGGTACACAAAATTGTTATTGTTGAATTCTTGAAATGTACGTAAATTAATGTCATAAATTTATTTACATCGTATCTGGCCTTTTGGCTAAGATCAAAGTGTAGTATCTGTTCCGTGCAGTAGCACCCCATAGACTGGTATCGTCTTGGCCTTCGGGGCTTGATTTACGCCGGTCTATGGGTCTGTCCTGTGCAGTTCTAGGAGGTCCACCCTCCCAGGCTTCGCCTCCCCTATTTGGGGAGGAGTAAGTTTATTGCTTACTGCCTGAGGCGCCCCTACCGGGGAATGCCGACGGGGCTGCCCAGGCAATTTTTAAACGCCACTTTCCCGACCCGACCTTGGGTCACATCTTACTTGTGGGAGTAAGATAAAAACTGGCCTTGTGCCTAACTCCTGGAGAGGAGTAAATCAATACCCCTTCAATCACAACTATTACTACTATTCTACTTTGATTTCATTAAAAAAAATTCATAAACTGACATATCTGTCAAGACATTCTTCTTGCATAACTAAAAATAATAAGTCTTTTTACTTATATTACTATTATTATTATTATATAGTAAAGATACTTATTATTTTGCCATCTAATTTACATTCCTGTTTGTGGTTTGTACAGACATGTATGTAAATTAGATGACAGGGCTGAGAAAAAAAAGAGTCACTCTTTCACAGAGACATTTAGAAATATTAGAGATTGGTTGAATCAACAAAGAGTGAGCGGAGGCTAGAGAACTACATAGGATTGGTTATTTGTTTGTTTTACGGCATATCAACCCTTTTCGGGTTATTTAATGCCGAATCCGGTTATTTTGGTAAAAGTTTTTTATGCTTCAAGTTCTTTATATCTTCGAATATTTATTCATAATGTTTCGTTTGGTATTGTTTCACGACATATCAACCCTTTTCGGGTTATTTAATGCTGAATACAATCATTTTAGTAAAAAAAAAAATAATATGCTTCAAGTTCTATATATCTTTAAATATTTATTCATGGTGTTTCATTTGATTGTTTTTGTAGAAGAAAATTTTTGTTTTTAACTTTGTAGAACATGGTTGAGCTTTGCAAAGAGAAAAGGAAAAAAAAACAGTAACATCAATGTTTGGTGCATTTTTTGCTCAAGAAGCAGGTATCTTCAGACAGCCTGATCTGGTAGCGCCAGAAGAAATCTAGGAGAGAGATGGCTGACTTGTTCAGATAATTATAAATTATGGCTAATTAGAACAAAAAAAAAATTTTTTTTTGTTTTCAAATATAACTCAATCAAGAAGTAAGGTATATTTTAGCATGTATTTTGTGTTATTAAAGTATATGGAAGGAAAACGCCTTAGGGAAACAAACGTTGATTAACTCACATTTAGTATAATAATTGATATATGTATGTATAATAGATAAATGGATTGACAAAAAAAAAATGATACACCGAGTCACTCTTACTCAAAGAGCATCTAATTTCTAAGTCAGTGAACCTACTACCTCCCCCTCCCACCCCAAACCAAAATCTATTGATTTTATCTATTTTCATTTTCTAAATATATCCATGACTCTTTTCCCTGCTTTGAAGCACATCAAGTTTCCACTTCATCGATGCAACGAAACCCTAACCCTGGTTTCTGTCAAAGATTTCTGTCATCTTTCGTCTATGTATGGGCTAAGATGGAATGTATTCCAATTGAAGAAAAAAATAAATAAATAAATAAATAAAAAAAAACAAAAAACAACCAAAATATTTTATATATTAATTAAACAAGTTCAAATGTATTATTTGGATTGTTCAGACTATTGCTCTCATCTAGGGTGTTGTTCCCACAACGTTTCGGCCGATATAACCTCCGATCTTCTTCAGGCGTATTTTGACAATTGCTGTTATTGGTGAATAAGGTTGGAGGTTGTATCGGCCGAAACGTTGTGAGAACAACACCCAAGATAAGAGCAATAGTCTGAACAATCCGAATAATACACATAATTATCAAACCTCATCTCAAAAACAAAACTTTAAAAAAATTTAAGTTCAAATGTATTTTTAAAATGACCTTAAAACCAATATTTTTCAAAAGTGCTCAATACTAGGTAGAGCTTTATAAACATTTATTATAGAAAAAATCTATGTTACGCAAATGCAATTACGTTTCAGCGACCTAATGCTTCGTTGGAGCCGAGAAATAATCAAGACATTTCTCGGCTCCGATGGAGCTTTACGGTGCTGAAGCGTAATTGCATTTGCATAAGCAGGATTTTTTTTTAATGGAAGTCGCTATGGACAAGGCATGAAGCCACTTGATGTAAAGAGCTAAAAAAAAAAATAAAAAAAATAAATACTACTTCAAGGTCAAAAACTTGCCAACGATAAGTGTTAGATGGATAGATTCCGACCCAGAAAACAGCAATTCTTCCCACTTTGTCAGAAACATTGCTCATGGAATGTGAGGACTAAAGGACAAAATCAGGGAAACAAGAGTTACGAGGCTGATGAAAG
Source organism: Sepiola atlantica (assembly GCA_963556195.1). Lineage (NCBI taxonomy): Eukaryota > Metazoa > Mollusca > Cephalopoda > Sepiida > Sepiolidae > Sepiola > Sepiola atlantica. The sequence continues at coordinate 43,973,408 of OY744542.1, forward strand.
TAAACCAAAGGTTCGCTTTATGTTCATACAATATATATATATATATATTAAAGTGAAATATTTTTTAAATCGAACAATCGTGCAATTTTAAATGAAAAATTCATTTATTTAATTTTTTTTTTTTTTTGCAAGCTTTCGTTGTAGAACAACCTTGTCAGGCGAGACTGTCTTATAGTTTTTTTTTTCTTCTTTTCTTCCTCCTCATTTTGATGATATTAACCCCGAGGGGTCGAATCACAACACGAGCAGAAAGAGACGTCAAGTTCTTAAGACGTTAGGATAAGTGTAGTCATGGCGATGTTATGCGCAGATTGGCGCTTCTTTTAAGTAAGGAAATCAACATCTTTGAAGCACGGATTAGAATGTATTAAAGTGAAATATTTTGAAAATCAACAATCGTGCAATTTTAAATGAAAAATTCATTTATTTAATTTTTTAAATTTTTTTTGCAAGCTTTCATTGTAGAATAACCTTGTATGTGTGTAGAACAACCTTGTATATATATATATATATATATATATATATATATATATATATATATATATAAAGTTAGGTGTGTGTATATGTTTATATATTTGCATGTACAGGATTCACTCCTAAACTAATTAACTGATCATTACAAATTTTGGAACACGGCCGCTAAGCATAAGGATGGGTAATGTGGGCTATATTTAGTTTAATTTAGTTTTATGCAAAGTGGCAAAGAATGGGTGAAAATTCAGATACCTCTGATTTTTATGAAATTGTAACTATAAGCATTTAGACATCAATTAATAAATATTCCCCAAATTTCAGTTTCTTTGGAGGATTTAAAGGATTCAAGGGGCATAATATGAGCACAACATCCCATTTGAAAATTCAAATATTTCAGATTTGCATTAAATCTGATCCATAGTCATTTGACACCAATTACGCAAGATTCCCTGAATTTCAATTTCTTCTTAAGAACCCAGCAAAAAAAATGTACCAGTGGAACTTGCATCTCTATAGGAGACTGGCAGCATTCTCTGATCTGTTGAACAACCTATCAGAGAAGGTAGTAACGATTCCTTGGACAAACAATCATGACTGTATATAGATTCCATGATAAATGCCAGTATACTGAAATCATATGCCCTTAATAGGGTTAAAATGAAAATTCATATACACTAAATGCACAAAAGTAAGGAAATTCCCAAATTTCTACACTTTGGCATTTTTCATGGAATGTCACTACTTTTGTAAAGGCTATGCCTCAATACAATGCCTTCTCATGAGAGTTTTCCAGAAAATTCCAAAAAACAAGGTATATGGTAAACTGAAATTAAAATGCCATCAACTAGACTCTAGAACCTCTATCTCTGCCAAAAATCAGCTGAATCCATCAAATAGTTGATGAGATACAAGGTGGCACATACGTACGTACATACATATACACGGATAACATGATTTCATGATTGAACTTTCTGGATCTCTGGGTTGCCTTGACTAATGATGCTTAAATTCTACACACTTATAGAACCTATCAAATAAAAATTTTGTGCAAAGTTTTAACTAATTTGGTTTATTGGTTTTTGAGTTATGATTGATCAAAGAAATGAGATTTCCAGCATAGGCCATTCTTGAAGTCTATTAAGGGATAGAGCACTCTCACGCCTTCCTTAATTTACACATCTGTCTTTTTACATGGTTTCTTGCATTTGTCTATTTTTTACAAATAAATTTGTTTTGATTTTGTATTGGAATAATGTTTAGAAGAACTAAAAAGATGTACAACAATCTAGGTTATTAGAACTATTTCTAACTAAAAAATATCTGACTTTGCCGGGTCCTGGGAGATCACAACTTGGCGCTGGGGTGAAAAACTTCTGGAAAGATAGATTTAAATTCCTGTTGATGATTCTGTTGATGCCATAAAACAGCCTTCACAGGACTTTCTCTATATTATTTAATATGACATAATCATGTTCACACATCGGTTCTCTATTTTGATTTTGTATTGGGATAATGTTTAGAAGAGTTGGAAAGATGTGCAACAATCTAAATTATCAGAACTATTTCTAACTAAAAAATATCTGACTTTGCCGGGTCCTGTGGAGATCACAACTTGGCGCTGGGGTGAAAAACTTCTGGAAAGGTAGATTTAAATTCCTGTTGATGATTCTGTTTGCCAGAATCAGGTCCCCTCACATCCTCTGCTGCTCAAGTGAAGAGTAATCGTCCACATATCAGCGGCTATGATGCATCCAGCGCTACCTTGAACTGTTTGAACGTTTGCAGGCTGACCACAGCTTCCGGCAGTTTGTTCCACGGTGCAACAACCTAGAATTGAATAAGAAGCCTTTCGACGATTCACCTGAAATCGTTTGAAGTACCGCTTCTCCGAGTTTCCACGAAGACGTCTCTGCAGAAACAGTGAAGAAAAGGTCACGAGGCACATAGTAGTTGCTGCATACGATGTTATAAAAAAGGATGAGGTCGCCACACAATCGCCTACACTCCAGTGGGTATAGATCGAGAGGCATACACTAGGCATTTTCACTTATTCCATTCACTCTTTTCCTCTTCGTTCCTTCTTCTGCTGATGACTTCAGTGCACAGTGTTGTTTTTTTTTAATTTTCTAATGCACTTGTTAGAATCACATTATTTACCTCCTTACCACGAGTTATATATGGCATAATCATGTTGACACACTGGTTCTTGTTAGATCACTGAAGTTAAGCAACGTTGAGCTTCGTCAGTGCCAGATGGGTGACCATTTGGGAATAGCAGGTAGGAGGACGTCAACACCTTTCTGCAAGAACTGCAAAAACCCAAATGTCGTTATTTCACATAACCAGGATATACATTCAACTGGAGACCGCTTGTGAATTCATTATTCCCTAGAAACTTCCTCCTTTGGAGGAAGCTGATACAACCCGCCCAGGGCGAATGCCGTACGTATTGCAGGTAAAAGATTGCCAGGAGATTAGACAAGGTTAGGTGGTTTTGAAAAGTCAGCATACTCTGTGTAGCAGCCATCATGAAGGCCCAGAAGGAAAAAGAGTGAGGGTTGCACCGTGCATTGTCCATCTGGGATTGAACCCAGAGTGTTCTAGTCACCAAATAGAAACGTGTGCTTTTTGTCACGCGACGAGACTTCATATATGCAAATGAGCCTTGTTTTGCACGGGCTAATTCTCGTCGTAATAAAAAGCTTAGACACTTTGCTCTGTGGGAGAGCGAGAAAGGTTGACGTTGTGACTACGTCGAGTGCAAAGAGAAAAAGAAAGAAAAAGAAAAAAAGGAATCAAATTCTGGACAAAAAGTTTGATTGTAAACGTCGCGTCGTTCTCGTGCGGGTTTGGACTGTTGGTAGTGAAAAGACCAAAAAAGACAATTCGGCGTCCCGTTTGAACTCAGTGTTTATTTTATTAACTCTCTGTTACACCCTGGCCTATAAGAAATGCCTGAGCAGCCCCCGATAGAGACGCCTCAAGCAATTAGCAATAAACTAACCTTTTCTCCGAGAGAAGGTAAAGCCTGGGAGGAGTTGACCTCCTAGGACTGAACAGAACCATACCTCAGCCTGACAGCAACGAAGCCACTATCAGACTGAAGAACATTGTATCATGATTCTATGGTTTTAGGAACACATATTTAAATCTCTATTTTATTGCAATCATCGTCACTCTTCTAATTTCATGAAGAAAATGAAATTAAAATTCTCATTCAAGTTTAAATCTAAAAAGTTAAATGTTGAAATATTTGAAATTTTCGAAAACGGATCACGACTTGCTAGAGATTCGATCATGCTTAAAAGTTCTTAGATTATTGCGAGTTCAACTTTATGATATATCTGCGGTCATGGCACAATTGACGTCTCCATTTACTTGCCTCCTCATGAGGGCAGAGTTAGACACAAGGTCAGTTTTTTAATGTGGACAAAATCCAGCTCCCAAGAAAGGGGCACTCTGGATTGGGACGAAAAATAAAAACTGCATCGATCTAAAAAGATTTCTCCTTCACTAACAGAGGACAGAAAAGATGAAATGTACAACACTTTGCTTCAAGTCAAAAAAGGCTAAAGAAAGTCAAATTCTTACAAACATTATTTGTTTCTAATGGGTCACCGCTTATCGAGGCCTGGGGGCCACTCGAGGACAAAGATTAAAGAGACCATCAGTTGGCCGATGAATGCCACTATGCGAGGATTAGAAACACTGGGTGGAAATGAACAGTAGATTTGTTAATAAGAATTAATTGTCCAATAGGACGGATCAGAAAGAATTTGTTTATATTAGACTTGAAGACGATTATGTTGTAGTCGGCTGGGAAGCAGCTTTGTAGTATTTTGTTCCACAGATGGACGCTCTAGGAAAGAAAGTTTGTTTATTGAAGTTCGGCTTGGTCGTTGGGTATAGAGAGAGAGATAGGAAAGTTCTCTACTTTGGTTGTAGCCAGGTGAGTTCTTGCTGTAAATGTTTTACAGGGGGAGGGGACCAGGGATTGGAGCTCAGTCGAGCATCTACCATGAACATAACGATACAGCAGAGAGAGACTAGCAACATCTCTTCTGTGTGAAAGGGGCTGCAGGGAAGAGGAGAGATTACCCCCCCCCCTACTAAATTGCGAAGTCAGTTTTGTACTCTGTCAAGGCAAGAAAGAGTACTTCGAGCGGCACCTCCTCAGATGTGGCAACAGTAATCAATCTTAGGACGAACCTGACTCCTCGACAAGTAGAGGATTTCATCTGGAGTCAGGTACTTTCTGGAGCAATAGAATGATCCAACCATTTTTCCAGCGACCTTAGCAACAGATTTGATGTAAGTCTTCTATTTCAGGTCTGAGGTAAAAGTCAGTTCAACGACCTTATCAAATAAGGGGGCTTACTTAAGGAGAGACATTTTTATTTCAACTGAGGAGGAAATGAGAACCCGAGCATTGGTGGTGAAAACAGAGAATCTTTTTTTTTTTTTTTTGTATTTTTTTTGTATTTTTATGCAAATCGCTCCAGACAGGCACAAAGTCACTTGACATAAGGAGCTAAAAAAAAAAATACTACTTCAAGGTCAAAAACTAACCAACGATAAGAGTTAGATGGATAGATTCCAACCTAGAAAACAGTAATTCTTCCCTCTTTGTCAAAAACATTGCTCATGAAATGTGAGGTCTAAAGGACAAAATCAGGGAAACAAGAGTTACGAGGCGGCCGAAAGTAAACCCAAGGTTCACTTTAACAAACTGCTTTTTCTCCTATTGAACTATGTGCTCCAAGTCGAAAGACAGAGTCAAAAATATCTTGATCATCAATGCTCTTTGAAGTGCTGCCATAGATGGTGGTATCGTCTGCACAGATAACAACGAATGATCTCAGAATACAATTTGGAAGATCATTTATAAAGATCAGGAAGAGGGTTGGGCCTATAATAGATCCTTGAGGTATGCCGGCCTTGATATTATGAGCTTCAGACTTCTGTTCGTCAACAACTACTTTAATAGACCTATCGGAAAAAAAGAATTTGATGATTGTGAGGACATTTCCAGATATTCCATAGCTAACAAGTTTGTGAAGCAGACGTTTGTGCCAAACCGTATCGAAGACCTTTGATATATCAAGAGCTATCGCCCTAGAAACAAAGCGTCCGTCAATAGATTCAACAATTCTGTGCGATATCACAGCTGATGTAAACATGCACTAAGCTGCATGTTTACGTGGTGCATGCGAATGGCAGACGTTGCAGGTGATAGATGCTTGGTCAAAGGAAAAAGGAGGGGGCAACGAGGAATTTGAAAATATCTCTGATTGTGAGTTGGACCACACAGAAATTGCCTTTTGTTTGAAATAAAATAAGTGCCTCGTTAAACAGGAAATCATGCTGAGACTGGCCTGCCTGAGAAAAGTAATGTTCTTAGATGGGCTCCAGATAAAACCCTTTCAATGGATACTGTCTGGCCGTCATCTCCAGTGGATATCTTAAGTAGCCAGTCCTTGGGTGGTCGAATGGTGACCACTGAGAAAGATCAGAATCTAAGATTTCCGGTCAGGAGTTAAAATATTGCAGGAGAGGAGAAGGGGAGCCGGCCCTCTGGGCATGACACAGGCAGATTGTTTTTTTTTGAGGACTATCAGTCAGTTGGGCTGATGTGCCTCTCCAGGCAAGGTGAGCCCTTAGGTCTCTTAGAATCTTAAAGGATTGTGTTGATTGAACTCATTTTGCAAGTCTGCCATTCAACCTAAGAAAAACGAGTACCATTTGTAATCTCCAAAAAAATAAACCGCTGTTAATTATTTATAAACTGGACTCAGGGTTTTACTTGGAACGAGAATTCTTTGTTGCAGCACTGACTGAGTCGAATGACCAATTTGCAACAAGCACAGCGAGCGGGACGATCACGGGCAGTGAAGTGAACGCACTCATGCATGTTCATACAGTCAGCATATCAGCTGTTGATCTTGCGGGATGAAATCCATATTGCTTGTCACTAAGTAGGTTGTTTGTGTCGAGGTGGTTGACAACTTTGTGATTTATTACAGATTCGAGCAACTTACTCATTATGCACAGGTCTATACCGCGATGCAGAAGACATTTCTCCAGCAAAGTCTTCGAAGGTGACGGAAAGCATTTCTCCTTTAAGCAACGATTGAAGCTATTTTTGGTTGCAGTTTCTTGAGTACTATGACTGGAATGTTGCCGGGACCACTTGCCTTGATAACGTTCTTGATAAGTTTTGCAACATCCTGGACAGTTATCTGGATGTTGCTAAGAGTTTTTCAGGTCATGGGGGGGGGGGGGGGTTGGGGGTTGGAGGTAGCTGGACTTGATTACAAAGGGTTTTAATTTGCTGCAAAGTTCTTTGCAAAAATTTCAGTCTGTCAGATCACCTCAGATGCATTAATGATAGTTGGGATAGAGGTCTTATATCTGTTTAGGACCCAGTTTGTTATTTTTCAAAACTCATGGGAGCTAAGCCTCTGATCTGACACTCTAGATTTAATAGATTGGGCATAGGACTCTTCAGTGTTTTTTATGACCATTTTGCAGTGGTTTCAGGCAGATTTAAAGTAGGCTTTGGTTGCAGGACATCTATTTCGTTGAAAGCAATTGAAATAGTGGTTCCTGTAGGTAATAGCGGCAGCACATTCAAGGGTATACCATTGTTTGGTCTCTGTTGGAATGTTTGGGATGGTATAGGGTTAGGGTTAATACCAACGATTACCTAATCAGATATATGCGATGCGCTTCAGGATACATTCTTTTTGAAAATTGTTTTCCAAGGGATTTCAGATATGAAAGAATTTCACGTTGTCCCAATCAGCCATCGAGTATCGTAAACCACTACGATGGAAAGAAATAACCGAGGAATTGCTGAGCTCTGTTTTAATCTTAATTGAGACAACTGAGTGATCAGAAAATCCCAGAAGAGACAAGACAGTAGACGTGCACTGTTCAGGGCAAGTTGTCAGAAAAAGATCAAGAAGGTTTGCAAAATGTCCATCAGCATCGGGTACGCGTGTAGGCTTGTCAACAATTTGAGTAAGCTCATATGTAAACGAAAAATCATAACAAAACCTCCCTTCATAATCGGCTTGGTTTGAGTGGGCTAGTCACTCAACATTGTGAACATTGAAGACATGAATGCTAACAGAAGGGTGAACAGGCAGGATTTTGTCGATTTTGTCAGAAATTTGCTCAATAACAGTAACTTCTTGGCCCTTTGGCCAAGATCAAAGTGTAGTATCTGTTCCGATGGATGCTACACCCCATGGACTGGTATTGTCTTGACCTTTGGGGCTTGACTCCGCCGGTCTGTGGGTTTGTCCTGTGCAGTTCTAGATCCACCCTCCCAGTCTTTGCCTCCCCTCTTTGGGGTGGAGTAAGTTTATCGCTTACTGCCTGAGGCGCCACTACCGGGGAATGCCGACGGGGCTGCCCAGGCATTTTTTGTAGACCAGAGTGCTCACCTTCTCGGGCGCTGGCTTTTCAAATCCCACTTTCCCGACCTTGTGTCACATCTTACCTTGTGGGAGGAAGATAAATAAAAACAGTAACCCCATCAGTGAGAGGCTGATAGAGGCCAAAGATGAAAGTGGTGCTGTGAGCAAGTGCAACACGGTAACCGATATTGGGCGAATCAGGGTCTTCATTTGAAGTATCCCTACCACATGGAAAACCGTTTTTAATGTAGGCACAGATTCCATGACCATGGCGGTGTTGGGGAACAGATTCCATGACCATGGCGGTGTTGGGGAACAGATTCCATGACCATGGCGGTGTTGGGGAACAGATTCCATGACCATGGCGGTGTTGGGGAACAGATTCCATGACCTTGGCGGTGTTGGGGAACAGATTTTGAGGTTGTGTGTGAATAACCCGTAATCATGAAGTCATCTATAGAAAATGAACCCATGCCAGTTTTGCACAGAAATAGGTCCGGTTTGGTCTTCTGTAAATGAGTTTCAACCTCTAGAAGGTTGGAACATAGACCCCTAATGCTGTAAAAGGAGAGCTGGTAGACAGGATCTACGTTAAAATTAGGGGTCTGATTTGTGCTTGTTTTTTGTTTTATGAGTTTTCATGATGGGATAGGAAGTTTTGTGGAAGAGGTCAGCAGAGGTGTTAAGAGCAGAACAGAGAGAGAATAAGTAAAAGAAAGATAATCTTTGTAAACCGTTGAAAAAAAGAAAAACAATAACAGTTCCCACTAATACGGCATCAAGAGACCCCCACCAGAAACTACTGCATGGTCCAGACTCCATTCACCAAATGACAATACAGAAGCCCCGGTACTTTGCATCTGCTGACAGAACAGCCTCCTTGGGAGTTACTCCAAGGTTCAGGTCCTTGGAATATCAGGCGGATAACGTCAGCCCAGATAAAACGTTTATAACCAGCACTCTTATTAGTGACATAGCGACAAAAATAGTGTTGTGGACTGATCCGGATTCACCCATAGTGACAGGATGGATTCGTCAGGTCACTATGAAGTCGACACCTTTTCCCTTACCAAGGAGAACCGCTTAGCTTAGAGCCGGTAATGGCGACCAACTTATTGTAATTAAGTATTCTTAATACAATTCCTATTCCTTTCAATTCCTGTCTTGGGTTTCTTATTTACTTATTGTTATTCTTACGATATAACACATTCCCTGTACGGATTTGCATTTTGAAATATTCTATTAAATAAACAAATTTTTCGGCATTTCCCTTTTCCGATTATTTAATACCCTGATAGCGCCCTTCCTGAGAACCAGGAGTTTAAACTCATCGGCGTAACATTCACAGGCAACATGAATTGGAATAAATATATAGAAGACACTGCCAAGTCTGCTGCAAAGAAGGCGAGAAAACTTCTCACACCTGCCAGTATCCGGATTCACCCATAGTGACAGGATGGATTAGTCGGGTCACAATGAAGTCGACACCTTTTCCCTTACCAAGGAGAACCGCTTAGCGAACCACTTAGCGAACCACTTAGCACGTCTGCCTAGAGCCAATAATGGCAACTAACTTATTGTAATTAAGTATTCTTAATACATTTCTTATTCCTTTTAATTTCTGTCTTGGGTTTCTTATTTACTTATTGTTATTCTTACGATATAACAAATTTGAAAGAGAGACTTACTCAAGTCATTTAAAAATTCCACTCCCACTGGTCAACTGCTGACCCAGGGAACAGCATTTTCTTTCTTCTTTGTCCGAAACATTGCTCATGAAGAGTGAGAACTGAGAGACAAAGTAGGAGAAGTGAGAGTTACAGAAGTGAGAGTTACAGAAGTGAGAGTTACAGGATTGCCGAAAAGGCATCCACGGTGCATTTTCTACTCTCCATTGGTTTGGGCAAACAATAGATGGTAGTGTTAAGAAAAAAAACACTAAATGTGTACTTAATAAAAGTTTTCTTGTCTCTTTCAAAAAAAAAAAAAATTGAAGATACGTTCTCCTCCCACAAACTATTGGAATAATGGGTAATCGTCAAGTTTAGAGGAGAAATTCAAAATAACAAGTGTTGGATAATGGCCCTATGGGAATGGACGTATCTGTTGGAAATCGTTGGTTTGACTTGCGCGAGTGAAGTCGAGTGCAGAATAGGGCTTGTTCTCACAGTCAGAGCTAACAGATGTGACAAGGTTACCGTGTGACGAGACCCCAGATCAAGGGTCAGTCCGCACCTGTGAGAGGCTCTGTGACGTCACTCGTTCTCATGAGAAGCGAGTTTTAGTCAGTCTGATTCGGAAGGCGGACCGAGCAGGACGTGCGATTCACGATGTAAAAATAAGGGAAATATTTCCCTTAAGGGAATACAAGCGAGAGAAATCCTCTCCCACCCTCTCTATGAATTGTTAAGAAAACATTGTTAACTAACTACGATAAAGTAGTGATTTGCTCTCTCCCTCTCTCTCGACGTAGTGAATGACTCCCAGTTGAAATAACAACGCTTGTAATAAAATGAATTAAATTTAAAAGTAGAGTTTGTCTTCGGAGTGCGTCATGAGGCTTTCGTTGCAGACACGGACGGCATGGTTCACGGCAGGAAGGAAGTAGCAAAGAATTCATCCACTAGACGACACACCACTCTCTACAACAGATGAGGGAGAAGCTAAGGTATGCAACACAAGGTGTTAGGGTGATCTACCTTATATTATGACTATATGGACTCTTCTAGACACTATGTATAGAGCAGCAATCTTTCTGTAACATACTATTCTGTACCTCTGCAAATACACTCTTGTAAATATACCACCATGTTGTCTTATTTATTACCAGCCCTTTAAGGTCACACCGCGAGGAATGCTTCGATTACAAAATCTATGTAGAATTCTACCTTCTATTAAATTCTGATGATTTATAAGAAACAAGAAAAAATGTGACCCGTTGGGTCACCCCTTGAGCTCGGATTAGATTGTTTGAATCAGGAAAAAGTGAGTTTGCAAAGCCAGTTAAATATAGCAAAAATAAAAGAAAAAAATCTCAAATTTGTCGCTTTCGCTCTCTTTTCTCTCAGCTATTGCTTAAATGGTATTATTACTTGTGGTGATATTGCCTTTTGTTTACAATGACCTATTCCAATCTTTTTATTATTTTCTTTCTTTATTAATTTCATTGTTAGTAAACGAGTAGAAAGTGGACCTTAGGTTTACTTTCTTCAGCCTCGAAACTCTTGCTTCCCTTATTTTGTCCTTTAGTCCTCACATTCCGTGAGTGATGTTTCTGACAAAGAGAGAAGAATTGCTGTTTTCTGAGTCAGAATCTATCCATCGAACACTTATCGTTGGCTAGTTTTTGACCTTGAAGTAGTATTTTTACTTTTTAGCTCCTTACATCAAGTGGTTTCGTACCTTGTCTGGAGCGATTTGCATTTAAAAAAACAGAGAGAGAGAGATAAGAGAGGGGAGAGAGTCATGGAAGCGAGAGTTATAGAGACCGTTTAAAATAAGAGCAGAGGGGATGGGGTTAAATAAGATACAGTGAGAGTGATAGACAGAAAGCAAAAAATTAGTCACTTAGTGAGTTAATTGCAAATTAAAGTTAATAAGAACAATTAAAATGGAATTTTGTTTTCACAAATAGCTCACTCCCAAAAGGAAGGAATATCGTAGCATGTATTTTGTGTAATTAAAATAGCAAACAAACGTTGATTAACTCAGTTTTCTAATAATAATAATAGATGTTTAGAGAAGGGCCATAATTCTTCTATCAATAGAAGCAGTTCATACTGTAGAAGTCCTTTCTCAGAAGTCTTTGTAAATATTATTGGCAGCTTAATTTGCCATATGTAAAAGATTAGCTTCATACTTCAAAATATAAATTCACAGTTTATCAATTATACTGAATCGTCAACAAATTATCATCCTGTCTACCAATATTAACGAAACTATCATTTTGACTGTTTGTAACTGACATATCTGCAGTCAAGGTTGATGAGTCAGAAGGTATAACATCCGACCCAGACTCCGCAAATTCAAAAAACATCCGACCCAGACTCCGCAAATTCAAAAAACATCCGACCCAGACTCCGCAGATTCCAAAAACATCCGACCCAGACTCCGCAGATTCCAAAAGCATCCGACCCAGACTCCGCAGATTCCAAAATCATCCGACCCAGACTCCGCAGATTCCAAAATCATCCGACCCAGACTCCGCAGATTCCCAAATCATCCGACCCAGACTCCGCAGATTCAAAAAACATCCGATCCAGACTCCGCAGATTCCAAAAACATCCGACCCAGACTCCGCAGATTCCAAAAACATCCGATCCAGACTCCGCAGATTCCAAAAACATCCGACCCAGACTCTGCAGATTCCCAAAACATCCGACCCAGACTCCGCAGATTCCCAAAACATCCGACCCAGACTCCGCAGATTCCAAAAACATCCGACCCAGACTCCGCAGATTCCAAAAACATCCGACCCAGACTCCGCAGATTCAAAAAACATCCGACCCAGACTCCGCAGATTCCAAAAACATCCGACCCAGACTCCACAAATCAAAAAATATACAATCCAGACGTATTGAGTTTAGACTATCTGTCGATTATTCAGAGATAACAAAATCCAACTTTTAGCATTCTTACGAGTCCTCCCAAACATCCGACCTCGATTAAAACCTCAGACTCTGCAACCCTTCGGCAATACAACATTTCGACATTGTAACAACCCAGAATCACATTGCCATGAATAAAGCACTGCAGCACCTCTTCGTTTTTATCTTTCAAAATCGTCCTTTTTTTTCTCTCATTTGGGTAATATACTCTCTCTTCTCTTTCCCATAATTCATCCCTTCCCAAAACAACTTCCGCTTATCTTCATAATAGACTCCTTCCATGAATCTCTTGCAAACAAGTAGACATAATTATATTTCAATTTAAACTTGATAACATTACGGTTTTTAGCCACGTTGTTTGAATCTGTATCAAACTGCCACAGCAAAAAAAACAAAAAAAAACAGTTACTTTTTTAACATAGGGGTTCTTGATGAATCTATTTTTTTGCAGATTTTGTTAAAATTTATGTGGTATAAGGATGAGCGTCATTTTGTGGGAACTGGGTTCGTACTTGACTTTCTTTGCCCTCGTTGGAAGACAAGTAAATCCAGAAAATTATATTGTTGCATGGAAACATTGCGCCAGATGACTGCGACTCTAAATTGTTATGTTGTTGGTTGCCAGGCACTATCAGGATAACTTATATATTAACAACTGAGGTTGATGGATGCCGGGTTAAAGGTCAAATTAACTGTCGCCTGGGACTTGTTGAACTGAGAATACTACTAATGGTCCCTCTTTCTTTGTCTTTAATATGTATTCTTGTTTGCTCTTTCATTTTTGCTGAAGGGTTTTTACCCTCTCTCTCCACTGTTAACTGCAAGAGAGAGATAGAAAGAGAGAGGCAGAATTCAGTTGCTATTTTTTCTTTCACACGACGGACATGCGAACCAACTCTGCCGACTTCGAGTTTTTCGGAATGTTAAAATAAATTAATGATGCCAAAAACTCGTCCAACGAAACAACGAGATTAACCCCTTTATGAAGGGAAATGTAACTATCATATAACATCCGAAGCTGGTGTGGTGCCGTGACAGGACGATAAGAGCTCTTCCAGAGACGTCCTCAAGGCGGAGACATACAAAGTTAAAGTCCCCGGCCCACGATAGTGTTACAATAATCATAAATTTTTTTTTCTCCAAAATTCAGAAACAAATAATTTTAATTTCTATTATTTCTCTTATTCGGACAACTATTCTCATTTTGGTTGTTACTTTCACGCTGATGTAACCTCCGATCTTCTCCAGGTGCCTCTGCCAAACTCGGGAACCCATAGGGAATTTCGAACTGAACCGTTAGACTACAAGAACATTGCAAAGCCGTAATACATGGAGATATTAAAAAGTCGGGTATGCTTGACCACGTATGGCAGGAAAAGAAGAGGTAAACCATCTGCCCTTATTAGACGAAGTAAAAATTATTGACATTTTATTTAATTTCATATATGTAATATTATTAAACAGTCATATTTAATATAAACATCCTCATATATAACTTATGTTACTACAAAATATATCAGTTATTGGAAATATATTTAGTAATGCCTGTACCGTGCCGATGTTAAACTATCTTCACTAGTCAGTGCCCACTCAGCAGACAGAACCTGCATGTGACTGATTCATGTATCAAGTGGGAGGTGACGGTAGTTAAGTGGATAACGACACGGACTGAAGACCTGGGTGTTCCAAGTTCGAATCCAGTCAGTTCCACAGTATCACTTTCACTTAGGGATGTTGGCAACCTACCCGATGTCTTTCCAGAAAAATTTCTAACTAGAAAAACATCGGGGAAACTAATGCCAACACCAGAATCATCTGATTCACACGAAAGAAGATGTATCAAGTCATCTCTGTGGTTCCTGGCGTACAGGTATCTGATTTTGTTCTGTTTAGATTCATATTATAGGTATATAACATTGTGTTCATTTTTTTTATGTTTGAGTTTACAAATTTTTGTATGAACGAAGAATTGTAAATGAACAGTATGCATTTTATTTTGTCAGTCAGTAGTCAGCGGAGCCTTCTCAGGTTGTTGCAGCCCGCACAGCAACTCGCAAACAGCCGCGAGTTGACCCGCAATCTCAACGCTCTCAATGTCTCTTCCCTTTGATGAATCCTTTCGATATAAACGCCCTTCGAGCCTGCCGTATCTCGTGAGCTTTTGTTGTTTGACTATGTTGATCGGCCAGTCCGCGGGTACACCAAGTTTTTCTTGTATGTCTCTATTTGCCTTCCGCTGGATCCAAGGCATCCGGAGCGGAGGATCTTCTTACAGCACTTGTGCTCGGATGCCAATATCCTTTTGATTTCTGCTCTTTTCAGTGTCCATACTTCACATTCGTAAGCGACTACCGAAAAAAAAAAATGCACGATCGCAAGACCCGCAGTTTTATTAATTTTTCTTTAGTGTTACCAAAATATTTGACAAATTCTTCATCAAACATAGTTATTCAAAAACATTCACTATGATATTTACCACGTGAAATCCGATGCAAATAAAACGAGAAAAAAATAGTACAGAATTTTGTTTTGTGCTTGAGACATGTAATTTATTTTAAGGGTTCATATTTATCTCCTTCCCACCGTGGGAAGATGTGATAAGGCCAGAAGATGGGGATTGAAAAGCCAGCGAGAAGCATGCACACTCTGGCCCACAAAAGATGCCCGAGCCATCTCATAGGTATTCTCCAGTAGAGGTGCTTCAGGCGATTAGCAATAAACTAACCGCTTCTCATAGGAGGTAAAGCCTGGGAGGGTGGACCTCCTAGAACTGCACAGAACCATACCATAGCCCGACAGAAGCAAGGTCATTAGCTCAAAAATAGCCCAGACTGTCAAATTGATTGTTGAGGATGCATTCTCGACTGGTGAACAATACAAGTCAGGTTGACAAGGGTAAAAAGGTTCAGAAACGCTGGTCTAGACCAGTGCTCTTCAAACTTTTTTTGTCGCGACCCCTTTTTGGAAAAATTTTTTTTTCGTGACCCACCAAAATTTTTTATAAATAAAAAATAAGATTGAATATTATTTAAAAAATTCCATAGTTATAATTTTGGCGACCCCCTTTCTATGGTTACGCGACTCCCCTGGGGGTCGCGACCCCCACTTTGAAGACCTCTGGTCTAGACTATTTCAAAAAAATAAGCCATTTTTTTTTTTCATGGCGGGGTTATTGTAAAGAAACACCCAACATTGAAAAAAAAAAAAAAAAAATGTCTGGCAAAGGGCCATAACTCTTGTATCAACCAAATAAGTTCAGAATACACAAAATCCGACTCAGTAGTCCCAAAGAATTGATACGATTTGACTTTGATTTCTTCTAAGCTTTTCTTGAGTTGATCCAAAATAATCCCCTTCCGTCCATCTCGATCAACTTATTTGACTGATATTACATTTCTTACCAGCTTTTGTTCCTCCATTAAAATTACAGTAATTTACATAATCTTAATGAATCAGGCACAAGGCCAAAAAGGTTGCGGGTATTGAGGAGAGCTGATGCTCTTGCTCTATGAATTTGACCTACTTAAAATATCCTTGGCGTTTCTATGATGTTATTTACAGCGAACATTTACAATTGGATGAAAAAAATGATGTGGAATGGTACAACCCCCCCCAAAAATACCCCAAAAGAAAGAAACAAAATAAAATGAGGGGCAGGTTAGTAAGATTCTACCAACGCATTCTAATAATAGACATCCCACTGTTTTACGGTTTGTTAGAGCCGAAAGTAGGTAGATCTCTAAGTGGGAGTGGGGTTCAAGTGGGAAGAAAGGAAATAAGGCTAAGGTTTAGATAAATAATATTTCTTACTAGCTTCTTTGCGTGTCTTTGAAGCATGTGGTCATACAATAGTTTGCCACTTTCTGGTGCAGTTCTTTGCATTATTGCTGTACTCTGTAAGCCGTTGGTTTACGCCCATGAGCAATCACCGAGAGATAATGTCTTAATAAAAATACTGGCTCCCTAGGTTCGCGTTAGGAATGGCATCCGACATATAAAAATCTTGCCTCAATTAAGTAAACAACTTACAAAGAAACCCGACAAGAGATAAGTAAGTCAATTTCTAAAAGTTGTTCAACACATGCCAGCATGTAAAACAGATGTTAAACCGATGAGGATGCTGATTAAGAAGATGGCGTTCATCACTGGTAGCCTTTGTGATCTCTACTCGTTGGGGGAAATGCTAGTGAAGAGATGCCGGCTGTTCAAGCTGGTAGACTTCAGACAACCAGGGATCAACATAACTATTCCGCTACTATAGACTGTTAAATTGGCTAATTGTTGTGGACTGATCCGGATTCACCCATAGTGACAGTGAGGAAGTCAACACCTTTTCTCTAACCAAGGAGAACCGCTTAGCACGTCTGCCTAGAGCCGGTAATGGCGACCAACTTATTGTAATTACGTATTCTTAATACAATTCCTATTCTTTTCAATTCCTGTCTTGGGTTTCTTATTTACTTATTGTTATTCTTACGATATAACACATTCCCTGTACGGATTTGCATTTTGAAATATTCTATTAAATAAACAAATTTTTCACCATATTGCACTTGTCCCTCCTCAGCGTAAATACCCCGATCAACACGACTAACAGCAGATGGCCTGAGACTAGCATGGAGGACCGATTGCAGCTACGGGATGTCATTTGACTACCGCTGAACACAGTTTTTAATAATAATTCTTAATACAATTCCAATTCCTTTCAATTCCTGTCTTGGGTTTCTTATTTACTTATTGTTATTCTTACGATATAACACTATACTAACGATATCTCAACAACAGACTGATTAACAGAAAAACGAATATAGTAATTGTCTAGTAATTTAGTTGATACAAGAGTTATGGCCCTTTGCCAGCCATTTTTTTCGATGTTGGGTGTTTCTTTACAATAACCCCACCATGAAAAAAAAAAAAAATGCCTTATTTTTTAAAACTAGTCTAGACCAGCGTTTCTCAACCTTTTTACCCTTTTCTCAACCTGGCTTGTGTTGTTTATATCAGTAACGGATACGTCCTCGACAATCCGTTATTCTCAGTAATAGTAGAATCTAAAACAGAATCTGTTGTTCTTTTTTAATCTAATTTTCAATAACAAATTATGTTTCGAAATGTTTTAGATTAAGATTAATTTGAATTATTCAGACTACTCATCTTAGTTGTTATTTTTAAAGTTTCGGTCGATGTAACTTCCGAAAATCTTCAGGTGCATCTTTTCAAACTCGTGAATCTTTATGTTGGACTCAAAAATCTATACAGAACTCCTGAGCAAATGTGTAACATATTTCTATTAAAACTTCTATCCCTCCACTCTCTCTTCCTTCTCCTCCCCCATCCCTCTCTCTCTCTCTCTTCCTTCTCCTCCCAGCCCATTCTTCTCTCTGGACATACACTTTTTATCGATTACTTAAGTCAGCTTATAGGAAATAACTTTTTGAAAAAAAAATCAGAGTTACTTCCCTTTAGTAAGCACATGAAAATTACAAAAAAAATCATCCCCTCCCCTGACGAAATCGGCGGCAGTTTAGGGTAAAAAAAATGGGTATTGTTTTCTAATTTTTAAATATTATTTATTCCGGGAAACGCTGATCAAGAATATAACAACTTTGTGGGTGTTTCTTTGGTTGTTTTTTTTTTTTTTTACTTTAAGCTGGACACACACACACACACACACACACACACACACACATTTTCCTCTATATAATAGATTTAATTCATGGAGTAAGTTGTTCTCATTCTGTTATGGCCGGTTAGAAGTGTTAAGTATTTTTTTTTTTTACATTGACATGTGGCGCAACAAATAAAATCCTATGTCATAATCAGTCCTAAATGACAGTCTTCTAGAGGTTGATGGTTCAATCCTCACTACAGGGGATACTAACTAAAAATTAAAATTACTTAAAACTGATGGAAGGAGAACAATTTACCCCCCTGGATTAAATAAAGGGTTTAGTTCGAAATAGGCAATTATATAGTGACACCGGGCAGATTAACAGAAAAAAAAACAAATATAGGGAAACCAATTTTCCATAATTTGAAAAATGTGAAATGGAAACTTTTTTTTTTGTTGTTGTTAATATAATTTTCAATAATAAAAATTATGTTTCGAAATTTTTGAGATGAGGATTGATGATATTATTTAGATTATTCAAACTACTATTCTCATCTTGGTTGCTATTTTCACAACTTTTACACCGATGTAACCTCTGACCTTCTTCAGGTGCATCATTTCGAACTCGAAGATCAATACAGAATTTCTAACCAAACTCTTTATTTAATTCATGGGGCGGAGATTGTCCTCGTTCTCTCAGCCATGACCGAGTAGAAATGTTAAGTAAGCAATTCTAATTTTATACTTAGTATTGTCTGTCGTGAGTATTGAAGATTCTGAAAACTGTCACTTAGTGTAGATTGTTCAAGAGTTCGAAATAAAGATTCCCAAGTTCGAAAAGATGCGCTTGAAGAAGGTTGGAGGTTACATCGGCCGAAACCTTGTGAGAATAACATCCAAAATGAGAACAGTAGTCCAAATAATATAAATCATCTCAAAAGTTCCAAAACATAATGAAAATATAGTTCTCGAAACGTAATGAAAATATAGTTCTCGATACGTAATGAAGATACAGTTCTCGATACGTAATGAAGATATAGTTCTCGATACGTAATGAAAATACAGTTCTCGATACGTAATGAAAATATAGTTCTCGATACGTAATGAAGATATAGTTCTCGATACGTAATGAAGATACAGTTCTCAATACGTAATGAAGATACAGTTCTCAATACGTAATGAAGATACAGTTCTCAATACGTAATGAAGATACAGTTCTCAATACGTAATGAAGATACAGTTCTCAATACGTAATGAAGATACAGTTCTCAATACGTAATGAAGATACAGTTCTCAATACGTAATGAAGATACAGTTCTCAATACGTAATGAAGATACAGTTCTCAATACGTAATGAAGATACAGTTCTCAATACGTAATGAAGATACAGTTCTCAATACGTAATGAAGATACAGTTCTCAATATGTAATGAAAATACAGTTCTCAATACGTAATGAAGATACAGTTCTCAATACGTAATGAAGATACAGTTCTCAATACGTAATGAAGATACAGTTCTCAATACGTAATGAAGATACAGTTCTCAATACGTAATGAAGATACAGTTCTCAATACGTAATGAAAATACAGTTCTCAATACGTAATGAAAATATAGTTCTCAATACGTAATGAAAATATAATTCTCAATACGTAATGAAAATACAGTTCTCAATACGTAATGAACATACAGTTCTCAATACGTAATGAAAATATGATATTGATTATTTTCCCCTCTGATGAATTTGAAGATTATTCGGTTAACAGTGGAAAGTGGAATCCCAAGGTTTGCAGCAATTGTACGCTGATGAAGTCCACCTACAGACTGACCTATAATAGGACTCGCCTGAAACTCTGACAATTCTAATGTTTATAAAATTGATTATTTCAGCAAATAATGACAAAGTCGTAGAACAGAACAGTTCAAAGTGAATCGGAATCAGAACATTATTACAAGACTTTATAGAAAATGAAAGTAACTTTTCAATCTTAAGAATGGCAAGAGATTCTCTAATATTGGCAGAATCAGATTAGCAATCAAGGTCATTCAGATTTATTTCTTATGCGTTCTGGCAGAAGACGGTACCGATTAATCTTCAATGACCAAAATCTAATCCATTGGATCCGTAAGTGAATGATTCTTCTTTTGCCCAAACAACGATTTAACCAATCCAAACTAAGAAAATAAACAAAGAAGCGAAAAGAAAGGGCATTCATTTTTTTTGTCAATCATGCAGTATAGTTAACAGACGAGAAATAAAAATTAAAAAAATAATATATATTCATAAATAAATATTAAATTATATTTACCTACAGACGACGTCGTTTCGAGCTTATGTTCTCATCAGTGTAGGGGGTGGGTGATAATTTTGAACGGTCACAAAGCGTGAACCCGGTTCACAGAGTCATCTTTGACTCCGCATGCTTCCGCTCTAATCCTCTAGACCATAGGAAATTATCACTTGATACAAAGTTATTAAGTTATATTTATGCCAATTGCAGTGGGATATAAACATCAAGACAATCTATAGGACTCAACAAACTTAATCAGAGCCTCGCTTTGTAGCTTAAGGGAATGTTTATTTTTTAATATCTCCTAACAGTGGTCAACTTTAATTTTCTTAAAGGGGCTTTTATAATAATATTCATAAATAAATATTAAATTATATTTATCCACAAGTGACGTCGTTTCGAGCTTATGCTCTCATTAGTGTAGGGAGGAAGGGTGATAAGATAATTTCAGACGTTCAGAAGGCACGAACCCAGTTCACAGTCACCTTTGACTCCGCATGCTTCTGCTCTATCCTCTAGGCCATAGGAAATTATCAGGTGATTATATATATATATATATATATATATATATATATATATATATATTATCGTCTATAACATCAAGACGAATTTCAACTTGACTGCGATAAATATGTCTCAGTCGAGTAGGATTGTACGAAACAGGAAGAGAAGAAAAAAATATGCTTAAAAAAAAGAAAAGTTTTTAAAGTAAATAAATAATTTATTTAAAAAAAACAAATAATTTGCGTTGTCCAGGTTTTCAAAATATTCTCAAAAAATATTCTCCTTATTATTGCTATTCCGGCAACGTTTTCAATGTGTGACTTTTCAAACCACCTTATTCACGTAACCGCGTGCTACACACAGCGGCATATCAACATTTATCATCTATAACATCAAGACGAATTTCAACTTGACTGCGATAAATATGTCTCAGTCGAGTAGGATTATATGAAAGAGGAAGAGAAGAAAAAAATATGCTTATACTTCTGACAAAGATGTTTATCATCGAAAGTACTCAAGTTTATGAAAAAAAAGTTTTTAAAGTAAATAAATAATTTATTAAAAAAAAAAAAAAATAATTTGTGTTGTCCAGGTTTTCAAAATATTCTAAAAATATATTCTCCTTATTATATATATATATATATATATATATATATATTACACACACACACAAAAATAACTCTAGTTAAACTGAATAATAAGATGACAATGATGAAACTTAATGGGCCCAGCGAGTTAAAAAATAAACATACGAAAAACAAATTATCTCTGATGGTATTAAGTAACTAACTGAGACTATGTACAATTGCGATTTAAAGTGGTTGTATAATGTCCATTTTCAATGAAACCTAGGAAAATAAATGAAAACTCTTCATTAGAAAGGAATCTTGGAGGGGGAGGGGGGGACAGATTTTGTAGATATATATCAGTGGGGGTTTTAACAGAGGTGAATTCATTGCAGGGTTATAAACACGAGGGGGGGGTGCATTTTTTGCCTTTCAATGATCTTTAGAAATTGCAACGGCACAAAATTGAACGAGAACGAATATTTAAAGATGCACCAATTCAAGCAAGGCACTTAGCAAAAAAAAATAATATTTTACGATGCCGGCGTGACAGACTGGTGAAAATACTATTTCAAACTTATACAGACCAACAGAGCCTCTTAGAGAGATGCTTGGATGTATCTAAAATGAGTTCTGTAAATTCAATTTGTGCATTCAGTGATGAAAATGCCATTTCAAACTGAAACGTGACCGACAGAGAGAGAGCCTCTCATCGACATGCTAGTAGGCATCTAAAAACTATTAAAAGATCCTGCTAAATGATCGCATGCTAGTAGGCATCTAAAATCTATTAAAAGATCATGCTAAATGATCGCATGCTAGTAGGCATCTAAAATCTATTAAAAGATCATGCTAAATGATCGCAGTCTAGTAGGCATCTAAAAACTATTAAAAGATCATGCTAAATGATCGCATGCTAGTAGGCATCTAAAAACTATTAAAAGATCATGCTAAATGATCGCATGCTAGTAGGCATCTAAAAACTATTAAAAGATCATGCTAAATGATCGCATGTCCTTGAAAAGATCTAAATTTTTTTTTATATACTATTTTATACTCGCTCCTTGAGTAGTGTTAGTACAGTATCTGGGTATGTCAATTTCCATCTTTACCTAGCTTCTTCTATGGCTTTAGAGCTGTGAACATGTATGCATTGCGTGCATTCACTGCACTGGTCGTAATCGTCTCCACACGTTGTGCCGGTCCAAAGGTTGTTGTGCGATCTCGTCTCAGTGCTGCACCAAAGAACTCTCGTGCCAAGTAACAACCCCCCTGATCTTCAATAATCACCCGAATCATATTCAGAGATCATTTGTCGTATAGATATGCTGCTGACAAGCGTCTAAGTCCAATGGCAACAAATATTCGCTGAGCCGTCCTCTTGAGTAATAAAATTTGGTCCATTTCCACCATTTTAAGTTCTCTTAGTACCGTTTCATCATCCAACTGGCATTGACCCTTATTCTGGAGTGGATTTTGGCTTTGATAAGTGGTGACTTGACTTATTAGTATAAAAAAAAAAAGGGTTAATTTAGAAGTCAATTTCTAAGAGCCATCCAACACACACCAGTGTGAACATGTATTGCGTGCGTTTACTGCACTGACCGTGGTCGTCTCCACACGTGCCGGTCAAAAGGTTCTTGTACGATCTCACTCAGTGATGCAACAAAGACCCCTAATTCCAAGTAAAAACCATGAGTCCAGTTTATCAACAAGTAACAAATTTATTTGTTGGATGTTAGAAAAGATACTAATGCTCCCAAGTTGAATGGCAGACTTGCAAATAAGATTTCTCTATCCTTGCAAAATAAAACATAAGTCGCACACAGTACTTTGGCTAAGAGCCCCAATGAGCCCATCCTGTCTGGCCGGCACCCCAGCTTCAATTCCTTGCCAGCTCTCCCAGCAAACCTCAACTTCCTTTCATGCCCAGTGGACCAGGTCTCCCCTTCCCATCTCTTTCTTCTTGGCCGGGTCTTTCTCACTGGTCATAAACCACCCAGGCACAGACCACTTGAGATATCCTTGGATATACTTAATTCATTTCAAAGAGAAATAAACTCTTGGGTGGCGCAAATAAAACCAAAGATATTTTCACTTTATTTTGTGTCCCCCCCCTTTTCCCTCAGGCTGAGCATCTAACACTTGCAACGTCTGCCATTAATATGCACCACTAAAAAAATGCAGCCTACTGCATTTTTACAGAGTATTTTTACAGGGCTAGTATGAAGAAAAATACTTGTAAAATTTCATGGAAAAAATATGCTACTTAATATTTGTATGAGAAAATAAGGTACTCTTATAGAGAACCCACCGTGTTTCCGTGACTTTGCGTTGTCAACGTTCGGGCAGGTCTCCGAAGTGCCCGAGAGTTGAGGAGGCGAAAACTGCCAAACGATAACTGAAGACTGGCAAACGATAAACTTAGACAAAGAAAATCAAAGTAAGATACATATATAAAAATAAAGAACGAACAAACCACAGCTAAACAAATGTTATTAATAAGATGTTTATTTTATTTTTTTTTTATCAAAGGAACCATTATTAATCAAATGTTTTTTAATAATTTT
The DNA here is from genome assembly GCA_963556195.1 of Sepiola atlantica. Taxonomy (NCBI): domain Eukaryota; kingdom Metazoa; phylum Mollusca; class Cephalopoda; order Sepiida; family Sepiolidae; genus Sepiola; species Sepiola atlantica. The sequence continues at coordinate 43,997,453 of OY744542.1, forward strand.
TTTTTTTTTTTTGTGCACCTAAAAGTTCCCAAAGATGATTTTTTTTTTATATAACAAACAAGGAAACCACTATTTTTAACCAATTTCTTGTTTGTTTTTCTTTTTGCTTTCAAAGTTTTTTTTCTTTTTAACATTTTCTGGTTCAGGATTAGTCTTTCGCTAAAAGTGACCGTTGCTGACAGAACTCGATGAGTCCTTCAGGAGATTCAACACGCTGACACAGATTGTAGAAATTCATTTTCATTTTTAACGTGCTGCAGATCGTAGAAATTAATTTTTTCCAAAAGTTATCGTCTGCTTGCTTGGAACCTGATTGCCTAATGCCTTCTGCAACCTGATTGGTTAATAGTTTTGGGCGCTTCCGAGACAGACTAGCCTGAACGTTGACGACAAAGTCACGGAAACGCGGTGCATTCTCTATAAGAGTACCGAGAATAAGTAACTATGATGAATATATTTGCATATTGCTTTGATTGGCAAAAACATCTAAAATTATGTTTTTAAGCAAAAATTAACTTTGAACGTTGAATACACTTTACGTCTACTTTTTTTTTGCAGATTATCGAAAACAGAGGTCACTTAGTTTCAAAAATATCTAATATTATTATGTTATCTTAATTTCTTTAAATTTATAAACCACGTATCCAGTTAAAAACAAATCCTTTAGACTTACATGAGATTCAAACTCGGTTATTGGCATTGTAAAATCTACTGCCTTAGTAAGGTGTATTCTGCCTATTCCTTTTTCGTCAACCAATCACATGTTCCTACTTGTGTAAGAACAGACAAACTCGAAAAAATACCATGACTGTTTAATAGTATATAGATTTTATAGATAAATTATGTATAGGTAACACAAATAGAAATAAGGAATTTAAGCAAAAAAAAGGGTTCTTGTACACGGTTTCGGCCAAACGAAAAATTATTTATGTGTGAAAACAATATCATGTACTTACTCACTGGTATTTTATTGTTTAATGTTGAAAAATTTAGGAAAAATTATTCATTGAACTTTATAATTACAAATATTTTTACATTTTTCGTAACGTACAAGTAACTTCGATGACTATGCCTCCATTGGCTACAGTTCGACAGAAGGCAAGGGCAGATAATTTGTGGTGGTAAAACACCCACCCCGCCCAAAAAACAATGCATAGAATTTATATCCCATTGCAAAATAAAAATAAATAACTGCCCTAAAAAGTTATAATGGTCCAGAAATGGTGGATCATTTTATGTTAAAATTTTGTCAACCGGTGGGCTTTTGTCCTATCACCGCAAATCAGCTAAATCCCATCCATTCACTGTGGAGGTCCCCAGATGATGGAGAGCCTTCTACTCCAATAGCTTCTTTCTTCGAGCTGCCGGCCTTTTGAACTCCCTCCTTGCTCCCTGTTTCCCCGACTGTACCAACATGCAGAAATTAAAAACTAATGTGAACAAGCATCTCACTGCACAGCTCCCAATTTAAGATTACCCCCTAAACTGTCACCCCAATTCTCAGTAGCCTCTTACGTCTACAGTGGCAACTTGCCTTGTTTGGAGGGAACTAAGTTTAAAAAAAAAAAAAATTTAACAAATAAAAAATTAAAAAATTAAAAATTAAAAAATAATCAATGTAATGATAAAATTCAAAGTTACTTTTTCCCCCACAAGAAAAACACACAGACAGGCGTTAATGCGTTTCATCTAATATATAAAGTGCAGTTAGTCGTTTTACTTAGTCATCGATAACTTTCTTCCTACAAAATCAGCTTTTATGATGGATCGTTGCAGCATACTGTTAAGAAGTAAAAAATGTAATGCAATGTAATTCCTTGATCGTGTTGTGAATATTTTACGGGGTGGAACCATAAATTGGAGCTCAGTCGAGCACCTATCATGAAAATAACGGAAGAATAGAGAAAGACTAGCAACGTCTCTCCTGTGAAAAAGAGGCTGTAGAGAAGAGGACATCCCCACTAGATTTTAAAGTCGATTTTATATTCTGCCAAGGCAGAAAAGAGTGCTCCAAGTGACACCTTCCCAGATGTAGCAACAGTACTCCATCTTTGGATGTACCTGCCTCTTATACAGGTAGATGATTGCATCAGGAGTGAGATATATTCTAGAGCGGGAAAATGATCGGTGCTTCTGCAGCATTGTGTACATATGAAATATTCCCGTCTTTAATTTAAAAGAGCGATATGAACAAAAAGCTGGAGCAAAGAGAATTTCAAAAAAAGCAACCAAGCACGCACATGTGAAGTCAGTAAAGCGTAAAAAGTAATAAGAAAAAACCAGTGCAGTTCCAGAAGAAACGTTTACAATTTAAATTCCAGGACGCCAGAATTAGCATCACAGGACGAATTTTATTTACATTAAACATTTTAAAATATTGTTACTAGTTTCGTAAATAATGTTATTTGTTGTAGGTTGCTGGGTTTTAATAAAGATAGCTTCGAGTATTTCCTCTGACACTAATTCTGGATATTATAGGAAGATGTGTGCATTGGTTTGGTCACATTGAAAGAATGGATGAGAGTTATTGGGTTAGTAAATGTAGAACAGTTGGAGTAGCAGGCTCAGTTGGCAAAGAAAGGCTAAGAAATATTTTGTTTATGAAGTATTTTTTATTTCGACTAGCTTACAAGCAAGTATTAATATTACAATGGGCCAGCTATTTAAATGATCTATTTAGGATGTATTTGAGAGAGAAACTACAAATTAAAAATTTTAAAGATGCAAAAAAAAAAAAAAAAGTACTAAATAGTAAGAATAAAATAGAAATTAATTGTAGACAGAATAAACTTTACTTTAGGATAATTAATAAAAAAAATTTTTTTTTAAACTAAATAAGTAGAAACACTGTAATTAAAAAATAAATCTAAAATAGCGATAGGCAACAAAGGAAAAAATAGAACAAATTATTTTATTATGTCAGTAAGATCACCTTTGTTAATTTGACCCACTTAAAAAGAGGGAGCACCAAAACCTCACCTCACTCAAACAAAAGGCTTGACATCCATTGGCTGATGGAAATAAATAAGCCGGGAGGAGATAATAAAACTAACGAATCTGATTGGTTAGTTAGCTAAAGTAAACACTACTTCGATATTGAACAATCATAAACCATACATTCACGCAATAAGCCTGATGATTTCCCCTGAGAATGATTTGCTTTAGTTGTTTTGTTTTACGGCATATCAACTCTTTTCGGGTTATTTAATGCCAAATGAGGTCATTTTGGTAAAAGTTTTAATGCTTCAAGTTTTTTTATATCTTCAAATGTTTATTCATGGTGTTTGGTTTGGTTTGGTTGTTTTGTAGAGGAAAAATGTTTTTGTTTTGCAGAACATGATTGAGTTTTGCAAAGGGAAAGGAACCCCCCCCCCCCCAAAAAAAAAACCAATAACATCCATGTTTGGTGCATTTTAGGTTAGGAAGCCGGTATCTTCAGGAAGCCTGATCTGATAGCACCAGTCCCTGGGAATGAAACAAACGTTTCTGTGTAACTTACTTGCCATAAATATATTTTTTTCATACTACTATTACTACTACTACTACTA
>OY744542.1:44006000-44036000 GCA_963556195.1 Sepiola atlantica
GTCCGTAAAATCTGGTCAAATTTTGTGCAAATTCTCAACTCAGAACACGAGGAGGAACTAAAAAAAAAAAAGTTAAGAAAGGGTGGAAACGAGGGAGAGAGTAAAATAAAATTTCCAACAAATTGTAAAAACAAAAGTAGAATTTCTTCCGACAGTGAAATTCGCAGGTATTGATCTAAAATATTGATTGCAAATTTATTTTCAGCAAGTTTTAAAAAGAAACACTAACTTGACTGATTTTAAGATTCATCATCATCATCATCATCATTACCATCATCATCATAATCATCATCACCACCACCACCATTATTATTATCAAGAAGAAGAAAAAAATGATTCCATCATAAATGTCCAATATGAAAAACTGACATCTCTTTTTATAGTTTTAGTAGTTATTGTTGAATATCATTTTATGGGGCTTTGGATATTGCTCGCCCCTCTGGACCAAAGATGTTGGCAATGTCGTCTGGATCTTTCTCTCACAGACAGGTGCAACAATGCATGAAGGAGACAAAGATAATTCAAACTTTAACTATACTAGCTGTCCCGATCCGTCGTTGCCCAGGATTCATCAATGTCATTTGAGTATGACATTTGTTTTGCATGCACAACTTTAAAATTATACAAAAAAAAAAAAGAAATAACATTTCAGTTTTTATTGTTTTATTATTTTAATAAGGAGACTTTGTTGGTTTGGTCACATTGAAAGAATGAATGAGAGTTCTTGGGTTAGTGGATGTAGAACAATTGAGGTAGCCGAGTCAGTTCACAGCAGAAGGCCAAGGAAAATATCGTAGGAAGTGATAAGGATGGATTTGAGAGAAAGAGAGATAAATAAAAACCAGGCCAGCGATAGGTTAGTTTTGAAATCAATTTCTAAAAGCTGTCCAGCACATGCCAGCAGGCAAAACAGATGTTAAATTGAATATGACGATGATAAATTAACCTCAATAAAATTTAGATTAAAAGTAAAATAAAAAATAAATGTTTAAGTCACGTATAGGCAGAAATATGCAAAGTGGTCGCAGAATATTATTAATATAAAGAAGAGATGTAAAAAATGCTCAATAATAACTCAAATAATGTAAGGGAGATAAGTCATATTTTAAGTTATAAAGATTTATTATTTGAAATTGTTGCCATTGTAGCAATCTTCCTCATCTGAATTGTGTTTTTTATTTCAAACTGAACCAAAAGTGTTTTTTTTATTTCAAACGGTTTTTAATTTTAAACTGAACCAAAAGACATTTTGGTATTCTAATAAACATTCTGGAAGAAGAAAAAGTGGCTAGGCAGAATTAAATATCGATGGTCAGATCAAACTAGAAGAATTTTTCCTTCACTGATCGAGGACAGAAAAAATGAAGTGAAGTATCAGAACAGATACTACACTTTGCTCTAAGCCAAAAGGCTAACGAGTTAGTCTGTGATGGATGGATTGTCTGTTGAATAATGAAGAATATTATGAGAGGATTGAAAATAATGAATGGGTGAGACACACGGTCAGGTGTAAAGTTGAAAAGCAAGTGCACTAGGATTAGTGCACTCTGGCTTACAAAAATGCTTGAGCAGCCCCGTCGGCATTCCCTGGTGGCTCTTGAGATTGAAAAGAAGCATACCTCAACCCGACAACAAAATCACTGGCGGATTGATAGTCGAGAACGAATCCTCGACTGGTATAAAGAGAAATAAGTTGGTTCAAATTTGGTTACTTATGATATCTTCCGAAACGTGAAAAGAACAACGAAGATGAGAATAGTAGTCTGAATGATCAAAATAATACAAATTATCAATCCTCATCTAAAAAAAATTCCAAAACAAAAAATTACAAAACTATTTTTTTTTTGAATAATTGTCTGTAGCATTCAATTAGTGTTCAATTTTTATATTCATTTATGCTCGCCCCCCCCCCCCTCATTTTTTTTTTTAAAAGCTGTCAGAAAAGTACAAATCTGAATAGTGATCCCCCCCTCCCCCGGCTAACCATTGTATACACAACTTTTAACAGTTGTTGGGTTAACCCCCCCCCACCCGATATAGAAACGTGTATTATATCATTAATCACTTCACTAATCGCTTGTAAATAAAGAGAGGAGGAGGGGGAGGAGGAGGGAGAGAGGTGTGAAGATGATTACAAATCCGTTTTCTTAGGGGATTATCATCAGTGGCAAAGCTTAGTTTCTTGTTGCTCTTGCCAAGTGACGGGGGGGGGGGGTACGGTGTGGTGGACGAAAAATTTTAAAAACTAGGGCAAAAAAAAAAAAAAGAGTTAGCAGAACACAGGGTTTGTCCGATTGGACACACAGACGTCTGCAATGTCGGTTTAGTATAGTGGCGGGTGTCGAGGCTTCAAAGGTCTTGCGTTACAGAAAAAACAACAAAAAAAAATGTTTCATTGTATCCTAACGATTTAGAAAAGCATCTTGCTCAACATTCGGTTCAATTCTGAACATTGCTCAAGGCCGACATTGCACATCTCATAGATCTCACAATTGTTAACATGTAAATTTATCTACCTTGCTAATTTTTATTTATAGGTGATCATTTAAAAATGGTTCATATCACCAGTCGTCCTGGCTGGACTAAGTAGTTTTCGAAATAAATTGTAGCAAAGTATGTTATTATATTGCCAATAACATGATACAACAATAACAAATGAAACTTGGCTAGTCAGATGCAAAGTTTGATTTGTTAACTTAAATGCTATTTAGGTCCAACTTTCAAAATCCGGCAGTAGTCCGAATCATCAAAATAATACAAATTATCAATCCTCATCTAAAAAATTCCCCCCCCCAAAAAATACAAAACTATTTTTTTTTTTTAAATAATTGTCTGTAGCATTCAATTATTGTTCAATTTTTATATTCATTTATGCCCCCCCCCCTCATTTTTATTTTTAAAAGCTGTCAGAAAAGTACAAATCTGAATAGTGATCCCCCCCCCCCCCCGGCTAACCATTGTCTACACAACTTTATAAGTTTTATATTATATCCTAAAGTTGTCACATGATGCTTAAAGCTGAACAAATGTTACTTTTTTTAAAAAATGTCTTTTTCATGTTAAATCTAAAGTTGTCTGTAAGGATCTCATTCTGAAATGTGAAATCCAGCATTGATTCTATTATGGTTTGACGCTACGAGGATAGCATGTGTTCCGACTAGTTGTTCTGTCAATCATTTTATCAGTGATGTGAGTGGCCCATAGAAAGAAAAAAAAAAAAAACCTGAAATCGAGATGAATTTCCCAACTTGTGGGGCCATGCCCCCATCACCATCAAACTTTCAACGGGGGCTCAATCCCTCTCACATGTGTGAAATTTAACATAAAAAATAAATAATTAAATTAAAAATTTACAAAAACGCAGAATTCCGCTAAAAAAACGCGTAGGTCTCACATTCCTGTTTTATGCTTCCGCTGACGTATTATTGATGTGATGCTACCTTACCTATACAGACTAATTGAACTCTTCCACTCACCATAAATACTGGGAGCACCTGCTGCTCAATGTTGGGTTCACACCAGCCTGTGAGGTCTTATTGTAACATCAGTTGCTTAGAGACGGCGGACTGGTCAATACCAGTTGAGGATTCGTTCTCGACAATCAGTCTGAAGGAACTGGATCATTTCGGTGGCCTTTTATCTGTCAGTCTGACGTATTAGTCCTGGGTAGTCCTAGGAGGTCAACCCTCCCAGGCCTTGCCTCCCCTCTTTGGGGTTGAGTAAATTTATTGCTTACTGCCTGGGGAATGCCGACGGGGCTGCCCAGGCACCTTTTAGAGTCCAGATTGCTCCTTCTTTAGGGGCGCTGGCTTGACTTTCCCTGCCTTCCGGCCATGTGCCACATCTTCCTGCGGTGGGAGGAAGTAAATACTTAGAACCACACCAGTCTATACTTGTAGCTAAGATAGACGTACAACCACTCGTGTTCTCTGTTGTATTATACATTTTTCAATATACTTGTTTTCTCTAAACTCCGAGTTCATGTTTTCCTTCCGGACCCTTTACAGACCCACAACAATTCAGTAACTTAGTTCCATTCATTAAAATGTTAATAAAATTCACAACCCTTTCTGCAATCCAATCATATTTGGTACAAATAAACTTTAGTCTATACCTGACTTGTCCACCAAGTTTCAGTCATGAAAGTTCAACAGTTTTTTTTTTCACCATTCAATGAAATTCTCCAAATGTACATTTCTGCGTTGCAAGCAAATTTGGATGCGTCTGATTTTGGCTGCTCTGCTAAGGAATAGTCTGGGGATTGTTCTGACAAACATTATCTTTGAGATAAACCCACAGATAAAAATTTGTGTGGTTACGGTTTAGTGAGTGAGGCTCATTCAGGATAACACCAGCTACCCATGAGACGATCACCAAAGTGTCCCGCATATGATTGAATGGCCATATAAAAAAGACTGTTGGACATTCATGACTAAAACTTGGTGGGCAAGCCAGCCATAAAAAAAAGAAAAGATTACTAGCTAAAGAAGCCATCTTTACCGGTATCGGCAAAATCTGAAACCGAAACAAAGAATTTATTTATTATTTTGTAGAGGTCATAATTAATTACAGTCATAATTAATTACAGGTTAGGGTTAATTACAGGGACCTGATTTATTTTATAAATCTATAAGATTATTGATTTTACGGTTCCAAAAAACTGCTGCTAATACACTTGAAGTATTTACCTGCCTCCCCACAGGGGTAAGATGTGATGCTAGATTGTTTTTATTGCAGGGGAGCAAGAGCCAATGGCCTATCGAGGACCAGTTTACAAAATAATCGCAGCTTCCTCATCATTCTCTCACGAGTGAGATGTTACACAACAATTGCCCGGCAGAGACACCTGTGTGGTGTGGGCGTATCTCACTGTCTACTCTGATTATTTAAATAAATAGATAAGTATATAAAAAAGAAAAAAAGAAAATGTGTCAAGGTAAGGAATGCAACGATTCTGTTCGAATTAACTGTTCGGGTGGAGGTCAGTGTGGGTGGGGGGGGTTAAACTAATCCAGGGAGAGAGGGGGGGGATCTGACTTTAAACTGTTTCACATCATGACACCATTTTAAGGCATCCTGCTTAAATAAAACACTCAAGATACAGGAGAAGGAAAGGACGAAGCTGATGAAGATCAACTGTCTCAACCAGGCAGGTTTCCTTCAGACATGAGATTGGCCCTAGGAAAGAGGGTCTACAATTAAAAACACACAAAACTAGCTTCCTTTATTTTTTCTTTTAGTCCTCACATTCCATGAATGATGTTTCTGACAAAGGGAGAAGAATTGCTGTTTTCTGGGTCGGAATCTATCCATCTAACACTTATCGTTGACTAGTTTTTGACCTTGAAGTAATATATATATATTTTTTAGCTCCTTACATCAAGTGGCTTCATGCCTTGTCTGGAACAATTTTCATAAAAAAATTAAAAATAAAAATACAAAGGAGATCACATGACCTGAAAGTACTAAAAACGTTCAGACAACAGACTTTAAAAAAATTCAGAACAAAGAGTATTGTATGAAACTATTCTTTCAAGAAAAACGTGATCTTATTTTTGTCAAATTTTGTTTATTATTTATTCGCATTTAAATCAAGTTTCTTTGGTCTGTTGTTATAATTAAAGTAAAATTTATGTATATATACTAGCTCTGAGTATTCTTTTTAAATGTATAACTTACATATAAATCTGTTGTAATTTTAAAAACTAATAGTTTTCATTTAAATTACCCCCCCCCTTGAAAATTAATGAACATGACATTTTAAGAAAGGTTTTTGCAATTTATCTTTATTAGTAAATCATTTTAATTACTGTTAATATCGACAATACTATTCCATATATATATATATATATAGTTTGGTTGTTTTGTTTTACAGCATATCAACCCTTTTCGGGTTATTTATTTTAACACTGAATACTGTCATTTTGGTAAAAGTTTGTATGCTTCAAGTTCTTTATATCTTCAAATATTTATTCATGGTTTTTGATTTGGTTGTTTTGTAGAAAAAAAATTGTTGTTTTTAGCTTTGCAGAACATGATTGAGTTTTGCAAAGGGAAAGGAAAAAACAATATATATATATATATATATATATATATATATATATATATGTGTGTGTGTGAGTTCAGATTGGTTGCAACCACCACTCTCTCTGGTTGTATTTGAATTGTTGAAGGTGAATTCAATTTTCTGTCAGTCTCAAAAATGTAATTGTCTAGTTAGATGCCCGAGGAAACCACAAGGTTGAAATAAATTATTGCATCGACAATTATGTAATTTCGTGTTATTATATTTTATGTTATATATATATATATATATATATATATATATATATATGAAAAAGAACAATAAAATTACAAATGAATAACACCAGACATTAATTTATAATAAATTGTTTGAAACATAATTATGCAAATTAGGTATACAAATAAATGTGCTTTGGTCTTTGCTCTATACTAAACCTATGTTGTATTATTTGTTTAACTAACAGTGAGTTGTTTTGATTTGTAGGAGTGATAAATGAAAACAACTTTCGCATTTATTCATTTAGATTATATATATATATATATACACACACACACACAATTAGTTTTACTTTTAACAAAATTTGTAATAATTTACATGTCTGAAGTGTAAAAGAGATTTTGTGTTCTCTTTAAAATAGTGAAAATTAGACAAAACAGAGGTAAGTAATTCTATATTGACATATACAGAGCTACTACCGTTTTTTTTAAATGCCGACCAAACAAAGGGAAGTAATTCTGTATTGACGAGTACAGGGTTACTTCACCTTTTTTCTTAAGATGGGATTATTTTGAAAATTATTTCCGTCGGATAAAATAATTTCTCAAACGAATCAAATCGAATTACATTTTTTTCTTGCTAAGAACATGTACAAACGTTGCAGAAAAACAAAGAAAAAAACTGACGAACCAGAATCAAACATTGATTTTTTAGGATGAAAGCTATCAATGACCAAAACTAGCAGACACTTTATTACATATATATATATATACTATTATATAAATCAAGGAAGGCGCAATAGCGCTCTATTCCTTAATAGACTTCAAAAACGGCCTATGCTGGAAATCTCATTTCTTTGATCAATCATAACTCAAAAACCAATAAACCAAATTAGTTAAAACTTTGCACAACATTTTTATTTGATAGGTTCTGTAAGTGTGTAGAATTTCAGCATCATTAGACAAGGCAACCCAGAGATCCAGAAATATCAGGCATGATTTTGTGTTATCCATGTGTACGTACGTACGTACGTACGTACGTATGTGCCACCCTGTATCTCATCAACTATTTGATGGATTCAGCTGATTTTTGGCAGAGATAGAGGATCTAGGGTCTAGTTGATGCCATTTTAATTTCAGTTTACCATATACCTTAGTTTTCCATAAAATTCCAAAAAACCTTAAAAATTACCAGGCATAGCCTTTACAAAAGTAGTGACATTCCATGAAAAATGCCAGTATACTGAAACCATTGGCCTTTAATAGGGTTAAGATGAAAATTCATATACACTAAATGTACAAAAGCAAGGAAATTCCCAAATTTTTACACTTTTATTGTCATTAAGGGTATGCGAGCATAACAGGGCTCTGTATTTTACTGGTAGGAATTTTTCTTCAGCGCACCTCACACACTTCATCCACTCATGCATAGAGATTTATACTGTAGTGATGTGATAATGAAATGGTTTGTTTGATATGTAGTCATACCCTTAATGACAATAAAAGTGTAAAATTTGGGAATTTCCTTGCTTTTGTACATTTAGTGTATATGATTTTTTATCTTAACCCTATTAAGGGCATATGATTTCAGTATACTGGCATTTATCATGGAATATATATATATATATATATATATATATAACATTACTTTTTGTTGTTATTGTTAGCAATAAATTGTACTGTAGCTACTGGTACTTATTGCTCTACTGAGTATTTAGGAGTTTTCTCCCTTAGATACGCAATGCCAGCCCATTGTTTACGGGTGTGTACACACACACACATTATGTATATATATATATATATATATATACACACACACACGTTTGTTTATTTTATTAAGGGAGGAAACTCCTAAATTCTCAGGAGAGCAGTAAGTATCAGTAGCTACAGTATAGCAATTTATTGCTAACAATAAAAAAAAAAAAAAGGAAGTGAGGTCATAAATTTATAAGGCGTTCAGACAAGCCCTTCATGGTGTACTGGTTAGCGCACTTGATTACAATCCTTGTGATGAAGGGTTCGAATCCTGTCATGGTCAGCCACACTGATGAGCCACAGTAACGGCAAAACATAGCCGTGGATAACTATTTTATTTATAAATAAATAAATGTGTTTGTGTGTGTGCATACGGCATAATCACGTTGACACACCGGTTCCCGCTGGATCACTGAAGTTAAGCGACGTTGAGCCTGGTTAGATGGGTGACCATTTAGGAATACCAGTCGCTGTATGTGGACACCTAGCTATGGGGAAATAGCGTCGCCAACCTGCAGTGCCTAGCGTGGTGACTATGGCAAAACCCCCTGAATGACTGTCACCAATAAGGTGGTCGGAAATCAAGGAGAGATTTCTCCTCCAGGGGTGATCAAATACCCTGGTGGTGGTGTGTTTGACGTGTCTATTTAAGCATTTTGGTAAAAGTTTTTATGCTTCAAGTTCTTTATATCTTTAAATATTTATTCATGGTGTTTGGTTTGGTTGTTTTGTTTGATGGCATATCAACCCTTTTCGTGTTATTTAATGCCAAATACTGTCGTTTCGGTAAAGTTTTCATGCTTCAAGTTCTATATATCTTAAAATATTTATTCATGGGTTTTTGATTTGGTTGTTTTGTAGAAGAAAATTGTTGTTTTTAGCTTTGCAAAACATGATTGAGTGTTGCAAAGGGAAAGGAAAAAACAATAACATCAATGTTTGGTGCATTTTTGGTCAGGAAGCCGGTATCTTCAGACAGCCTGATCTGGTAGCACCAGACCATTATATATATATATATATATATATATATATATATATGGCAAAACCCCCTGAATGACAGTCACCAATAAGGTGGCTGGAAATAAAGGAGAGATTCCTCCTCCAGGGGTGATCAAATACCCTGGTGATGGTGTGTTTGACGTGTCTATTTAGGCAGCATGTTTTTATTCAAGCAAATGTTATTAATGTTATTGATTCTTTTTACTGATGAGATTTTTTTCCCCAATTTTTGTATAGTTCATATAATATTTTGGTAAAATTAGTTTATGTAAGTTCCGGAGGTTTCTTGTTCCATTTTTTTTCTTTTTTGCAAGTACTTTCGATTTCCTAATTAATATTATTAATTGTTGTATGTCAAGAATTTTTCATCTTTTTATGTTGGTTTTGTGGTGTGTTGTTTTTATGTTATTAACTAAATCAATCTAGTATCTAGATTGAGAAGGGGGCAGTCATTTTTTTTTTAAGTCTTGGCAAATTGAGCTACTGTCGGAGAGGTAAGCTTACGGAACAGTGGTGTGGTAGTAAAACCGATGTAACAATTAGTTTTTATTATTGTCGGAGATACATTTGTAAGATAATGAAGAGTGGCAAAAACGAATCGTGGACAGGTCCATTGTGGGTGGGATGTCGAGAAAGAAAGAAAGCGACTTGATAACTGTTAAAAAGGTGAAGGTTCCGCAGTGCAAGCAAGACTTGAAAGGCGGCGGTTTCAGAAACGCGAAAAGCCGGAGCGCTTGGTGATCGGAGTATCAAAGTACCAGAAGAATAGGAGTTTACCGATGTCTATGGCACCGATGAAGCTTTATTGGCTATGGTACCCAAGCCCATCTTGCTGTTAGGCTTTCGTGTCCGCTGACTAAAAATGCGACTGATAAGCAAGTTGGTACTGTGAAGAAATCCCCTGACTTGTATTTCATCAAACAGACAATTGGAAGTGCTTGCGGGACAATTGCTTCAGTTCATGCTCGGATAGACAATGCAGAGCAAATTGCTTTCCAATCGGATGTATATATGAACGAGTTTCTAGCGGAAACCAAGTCTGTGACCTCAGTAAGAAAAAGAGTTTCATGAGACAAAAGTATGTCAAAAGATTTTTTTTATATGTGTTTGCGTAGCTGGCGTAAACCATCCGGTGATGGGAAATAAAGAAAACCAAAGTTTTCCATGTACGTTCTGTTCTTTGGCATTCTTGTTGGATCTTACCGGGTACCCCAGAAAGAACAGGTAATGCAACACATTCTCTCAAAACTAATAAACAACATTGTTTTTTATCTACAGTCTTTTGGGCCTGAAAAGTGTTATCGTTAACTACAAAGTTGAACGTTTTACATTTTTTTATAATGGATAATGAATTTTATTTTATTATTACAGTTAATGGGGGATATATATGTATCATTTTTTGAGAGCTTATATATATATATATATATATATATATATATATATATATATATAAGTCAATGAAAATAATTAGACCTGCAAATGGAAGCAAATCATAATCTTCGATTGTTCAGAACAAGGACATTTAGTGAATAACAATATTTATTTTTCTTCTTTCATTCCTTAAGCCAGGCTTTTCAAAGATTAAAATCTTATCAGAGGAGGTTAATAGGTCCAACTCTCTAAAAGTTTACCTTTTAGTTATAAATTTTCATTATATATATATATATATATATATATATATATATATATATATATTTGTTAAATCTTTAAAGTAAATACATTTATATTAGAAAAAAAACAGCAACACATTCCACATTTCTATACTATAATTCAAATTTAAAATTATGTTTCCAAGTGCAAAAGTTGTATTTCATTAAATATATATTAAATAAAGAACAATAATTTTCCTTTTCCCAAATGACCAGTAAACTCTGTTATAGCATATCCTTCTTATGGTCTCTTGGTCTTACCGGATTCCAGGACAAGAATTCATCTGGTCTGGTGGAGTATCAAGCTTAGTGCCGTTACTTGAGGTAACATCACTAGGAGAAGGTGCACCATTCCTCGTATGAACCAATGTATAGATCTTATTTGGGCTTCGAATACTATATTATTTTGAATATTTGGTCAGGGTTTGTAGGGTGAAGTATCCTCATGTTAGTTTGTGCTGACAAACCCTTGTTTGTACAGAGAGACCAAAGACACTCTAGGATGGTGTTTAATAGGTAATTCAAACTCTCCTATAGGTAATTACTGAATGGAATGCGATGTACACCAAGTCTAGTACGTAATTCACCTGTGTGTGTTTATAAATTACTTTAAAAATTAATAACATTTAATCATCATCATCATCATCATATTCGGTTTAATGTCCGTTTTACATGCTGGCATGTGTTGGACGGTTTTCAGAAATTTACTTCCAAAGTAATCTATCTCTATCCAGGTTTTTAATTATCCCTCTTTCTCTCAAGTCCATCCTTATCACCTTCTCCCATGATTTCCTTGGCCTTTACCTGTGGACTGACCCTGCTCCCTCAAGTGTTCCGCAGAACTCTCATCCATTCTTTCAACGTGGCCATACCATCAAAGTCTACTGTTTTGCACACATCTCCCTATACTGTCCAAGTTTAATCTATTTCTGAGGTCATCAGATCTAAGCCTGTAAGCATCGTATCATTCTCACTAACAAAATGGCAAAAAGTGTCATCCGCATATTGAAAATAACATTGCGGGTTGAAGTGTGACAAGAACAGTCTCTGCTCGGAAGGTTGGCGCTAAAAAGCTCTCCATGGCAACCCCATCTATTTGACGATACCTGATGCTGTCAAAGCTGAACTCCATGACGAAGTAGCAAAATTAATTAGTGTTGTAGACCCGTGTTAGGGGTCACAAAGAAATAAACCACAAATAGTGACAGGGTATTTATCATAAATAGTAACAATGTATTTATCATAAAGCAATACAGAACGCCACTAATGTGGTAGGAGATGAACGGGTTCATAACATGCGGTAAAACATGGTATGAAAGTCTCCCCTGAGTCTCTGCAACCAGTGGTATTTATTATACCTGGTTGATACCATCAGTTCTCCAATAGGGGTGATTTGTACCCCACAACAATTAGTTCGATAACTAAATTCTCAGGAACACGAGGGAGTGATGTATTTCCATGATACAGTGCATGAGCCCATATATCGATGGTTTCCTGAAGTGGGACTCAAATGTAGACGCTAGAAATGTGTACAAATAAGGTTAGAATGGTAAATTTTCACATGAGGTTAAAAATGAAGTAAAGTGGAATTTTCCAAGAAGTCGTAACGGCTGTGTGTCGTTGTAGTGATGTCACAGAGACAGGAAGCTACTAAACTAACGTGGCGAATGAGGGGGGCGGGGAGGATCTTTCTCTTTCGACTGAACCAGAAAAGAGAAAGAGTAAGGGGTTGAAATAGCTGCATGGGGGAAGGGGTTGGATGTTTTATGCATATACATGCATGGTATGAAGAAAGAATAAAATCCCAAAGAGAATTTTTTCACCCAATTATATTAGTCGATGTTTCTTTATTAATAACGTTTCTGAAAGCTGTCATTGAGAAGAAGTAGACAGCGACAGAGAGAAAGGAAAATGGGAACCTCACCACTGACGAAGTAGACGCACTATGGGGATCGTGAAGGACGCACTGTTGGGGATTGAAGAACACTCCAGCTATGTTAATGTCGAAAGAAAACATAAAATTCCTATCATTGCATGCATGCGTGCGTATGTGTGTGTGTGCACACATCTGCATGTAATTCTGTTGATTAAGAACAAATATGTGACAAAAACGTAAAACGAAAAATAAAAAATAAAAAATAAATAATAATTTAAAAATGCAATGATTAATAAAAACGTTAATGTTAGGATTAGCGCAATTACGTCACATTATGAATAAATGTTCGTTAATTAAAAAATAAATGTAACAAATCATCACATCTAAATCCACAAATACAATACATACACACATAAAATACAATACAATACATACACACATAAAATACAATACAATACATACACACATAAAATACAATACAATACATACACAAATAAAATACAATACAATACATACACACATAAAATACAATACAATACATACACACATAAAATACAATACAATACATACACACATAAAATACAATACAATACATACACAAATAAAATACAATACAATACATACACACATAAAATACAATACAATACATACACACATAAAATACAATACAATACATACACAAATAAAATACAATACAATACATACACACATAAAATACAATACAATACATACACACATAAAATACAATACAATACATACACACATAAAATACAATACAATACATACACACATAAAATACAATACAATACATACACAAATAAAATACAATACAATACATACACACATAAAATACAATACAATACATACACACATAAAATACAATACAATACATACACACATAAAATACAATACAATACATACACACATAAAATACAATACAATACATACACACATAAAATACAATACAATACATACACACATAAAATACAATACAATACATACACACATAAAATACAATACAATACATACACACATAAAATACAATACAATACATACACAAATAAAATACAATACAATACATACACACATAAAATACAATACAATACATACACACATAAAATACAATACAATACATACACACATAAAATACAATACAATACATACACACATAAAATACAATACAATACATACACACATAAAATACAATACAATACATACACACATAAAATACAATACAATACATACACACATAAAATACAATACAATACATACACAAATAAAATACAATACAATACATACACACATAAAATACAATACAATACATACACACATAAAATACAATACAATACATACACACATAAAATACAATACAATACATACACACATAAAATACAATACAATACATACACACATAAAATACAATACAATACATACACACATAAAATACAATACAATACATACACACATAAAATACAATACAATACATACACACATAAAATACAATACAATACATACACACATAAAATACAATACAATACATACACACATAAAATACAATACAATACATACACACATAAAATACAATACAATACATACACAAATAAAATACAATACAATACATACACACATAAAATACAATACAATACATACACACATAAAATACAATACAATACATACACACATAAAATACAATACAATACATACACACATAAAATACAATACAATACATACACACATAAAATACAATACAATACATACACACATAAAATACAATACAATACATACACACATAAAATACAATACAATACATACCCACATAAAATACAATACAATACATACCCACATAAAATACAATACAATACATACACACATAAAATACAATACAATACATACACACATAAAATACAATACAATACATACACACATAAAATACAATACAATACATACACACATAAAATACAATACAATACATACACACATAAAATACAATACAATACATACACACATAAAATACAATACAATACATACACACATAAAATACAATACAATACATACACACATAAAATACAATACAATACATACACACATAAAATACAATACAATACATACACACATAAAATACAATACAATACATACACACATAAAATACAATACAATACATACACACATAAAATACAATACAATACATACCCACATAAAATACAATACAATACATACACACATAAAATACAATACAATACATACACACATAAAATACAATACAATACATACACACATAAAATACAATACAATACATACACACATAAAATACAATACAATACATACACACATAAAATACAATACAATACATACACACATAAAATACAATACAATACATACACACATAAAATACAATACAATACATACCCACATAAAATACAATACAATACATACACACATAAAATACAATACAATACATACACACATAAAATACAATACAATACATACCCACATAAAATACAATACAATACATACACACATAAAATACAATACAATACATACACACATAAAATACAATACAATACATACACACATAAAATACAATACAATACATACACACATAAAATACAATACAATACATACACACATAAAATACAATACAATACATACACACATAAAATACAATACAATACATACACACATAAAATACAATACAATACATACACAAATAAAATACAATACAATACATACACACATAAAATACAATACAATACATACACACATAAAATACAATACAATACATACACACATAAAATACAATACAATACATACACACATAAAATACAATACAATACATACACACATAAAATACAATACAATACATACACACATAAAATACAATACAATACATACACACATAAAATACAATACAATACATACACAAATAAAATACAATACAATACATACACACATAAAATACAATACAATACATACACACATAAAATACAATACAATACATACACACATAAAATACAATACAATACATACACACATAAAATACAATACAATACATACACACATAAAATACAATACAATACATACACACATAAAATACAATACAATACATACACACATAAAATACAATACAATACATACACACATAAAATACAATACAATACATACACACATAAAATACAATACAATACATACACACATAAAATACAATACAATACATACACACATAAAATACAATACAATACATACACACATAAAATACAATACAATACATACACACATAAAATACAATACAATACATACACACATAAAATACAATACAATACATACACACATAAAATACAATACAATACATACACACATAAAATACAATACAATACATACACAAATAAAATACAATACAATACATACACACATAAAATACAATACAATACATACACACATAAAATACAATACAATACATACACACATAAAATACAATACAATACATACACACATAAAATACAATACAATACATACACACATAAAATACAATACAATACATACACACATAAAATACAATACAATACATACACACATAAAATACAATACAATACATACACACATAAAATACAATACAATACATACACACATAAAATACAATACAATACATACACACATAAAATACAATACAATACATACACACATAAAATACAATACAATACATACACACATAAAATACAATACAATACATACACAAATACAATACAATACAATACATACACACATAAAATACAATACAATACATACACACATAAAATACAATACATACACACATAAAATACAATACAATACATACACACATAAAATACAATACAATACATACACACATAAAATACAATACAATACATACACAAATAAAATACAATACAATACATACACACATAAAATACAATACAATACATACACACATAAAATACAATACAATACATACACACATAAAATACAATACAATACATACACACATAAAATACAATACAATACATACACACATAAAATACAATACAATACATACACAAATACAATACAATACAATACATACACAAATAAAATACAATACATACACAAATAAAATACAATACATACACAAATACAATACAATACATACACAAATACAATACAATACATACACAAATACAATACAATACATACACAAATACAATACAATACATACACAAATACAATATATACAGCATAATCACGTTGACACACGGGTTCCCGTTAGATCACCGGAGTCAAGCAACGTTGAGCCTGGCCAGTACTAAATGGGTAACCATTTGGAAACACCAGGTGCTGTATGTGACCTGTAGATTGTATGAGCACTACCAGGTTCTTTCATGCTCACAGAAAAGTTAAGACGTTATGGGAAAACAACAACAATATACACAATACAATATACACATAAATAAAATGTACACATAAATAGGATGTATACAAATAATCAAAATTCATATCTATTACGAATGGAGATTTCATATCAGTCTATCTGAAACCGAAACTATACTATTGTTTCTATTAATCTATCTTCTTTATATACAAAACTCAAGGTATGTGTGTGTGTTCTCCATGTAAAAAAAGGTTACATAAAATTTAAAAGTGCATTCTTATGTAAAATTTACCGAGGAAGAGTTCCCAAATCTCTATGTGCATCTATCAGGGGGGGTATGAAGGAATAACCCACTTCAAATATATCTTATTTTTATGAAATTGATATCATATGTATAAAATTTTCTGGGAAAGACAATGGAAGTGGTCCCAAATCTCTATGTACATCTATCAGGGGTGTATGAAGGAATAACCCACTTCAAATATATCTTATTTTTATGAAATTGATATCATATGTATAAAATTTTCTGGGAAAGACAATGGAAGTGGTCCCAAATCTCTACATGCCCCCACCTCTAAGTGACCCATGGGGACAGAATCCCCTTAAAACTTAAAATACGTATATATAGGTACTGATATCGAATATGAACCAGTTTCCGGGAACTTTGTGTCGGCAGCATTCGGGCATGTTATGTAAACACTCGAGAGATGCTGAGGTGATTAGTCAATCAGCTGTCAGATGACAATTTTTTTTAACCAATATTGAAATTGATTAAAGCCAGTTCATTTTTATTTCCTGTTCATTTCCGAAAAAAAAATTTTTTAAATGAATTACTAAGAGCTGTGTATTAGTGTCGAATCTCCCGAAGGAATCATTCATTTCTTTCTGCCAGGAAAGAAATCTGTTGGCAAAAAGAAAAACATGGCAGAAATGTTATTACGTGTCCCGGTTAGTAGAAATAAAAGGAATAACGGACAAGTATTCATTGCGGTGTAGAAACACTCAATGTAGAGCTTGGATATCCGTAAATTGGGAGGTCTGGTTAGACCATTCGTTACGAAATCCTCGTCAGATCGGAGGCCTAGGGCATACGGTTGAGATAGACGAGTCTCTGTTTAACTGTAATCCGACTGATTAAAAACGACAATGTAAAAAAAAAAAACACACACACACAAATTTTTTTTTCAGTTTTAAGAAACACAAAAAAAACTACTTTTTAACCAGTTGACTGAATACAAAAAGAAATGTAAAAATAAATAAATAAAAATGTATTTATTAGCAGTTGTTGAGCATTTATTTGTTTAAAAAAAAAAAAAAAGTTAATTATTAACAGTAATTTTGCTATGTTTTGGGTACTTATATCGATCTTGACCCAGTTTCTTGTCAGAAGCGTTCGACTATTCTACGCAAACACCCGAGAGATGACGAACCGATTTGTACCAGACGACAATTTTGATACGGTGCTGCGTCCTATGATAATAATGTTTTGCTTGTTTTGTTTTTTTGTTGTTAAGGGCTAGGGTTTTAAATATTTACTTGATAACAGTAACTTCGCTCTGTTTTGCTTGTTTTATTTGTTTAAAAAATTTCTTGCAACTATAACTAAAAATTATAGGACGTAGCAACATATCAAAAAAAAAAATATTTACTTCATAACAGTAACTTCGCTATGTTTTGCTTGTTTTTTTTGTTGTTTCTTTTAGAAAATTTCTTGAAAATATAACTTAAAATCATAGGACGCAGCACCGTATAAAAATTGTCGTCTGGTACAAATCGGCTCGTCATCTCTCGGGCGTTTGCGTAGAATAGCTGAACGCTTCCGACAAGAAACTCGCGAAAACGGGGTCAAGATCGATATAAGTACCATGTTTTGTTCGTTTTTTTTGTTTTTTTTTGTTATTTGCTATCTTTCTTGGAAATAAAATTGAAAAAAATAAATAAATAAAAAATACGACGCAGCAACGTATCGAAGTTATCATCTGTCAACATTCGCCTCGGGTGTTTACGTAACATGCCCGAACGCTGCCGACGCGAAGTTCCCGAAAACTAGTTCATATTCGATATCAGTACGGCGTACGCTAATTTCAATGAAATTTGATCCATATGTATAAGACACTAATTCAGTGAGTTTTCCGACATTTCAGCTTCTTATACTAGGGGCAAAACGGGAGGAAGTTGGGGGGGGGGGACAGTAAAAACAAAGAAAATAATATTGTGTTATGAGCATAATAATAAAAGTATATATTAGTGACTCTCATACAATCCCGGGCAACGTTGGGTCTTGCTGCTGGTGTACTATATTTTAATGCTTAATTCAGTTTACTATTTCAGACGAATGTACTATATTTCAATGCTAAATTCCGTGGAGTAGTATCTGTTCTGTTGAGATCCTCCTCCAGACATTACCTTCTCCTTCTGAGGAGAGGGGGGGGGGGTAGTGTAATATATATATTCGTCTGCCATGATAAAATCTTCCCAGGTATTACCTTTTTTTTTGTAGAGGAGGTAGTGTAGTATTTGTTCTGTTGTAATGACACCATCATCCTCCTAAGGATACCCTTCTCCTTTTTTTAGGGAGTGTGGAGTAATATACTAGCAAAAATATGTGACCAGAGATGGTGTATTGATTTACTCCTCTCCAGGAGTTAGGCACAAGGCCAGTTTTTATCTTACTTCCACAAGTAAGATATGACCCAAGGTCGGGTCGGGAAAGTGAGGTTTAAAAATTGCCTGGGCAGCCCCGTCGGCATTCCCCGGTAGGGGCGCCTCAGGCAGTAAGCAATAAACTTACTCCTCCCCAAAGAGGGAAGGTGAAGCCTGGGAGGGTGGACCTCCTAGAACTGCACAGGACAGACCCATAGACCGGCGTAAATCAAGCCCCAAAGGCCAAGACAATACCAGTCTATGGGTGCAGCATCCATCGGAACAGATACTACACTTTGATCTTAGCCAAAATTTTTGCTAGTGTATGTAAAGTAAAAACAATACATCTATAAAAAAAAAACAGAGGGGCACATACACTGATATTGTTACGTGTCGTACTGCAACCAACACAAACGAGATTAAATTAAGAACACATTCTCCATTGGAATGTAATAGCAGACCCCCCCCCCAAGTAAACGTCAAGAATCACTTGAGCTGAACATCAAAGTGAGATGCAGTTTTTTTTTTTGTTTTCTTTTAAATTAGTTCACCCCAAACAAGGCAAGCTGCCTCTGTAGACGTAAGGGGCTACTGAGAATTAGAGTGCAAGTTTAGAGGGGTCATCCTAAATTGGGAGCTGTGCAGCGAGATGCTTGTCCACATTAGTTTCAAATTTCTGCATGTCGATACAGTCGGGTAAACAGGGAGGGAGTTCCAAAGGCTGGCAGTTCGAGGAAAGAAGCAATTGGAGTAGAAGGCTTTCCGGCATCTGGGGGCCTCCACAGTGAATGGATGGGGTTTCGCCGATTGTCGGGTTGGTCGAGTGTATTTACGTCGAGAGGGCACCAGAGCAGCAAGTTCATCGGGCACATTCCATTGAAGTACTTTTAAAACAAGCACAAGCATGCAACATTGCGACGATTGGATAAGGGCTGGAGCTTGGTGGATAGTGAGGGATCTAATTAAATTTGTTTATCTATACAAAACGCGTTCTCATCAGTGAGGGTGATTCGAACTGTCAACCTAAGGATCACAAATAATTTACCATTTATAGTTACATATAAGGTGACTGATTCGGCTGTTCGAGGATAAAAGAATTTGGAACGTCCCTAGCATCCAGCTGGTTGAGAGAGAGATTTAGCGATAAGTGTTTTCTTTTGTTCGAGGTGGTGTTCCTGGCAGACATGCAGGTTTTGGTCAACTAAAACATATTTCATTTGGGTACTGTTAGATGGAAGCAGATTTCCACCCAAGAATAATGATTGAACGTTTTGCATTTGACAGGGAAGTAACTCTTTGCCCTTTGTTGTCTTGCTTGATATAATGTGTATTTTGGAAAGCAGAGTTATGCCCCTTGCATTCGGCTAGTCGACATTGGGGTAACAGCACTCTAAGGACGTGTCATACAGCGACTACACTTACGTCTTCATTACAAAATAATTCTTTTTCAGTTTTAATTATATAATAAATAATTATATTTGCTGATCTATACAGAAGCGTTTTCATCCAATTTATTCTTCATATTTGTGTCTTACCACTCACAAAAGCTACTTTACTTCAGGTATCATTAAGTGAAAATCCAGAAAGCAGAATATGAACCGTCTTTTGTTAATACTTTATCACTACAAGATCGGTTTTATTTAGTTGCATATTTCGTGTATGCTTAACAACAACTGTGGGGGTAAGGAGAGGGGGTTGCAGAAATGAGACCCTTGTTAGAAGCGCATCGCTTCATTTAAACCGATTTTAAGTCATCCTACTTATGTCTGTTTGCGGTGCTATCCAATGTCAGACTCCCTCTTTTTGCACACTCACCATCTGTCGCCTGATGTCACTTCCTCTAACTTATTCCCATTCCCAGGCCAGTGATGCATCACAAAAGTTAACTGCCCGACCCTGCATCCTGTGTACGTGATAAATCATACTACCAACATGATTCCCTAATGAATATTAGTTGACATACATACATACAATATTTAATACATCTATATAATAATATTGTCAGACATCTGTGGCAATTCATGTTTAAACAACTTTTTAAATTGACTTTTTTTTAAGTATGATATAATCACAAACAATTTTACCTAATCATAATAAACAAATGATACAATAATCTGATTTTAAAAAAGTGAATAAGGACCTGCATGCAACAACTGTTACATATTATATATAATAATTATTTATAAATAAATAATATTTTCAAAATAAACCAATATACACATCTGATTCATGCCAAACCTGCAATCGTCAGTATGGGAGGAGACAATCTCTGTCGGTCACATGGCTCTAACCCCCTCCCTCATACGAAAATCATGTTTGACTTAGTAGCCGAGGCACGTACCAATGCTTCACCACACATTGTCTAGAAATGGGAGGTAAATTAACATCTAAATAGCAAACACGGCGGATATCCAGCAAGCAGTCGAGAGAACTCAATAGCCAGGGCCCAAAGTTATGCATTATGCACAATTACGGCTCGTTGTCAAATTAAAGTGTTCTATCTTGCAAGAGCTTTGAATAATTATTTATAAATAAATATTATTTTCAAAATAAATATATATAGAAATATATATATATATAGTGAATGCTTTTATTCGAACATGTACAAGGTCTGCTACACTGGGATATCGATGTTATCGATCTACAGCTATCAAGAGCTGAGGTCTCATCAGGCAGAAAGTTTTTTTGTGATCCGACCTGGCAGTAGATAGCTGTAGATCGATAACATCGACATGCCAGTGTAGCAGACCATGTACATGTTCGAATAAAAGCATTCACAATACAACTCTATATCTTTATTGAGCACTCTTTTATAAGCCCGGTTTGATTCCCTTTGGATTTCTACCCTGTGGATTTTTACTCTACCTGGATTACTATATATATATATATATATATATTATATATATATATATCGTACATTTCTATTTCATCATTAAAAGAGAAAAAAATTCGAAGGTATTTATGGGATTTACATTTCAACATTTTATTATATGTCCTATTGATTTTATAGGAAAACCAATTTTTTAAGGACATATTCTTTTATTCAATTATCTTTCCAAAAATTCAAATATTTTCTTACGAGAAATTAAGAAAAGGCAAACAGGGGGATTCAGTGAGTCAAATAAAATTGAACGTGAAAAGATTCCCGGGTAACACCGGGTAGGTGCAACTAGTATAAATAAATTAACAATGGTTGCGGACAAAAGTCCAAAGAAACACAATGTAAATAACACTGCTACATTTATGAGACGAGAGTGCTAAATATCAGGGATAGAACGAATAAAGATATAAATGAGGTCAGGTAAAAAAAAAAAGAAAAATTCACTTGTACTGGTTTCCTTACTGGTTTCGTTTTCAAAAATAGGATAGAGATCGAACCCTCGTTAAATTCAGGCCAACAACACATGCTCCTAATTTAAATAAAAATTGCATTTTCACATCAAAACTCTGATCGCATATTATTGCTATTATATATATATATATATATATATATATAAATTATATAGTAACACGAAATTACATAATCATCGATGCAATAATTTATTTCAACCTTGTGGTATTTTCAAGCATCCGATCCAGACGATTACATTTATAAAACTGTTTCAAAAATGTAATCGTCTGGATCGGATGCTTGAAAATACCACAAGGTTGAAATAAATTATTGCATCGATGATTATGTAATTTCGTGTTACTATATTTTATTCTTGCTCTGTTTATTACATTGAGCTCTCATACCCGGATTTCCTCCTGGAATTATTTCATTATAACACAAATATATATATATATCTATATATATATATATCTATATATATATATATATCTATATATATATATATATAGTAAGTGCTGAGTTTGCTAACGAACAGCCGACTGTGACAATACGAAAGTATTCATGGGATATAAATTTCGTAATTTTGTAAGGTGTCTTATAGATTTTATTGCAAAATCGATTGTTAATAACATATTCCTTTGTTGAATTTGTCTTTTCAAAAATGTAAATATATATTTTCTTGCAGGGAATCATTTAAGAGAAAATGCAAAGGTGGACAGAGATTCAGTGAGTGAAACAAAAGTGAATGTGAAAAGACTCCTGGGCAACACCGAGTCGGTACAGCTAGTATATATATAGATAGATAGATAGATAGATAGATAGATAAATTAACAATGGTTGAGGACGAACGTCCAAAGGAAACAATGTAAATAACACTGCTACATTGATGAGATGAGAGTGCTGAATACCGGGGATAGAACTAATAACGTTATAAATCAGGTCAGACAAAAAAAAAATCTCATACGTTCGTCAGAAAATCTTTAAATTTAATGGTTGCGTGTTCGAATCACGTTGGGGTCACCAATTTTATAGGAGCTAATCTAAAGATAAACTGTAAGATGATTTCCTATAATAATCTCTAACAAAAGGATCGTCAAATGAATGGCAAACAAAGCCCTTCTACAGGGTGGGCAAAAATAAGGGTCCTATTTTTAAAAATTCATAACTTTTTTATTTATTGATTTTTTAAATTTTTTTTTTTAGAATAAGTAAAGGACCCCTTCCGAAGCAAGCATGAGTCGTATTAGCCCTAAGGAACGTACCCTCATTTAGAAAACATTATTTTTGCTTAAAAAACTCAAAACAGTGTAAAAAACAATACTTTAGTTTTTGTAAGTTTTAAGAAGTGTTTTTCGGCTAAAATTTGTTTTGTTTATTTCAAAAAATCTCGGAAGGGTCAGTCTACACACACATAAAGTTTGGTGAGTTTAACTTTTATTTTGTGGAAGTTATTCAAATTCAAGTTATTCAAATTTAAAAATAGGACCCTTATTTTGGCCCACCCTATATAAATAACAAATTATATATATTTATTTAAGTGACCTACACCGTTGGGTGTAGGTTGCCAGGCGTTAAAACAGTGAAAGGAATAATAATAATAATAATAATAATGGAGTAGTTGTTGGCATCCGTCAGACGCAACGACTATGGATCAGCGCCGTCTTGGGATGTTCTTTGTGTGCATCTTTTTGTATGACTGTAGAAACCAATTTTTGATTTGCATGATCTACTACAGCGTTGACATACGAAAGCTGTTGTGTAATGTGTCACCTCGACTTGTTGGTCTGCCTGTAGGCTCGCTCTTCTAGCCTCTTTTGCAGCGTTTTCATCGTGGAGGGTCTTCTCACTGATGATCATTCCCTGGCGTATCTGTTTCCTCCAGGCAGGTCTGTCAGCTGCAGAGGCTTCCCATGTATTAATGTCAATTGAGCAAGCCTTCATATCTTGCTTGCAGACATCCTTTGAAGCGGAGATGGGGTCGACTACTTTTTCTTGAGCCTGGAGCAAGCTCGCCGTAGAGAAGGTCTTTAGGGATGAGCCCGTCATCCATCCTGCACACACGGCCCAGCCAGCGAAGACGTAGCTCACGCAGTAGGGAGTAGATGGATGGAATGCCTGCTCTGTTTCTAGCCGACAGAGCCAGAATAGAGTGTCGATGTTTTCCTTTGTTAGGGCATGGAAGCTTTCCGTCTCTTCTGCAAGTCTCTAAAGGTCTGGATGTAGTCCTTCAAAGGTTCGGTCGAAATTACTACGCCCAGGAGTCTGATTGGTCACCGTATGACCAAACAACCTTACTAGGGGCGCTCTCCGCGAGAGGAAAGAAATGCCAATGTTTACGACTGCTACATCACCAAAACCTGAAAATCTATTTTCCCTGCGAGTGCTTGTTTCGTTTTCAAAAATGGGATAGAGATAAGACCCTCCGTAAATCCAGGCCAACAAGAGGTGATTAAAAAATGCTCCTAATGTAAATAAAAATTAAATTTTTCATCCAAGAAATGTTGAGCAAAATTTTTTCATCAAAGCAAAAATTATGTTCTCTCGTGTCACATATTTTTCCTAGTATATTAACCATTATGCTAAATGGGTCGAGAGTAGCACATAAATTCCCCCCTATAAGTTATGAAGCAATTAACAGTTTCCAATGAATGTATATTACAGTAAGTACTGTATTTCGACATTAAATAACCTGAAAAAAGGTTGATGTGGCATCAAAGAGACAAACTTGAAGCAGTTTGCTACAAGCCGGCGCACACCCGCCATATTGTTTAAATATCAATGACTTCTTAGTTGATTGGTTCAAGTAATCTACTTCCTCATTAGCTTGATCAATCACTGGCCTTCCCTTAGACGAATCTCGCAGTGTTAGCATAACTATATAAACACTTGAGCACTATACACCACTCTCTTTTTCTTCTTAGGTACCTCTCTCGACATGTAGACGATTACTACATAGCTCGGTCCACTTCAACCACAAAGAACTGAGAAGCCAAAATGGTGACTGCCTTATACACGTTGAATTAATATAAGACACACACATACTTGTTTAAGTGTCTTTGAGTTGTCCCCCTTGGGCTGAGTCATCTCCTTATATGATGTGGGACAGTGGGAGTGAGCTCCCCTTTTAGTTTGTTGTTGTTGCTTAGCAAGATGGCGGTTCATGGGTGTACGGTTGCAGGAAACAAGTAACCTGGATTAACATTGGTAGCAGAGCGTAGTTTTCTTTGTGTGATAAGAAGTTATCTGTCTTGTTCAACAAAAGTTGAAACACATTTAAAAGAAAGATGGCTTCGTTTAGTAAAACCCCACCCATTCTATTGAACCAGGATTCTTATGCAGAATGGAAACAAGACATTGGCATATGGTCTCTATTCACGGATTTGCCTAAAGAAAAACATGGCCCAGCAGTATTTTTGTGACTACCACAAAATATAAGAGAATGTGTTCGACATTTGGCAACCACGGATATTGATACTCTAAATGGGTTAAATATAATTCTCAACAAATTAGACGAAATTTACTTAGTGGACGAGAACACGATGGCATATGTCATTTAAGGGATTTTACACCTACAAAAGACAGACCGGGGTTAACATAAATGAATTTTTGGTACGATACAAATTTTTATACCAAAAATTAAGGAAATTTGGAATCACTTTACCAGAAGGAGTGCAGGCTTTTTTTGTTCTGAATGCAGCAAATGTGTCAGAAGAAAATGAAAAATTGGCAAGAACCACATGTTCGAGCTTAACATATCTCACAATGAAGGAAACATTGAAAAAATTGTTTTCAGACATTTTGTTAACGGAAGGTAAAACCGTCCCTGCTGTCAAAGAAGAAGTTGAAACAGTCAATTATAGTAACACAAGTATAAAAAAAAAAAAATTATTACCGGGATTACAATACAAATCCAACAGACAGACAAGGTAAGATACTTCGTTGTTTTAGATGTAATTCAATTAAGCATTTTGCCCGAGACTGTACGAGTTTCAATTCTAGAAACAATATACACACTGTCGTGGATTCAGACAAGGTGAACTTTACTTTGTTTAATGTTGATTCATGTTATCAAACAGTGATAAATGACTTATTCTAATGTAAAAATGTGCAATCTTGTGAAAGAGACATTGGGTATGGCAGTATTGGACTCTGCTGGAGAGCTTTTTTGTAATATATTCTTTGATACATTGAATGACCGAGATAAGCAGTTGGTGGAAACTGTTAGGTCTAACAGAACATTTTGTTTTGGAGATGGAGTGGAAGTGAAAGCTATTAAAACAGTTAAATTTCCTGTAACAATAGGGGGTATAAAAGGTGTCAGAGGTTATATTGAGGCTGACATCGTCAAAAATGATTTACCCCTGTTATTAAGTCATAAATCTATGAAAACTGCAGGAATACTACTAAATTTTAAAACTGACAGCTGTCGAATTTTTGGCAGATATATAAACTTGCAAATCACAACTTCTGGACATTATAGTCTTCAACTAACTAATATGCTTTCGGCAGTTAAAAATGCACCAAACATAGTGTTGCACTGTGAGACTTTAAAAGGATGCTCTAGAGTGGAAAAAAGCAAAAAAGCTGAGAAATTGCACAGACAATTTGCTCATGCATCTAAAGAAAAATTAATAGCTTTGGTTAAAGGTAGTAAGGCATTTAATGATAAGGAATTTCTGAATCAGATCAAAGATGTTTGTGATCCTTGTTCAGTTTGTCAGAGGTTTAGAAGACCCTCTCCTCGACCAGTTGTAGGATTGGCCTTTGGTAACAGGTTTAATGACACTGTATGTTTGGATTTGAAGGAACATCGACATAACCAATGCTGGATACTGCACCTAATTGATACATCCACTAGGTACTCTGCTGCCAGATTAATTAAAACGAAAAAGAGCGAAGAAATTATTCGCAACATATTTTTAATGTGGATATCTTATTTTGGAGCTCCTAAGCAACTTTTAAGTGACAATGGAGGAGAGTTTAATAATGAGGGCTACCGACAGATGAATGAAAAGCTGAATATTGAAACATGCACGACAGCTGCTGAAAGTCCATTCAGCAATGGTACCGTGGAACGTCATAATCTAATAATTGCGGAAGCAATGAAAAAACATTAGATGATGAAAAATGTGAGCCAGAAATAGCTTTGGCATGGGCTGTCAGCGCAAAAAATACACTTCAGAGTCATTCTGGCTATAGTCCAAATGAGCTTGTATTTGGGTCTAACATTAACATCCCCTCAGTTTTGAATGATAGATTACCTGCACTGGCAACTGCAACAACAAGTGACATGGTTAGAATAAATTTAAATGCCCTACATGCAGCAAGGAAAAGCTTCATGGAAGCTGAATCAAGTGAAAGAATTCGGAGAGCTTTGAGATCCAATATAAGGACTTATGCGGATGAAGGTTTTGTGACAGGTGACCGTGTCTACTATAGAAGACAAAACTATAAAGGATGGCGTGGTCCGGCTAAAGTTTTGGGTAAAGAAGGACAATGTGTATTGATCAAACATGGAGGAGCATTTTTCAGGATGCATCCATGTCACTTGATGAAGATAGACAGGGAATTGCGAAGTCCCAGAAATGAAGAAAATACAAATTCTTCAAATGAGATGAATGAAGTCTTGGAGGAGGAAGATGAAGGACAACATAATACCAATTACAATTGCGACAGAAGGGAAGTGAAAAATAACAGTATAAAACCGAGTAGAAACGAAGTTGTAGAGTATAAATTGAGAGGGAGTAATGAATGGGAAAAAGGGATGGTTATGAGCACACAACCAAAGTCAACAGGAAAGTATAGCTAAATATAAAACCCTGTGGGATTATGTGGATCAATGGAGACAATTTCCTCAAACAGAGGAAGTAAGTTATCAAGAACATGCAATTTTGCTTTCTTCTGAACAAGGAAAAGATGTGATTGATGCAAAGAAAAGAGAATTGGAAAATATGAAAATTCATGAAGTACATGAATGTGTGCCTGATAAAGGGCAAAAATGTATATCAACAAGGTGGGTGATAACAGAAATATTTGTGAAGGACAAAAAGATAATGAAGGCTCGTCTTGTTGCACGTGGTTATGAAGAAGATTCTCATAACCTAAAAACAGATTCTCCAACGTGCAGCCGTGAGGCTATGCATCTCGTATTGTTAACGGCCTCGGTTATGACGTGGCTGGTGGAGACTCTTGATTTTACCTCCGCATTTCTGCAAGGTAATATGCTGGAGAGAGAGGTATTTCTTAGACCACCATCTGATGTGTGTCCAGAATCACAAGTGTGGAAGCTGAAAAGATGTATTTATGGATTAAACGATGCACCTCGTTCATGGTACAAGCGAGTTAATCATGAGTTAACGCACTTACAAGGAATGGTGAGTGCATATGACAATGCACTGTTTCTTTGGCATGATGCCACTGGTGAATTGATGGGAATTCTGGCAATGCATGTTAATGATTTCATATTCTGTGGAAATGATTTATTTAAGAAAAATGTGATCGCAGAATTGGAAAAGATTTTAAAAATTGGGAAGCATGAAAGTGGAACATTCAAATTTTTGGGATTGAATGTTAAGCAAACAAAAAATGGGATTATTTTGGATCAAAATCTATATGCTTCGGCCTTATCCCCAATAGACATAAAGAAAGGAAGATCATTAAGAAAAAATGATGAATTGAGTCAAGAGGAGAAGACAGAGTTAAAAAGATTGACAGGTCAAATGATGTGGGTATCCACCCAGACGCGACCAGATGCATCATTTGATGTGTGTAGAATGAGTAATATTGGAAAATATCCAAAGGTGAAGTTACTCTTCGAGGCAAACAAATCGCTAATAAGGTTACAATCAAAGACAGGATCCGTATCTTTTCCCCAACTTGGAAAACCTTCGGATCTGAATATTCTTTGTTATTCAGATGCCACCTATGCTAGTTTGGAGGATGGATCTTCACAGGGTGGTTTTATCATCTTTGTTTGTGGCAAGATGAACAGAATGGCTCCTATATGTTGGTCATCAAAAAAACTTGACCGGGTAACAAAAAGCCCGTTAGCTTCAGAGACTCTTGCGCTTAGTGAAGCACTGATGCCGGAATGTTAATAGCCGCAATGCTTCAAGAGATATTCAGACTACCTAGGTTGCCTGAAATT
>OY744542.1:44043500-44056000 GCA_963556195.1 Sepiola atlantica
GATAAGCTGAGACAGGCTGGTGTTATTTCAGATTTTTCCTTCTCCAAGACTTATTGCACAACCAAGGCTTAAGAGTCTAGTCTATCCTAATATATAGTCCATAGCTGAGGAAGGGATATATGATTTCATACCTTACCAAAGGGTATTAATAAAAGTGATGCAGTAGCCTCAACAGAACTAACTCGGCAAGCCAAGCTTATTGTTTGCGCCTGTAGTCATTACACCATGCCACGTCTGTCTTGTTATATATATATATATATATATATATATATATATATATATATATATATAAATATATATATATGATTAAACAGGAGTGCCAACTTCTGCTTATTCAGCTTTTGATCCGTTTTTTCTAGTCTTCGTAGGACGGATTTGATGTTATAATCCAAGGAGTGTAAAAAGTCTCTATTTTGTGCGAACGTTTTCGACAGGCTAAAATATACACACATACACATTATAAAGCCCTTTCTCATCGGTCGTCGTCAGGCGGTTACAAAATGAAATAAATTGGTGAATCTATCAAGAGGGCGCTCTTTTAAATTATTTCAACAGCACTTCAATACACCTTCACCCCCCCTCATAACAGGAATGGTTGATGTTTGGTTTATTAATGCGTATAAACAATGCTTCCATTATGGGGAGGCGAACACTGCAACCCAAAACCGCCAGAATGGATGTGTTATTTGTTAAAATGTTCCTAAATTCGTTCTTTGGGATGCCATGCTTTATAAGATGTTGGTATATGGAGTTTTGAGGGGAGGTGAGGTGGCAAGTAAGTCGACGTGATATGGTAGTCCTAGTCATGCCAATATACGTGCTGTTAAAAGCGGAATCTATAAAAAAATAGAAGCACTTCCAATAAACCAAAATTACTTATCACAGAACTTAAAACAGCGGCTAACGAATAAAAAAAATCACCAAGACGTCATTATTAAATGAGCAAATAAGTCCAACACATTTGTTATAATCCCCAAAGAACAATATTATTCCAAAGAACAATATTATTCCAAAGAATAATATTATTCCAAAGAATAATATTATTCCAAAGAATAATATTATTCCAAAGAACAATATTATTCCAAATAACAAGACATTTTATCAGACACATCGAAATTATTTTGAAAAATCGACGTAATCCTACTGATGAACTTAAAACACACATCAATAAATTAATTACAGCAAACAACGCTCATACAGATTCTATTAAACTTAATAAAATCATCGGCGAATACAAGCCTGGTTACATATACGGAAATGTTAAAACACATAAAATTAACTAACCCTTCCGACCCATAATATCTCAAATACCCACACTAATACATAAACTAGCCCAAACCCTTAATAAATTAATCACACTGTATCTGCCCCCCCCCCCCCCCCCAGCTACAGGTAAAAATCACCAGATCAATTAATAAATATTCTCCATTCGGTAAAACCTAATAATAAATTCTTAGCTTCTTTGGACGTTGAGAACCTTTTCACAAACGTGCCAATACAAGAAACCATCAACATAATTATCAATTGCATATATAATAATCCAACTCTCCCTGCACTCAAAATAAACCCTAATATACTACGCAAACTAGTAATAGCTTGCACCACTGAGGTACCCTTCTACGGCCCCAATGGTAGCTTATACACCCAGGTGGATGGTGTCTCAATGGGATCAGCCCTGGGGACATTGTTTGCTGAATACTATATGTCCAACCTAGAAATTAAAACTTTCACTATTATTACTAAACCCTCTATATATGTCCGATACGTTGATGACAATTCTCCTGCTAGCAGAAAACCTATCTAAGTTGACTCTAATCAAGAATACATTTAAAAATAACTCAACATTAAATTTCACACAAGAACCTGGCATCAATAATAAAAGTCTTTTCCTAGATATAGAAATACAGATAAGTTTATTACCTACCCGTATAAAAAAAAACACTAGTAAAGATACAAACCTTAATTTCAATAGCGAATGCCCAGATAGATATAAAATAGCCGTCATAAAAAATCTTATTTATCGTGCCAAAAGAAATTCCTCTAGTAATAAAATATTCTATAAAGCACTCACTGATATTAAACAGACAATTAACAACAACTTTCCTATGTAGTTGATCAACAAATAAAACACACCCTAACCGCCATAAATAAAAACTCTGACAACAACAATATTAATAATATTAACTTATTCTACTGTAACCAAATGTGCCCCAACTATAAAGCCGAAAAAAAAATAATAAAAAATATTATACACAAACACGTAACCCCAATAGATAATAACTCTGAAATCAGATTCATTATATACTACAAAAAGTCAAAAACTAGTAATTTATTAATAAAAAATAGCCCGGCTGATAGTGGCTTACTTAAAACTAGTAATGCCATATACGTGTCTAAATGCCCTATCGGAGAATGTGTCTCTGCAAACAGCACGTATATTGGCATGACTAGGGCTACCATATCATGCCGACTTGCTTGCCACCTCACCTCCCCTCAAAGCTCCATATACCAACATCTTATAAAGCATGGTATCCCAAAGAACGAATTTAGGAACATTTTCACAAATAACATATCCATTCTGGCGGTTTCGGGTTGCAGTGTTCGCCTCCCCATAATGGAAGCATTATTTATACGCATTCATAAACCAAACATCAACCATTCTCGTTATGAGGGGAGTGAAAGTGTATTGAAGTGCTGTTGAAATAATTTAAAAGAGCACCCTCTTTATAGATTCACCAATTTATTTCATTTTGCAACCGCCTGACGACGACGACCGATGTCGGTCGAAACGTTCGCACTAAATACAGAGATTTTTTACACTCCTTGGATTATAACATCAAATCCGTCGTACGAAGTCTAGAAAAAACGGATCAAAAGCTGAATAAGCAGAAGTTGGCACCCCTGTTTAATCGAACATGTATAAAAGAAAGAATGCTGCTCAATTATACAAATTATATATATAACAACTTTTTCCAACGGCTGACTTGGAAATCGGGTTCGAGCCGTCCAAACGACGTGACTTAATATCCCTACACTGAAGATTGTGTAAGCATGAAACATCGATGTCTGTCGGTAATAAATAATTAATATTTACTTACAAAATATTATTATAGCCCCCTTTACAAGGATTGGTGTACTCTTAGAGAATTTAATAATGGACAGTTATACTACGGCTTAAATGCGATATTCCAACCCCCTTTTTTGTTGTTGTCGAATCCTGTCCTTCTGTTCACTGTATCGCACGCTAATTTGGCGTTTATAGAGTTGAATTTCTACTAATTTCTATGCTAGCCGACGGCAGCAGTGGGGAAAGATACCCGACTACGAGTCAGTGGCGACTTGGAAACCGGGTTCGAGCCCTCCGACCGACGTGAATTAACATACCTACACTGAAGATTGCGTTTCCGTCACTCTCACTCTAATAACAGTCTAAAGTAATAAAGAATAAAAAGATTGGAATGGTCCATTATAAACAAAAGGGAATATCACCACAGGCGGTAAAACTATTTAACTTGTAGTCAAAGAGAGAAAAAGAAAGATATGTAGATGAAAAAGGAAGAAATGAAAAAAATGGCTTTAATTCAAATCATCGCAGTTGGTGAAAAATAATTGTTAGTCAACCTGGGAGGGGGGGGGGGTTATTGATTGAATATGAACACTGTAAACGAGAAAGGAAACAGATATCAAAAACATAATATAACATGAACCTTTATATGCAAAAAAAAAATAGTGTTAAATAAGGTTTCTCTTTGTATTTTGAGTGAAACACAAATATGTATAAGTTAGATGATTGTTGGATACATTTAAATTTTTTTCAGCCTGACTATTGAAATTTTTATACACTGATGAAGCCTCCTCGTGAATAACAGTGATACTTTGTATATCATGAAAATATGTTCTTGAAATGAGCAGAAACAATTATTTGTAAATAAAAGTGTTCTTGAAGGAAATATGGAATGGTTCTCTGAATAACTAAAGTTTCCATCTACGATTGAACTAAACATGTTTCTATTGGATTTACTTCATTTTGAACATTTTCAACGCTGCCTTCACGAAACCCCTTTTCTTCCATCTTTAAATCTCCATTCACCGGACACCTTATCAACAAACACTCACCAACTGGACAGACTCCATATTTTTTAACACGCATACCTTACTCTCCATTACTTTATATTTTTTCAAATTTTGAATTTTGGCTTTTCCACTGCCAACTTATCCATCTATATAATTCCTCTGATGATAAGATTTTAATCTTTGAAAAGCCTTGGCTTAAGGAAAGAAAAATAAACATGTTTTTCATCAAGTAAACCTTGCATTGAACAATTTAAGTTGAAATAGATTTGTCATTCGTACATATTTATCTCTCTTCCTTCATTTATCTTTATATATACATAAACTTTTTTCCTGTCAGAAACAGCCGGTCCATATGTCTGATTAAAATCTGTATTTATAAATAAAATATTATGCTCTTAATTTAATTTAGCACTGCTGGAATTTCCCATTTATTCTTCTTTTTTGAGTATACCTTTATACTTATATATATACATATATATATTATATATATATATATATATATAGTAAGCAGAAAGAGGCTAATTTTGGAATGTTGTCTTTATTTTTATTTAATATTTAACTGGCTTTGTAAACTCACTTTTCCTGATTCAAATAATTTAATCCGAGCTCAATGGGTGACCCAACTAGTACATTCACTTACGCTACAAAGCATGGCTCTGATCAAGTTTGTTGAACCCTTTCGGATGTCTGGATATTAACGGCCCGCTGTACTTGGCATAAATATAACTTCATTTCTTCAGTATCACGTGATATTTCCTATGGCTTAGAGGGTAGAGCAAAAGTGTACAGAGTCTGAGTTGACTGTGAACCGGGTTTGCGCCTTGTGACCGTCTGAAATTATCGCTTCCCTACACTGATGAGAGTGTAAGCTTTAATCAACGTCATATGTAGGTATAAATAATTTAATATTTATTTATAAATCTTGTTTATACATATATATATATATATATATATATATATATGTAAAGGAGTAAGGCTACCAACATTTGTAGAATGTTTTTTTCAACATTTATTTATTATTTTGTTGTTTTTTTCAACATTTATTTATTATTTTGTTGTTTTTTTCAACATTTATTTATTATTTTGTTGTTTTACCATTTTATGATTTTATATATATAAAATCATAAAATGGTAAAACAACAAAATAATAAATAAATGTTGAAAAAAACAACAAAATAATAAATAAATGTTGAAAAAAACATTCTACAAATGTTGGTAGCCTTACTCCTTTACATATATACTTTTCTCTCGTTGGAACTGCACTAATACTGCACTAGCCTCTTTTCTATATATATATATATATATATGCATTTTAAAAGGATGCGCGGAAATCTCTCAAAGGTCCTTTCAACTATCATCTCGTCAGGAGAAAATCGATAGTTTTTAATCAATAATATTGTCGAAAGAAAGAGCAAACGGGGAATTGAATTTGCCAAAATTAACTAGGAGCGATTAAAAGAAGTGATTAAAAAACTATTGATTTTCTCCTGACGAGATGATAGTCGAAAGGGCCTTTGAGAGATTTCCGCGCATCCTTTTTAAATGCATTTATAACTTTTGTACCTCAAAACATTTATTCACATATATATATACATGGTCCGCTATAAGTAACTATATTTTCTTTGTAACTTTGTAAAGCATTTCTTCTATTTTATGTGCCATTCAAAAGTGGAAATCATATCTTTATAGTATCGTTGAACTTAAGAAAGAAATCTGAGCTGTCATTGCTCAAGTGCCGTTGAAGCTGTGTGCGAAAATATACTGCTTTGTCCCTGAAAGATTATCGAAGTGCATTAAGCTCCACGGAGAGCACACACAGCTTTAATAAATGTTTGTCTAATATACGGCATATCAACCTTTTTGGGGTTATTTAATGCTTACCAAGCTACCTATCGTAAAATATTCATTGTATAAAATTAACTGAACACAAATTGCTATTTTTACTTATAGCTAGGGGGGAAATTGGGGGTTCATACCTTTCCCAGCAGTATTAGTGCATAAATGACTTTCAAGTATGGATGTTGGCAACCTTCATGTGGTTCGTATAGCTGTAAATACCTGATTCTTTCTCGAATCAGGGAAACCAATGCCAACCGCATAATCAAGCCGGTCAACAAAGTTGTGCCGTACTGACTCATACGAACTTACGTCTTTTACAGACATACGTATACAAATTAGATTTGTCCTGTGTAGACCTATGTTTACCATCCCAGGCTTTGCCTTCATTTTGGGAAGGTGTTAGTTTATGGCTAACCGCCATCTTTACAGAGGTTATGATCTTACTAATATTGAAATGTTGCGCTCACAACTAAAATAATTCTTTTAAAAATCGGCACGTTATAATTTTGTGCTTGCATTATTTCTGCCCCCCCCCCCTCTCTACCGATTAATTAAAAAATTTTTTTTTTTTTAGAATAGGGTACTCACAAGAAGGACCACGTAAAGGCTGCCAATATCCCCAGTGAAAGTGGTGGAAGTTTAACATCACGGAAAGTCGAGTAAACATTGATTGCCACAAGTTTTAAAAGCAACACTTTAGAATAACGCTCAGTAGTGAGGGTGTTGAGGAAAAGGGGGTGTATGATTGGTCTAAGGTATACTGTCGGTGTCGGACATTTTATAATTTCGGCCAGTTGGACTACAGAATCCACAGTTATGGTTTTTGGGAGTGGAGAAAATTTTATAGAAACGAATATACCGGAACCATTTTCAAGGATCAAATATACATCTACAGGAAGTTTACCGGATTTGTGTCGAGTAGATTTCATGTGATGCAACGTCAGACTTTTGGCGATTAATTATTATCATTATTGTTGTTGTTTTTATTGTGCAATAAGATTTAATTTTATCATGTTTTGAGAGAGGGGGGGTGCTTCCAAACAGCAGAAGAAATTTATTACTAGAGTTCAAGTGACAACAAGTTTTTCCAATACTCTAACATACTCCCTCCTTCATGTGTGATTCCGGTGGTATTTATTTCTTGTTAGAAACATCATCATATTCAGTTTTATGTCTATTTTACATGTTGGCATGTGTTGGACGGCTTCTAGAAATTGACTTCCAAACTAATCTATCTCTAGTCAGGTCGTTATTCATCCCTCTTTCTCTCAAGTCCATTTTTATCACTTCCTCCCATGTTTTCCTTGTACCATCCCCTATGAACTGGACCTGCTACCTCAACTGTTCTACATCTACTGACCCAAGAACTCATCTGTCAGTTATTATTGTTGTAATTTTTTTCTAGTTAATTATTTTTATTATTATTATTATATTTTAATGACAAATACGACTGCTGTTAGCTTCATTGCTTCATACGGCAACAAAATGTAGCACAAGGCCGAAACCGTATACCCGTAGGAGTCATTCTGGTAGGGTACAAAAATAGCCATTAACATACCTGTCGGCATTCCCAAGTAGAAGTTGCCTTAGGCGATCAGCAAAACCAACCCTAACCTCCAGTAGAGGAAGCAATACTTAAAAAGGTGCCCCTCTCAGACCAGAGTTGAACCAAACCTCATCCGAACAAAGAAGAGTCTGAGGTTGCCAGATTGATTGCCGAGGACAGATTCTCACCTGATGACGGCTTCTAAAAAAAAAAATTTTTTTTTTTTTTAAACAAAATCTTCTGCGGTGTGGTGGGGTGGGGTGGGTAAGGGTGCCTCGTTCACCTAATGAATACTGAATCAGATAAGAAGAGTTCAAATCCAATCGGATCTAGTGCAGCCATTAACAAACACTAACACTATTGGCAAAGGTATGAACCCGCAATTATCCCCTCTCAGCTATGGATGGGTAAAACAGCAACTTGTATTTAATTAATTACATACACTGAACAGTTTCCGAGGTTGGTTCAAACAGCACACTAGAAGTTTCTCTAGTTTTATCGCTGTCCCCTTACTTAAAATGTCATAAATTTGCTTTTAACAGTAACAACCAAAAAACACAAAAACGTTACTGCTTTTATGTGTTCATCTGGCTCCAATTTAAATTTTATAAAACTTCCACGCTTTAGCAAAAAAAAAAAAAAAAAAAAATATATATATATATATATATATATATATATATATATATATATATATATATATATATATTTGGGTTATTCAGACTACTATTCACATTTTGGTGTTTATTTTCACAATGTTTCAACCAATGTAACCTCTGACCTTCTGCATAATTTTGGTCATTCAGACTACATTTCTCATCTTGAGTGTTATCATCACAACGTTTCGGCCGTTGTAACCTCTGCCTTCTTCAGGTGTATCTCTTCAAACTCAGGAATATTTCTGTCGAACTCGGGAATATGGACGGAATTTCGAACGGAAACCTTTATTTAATCCACGGAGGTAGCATGCTCTTGTTCCATCAGCCATGACTTGGAGAAGTCTTCAGTAATTCACAATTCTTCGTATTGCCCACACCGAGGATTGAACCTTCAACCTTCAGATGACTATCACTTGGAACTGAATCTAACTTAGTACTATACCCACTGTGCTACAGGTCCTTGAGTTCGACAGAAATATTTCCGAGTTTGAAGAGATACACCTGAAGAAGGCCGGAGGTTACAGCGTCCGAAACGTTGTGACGATAACACTCAAGATGAGAAATGTAGTCTGAATGACCGAAATTATGCAAATTTTCAATCCTCATCACAAAAGTTCAGAAATATAAAACTCTGACCTTCTATACGGAATTTTGAACTGCATTCTTTAACGATGGTCACCAAAACTTTTATTACTTGCATATAAATTTAACCCTGAGAAGCAAACAATCCCTAGAAACGTGTTCAACAGTATGAAAGAATTCTTTCAAATAATAATCATCATCATATTCGGTTTAATGTCCATTTTATGCTGGCATGTGTTGGACGGCTTTTAAAAATTGTCTTCCAAACTAACCTATCTATGGCCAGGTCTTTATTCATCCTTCTTTCAAGTCCATCTTTATCACTTTCTTCCCATGTTTTCCTTGGCCTTCCTCAGCCAACTGACCCTGCTACCTCAACTGTTCTACATCTACTAACCTAAGCACTCTTAGCCATTCTTTCAACGTGGCCATACGATCAAAGTTGTATGTTCTGCGCACATCTCTCTCTACTGTCCTGATTCAATCTTCCTCTGAGGTCATCAGATCTAAGCCTGTCTTTAAGACCCACATCACACATCCATCGTATCATTCTCATATCATTTCTCTCCATGCAACGCATGTCCTCAACCATCACTAGCCAGGTTTTGCTTCCAT
Organism: Sepiola atlantica; assembly: GCA_963556195.1. Classification (NCBI taxonomy): domain Eukaryota; kingdom Metazoa; phylum Mollusca; class Cephalopoda; order Sepiida; family Sepiolidae; genus Sepiola; species Sepiola atlantica. The sequence goes on from OY744542.1 coordinate 44,052,813, forward strand.
ACATCATCCCACTCACTACAGATGCCTGATAGACCAGTGGTAAAAAAATAAAATGAATACAGACTAAAAACAACATGGTGGTTTGTAGAAGAGGAGCACGAATGGTGTAATGGATACTCATGTAGACTATGAAATCGTCTAAGTCGATTCAAAATCCTTTTGAATCTATCACATTCATTTATAATGTAACAATTGAAAAAGGTGTGAAAAACGCTCTGGTAAAATACTTAGTAACACATATATATATATATAATTATTAATGACAATACATGTATTAAGCATATACTATCGGTGCCGTTTTACATTACAGTCTCCTAAAAAAGATTCAGCTCGATGATGGTCGATTAGTGACAACAGAGCAAATATAAGTCAGGTTCATATTATATTCCAATAACCATGTTTTTATTTTATTATTTTTGTTTTTATTTTTTCACATTTAAAAAAAAAACATAACATTTTTGTGCAGAGACGATATTAACATAAAAATGTTGTTTGGCACAAGACAAATGAAACGGACCGTAAAAAAATATATCTCACAAAAATGTTATGTTTTTTGGAAATGTGAAAAAATAAAAATAATAAAATAAAAACATGGTTATTGGAATATAATATGAACCTGACATGTGTGTGTGTGTATATGTATATATATATATATATATATATATATATATATATATATATATATATACCACTTACCAAGGCCAAAAGCCATTCGAGGATAAGGGTTACTGGGAATGTCATTTAGATGATAAACAATAGTATGAGAAGATTGGAAACGATGGATTGAATCGACAGAATTTGATTATTTAAAAGGATAGCTTTAGAAGTATTTGTTGACATTGGACTTGAAGTCAGCAGGGAAGCAGTATTGTGGTATTGTGTTCCACCTTGGAAATAAACTGTTCAATGAATCATTTATTATACAAAACAAAATGACATTTAGGTACTCTTATAGCTGACGCACCATGTTTCCGTGACTTCGAGTCGTCAACGTTCGGGCAGGTTACGGAAGTGGCCGAGAGTTGACGACGCAAAAACTGCTAAACGCTAAATTGAAGACTGGCAGCCGATAAATTCAGACGAAGAAAATCAAACTAAAATACATATATAAAAATAAAAGACGAACAAACCATAAACAAATGTTATTAATTAAATGTTTATTTTTGTTCTTTTTGTCAAAGGAACCATTGTTAATCAAATGTTTTTAAATAAAATGTTTTTTTTGTGTGTGCACCGGAAAGTTTCCAAGGTTTGATTTGTTTAGCAAATGTTATTGTTTTCTTATTGTTTACACTTTTTTCAATTTTTTTTCTTGTTAACATAAACACCGCACCAACTGTTTTTAAGCAAGTTGTTTTTGTTTTGTTTTCTTATTTAAACGAAAACAAACTGTTTATAAGCAAATGTTTCTAGCTTAATAGTTTTGTCGACTCTCGAGCGCTTCCGAGACCTGCCCGAACGTTGACGACGCGAAGTCACGGAAACATGGTGCGTCAGCTATAAGAGTACCGGCATTTTCTCTGTGTGTGTGTGTGTGTGTGTGTGTGTGTGTGTGTGTGTGTGTGTGTGTGTGTGTGCTAAAAGTAAAAAACGACACAAGATATACTTACAAATCTTACATCATCGGATTCAGTGTAACCCCCAACCAGGTTTATTTGATGATGATAATCATCATAATCATAATCATCATCATAATAAATACTGTCATAGTTATCCCTTGGTGTCACCAGAGACCAAATTAGTGAAGTGGGGTGTAAAAAAATATATTTTATCATTCTTATTGGTAGACGTTTTAAAAACAATACTGAAATTAGGTCAAACAATCAGTCAGCTTTCTTTTCATTATATTGAATCAATTGAGAGAGGGGCGGTTTAAAAGAAAGATGTTTCACCCTCCTTTTGTAACGCTTCTATTTTATTATCTATGCCCGGGCAACGCTGGGTAGGTTTGCTATAGGAATCACGTTTCAACATGAAATATCTAAAAATAAGGGTTGATATGCCATACAACAGAAAAACTAAACCAAACAAACATCGTTTGGTTGACATAGAAAACTTTTTGATCCTCCCCGGCGTTTGAATAATAACTATAATATCAATGAAGAAAACAGAAAGAAAATGACAAATAGTTTAGTATCTGTTCCGATGAATGTTGCAACCCGTAGACCGGTACCGTCTTGGCTTTCGGGCCTTGATTCCGCCGGTATGAGGGATTGTCCTCTGCAGTTCTAGGAGGTCCAACCTCCCAGGCGTTGTCTTCTAAACCATTTGAGAAGGGGTTAGTTTATTGCTAATCGCCTGAGGCGGCCCTACCGGGGAATGCCGACGGAGCTGCCCAGGCATTTTTTGTAGGCCATAGCTATCTCTCTCTATATATATATATCTCTCTATATATATCTCTCTCTATATCTCTCTCTCTATATATCTCTCTCTCTATATATCTCTCTCTCTAATCCCACTTTCTGACCTGTGGGAGGAAGATAAATACAAAAAAAATCTATTTGGTTTTACGGTTTACTGCAGTTTCGTGGTATCACCGAAACTTCTAAGTGTCTTCGACTGGGATCAATGAAAACTAACTTCAAAACTACGTTTTGGCTGATCCCAGTCAGATGCACTTCTGAAGATTGGTGATACCGTGCAATTGCAGTAAAGTGTGACACTACGTAGATTTTGTTATCGTGTATTATTGATAAACCTCTATCCAACAGCATATTGAGCCCTTTATTTGTTAAAGGTTTGCTGTCTTAATTTGGTTGGGTTCCGATTTTGAGGTTGATTTTCTTATATCTTCAAACTTAAAAATATATTTTTTAAATAAAGAAAATGAAAAGAATCCGAGAGAGAAAAAAGGGGATTTACAGTTGTTGTTATTTTTGTTTTTGTTTTTTTAACTTATATTGATAAAAATACTTAACTTATGATCCAATAAACGTTTCCCATAGAAATTATTTCAGCATTATTAAATAAACAAAAAGGGGTGATATGTCGTAAAACAAAACAAGCAACCATTTGAGCCATGACATCGCTTGATCTTCCCAGCCTCAAATAACATCAATAAAGTAAACAAAAGAAAATTTTAAATACATTTTAAAACGATAAAGAAAAAATGGGGGGGGGGGGGGTCAGGTTTGTGTCTGTTCTAAGTAAAACATTTAGCAAGTTGTGTTCAACAAATCGTATACAAT
>OY744542.1:44058500-44111000 GCA_963556195.1 Sepiola atlantica
GGAGAGAAAAGATGAAGTGTACATCAGAACAGATACTACACTTTGCTCCTAGCAACCATGGGCAGGTCCGTTTTGAAACTCCAATACGTTTTAATATGTATTTCTTATTTTATGGACTTAGTATTTGTGTTTGTTTGGGTTTTTTTTTACATCTTTTAAAATGCGTGGGAATTTTTTTTATTCCTGGAAAAAAGGTTCAATTCTCACATGAAAAAACAAGTCGGAATAATCCTCTAGGATAAGCGGTGAAAGTTTTAATTGGGAGCGACAGGCTTTGCGAGAAGAGAAAAAACAGTGTATATTAAATTAACAATTTTACTTGGGCAAGTAAAAAAGAATGATATACAACAGGAAATAGTGAATGTTCAGAACGAGGGGTTTGCAAATATGTGCTTTAGCAAGAATTTATTTTAAGGAAGATTGTTCGGGTAACATCAATTCTGACTTATTTCGCCATGGAGGGAATGGCTTTCGCCTGCCAACTGCCCTCTGCAGGCTTCTGTCACGATGCAGTCAGGCTAACGTCAACCAAAATGGGGAAATTGGAAAAAAGAAAAATGGCTGACCGCAACAACCTTCTGTGGGTTTTGTAGCGATCCAGTCAAACTTTGTCCAAAATGGTAGAATAACGGAGAAAGGAGGGAAAAAGAGGGTTGGCTCCATACGACTATCTTGAGTAAGCTTCTGTCGCAACGCAGTCAATCGATATACAGGAAGACAAAAAAAGAAAAAGAAGCCAGATCCTGGAGGGGGGGGGGAGGGATTTATATAGGCTTGCTCATGTGCCTCCTAAGTGATCACTGATTAAGTGACCTTTTGGGCAATCTATGCGACCCTTAAATGGACAGGGGAGGTAATCTTATGTGTTCTATATTACAACAAATGTGGCAGGTTTTACACACTCCGCCAATAATACGCTTAACAATATCGTTATGACCAAATTATTCAATCATAATCTTTCGAGGGGATAAAATATCAAAGCTTTCAGATGAACTATTACTTTGCCCCCCCCCCCCCTAAATCCAATAGACCTATGTTATGACATGAAAAAATGAAATCTGATTATTAATTAAAAAATGTTTTAGGATATTTGACTCCCGGTATATCTGTTATTATATAAACTGATTGGGGGGTGACGATGGCTAAGTGGTTAACAACACTTAACTGACAACCTGGGTGTGCCAAGTTCAAATCCAGTTCGTTCCACAGAAACACGTTCACTTAGTATCCAATGTTTTTCTAGAAAGGAGAAACACATGCCGACAATAGAATCATCTGATTCATACGAAATGAATGAATGAACCGATTGCAATTGATTTGCAAAAATGGTGCAATCAACAGAACGAGAAAATTGTTAACAATGGATGGCGAGTGAAGTTGGTGGTTTCTATCTTGTGTGTACACTCGCACAATCGCTTCTGGCTATGAGAAATCATTAAGCTCACATAGAACAATAAACCTAAAAAGTAAATAAATAAAAACATATGTGAATTAATATTAACATACTTCACGATATTTTCCGAACTTGTTTAAATAGGCCCTGCTCATATATACACACTAATATATATATATATATATATACATACACACACACACACATACATATTCCAGGGTTCGAATCGTGTGACTGATTTGAACAGTTATCTCTACACTGATGATTTTGCAAGGATACAACATATACATATGTAAATAATAATTATATATATATATATATATATATATACTAGCGGAACCCGTCGCCCGGCGTTGCACGAGAAAAAGTACTACCTATTGCATGACGTCAAATAAAAAAGAAACGGCCTATTGTTTTTTCTGCTCTGTCTACCGTGTTAGCGAATGTTTTAAATTTAAAAAAAAAAGAAAAAAAGTGGTAGAGGGGAATGGGATCGAACGCTAAAACTGGCGATAATGAAACCTACTTTCTTGCCGTCTGCGCCACGCTTCCAGGTTGAAAACACATGTGAAAATAGGCCAATTAACCTAAGCTTGATTATTGGCATGCATGTTAAATTAATACCAGGCAAATAATAAATAAGAACCGGTGTTTTGTGAAAATTAAACCGTGTGTATTAGTTCCCGGTGTCGATGAGTAGAGTGACAGTACAGAATTGTTAGGGAGAGAAGTTTTTGCTACCACCTATATGGAGTTGGTTTTTCGGAGAGACGTTGATGGTGTGCCAAATTTACTGTTAGGTAGGAAAAAATAATAACAAATTTACTAAAACACGCTCGAGTGAATAAGTGTAGTATAGTGGTGAGTTTAGTAGCCTGTGATGCATGTGGTTATTTTCCTATACTCCAAGAAGGTACAGGGGGAAAATCGTTTCTACTTTATATATTAGATAGATTAGCTGGTTTTCCCGGCGTTGTCCGGGTTAGAGTGTGGCATAGAATCATATGCAACATCATATTAAGAAGAGTTTACTTTAACAGCAACCTCGATGTTGTCAGCAAGATATCTTACCCACTGAGCTATTCAGATATATATTAATACACTTAACCTAACACGTATAAATAGATTAATTTCATTGTGTAATATGTTAAAAAAGTGTCATTAGCTCCTTTATGGGGCAGCTAGAGACGCAGAACTACTTCCATTATGTTCACATGCAAATTGTACACTCATATTTAAGATACACTCCCTAGTATATCTTTTTAGGGACAAACATACACACAGACAGAGAGGTAAAATCAAAACGGCGACTTGATCTGAATCATGTCATCCTATTAAAAAGGGGGCCTTTCGCCTGAGTGTTGACTGTTTTTCATTTTATCCTTGAACTTTTTGCATGATCTAACATTTTCATAAATGTTTTTCTTAGGGTTTCTGATGACTAATATATATATATATATATATATATATATATATATATATATATAAAATCGTCTCTACTTTATATATTAGATATATATACACACACACATGTATATAAAATCCTATCCAATATAGTCTTATAAGCTTTCATCACTTTTACTATCACTATTATTATCACTATTATTATCAATAGTATCATAATTTCTATAACTATTATTATAATGGCTGATTTTTTTCTATAATTATCACGTTCTGCACATGTTTTAGACATTTGAAACACCTACCATTTGATAAAGAGGTCTTCCTCGAAATATATCATGGAACCCGGTCACATACATTACATCAGTCTTGCCTAATCAAGTAAGATTTGCTATAAAAAAATTGTTTTTAAAAAAAATATATATAAAAAAGAAAATCACTTGTTTTTGTCTTCCTTCTCAACGCCGACATATTTCCATTTCTTGCATTGTGATATCCTTCTAATACGCCTCTATATACGTATTACACACAATGCTTCAAGCAAACTACCCCCTCTTTATATAGGGTTCGAATCATGTGATAGGTTTGAACAGTAATAATGCATTACTATTTAATAGGAGTAAATGTATTTGTAATAAAGTAAAGTATTATTTGTTTTAATATTTGTAATAAAGTAAAGTATTATTTGTTTTAAGAAGATCAACATTTAATTTTAAGAGTAAGCAAATATTTTGTGCAAAAACCGGCTCCAGATTTGAATGAGTAAAATATAAAAGTGTATGTATCAGACAATCAGTTTTGAAAAATATACCTCTCCACACACTATCCAAAAAGAGGAATGTTGCAATTTATTCCAACCGAAGCCTCGGAACTGATAGAATTCATAAATAAACAAAATGGGTCAGTTTGAAAAATCAGTCAAATTACAATATTGTCAGTGTAAACATGCTCAACACAGTTGCTATGACAACAGACCTGTTTGAAATACTTCTTTCTTGCACGGAGCATGACTGATGCAAATTAGTGTTAAATAGTAAAGAGCATTTTTTTTTCTAGTATTCATCTGATGATTTGAGTATGCAGGATAGTGTTCACACGTCACAGGAAACTGGGGTCATGGGGTCAGCAAGTATGCATTCAAATGTCACCATAACCTGCTGTGACTGAAAGTGAATATGAAGTCACATGGCTTTAAGAGAGAGGGAGCGAGAGATAAATCAGTTAATTGGGAAGCTTTTGAGAGGGCAGCATGTGTAAAGAAATGACTTAAGATTGATATAAATTAAGAGGCAAATGACCCAAATGTCTGTAGCCAGGAACATACTCCGCCACTAGCAGAAGAGAAGGCAACGTCAACATCTTAATAAATGGTCTTTTTTTAAATTCAGAATATTCTTTTCTTCATGCTGTTGTGAAACTTTAATTCCAGATGTCTTAGTCACTGGGTGGGGGTGGGCAAACGACACTAGATAAGTGTGCTGTTATGATTTGTGATTTGCATTGATAAACATTTTATTTGATTGTGACTCACGAGACATTGAACCTTACCTAGAAGGAATATGCAACATTAGTTCTACTACAATCAATTTGTACTCTTTCTCTTTTCTTTACCAGTGAACATTTGGGGGGGATTATGTAAAATTTACTAACTCGTAAATAAAAATTGGATAAAATTTTGTACGGATTGCTTTTGTCAGGTAATTAATTATAGTGCATCTCTTTGTTTTTCTATATGCAAACAAAACGCGGCAGTAATTATACTGAAAACCGAATCACTCATGTGTTTGCAACTAACATGTAAAATAGTACAGGATGTTTATGAAGTGTGTGTTTCAAACAAAGAAATGTAGCGACCGTTTTGTTATGTATATTATAAGAATATTATAGTATTGGCATTCCAGATCTATTCCATCAAAAGGGAAGGCAACATAAATGCCAGTTTGTAATGCATGTGGTCGTGCTAGCCTTATTTCCAGGGCTGACTTGCTCCCTTTCGAGATGAACACACGAGGCAAATGAATAACAATCCCGTAGAAATCCCCCTTTTAAGAAAAAACTCCCTAAATAGTAGACATAAAATATTTATCCATAATACTATCAGTGGCTTGGAATGGTAACTTGGGAACGGAGTTTTGGCTGTTTGATCTTTGTTTGGGGGGAGGGGGATATATTTTTTCATAGTTGTGCCGCCCGTCGAGAAGGTGTATTCTCGCTCATTATTACTGTTTCATTTGAGTGCATTTGGGACTAATTTTTTTGCTGTTTTTGCTGATTTGGGAATAATTTTTTGCTATTTCGCCTAGTAGCAACAATGTTGTGAAAATCTTGCGATATATTTTTCTAAGACATTCTCTATATTTTTTTTCAGTTTTATTTTTATTTTATTTTATTTTATTTTATATTTTTTATCTTCCCTTCTTAAGTGACCTCAATTAAAGCAACACCACATTGTGTATTGCCGGTTGTTGTAAATCTTATTCAAGGTACTTAATTTCCCTGATGATCTGCCAAGCAAGGACCCGCTTGGTAGTGAAACACGTGTAGGTAAAAAACTCTTTAATTTGAAAATGATAAATAAATAATTTTTGAATGAGAAAGTCTTTTGTGGTGTTGATTGGGCTCCTGAACGGAATGCTTTGGTAAGCCTTCAAATAAATCACATATAAATGCTCTGTACCCTGTAATTGAGTATCATCGAGCTTGTTTTTATTGGCCAAATCCCGGTCTTCACTGAATAATCTATTTTCTAAGTGAAAAATTCATATATATATATATATATATATATATATATATATATATATATATATATATATGAGAGAGACAATAAATCAATTATGCTGGAAGGAAGAAAGATTTTTTTCTTCCAGTTTTTATATATCACCTGCCTAATATCTGATAATATTTCTACCATGTCGTCTTCCTTCTCTAATTTCTTTTCCACACATGAAACAGTTCTTCATTAATCAGCAAATCCATATTAGCAAGGTAACCTCATGTTATCAGGGTTAGAACAACTCTTAGAACAATCATTATCCATGCCTCTTATTTCATCTTGCTAAGATCATAGTATATTCAGATAGACTGTATCATGCATTTCTTACTTTCTCCAACTATGGACTAAATAGTATTACTACTTGTGGTGATGTTCCCTTTCGTTTATAATGGACTATTCAAATCCTTTTCTTTTTCATTTCTCTATTACCGTCAACTGTTAATAAACAAAGGGAGGGAGGGAGAGAGAGAGAGGGAGGGAGGGAGAGAGATGGAAACAAGAGTGATAGATACCGTATAGAGCAGGGGGGTCAAAGACAACACTGTCAGAGGATGAGAGTGATAGATAGAAACTTAGTATAAGATGGGTCAATTGGTGAGTTAATTGCAAATTACGGCTAATTAGAAAAATTAAAATAGAATTTCTTTCAAACATAACTCAATTGAGAGAAAGAAAGAGAGAGAGAAAGAGAGAGAGATAGAGAGAAATAGAAGGATAGAGAGAGAGATTATATCTCTTTTTTGAATTCAACTTTTTTCTTTGCTGATCTCATTTGATCAGCAAAGTTTGCTGACAAGACCACAAATCATATCTGATTTGTCCCAATCTGGAACGGATCGACTAATCTCTTGTTAAGCCTATTTTAAGAACCTTTTTGAACATTCCTACTTCATAACCCTTCCCTAAAAATTGATAACATGAACGCACAGCAAAGACTTGAAACTCTAGTCTACAAGAATTATAGAAACAAACATATAAAACACCACTCAATAAGTCCCGGGCCTGACATAAATGGTGTCACTAATAAAAATAATTAGTTTTTTTTTTTTTTTTTATCCATGATTTTTATAAAGTACTAACCTTCAAATGCCATGTGAAAAAAAAAAACTCAAATCAAAAATTACTTTACAAATTTTAAAAACAATGGAAAAAATCTGAATTTCGTGCGCTGTTCCTTAAGAAAAGAAGAACCATCAATAGTGAATATTATATAGTATTATTGGCGCGTTTGAAGGAAGAAATCGCCAAAAAACGGTTAAAAATGAATTTTAAAAAAGTGCTCTTTCAACAAGACAACACACCATGTCACAAGTCGATGGCAACTACATAAATTACATTTCGAACTGCTTCCACCTCCACCTCCCCTATTATCCAGATCTGGCCCGCAGCGACTACTGACCGTTTGCAGACCTAAAAAAAATGCTTCAAGAAAAGAGATTTGTTATATGGGAAACTGGCATATTTTGAAGTGAAAAATAAATCGTCTACAAAAAAGACATCAGAATTGTTAGAGAAGCATTGGAATCAGTGTATCACTCTAGAAGGTGACTATGTTGATGAATAAAGTCGAATTTTGTCTAAAGCATTGGAATCAGTGTATCACTCTAGAAGGAGACTATGTTGATGAATAAAGTCGAATTTTGTCTAAAGCATTGGAATCAATGTATCACTCTAGAAGGAGACTATGTTGATGAATAAAGTCGAATTTTGTCTAAAAGTTGTTGTTTTATGTTGTGACCCTGTTAGGGGCCCAGAAATAAAGACATGGAAACACGGGGTTACAGGAATAAAGATATATTATTTAAGAAAAAGAATATATATACAAGAAGTGGTGTTCTGAACTGCCAGTATAGAACTGGGGTGGAAGAAGTCTGTGAGTTGGAATGCTTCTCGCATTTTATTATGGATGGACGAGTCCATTTGTTCTTCGTACAGGTACGGCACCATAACATTTTATTAGTTAGGCCCAGGACTTATCGAGTGATGTGTTATAAAGAATTGGTTTAGTTTGTTGAACAGCATATCAACCATTTCTGGGCACATAAAGAATGATATCTTAAGAAAATGTTGACCCAGGAATTAGAATTTACAACATTTATTTCAGGATAAAAATGGAGATGCCCTGACCAAGCAGGGTCCGCGAGTCGGACTGGCAACAATTCTAGGAATCAATTTTTTTTTTTTCAATTACTGAATGTCTTTACTGAATTCTTTGGGCAACACATGATAGATACAACTAGTTTTAATATAAAACTATCGAAGTATTCTTCCTGGTAGTTAGATCATTTTATGGCTGTAATTCAGCTTCTAACGAGCCTAGAAGTTTTGAGAGAAAGGAAAATAAAGCCGCTGGAAATACAGAGAAAATTGGATAAAACACACATTAAAATGATTAAAACAAATCGCCGGAAGTTATTAGAACAATTTCAGCTACCTATGTGAACAATTAACAGATAGTCTGAATATTGGAAGACTTTAAATTCTGGGAGCCGGAACTTATACTTTCCAACTCCACAAGCAAATACCCGAGAAGAATTCTTGGCAGAATTGAAAAGTTTGTAAAAAGTGTTGTTTCATAATTCCTCCTTGATATTAAGACATTAGAAAAATTGAAAAATTAAATTAAAAGGTCAATGAACAAAAGTTGATTATTTTGTGTAATCAAATTGTTTTTATATATATATATATATATATATATATATATATATATTACTTTTTCATGTATCCACATAAAATATTATAAGGAGATATCATTTTTTTATGCATCAATTTTCAGTATTTACTTCAACAGTGCTCGATACATAAGTAGAGCTAGAAGCCTAACGATTGGCTAAGACAACAACAAAGAAACCGGGATGAATCATCATATAGAAAACAGAACAATAGAATAGGAAATAGGAAGTAATATCAACCGAACCTTTGTTCGTGAGAAGCCCAACGATTGGCTAAGACAAGAACAAAGAATCTGATTGGTTAACTAGCTAGTCATGTATATAAAAACGCCTGACAAAACTAACTCCATGCATTTTAGCCTGACGATTCCCCCCAGGGATGAAACGCGGGAGCCTCTGTGTAGCTTAAATGCCATAAATATATTTTCATAACTTATATATATATATAATGAGATCAATTTTACCACAGTTGAAGCATCGGTATAACGATAAATTTGAAAATTAGTTAAGAAACCACATAACACAATGCAAGATTTTTTTTCTTCAAATAAATGAATTTTTTAGTCATTTTGTTTTAATCAAAATTTTCGGTTTTATAAACCTTATTCAAGGTGATCACTGATACAGACAATTTTTTAATTTTTTTTGTTGACCTGATCCTATCCCTGCTATAGTAATGAAAGAAAATGCTCTGTTAAGCTGACCCCTGTAATCTTCAAACTCTATAACAAATGCTGTGCCGAATCCTGCTTCCCTGATAGCTGGAAAATTGCCTCTGGGGTATCAGTATTCAAGAAATCTGGTGAAAGAACTGATCTGCAAAATTATCGCCCCATAAATCTCCTCCCGCTCTTTGCTAAAATCTTTGAATCATTATTCAATCTAGTTTAAGTTGACCACCTCGAAAACGATAAACTTTCTGACCAACAGTATGGATTTAGGCGATCCTGTTCTTCTGTGGATATTCTACTGGTCATCTCTGAATGTATATACCATACACTGGATAAGGCAGGTGAAGGTAGGGTAGTAGCCCTTGATATATCCAAAGCCTTTGTCAAAATCTGGCATGAAGATCTTCAAGAAAATTTGAACGGTATTACTGGACGAAATCAAAGTGTAGTATCTGTTCCGATGGATACTGCACCCCATAAACCGGTATCGTCTTGGCTTCGGGGCTTGATTTATGCCGGTCTGTGAGTCGGTCCTGTGCAGTTCTAGGAGGTCCACCCTACCAGGCTTTGCCTCCCCTATTTGGGGAGGAGTAAGTTTATTGCTTACTACGTGAGGCGCCCCTACCGGGGAATGCCGACGAGTGCTCACCTTCTCGGGCGCTGGCTTTTCAAGCCCCACTTTCCCGACCCGACCTTGGGTCACATCTTATCTTGTGGGAGTAAGATAAAAATGGCCTTGTGCCTAACCTCCTGAAGAGGAGGTAAATAATACTGGACAAATCTTTAATATAATCAGATCCTTGGCTTAGGGTTAGGGTTAGCTAAAAGAAAGATCCTGGTCGTCCTTGATGGCCGCACATCTAAACAACATCAAATTAATGCGGGTGTACCCCAGAGGTCAATATTTGTATCTTTATAATATCTAATTTTCATAAACGACCTCCCTGAGGCAATCACATCCAAGATGGGTATATTTGCTGATAACATCGTGCTCTATTCTCGACATGAGGGCAAATGAAACCAACATATATCGAAGGCAATAGCCGAATCCTTAGAAAAAGACCTCCAGTCTGTAGTGGAAGTGGGCCCTTTAATGCTCCCAAGACAAAGCTCCTTTCCTTTAACAATTAGAAGAAATCTTACCAACCACAGCCGCCATGGATGATAGCACCCTTCCCGAGAATTCAACATTCAAACTTTTCGGCCTAACATACCCAGGCAACATGAATTGGAATAACTACATAGAAGGTACTGCCAAGTCTGCTGCAAAGAAGGTGAGCTTCCTCTACCGGGCCAGAAAACTTCTTACACCTGGCAATATCTTATATCTCTAAAAAGCCACCATTCGCTCATGCATGGAATATTGTTGCCACATCTGAGCTGGTGCATGGACCACTAGCCTCTCCTTCTTAGACAGTAGATAGGTATCAATATTTATGTTAGAGACAACCATTGTAATCTGTTGTGATATGACCATGTATGAATGAAGGAGTAATATGTGTCCTACTTTAGGGTTGATGAATGAAAGATGAGGAAACTACACCTACAAAGCTGACTAACCCTCCTCTGGATATGCACAATCAGGAAAAGTATACCAATGCAATGAGAATTGAACCTATCACAATAAGGGAACCATTAATAGAAACATATACCCCTGCATATGAACCACAATCAGACATGAACAACCCAGAAACAAGCATTCAAATAAAAAAAAACACCCCATAAGACCGCAACCCCAAACACAACTAAATCACCTTAAGCAACCCCTAACAAAAAGTGAAATACTAATGCAAACAAACAAGCCAGGAATACTTGAGTCTCTGATTGGTTTACACTCCTAAATCATTTATTTGATAAAAAAATACTAACCATTTTAATACTAACTGAACCAAGTTTTTTTTATTCACCTAAAAAAAAAAATCCCTTGGGAAGGAGAGATAGATGTACATTGATGTATGTTAGGGACAACCATTGTAATCTGTTGTAATATGTGCATTGATATATGTTAGGGACAACCATTGTAATCTGTTGTGATATGACAATGTATGTGAATGTATAAATGGATGTGAATGTATAAATGGATGAATAATGTGTTCTATTTGTATTGTTTCCTTAGGAAGCCTTTTTCCATCATCTTTAGGGATGATGAAAGATGAAGAAACTACACTTGCCTTATGTCCTCATTCAAGAGAAGTTATCATGCATAGACAGTGTCAAAAAAAGAGCTTCTAACCTAATAGGCCCTACACTGTCTACCAAGCTCCAGCCACTGTAACATCGCCACAATGTAGCATCCCTATGCTTGTTTTACAAGAATTTCAACAGAATGTGCTCCGACAAACTTGCTGCACTCATGCCCCCTCAACGTAAATACCCCCAACCAACCTAAAAAGCAGCTAAATTACACCCCTTTACTGTAGAGGTCCCCAGATGCTGGAAGGCTTTTTACTCTAATAGCTTCTCTTTGGAATTCCCTCGCTGCCCCCAGTTTCCTCGACTGTACCAACATGCAGAAATTTAAATGTAATGTGAACAAGCATTCGGCCCTTCACTCTACACCACCCTCAAGACGGAAGCAATCTTCTTTACACTGACAATAGTCTTATATAACCGTGCTCTCCAACACAATAAGAATTATATTTTAACCCAAGAACTTCTTTTTTTTTCAAAAAATCTTGCAACAAAAAGATCAGACGTTTTCTTTAAAAAAAAAAAAAAAAAAAAAAAAAGATTGCAAATTTCTCTTGGACAACTAATTCATCAGGATTTGTCGATATTTTTTGTTTCAGGAAGGTGGGGTGGATGGGTAAAAAGTCCCTGATTAACACGTTTCCAAGAAAGTAAAAAATAAGGTCTTAGGTCGTTGCAAAAATAATGGCCGCCTGAAGCGCTGGGTTTTTAAAAACTCATTTTAACACAGATATTCGTAGTTTATTTCTAGTAAATTTTAACATATAATAATTAATGTGTTCTCAATAATAATTTGTAATTTTTTTTCAGATCTTCATCAGGTACCAGGTCTGTTTGAAGACATCGATGATAATGGCTCTCCATTCTTTTCTGCATTCAGCCTTTCTGATGAGATCTAGAGTCGTGATTCCAGTGACCCTGTTGAGGCCATCTGTGAACTTGGCACGCTGTCTTCCTCTACTCTTTTTGCAGTCGATTCTTCCCAACATCAAGCTTTTCTTCAAGCCGTCCGCCCGCATTATATGGCCGAAGAACTTCAACTGTCTGGCGTTGACAGCATTGAGAAGTGATCTGTAGTAGTCAGCCTTACGCATGACTTCTTCGTTTTTCTTCCTTTCTGTCCACGACATTCGTAGAATTCTTCTTAGAAACCATATTTCTGCTGCTTCTAAACGACTTTCGACTATGTCCAACATTTGCAACCGCAAAGTAGGACTTGCCATATGTACGCCTTAAAGATTCTGATTTTTGTGTTCATTTTCATGTTTCTGTTTTGAAAGATGCTCTCCATGCTATGGAAAGCGGATTTTGCCATTGCGATTCGTTTCTTGATTTCCGATAGAAAGTATTTTTGAAACAGAACGATGAACATGCCAAAACATGGCCATCACCTTCTTATGTTGCATAAGTTCAAACTTGGGTACAATGATTTCGAAACTTCTGCAAATATCAATAGAGCATAGGGAGATTAATTAAAAAGTGATTGGACAGTACGAATGTGGTTCCAGAAATTTCGTAGTGGAGATGAGAGCCTTGAAGATGAAGAAGGTAGAGGACGGCCGTGTAATCTTGACAATGAACAATTGTGGGCACTTGTTGAGCAAAATCCACACTTGTTGTTAGCACTGTAACAGTTTCACGTCATTTAAAGGGTATTGTAAAGGTGAAAAAAAGGTTCATGAATAAAATTTATGTTTCTGAAATCAGCCATCATTTTTGTAACAACTTAATAAATCACATTGATCAAACTTTAAAATTGGATGGGACAGAAAGAGCAAGAAATTGACAAGTGTAATTCTAACGAAATGCAGTACAACTAGACAGATTTAGGAGACCCTTACCATGCTTGCGGAGACCCTTAAGAAAGAAAAAAAAGCAACATTTTATCTATGTTTCACAATATTAAAATGACTATCCAAGCACAAAAAAAACTGTACCAACAAAACTTTGTATTATCTATATCATTCGGACTACTATTCTCATCTTGGTTGTTATTTTTCACGTTTCAGCCGATATAATTTCCCACCGTCTTCAGGTGCATCGTTTCGAGCTCAAGAATCTATACGGAATTTCAAACTGAACCCTTTATTTAATCCACGAGAGTAGATTATAGGGTTGTGAAGTTTGAGGGAGTCAGAGCTTTTGGTCAAAGTCAAAGATTGAGTTGAAGTCGTAAGAATTCTAGGAGTCAGAGTTTTTAAATTAACAGACAGTTTGAATATTGAAAGACTTTAAAATAAGGTGCCGGATATTTTGGAATTCTATCAGACAGAATAAGAAGTTTAGAATCCTAGGAGTCAGACTGTATACTTTCCGACTCCACAACCCTGGTAGATTGTTCTTGTTCCGTCAGAAGTGTTAATCAATTTTTATTTTATTACAAGTTAGCATCGCCTGTAGTGAGCATTGAACCTTCCATTTCCAGAGTACTATCGATAAGAACTGGTTGTACTCAACGCCTTTATCCATTGTGCTACAGGTAAATTATTGGTTTCATTATAAGGACAGAACAAAGTTTTTTTTATCAATTAAAAACTTAAAAAAAAACCAGATCTTGTTGCAAAAGTCGGCGATAGAATATAGGTTAGGATGTCAATGTGGGTCAGAATGCACTTTTAGAATTCGGATATTATTTTGGCAGATCATGAAGTAAGAGTTGATTTGAAACCTAAACATTTGTCATTTGTTGTTTGGAATAAGGAATGCATGAAAACAAACAATTTTAAAAAGTACTATTCGGAATCGAAAGCATCTGAACAAATTAAAAACTTTAAAAAAAAACAGATCTAAGTGTATATTAACATTTGATTTTTTTTTTTTTCTTACATCTACGTAAGTTGAATTCTATCTCAGAATTCAACTACGGCCCTTCTTTCTTGTCGTTGCCGTGACTATCACCCAGAGTGGGTTGAACTGACTACTACCAATGTGATAAGGTCATATATTGCTGTATACCAGGCTTAAGGATCTTGAACCTCCTTCACCGAAATTGCGATCAACTCATGATTCCATTGCTGCGGACGATGGGAAGCTCATATTATAGAGTCGATGCTTAGGGCTCAACAAAAAGATCAGACGTTTTCTTTTAAAAAAAAAAAAAAGATTGCAAATTTCTCTTGGACAACTAATTCATCAGGATTTGTCAATATTTTTTGTTTCAAGAAGGTGGGGGATGGATAAAAAGTCCCTGATTAACACGTTTCCAAGAAAGTAAAAAAAAAGTCTTAGAGCGTTACAAAATTAATGATCCTAGCACATCAAAATGCCGGTTTATAATAAGGCTAGAATGTTCCATTATGCTCAGAAGGGAAAGTCCATTCTCTGTGTTCTGTTTGGCTGGGATTCATAAGTGACCATTCTAGTGTATAAATGTTCATTCATTCGAATAAGTATTCTTCTATGAGATGGATGCCAGTTGAGGCCTTTATTCAGGTAAGTGTTAGTTTGATTCTATAGTCCTTACATTTCACAAGAGATGTTCTTGACAATAGGGGAAAATACTGTTTTCCGGATCGGCTGCTGTTTTCTATCCTCTCATAGTGTTCATCACTTTTCATCTGTCTATGTATCAATCTTGTTAACACTAATATTCGAGTCGGATTTGAGCCTTGATAAGTGCTGACTCATTAATAAAATAAGAATAGAAAAAAGTTTCTTGTGAAATCAGTTGATCTGGTTTCCAAGCAGCTTTAGAAGCTGGTGGCGATTGAGCAGCAAGATAAGTCAAAGTGCCAAACACATCAAAATGCCGGTTTATAATAAGGCTAGAATGTTCCATTATGCTCAGAAGGGAAAGTCCATTCTCTGTGTTCTGATTGGCTGAGATTCATAAGTGGCCATTCTAGTGTATAAATGTTCATTCATTCGAATAAGTAATCTTCTATGAGATGGATGCCAGTTGAGGCCTTTATGCCGGTAAGTGTTAGATTGATTCTATACATATAACGTGTAAAAAAATAAACATAAAAAAGAGCATGGCGCCATTGAGCAAATATCTTGTTAGCACTTTTTTCTTTTTTTCTGTTACATCATTACAGGAAGACAGAAAGTTTGGCTGCCACATCACCTACGACCACATTTCCAACTAGACGTCACTATCCATTGAGCACTTATGTATCAATGAAAGACCAGTTGTTTTCTGTACAACAGGCAATACTATGTCTACATGCATGTATGTATGTGCCAAATAAGGAATGAACGGTTAGGGTGGCTGCTGGATGCTTGGAGTGACACTTTTGTGTTTACCTACATACAAAGACGGAAGACAGTAAGTATTAACGTAACAAGATTAGCGCGGGAGAGTTGGGAAAGGTTGTGGTAATTCTAATATAATAATGATGATAATCCTCAATAGTTATTTTAGGCTAATATGAAAGAGATCAAGGTGGCTTTTATTGTCAACGATTAGTCGAATACAAGTCGCTATCAGAAAATGGTGCGTTCAGAATTTTCCCAACACGATAAGTGCACAAGTGAACGCAATAGATCCGATAGGATTCTAACTCAGCGCAGCCGATTAGTCGAATACAAGTCGCAATCAGAAAATGGTGCGTTCAGAATTTTCCCAACACGATAAGTGCACAAGTGAACGCAATAGATCCGATAGGATTCTAACTCAGCGCAGCCGATTTTCATCTTTTGTTGAAGAGGCCCCCCCCCAATAGACAAAATGCAAGTTGTAGCAAAAAAAAAAAAGAACATCAGTGATAAATGTAAGCAACGTGAAATCATTTTTGTGTTTCGAGTCTTCATTTGTGAATTAACCTGCCAAACCAAATGCTAGACAAAAATCATCGACTGAAGAAAGACGAATAAGCGTTTCTTTTTAGTCTTATGTAACGAAGATATCGGCTCCGTGACACATAATCATAAGTAAGCTATGGAAATTCCTTTTTGTGTTTTCAAGTCTTCAATTGTAAACCAACCTACGGGAGAATATTTTTCCAGAAATGCTAGGAGAATTTCCAAAAAGAAGATGGACAAGCAAGTGTTTCTTTTTAGTCTTATGTAACGTGGCATCCTCAATGAAAATATTGACTCCATGACACAATCATAAAAAGCAACGTCACGCATAGCCATTTGAAGTACTTTACAGACTTTCACAAGTGACCCGTCACCCACAAACCCGCAATGAATTCAGAGACTAGAAATTGCATTAATATATAGATGGTATCGGTTACGCATATTAATATATGGATTCCGGGAACCTCTGAAAAGTTTTCACTCTTCAGTATCTTCAAGAGCAGCATTTATCTGGCACTCTTTATTCCATTGCATTCTGTGATACCCTAACTTATCATCACTTGTGGAAAAAGGTTTGAAACTCGATCAGGGCACTCTAACTTCAATGGGACCATTAAAGGTCAATTTCACATACTTAATATGAAAATAATAATCGACTTGTTGCCTCAATCAAAAAATAATGTGGCTTACAAATCACTGGACGTTTTCTCTGACTTACCTCATTTCTGCTTCTTTCTTATCTTTGCCAAGTAAGTAGATTTCAGACGTTAAATGACCTCAGTTAATTCTTTTAAACCAATGAGAATACAGATAATTCTTTTTAACCAATGAGAATACAGATAATTCTTTTTAACCAATGAGAATACAGATAATTCTTTGTAACCAATGAGAATACAGATAATCATTTTTAACCAATGAGAATACAGATAATCATTTTTAACCAATGAGAATACAGATAATTCTTTTTAACCAATGAGAATACAGATAATTCGTTGGTTCACTTTTTTCTTATTGAGATGAATTTGCTTATTGCAGTGCAATAACCAGTCTCATAGATCCTGAGTCTCACTAGTTATTTATCTACCTCCCACGGCGGTAAGATGTGACACAAGCTCAGGAAAGTGGGATTTGAAAAACCAGTGCCTGAGAAGTTGAGCACTCTGACCATACAAAAAATGCCTGGTAGGGGCGCCTCAGGCGATTAACAATAAACAAACCCCCTCTCAAAGGGTGAGAAGGCAAAGCCTGGGAGGGTGCACCTCCTAGAACCACACAGGACACACCCATAGATCGGCGTAAATCAAGCCCGGAAGGCCAAGACAATACCGGTCCATGGGGTGCAGTATCCATAGGAACAGATACTACACTTTGATCCCGGCCAAGATTTTAACATTTCCTTAAATTTAAAACTACATGCCAGGCAAAAACAGACCCTTTTATGGTGAGGCAGGGGGGGGGGGGGGCACTTCCATGGGTTGATCAAGGTTCAGTAACATCACATCTGCCACAGGACAATATCTCATCTACCCCCCACCCCCCCAACACTGTGATGTCAAGTGGCTGTATTGCCATGGTTACATGAGGCTCACTTGCTTTAAGTGCTATCAAAAATGCAACAAACCATAAAACAGTCAAGTAGGTTTTATGGGTGCAAGATTTCATTTCTGAAGAGTTATTCATCATATTTTCTTCATATGTAGGTATTCTGAACCTTTAAACTAACAAGAACTATGTACATTAATCTTAAAAAGAAAAAGGAATTATAAAAAAAAGATATTTTTTAAAACATGTGAAAAACAAGTGAATAGTTGCTACTGATATCGATCCTGACCCAGTTTTCGTGAGGTTCGACTGTCCTACGCAAACGTCCGAGAGTTGACGAGCCGATTTGTACCAGACGACAATTTTTATACGGTGCTGCGTCCTATGATAGTAATGTTTTGCTTGTTTTGTCTTTGTTGTTAGCGTTAGGGTTTAGGGTTAGGGTTAAAAATATTTATTTGATAACAGTAATTTCGCTCTGTTTTGCTTGTTTTATTTGTTTTGTTGTTTAAAAAATTTCTTGCAAATATAACTAAAAATTATAGGACGCAGCAACGTATCAAAATAAAAAAAAGATATTTATTTGATAACAGTAACTTCGCTATTTTTTGCTTGTTTTTTTTTTTTGTTGTTTCTTTTAGAAAATTTCTTGAAAATATAACTTACAATCACAGGACGCAGCACCGTATCAAAATTGTCGTCTGGTACCATTCGGCTCGTCAACACTCGGACATTTGCGTAGGACAGCCAAACGCTTCCGAGTCGAACCTCACGAAAACTGGGTCAGGATCGATATCAATACTGAATAGTTTATAATTCTATTTAATCCTTAGGTGGGACCATGGCAGGTACTGCCACTATGAATCAGAGTGTACCTGAGAGTAATGGCAACTAATCCTGACATTTAGGTTACAACAATTTAATAAGTTTATTTATTTATTTATTTATTTTTTCCATTAAACGGAGACAAAATGGCAAAACAGACCCAGTACCGTGTAGAGCTACGATTGCGATGTACTATCCTACAGCTATTTGAATCCGAATCATAAGGTGTAAGGTCCGACTCCAGTCTCTAAGATTCCAGAAGTTCCGACCCTGACTCCTTATTTTAAAGTTTTCCAATATTCAGTAACTAGCTCCCTCCAGTCGCATATTTTTGCTAGGCTGGAAGATGATATCATGGTAAATGAACATATACTACACTGATCTCAAAGGAGAACTTAATCACTGAGACAATATCATGACGAACGACCCCCCCCCCTCCTCCCCCCAATAAAATAAGAGTCAATGCTTGGGAGGATGATATCATGACAACAGAATAGATAGTACACTACCCCCACCCCCATCCCTAAAAAAAGGCAGAAGATGGTCCCTGGGAAGATTGTCTCATGACAAAAGAGCAGATACTACATTACCGCCTCTCCCAAAGGAGGATTAGCCCAAGCCCCTTAAAAAGGAGAAGGTGATTCCTGGGAGTAGTAAACAGAACTGATACTGCACTACCCACACCCATTAAAAGATAATACAATAATAGTTAAATCAGGGTTTTATTTATTTATTTTTTTTTTTTTATTAAAAATGCCTAGTCATATAAATGTCATTTTTTATAGTTCCTTGGCCTTTTGGCTAGGATCAAAGAATATTATCTGCTCTCAGCATCCCAATAACGCATTTTACAATCAACGAATATATATATATATACATATATATATACATACATACATATATATATATATATATATATTAAAAGTGAAAATAAAAGCCAATATCAATGCAAGATTAATTTTTTTAATTTTATTTTTTATTTTAATCTTATTAATTTCGGAATAAAATTCCATCGCACCAAGGACGTTTATCAAGTAACAAAAGAAATAAGTTTGTTTATTCTTGTTTTTTGATGAAAAAAAATAAAAAATGACACAATACTGGTCAACTCTGATGATGGAATTTTATTCCGAAATTAATAAGATTAAAATAATTTTAAAAAATAAATTAATCTTGCATTGATAATGGCTTATATTTTCAATTTTAATACAAACACAGCAATGCTTTTAAATGAACGAACCATATTATATGTGAGGCCTGAACAGTACGTTTCTTTTGAATCCCTGCTCTCACAGGTCGACTTGAAAAGCCTTGCGGACATCATGCGGAAGAACAGACTGCGTTGGTTGGGTCACATTGAGCGTAGCGATGGCTGGATTGCTAAAGTCCGACAGTTGAATGTGCCAGCAGAGAACATCACCACTGGCAGACCCATGTTGACTTGGGAGGACGTAATCAAACGTGATAGGAAGGCCATGGGTATGGATTCCATCAAGCCTTGCCAAAGACAGGAGTGGAGAGGAAGACTTAGATTTCGAGACTAGACAATCAGGCCCCACCCTCATCAGAGGATTAATTGTGGCCTGATTCAACAAATAAACCGGTTGATGATGATGATGATGATGATGATGATATAAATAAAAGAAAATGCAAATTACAAATGTATATTACAAAATATTAATTAATTAGAAACTGTTTAAAAATAAATATGCAAATTAGCAATAGCTAAAGCTATTATGATTCTTTGCAGATTACTATATATGCAGTATTTCAAATTCCTCTGCTGTATTATAGAATAAATAACAAATAACAATATAGTTAGGATAGGTGAAAAAACCTTGCCGGTTTAGATTAGATAATTGGAGTCAGATTTTTTAAATCTGACTACGAATTCTAGCATTCTTAAAGTCCAACTCCTCCCTAAAACCTTCGAATCTGCAACCCTGGTTGGAACCATAGAATCAAGAAACTTAAAACTTTAGAGTGGACAACTTCACAAGAACAGAACGACGGCGGCAGTGGAAAAGACGGAGACGAGTAAAAGACAAAATCCGACGCACTAGCATCATGAAAAAGAACAATCCTTCAATTTGATAAAACTATTGATCTTTGCGCCTCCCCCCCCTCTTTCCGTTCAAGTCAAAGTCAAAATAAGAATGAGCAGTTGTTGTGTTAATCTGTTCTCTGTCAACTTTGAAGCCAGTGGAGATTTCATGGCAGAAGATGGCACATAAGTAATATTGGTCCGGCGGCAAATCACAGATTCTGACACAGAGAACAACAATGGCAGTAATTGTCATTCAAGAGAAGCAGATATTACATTTGGAATCACTTCGAACAGACATGGATTTCCGACAGATACGAGAGGGGAAAAGAGAGAGGAAAAGAAGAGAAGACAAGTTTATAAACAAATGAAAAAAAAAAAATGGAAATCTGTCAGAATGAATGTACATTTCACAACTCCAAGAAAAATGGTAACACTTACAAGAGATTGGTTTTCCATATTCTGAGTGGAAACCCAAACATTATATATATATATATATATATATATATATATATATATTGTATAGTTAGACAACATTCCTTCTTTTATACATATCTGGTTGAACAGGAGTGCCAACCTGAATGGAAACCCAAACATTATATATATATATATATATTGTATAGTTAGGCAACATTCCTTCTTTTATACATATCTGGTTGAACAGGAGTGCCAACTTCTGTTTGTTCCTTTTTTGATCCAATCTTTCCATTCGTCGGATGATAGATCTTGTGCTTTTAATAATGGAGTGTAAGAAATCTCCATATTTAACGCAAACGTTTTCGACCATCATTGGTCGTCTTCAGGCGGATGATTGATAAATGCAAAATAAAATTGGTGAATTTATTTATTTATGGAAAGATTGGATCAAAAAAGGAACAAACAGAAGTTGGCACTCCTGTTCAACCAGATATATATATATATATATATATTAGTTGCTATACTTATAAGGAATAGTGCTCAATATCAATTATAGAGCTTAGATCTAAATAGATCCGGCTCTGTTCCAATTTTGAGAAGTCGATTTTTGATATATATATAGATATATAAGAAAGAGAAACAGACAGAAAACGCCCACACATAAGGCCGCAATAAGTGGCTCTGGTGGCCAGATTCAAAAACATTAATTTTAGTTCACCATTATGAACAACACGGTTCATACTTCATTGAAAGCTGAAGAAGGGAATGGTTCTCGAAATGTCTTACAGAACATCCTAACAAAAAGAAAAACAAATAAAGAAATTGGGATTTACCTAAAATCGTCTAATACACTCAGCACGAAATAGTAAATCATACGCTTATTTATTCATTATTATTTTTTATTTTTTTCACCCACTTCTATGCTTATGATTTTCTGTTGACTTTCTGTTTTCTGTTGACCCATATATATATTAATTTTCTATGTAATAATTTAAAAACAATTTTTTTTCAGGTGATTTTCTAGCTCGTTGTTATTATATTTAATTGTTTCACTGCATAAGTGCTTAAGATGCAGAAAAACTGCATTATTAGTCGACCTCATTTCAAAGGTCGTATTTTTTGTTTTTGATATATATATTAATTTTTTACGTACATTAAAGTAATCCATGGACATGTGTTCTGGCTCACAGCCGTCATCAGCATGGCTAACTTACAGAGATCGAACCCTCGATGTTGATGTCTATAGTCCAGCGTTCTACCAATGGGCCAAGACGCTCTGTGTAGAAATATGTACGATTTTTATCACCCAAGTATGTAATGGTTTCTATGTAATAATTTTTTTTTTTTAATTATTACATAGAAACCATATATATATATATATATATATATATATATATAAACAAGTTTGGAGACATAGTCACAGTGCACGGTAACTGGGCCCAAACTTAGATCTACATAGCATAAAAATTGAACTTCTCAAAATTGAAACCGAGCCAAGCCTTGCATACATAAGCGGCTCAATATTTTTTGAGATAGAGCTTTATAAAAATAATTAATAACATGAGTACCTTTCAATTATTGTTATACACACATATATATAGAGTTTGAATTCTCTACTAGACACCATCCTCGAGTGTCTTCGGCCTCTATATACACGGGTTTGTCATAACAACCTGACATGAAGACACTTCATCCTACAAGTAAACCCTGACCAAATATTTAAAACAACATAGTATTCACAGCACACATAAGATCCCCTTGGCACTGCTATACCCTGACCCATGCGAGGAATGATGCACCTTCTCCAAGTAATGTTACCTCAAGTAACAGCACTTAGCTGGATACTCCACCAGACTAGATGAATTCTTGTCCTGGAATCCGGTAAGACCAGGAGATCACAATGAAAGATATACTATAACATAGTTAACTAGTCAATTGGAGAGAGGAAAATTAATGTTCTTCACTTCTTTATTAACTCGACGTTTGAGACAGAAAGGAGAACTTTAATAAACTATTCGAATATCTATGTATCTCATATAGAGATCAAGTGTTAGCCCTAGGAAGGGGGCCCTTGATTTCTGAGAACTTCAACTGGAGTAAAATGAAAATATATCATTCATCATATATATATGTTGTGAAGTAGTCCAACAGTAAAAAGAAGAAGTCAAGTCGAGGTTGGGTTAAGATAACAAGTGTATTAACATAAAAGGTAAGGAAACTGACTGGCACTTGGCTAGACAGTTACAAGTCTGTCCTTTTTCTCTCACCGTTACTCTGGTGACTCGCACTATTTATAGTGAAAACCGGTGTAGTTTCTCTTCTGTTAGAATGGCCGGTGTAACAATATATATATATATATATATATATATATATATATACGGCACAATCACGTTGACACACCGGTTCCCGTTAGATCACCGAAGTTAAGCGGCGTCGAGCCTGGCCAGTACTAAATGGGTGACCATTTGGGAATACCAGGTGCTGTATGTGCTCTCTGCTTATCTCAGCATTGTTTCCAGTCGTCTTGTATTACTACTTGCCATTGGAATCAAGCAATGCCGACTCAGGAGAGCGATTGTTGGGGATTGTGCAACCCTTGCAATTACAAATTCACGCGCGGGCAGCCCCTGGTGGGGCACTCATACATCGAAATCGACGGGAGAGTCTATCATATATATATATATATAATGAGTCGATTAAACATGATTAGACCTGCAAATGGAGGCAGATAAAAATTATTCGTTGTTCAAAGCAAGGAAATTTAATGAATAATAATAAATTATTTTTCATCTCTTTCGTTCCTTAAGCCATGCTTTTAAAAGATTAAAATCTTATATGACTTGACTTGACTTGACTTGGTCCCTTAACCCCCTCCTGGGTCGTAGGGGCGCTGCACCAATGAACTCCACACCAGCTGTCTCCACTTCTGACGGTCATGGGCAATGAACTGGGTTGTAGCGAAGTTGTAGCCCGTCCACTCTTTGATGTTGTCCGTCCATCTTTTGTGTTGTCTACCTCTCATTCTCTTGCCTTGCACTGCTCCCTGCAGGATGGTTTTGGAGAGACCACTGCCCCATGTCACGTGACCATACCATCCAAGCTTTCTTTTTCTTACAGTTGTCAGCAAATCTTCGTAGTTGTTCAGATTTGCGTTGATGAGCGCGCGAACTTCTTCGTTTGTGACACGGTCTGAGTACGAGATGTCAAGCACTCTTCTGTAGCATCTCATTTCTACCGTTCGGATTTTTCTTTGGAGCTCGGCTGTCAAGGTCCACGACTCGCATGCATACAAAAAGATGGATAATACTAGTGTATGCAGCAGCTTCAGTTTGCAACGGAGACTAATGTTTCCGTCTTTCCAGATTGATTTCAGTTTTGCAAGTGCTGCTGCCGTTTGTGCTGCTCTTGCATAAATCACTAATGTTTGTAGGTAATAATATATATATATATAGATATATATATATATATATATGTATATATTTGAGTTTATATAAAAAAAATACATATTTTTAAATTAGATAATATGATCCAAATTGTTTCAAATTACAAGCTCAATGAAGTTATGTTTCCGGTTTCAGAGCATATATACTGGTTAGTTGCATTCCAATGACCAAATAAAAAATCAGTCTACCATCATATTTTTTTTTTTTGCGGCGAATGCTTATATTTTTTTCCTTTCCGTCTTACGCGCATTTCACAACCCATTAAATAAAAATAGTCTTTGGTTTACCCGGCTGCTCTTCAGAGAAAATCATTCAATAATAAAATAAAAACAAGCATACTATTTCCAACCTTAAATTTTAGACATTTTCTAGAATCAAAATTATGTAATCCTATTTTAAAAAAATATGTTCTTAAGAGAAAGTCTGTACGTACGTATGTTTAGTTAAAGGCAGGCCGAGTTTATGTGTGTGTGTGTGTGTTGCAATGGTATAAGTCCACGTGTGTGCGGTTGGTCGCCATGTTGGATATGGAAGTCTTTTTGTCGACACCGAAGCCGGTGGCTCTTATCCGGAAGTTTGCAGGGCAAGAGAGGAGTTTTTTTATTGATCCGAGCAACGTGGATGAGTAGGCAGCAGTGGCTAATACGAGGAAGGATGATGATGAGCACTCTCTTTTATAACCTCCGGGCCTATCTCTGTTCGTAAGAGAGAGTGTTTCTGATTGGGCAAATCAGAATCAAAGATGAACAAGAAAGTTGAGAAGAACGCAAGTCAAAACACAAAAAAAACTTTTTTTTTTGATTGTCATCTTTGAAGTGAGTTTTTTGTGTTTTTGACTTGTCGTTCTTCTCATCTTTCATTGTTTGTAGCTTTGGGTTCTTTGAAAATTTCAAATATTAAGTAAAGTAAGTGTTCCCCTCCGCACTTTTGTGATCAATGGCTGTTTTTAGTACGAGTTACAGAAAAGAAATCTGTTTCGACAGTCAAATATGTCAGAGATTTGTCCGTGTTGCTATTTCTTCAATTCAAATATTTAATCCTGATCAATATTTTCTTTTTTAACTCATCAATAAATAAAGATGGAGGAGTATTCATCCTTTAATTCAGATGTACCCTTACTCTCCCAATTGATACAGGAAAAAATTAGTTTGTATATTTGTTCAGTAATTGTTGTTGGTCGCGATCAAAGTGTAGTATCTGTTCCGATGGATACTGCACCCCATAGACTGGTATTGTCTTGGCCTTTAGGGCTTGATTTACGCCGGTCTATGGGTCTGTCCTGTGCAGTTCTAAGAGGTCCACCCTCCCAGGCTTTGCCTCCCCTTTTTGGGGAGGAGTAAGTTTATTGCTTACTGCCTGAGGTGCCCCTACCGGGGAATGCCGACGGGGTTGCCCAGGCAATTTTTAAATGGCCAGATTGCTCACCTCTCGAGCGCTGGCTTATCTAATCCCACTTTCCCGACCTTGTGTCACATCTTACCGCTGTGGGAGGCAGATAAATAAATTGTTGTAGCCCTGGTTAGAGGTCAGAATGAAAACACGAACACAGGGTTTAGGTAAAACAAGTATATAGAGAAAAGTATATACTACAAACAAACAAGAGTGGTACGTCAGTCCTGACTGCCAGTGTAGACTGGGGTTGACCTCACCACTGAGAAGCCTATGCTTCCAGTATTTATTGAGAATGGAAGAGTCCAAATGTTCATTTTATTATTTGAACATGATTAATATATATATATATATATATATATATGGGAAAATGAAAAAGGAAAACCAAAAAATGGATGTTTTTTATGTGTACATCAACGTTTCGTCTTTATTTATAAGACTTCATCAGGATGATAATATAGAGAAAAATGTCATGCAAGTACAAATACATGTAGGGTTGACATATTGGGAGGAAAAAAATGAAATGGGTCCTTGCTCACCCCCATCTTTCCACTTCTTCCCCACTCATTTTCTTCAACATTCATTTTTATTCTCCACCAAGTACGGACGTCCACCCAGTAGTGGCCATTATTTTATTTCATTTTTTTCCTCCCAATATGTCTACCCTACATGTATTTGTACTTGCATGACATTTTTCTCTATATTATCATCATGATGAAGTCTTATAAATAAAGACGAAACGTTGATGTACACATAAAAATCATCCATTTTTTGGTTTTCCTTTTTCATTTTCCCATCACGTCGGATTACCTTCATCCTTCTCTTCCCATATATATATATATATATATTACTAGTTTATGTACATAATTAACAATCATAACTAAAATTATTTTTTTCATAAATAAATGCTTGCAGTATTTACATATATATCTCATATATAAAGGGAAAACGTCTGTGTGTGTGTATGTCCAGCTAAAACTTGAAAAATATATCTAAAATAAATGAGAAAAATATTTTCCGACTATCCTAGCTACTAACATCAAATTCAATTCTATGATACAACACAAAATTTTAAAATACTGTATATATAGTAATCTGCAAAAATCCACAATCAGCTTTGCGTATTTATAATTTGCATATTTATTTCATAAAACAGCTTCTAATAAATTAATATTCTGTAATACATTTTTAATCTACATTGTTATATTTTCTTATACAGGGTGGGCAAAAATAAGGGTCCTATTTTTAAAAATTCATAACTTTTTTATTTATTGATTTAAAAAAATTTTTTTTTTTAGAATAAGTAAAGGACCCCTTCCGAAGCAAGCATGAGCCGTATTAGCCCTAAGGAACGTACCCTCATTTAGAAAACATTATTTTTGCTTAAAAAACTCAAAACAGTGTAAAAAACAATACTTTAGTTTTTGTAAGTTTTAAGAAGTGTTTTTCGGCTAAAATTTGTTTTGTTTATTTCAAAAAATCTCGGAAGGGTCAGTCTACACACACATAAAGTTTGATGAGTTTAACTTTTATTTTGTGGAAGTTATTCAAATTCAAGTTATTCAAATTTAAAGATAGGACCCTTATTTTGGCCCACCCTGTATTATATGCAATAATTTTGTCGATAGCAAAACGTTACAGTTGGCTGGGATGCTGTTAACAAATACTACACTTTGATCTTAACCAAAAGGCCAAGTTATTTACCTCAAGGAGGTTAGACAGAAGGTCAAAGTATTTTTATTTACCTCCTCTCCAGGAGGCTAGACACAAGGTCAGGTGTGGTCAGCAAGCAGACTAGAATTGGCCTACAAAAAATGACTGAGCAGCCTGTCAGCATTCCCCAGTAGGGACGCCTCAGGCGATTAGTAATAAACTAACTTCTTCCCAAAGAGAAGGTAAAGCCTGGGAGGGTGAAACTCCTAGAACTGTACACGACAATACCTAAGACCGGCGGAATCAAGGCCCGAAGGCCAAGACGGTACCGGTCTACAGAATGTAGCATCCATCGGAACAGATACTAAACTCTGATCTTAACCAAAATGCCAAGGAACCATAAAAAAGAACATTTTGGAACGAATGAACCCCCCCCCCCCCCCCAAAAAAAAACCCTGATTTAATCTATTACTGTATTATCTTTTAATAGGGAGGGTAGTGTAGTATCGGTTTTGTTCTCATAAGATCATCCTCCCAGGAATTACCTTCTCCGTTTTTATGGGGTTAATTCTCCCAGGTATTACATTCTTATTTGAAGGGAAAAGGGGATAATGTAATATCTGTTCTGTTGTCATAAACCATATTCACAGACATTATCTTCTCCTTTCATGGGAGAGATCCTCCCAGGTATTACCTCCCCTATTTTGTGGGGTGGGTGTGGGGTACTATCTATTAAGTTGTCATATCAGTTTCTCAGTGATTACCTCCTCCTTTTCGGGATCAGTGTAGTATATGTTCGCTTACCATGATATTATCATCCCAGGTTAGCAAAAACATGCAACCAGAGGGAGCATATATTAACTATATACATATATATATATATCTATAATATATATATATTAGAGATAGAAGAAAAAAGAGTGATAAATATGCGACGATTGTCCAAATTTATTTCAAATTTCAATTTTTCTGCAAGGTGTATTCAGTAATAAACTAGTGTTTATTATTCTTTCCTTAAGCCAAGGCTTTTCAAAGATCGAGATCTTATCATCAGAGGAGGAATACAGATAGATAAGTTGGCTTTCGAAAAAACCAAAGTTCAAATATTTGAAAAATATATGAAAAATATTATTAAAAAAATGCAGTGAAAGAGAAGTTCCGTAAAAAAGATATGTGGTTTGTCCGGGTGGTAATTTTCCGTTGAAAAGATGTCCAATGAATTGTAGAAAGTGAAAAAAAAAAAAACTTTTGCGTAGGGGCAGTATGGAGAGAATGTTCAAATATAAGTAAATCCAAACGCACTTAAATGGAATTGAAAAGAGAAAAGCTGGCAATTATTGATAACTTCCTGAACCATAGAAAAAGGCAAATGACATCTAGTCCAAAGAAAACTTAAATGAAACAAAAAAGCTAAATTTGGGGTTAGGGGGGGGGGGTTAAAGAGTGAGGGGGTAGTAGTGTTCGGATTGGTTGAGATAGCCGCCGTTGCAGCTGGGAAGGAAAGAAAGAAAAAAGGATTGAGGGTAGGAGCGGGCGATATATAGTCAAGGTTAAGAGATAGGTTATTGAGAGTAAGATTAATCTGAAGAGAGAATGAAGGAGATAAAAAAATTGTATATAAAATGGATTTAGGGAATGGCAAGGTAAATTCGAAAAGTATAAAGTTTGTCGATGCTAAAAATAGAATTCCAACATTTAAAATGTAACAAGCAAACATTTGGCGAATATTGGCAGTTACTAGCTAAGGTTTCTAGGGATTTAAAGGGCTAAACAGATTAGTTAAAAGCATGGTAAAATAAGTAAAGGTATGTGAAAGAATGAATGATTAATTAAAATTAAAAAGAACTAGAGAATAATTAATTAAAATTAAAAATTATTTCAAATTTAAATTAAGGACCAGATGAATGATTAGAAGAGAAATTAAATGATAAAGGAGAATTTTTCGCTTTCTACAATTCATTGGACATCTTTTCAGCGGAAAATTACCACCCGGACAAACCACATATCTTTTTTACGGAACTTCTCTTTCACTGCATTTTTTTAATAATATTTTTCATATATTTTTCAAATATTTGAACTTTGGTTTTTTCGTGAGCCAACTTATCTATCTGTATTTCTCTTCTGATGATAAGATCTCGATCTTTGAAAAGCCTTGGCTTAAAGAATAATAAACACTAGTTTATTACTGAACACACCTTGCAGAACAATTGAAATTTGAAATAAATTTGGACAATCATCGCATATTTATCCCTCTTTTTTCTTCTATCTCTACAATTGCTCTATCTCGTATATTGAGCTAAACCTCTTCACTATAGGTTCCATCTACTAAAAGTTGTACTTTTGGTTTATATTTGATCCTATTATATATATATATGTGTGTGTGTGTGTGTGTGTGTGTAACATTTTGAATCTTTTAACACAACAAGACATAGCAAAATGTATTGATTATAGATCACCAGCTAAATAGTGATGATTGGAATTTAAAATTATGCAATATTTTTATCATTATTATTATTATCATTATTATTATTATTATTATTATTTTCTTTGATGGGAAACATCTCCAGAACTATGAACAATTTTTTTTCTTCTTTTTAATTATTGGAAATAGATTTAGATATAAAACTCTTCCCTTTAAAAACAATCAATTTCCAAATGAGAGAAAGAGAGAGAAAGAGAAAAAAGCACCTGCTGATAAGCCATAGACTACTTTATCTGACAAGGAATTTAACCCCCCCCCCCGACCCCCACCTCCACACACACCCCCACGATGCATTCCAGACAACTCCCGCCTCTTCCCAACACACTTCACGCCGGAATAAAAGTTTAAAAAGATCAATAAAAATCCAAAAGATTCGAACGATTAAAAGATTTTCCAAGTTGAAAGTTCCAAAACTCCATGCAACTAAAAAAGTTTGTAGAATTTTTTTTTTTTTTTATAAAAAAATAATTTGGCTTTAAACTGAACTGCAGTTTCACGGATTTTCGATCGGCAGAATTGTGTTAATATCCGTTTTCATTCGATACCGCACTTGTACACGCTCAACATAAATATTCCCGACCCAGCCACCCAACTAGCAGAAAAATCACACCCCTTCACTGTAGAAATCTCTAGGATTTTCTACTCTGATAGCTTCTTTCCTCGGACCGCTGGCTCTTGGAATTCCCTCCCTTCTCCGACCGTACCAACATGCGAACAAATATCTTGCGGTCCAACTTCCAACGCTGGTTGCCTCCCATTAATCTGGCCTCTATCACAAAAACTTTTTACGCTTTTAAACAAATATTTCAAAAACTGCAATTTCGTGTTTGTCACACATTGAGAATCAGTTTCCTATTTTTATAATCTATGTACAAACCAGGGTTATGGAGTCGGAAGTTTCAGGAGTCGGATTTTTTAATCTCTGAAGAATTAACAGTCTAAATATTGGAAGACTTTAAAATAAGGAGTCAGACCTTATACCTTCAAACTCCGCAACACTGGTCTAAACTGAGATAGATTTCATTGAACAAAAAATATAATTAGTACATATTAAAATGCAATATATATTATTATTTTTATTTTTTATTTTTTAAAAACTGTGTTCTGCGACTACGGTAGTCAAATGACATCCCGTAGCTGCAATCACTCCTCCATGCTAGTCCCAGGATATTTGGCCTTGTCATGCGCAAGTTGTCGTAGGCAATGAAGTTGTTTCGCTGTACGTAGTGGTCCTAGTCCCGCTAGCTTGGGGTCAGCACGTAGTGTGCCCAGCAGATTTGTGCAGTGCCGTCCTAGTCGCGGTTAGTAGGCTTGCGAGCCAGTAACGGCAAAATCTAGTGCCCTATATATATATATACTAGCTGTATCTACTCAGTGTTGCTCGGGAGTAAAAAAAGGAAATAATTGGTTTATGAAGAAATGGAAATGGTGCTTTTAGATATTTATTTTTGCAGAAGTTAGGGAAATAACTCTCGACATGATTACTTCCCTTTAATGTATGGGAATATTCAATGAGTATTTATTTACTCCTCTCCAGGAGTTAGGCACAAGGCCAGTTTTATCTTACTCCCACAAGTAAGATCTGACCCAAGGTCGGGTCGGGAAAATGGAGCTTGAAAAGCCAGCGCCCAAGAAGGTGCAATGAGTAAGGGAAAAAGTTTCCACTCTAAAAGTTTTCTTTTCAGGAATAAGTATTTTTTAGAAAGAAATTAATGCGAAATAAAATCTATTTGTGACAATAACATAGTAGAAAAGAAGAAGCAAGAAAACAGGCTAGTTTGAATTAAGTATCAATATGTCCAACAGATTGCTATTTTGGTCTAACTTCCAAAATCCATAGATAACTTTATATGTTAGATATACGATACTCGTGTAACGAACGATCCCTAATTTCTAGCCACAAAAAGAGATGTTATGCTTGCTTCCTGTTCTAGAAGAGTACCCAGCTTGAGTATGATCAGACACAAACTCACATCTTGTTGGCTATGTATTGCAATTCCTTCTTACAGGTTTAATCTTTAAACTCATGATTTAGGGAAATTAGTCAATAATAATAATGATAATAATGATAATAATAATAATAATAATGATGATAATAATGATGATCATGATGATCATGATGATGATAATAATGATAATCATGATGATGATAATAATGATCATGATGATAATAATGATGATGATGATCATGATCATGATGATCATAATGATCATGATGATAATAATGATGATCATGATGATAATAATGATGATCGTGATGATAATGATGATCGTGATGATGATAATGATGATCGTGATGATGATAATGATGATCGTGATGATAATAATGATCATCATCATGATGATGATAATGATGATCATGATGATAATGATGATCATGATAATGATGATCATGGTCATGATAATGATGATGATCATGATGATGATGATGATCATGATGATGATAATGATGATCATGATGATAATAATGATGATGATGATCATGATGATGATGATGATCATGATGATAATAATGATGATCGTGATGATAATAATGATGATCGTGATGATGATAATGATGATCGTGATGATAATAATGATGATGATCATCATGATGATGATAATGATGATCATGATGATAATGATGATCATGATAATGATGATCATGGTCATGATGATAATGATGATCATGATGATAATGATGATCATGATGATGATGCTGCTGCTGATGATGCTGCCGCTGATGATGCTGCTGCTGATGATGATGATGATGATGATGACGGTTCAGCCATTATAAAATCAGCCACCGAAATAACTGTTTGATTCTCTCCATATATATAACGTTAGTGGCATTCAGTTTCTTCAAAAGTTACAAAATCTTCCATCCTGTCATAAGTCTACACTCATTTATTCTCATTCCCTTCAATCTATAGCCAGATCAATTGTAAAGAACACAGTTTCATGTTTCAATTATTTTATTTATCCGATTGGACAAACCTGCATGAACCATGGTATCAATAAGCCATTTGACACAACAGATTTTCATGGTTCAATTCTTTTTTTATATATATTAAATCACTTTAATTAATTAGATGTCTTCATCAGAAAAGTTCAAATGTTGTTATTGTGAGGTTACGCTGACGACGCATGTTAATGTTTATGATTTTTTATGTAGACATGTCGAAAATTCATGTTTAAAAATAAATGATAGACATTCACACGCGTTGCGAGCATAAACCTAACAATATCGACATTTGAACTGACCATTAACACCATCTGATGGATTTACTAATACTAAATGATTACTATGTCACTAAAAAGAAGAAAAAAAGTCGATTACTTTGAATGAAGACGTCTTACGTCAAAAATTCATGTTTTAAAATAAACACTTTATTTTTAAAAAATCACATTGTTTGGCTTTCAACATTCTAAATATAATTCAAATATCTTCAATGCTTCAAAAGTAGGACTATATTTCCTTATAAATAAATATAAATTATTTATTTAAAAACTATACGTTACACATTCAACTACAGACTGGGGGTCATTTTCTAAGGATTCAGCCATTACCTTAGATATGTATGCATTTTATTTACCCACACGTAGAGAACAGAACATGGTGTCATCAGCAAACATACGCATCTCGGACGCGATTGCATCGGGGAGGTCATTTATGGAAATTGAATATAATACAGGTCCAAGAATCCACCCTTGGGGCCCACCCACATTAATGTAATGTTGTTTAGATGTACGGACATCGAGGATGACCTGGATCTTACTTTTACTTAAGAAGGATCTGATTATATTAAATAATGGATGGCTTTCACCTGCTTCTGTCCAATCAGCCGACTGGCCATTCCGGAGTGAAGTGGTGGATCCATGTTTCATCCATTGTCACATATTGATGCAAAAACTCCTTTTTCTTGCGTTGTTTCAAACAACGCTCCGAATCGTTGGCGCATTTTTGTTTTTGATCAACTGTGAGCAAACAGTACCCACTTTGAACACAACTTTCTCACTGAGAAAAATGTCTATGTACTTCAACTACTCTTGCCGCCTAATAGACCGGTATCGTCCAGGCCTTTGGGTCAGGATTTACGCAGGTCTATTGAGGGGTTGTCTGGTCCTGTGCAGTTCTAGGAGGTGCACCCTCCCAGGCTTTGCCTTCCCTCTTTGGGGAGGAGTAAGTTTATTGCTTACTGTCTGAGGCGCCCCTACCGGGGAATACCGACGCAATTTTTAAATGGCTGGGGTGCTCACCTCTCGAGCGCTGGCTTATCTAATCCCACTTTCCCGACCTTGTGTCACATCTTAGCTTGGATGATGCATTATAAACATACACATACCACCTAACTTTATATAGAGAGAGAGATCAACAGTGGGTAACACTAAGGAAGGTAATTCAGTACAGCATATCAACAGTATCTGACTCGAAGTATTATATAAAAAGTGAGAATTGTTTGTGGTCGCTTGATGTAAAGTAATAATAAATGACCATTGGATTAAAACTGATTTTTATGTAAATGATTCATTGTTTGAAGTAGTGATGGGACGATGCCAATATTTTTCTCGATTCTGTTCTAAATTACTGATTCCGATTCTAAAATCGCCTAGAAAGGGAGAATTTCATGGGTTTTTTTTTTTAGGGTGTGTGTGTGGGAGGGGGGGGGGGCGAAGAGTCCCAATCTACTTTTAAATGTAGATATAATAATCTTCTTTATAATTTGACAAATTTCTTAAATTTTTCCCTTCTTGCTAAACTCATAGTGAGATTTTTATCTGTTTTTCACATTTTGTTTATTCATCCACCTGTGTCATTTTTACCGGGCCATTTTTTTTTACCGACGTTCCTTTCACCTAAATTCGTTTTTATGATCTATAAATTTTAGTTTTAAAATCAATAAATATTCATCATTTTATCATTAGTACCAGCAATAGAAAATTAAGTTTTACACAACGAAGATAAATCTTTGTTTTTTTAATCGTTTTTGGAATCGGAAATTAGACTAAAATTTTCCCAATACCGATTCTGATAGGCCCCAAAGTTATGATTTCTCCGATTTCGATAGTTGGGACATCTGGTGCTACCAGATCTAATATTTCCGATTCGAATACCGATATCTAAAAAATTCCGATTTTTCCAATTCCAGATTCCAATTAATCGTCAACACTAGTTTGAAAGAAAATACATTTTATTATGATTTAAAGTCTACATATTTTTCTAATGTTTTATCTATTTGTTTGCAAAATTTATCATTTCTCTCTATCAAAAAATCAAATCAGTGGGTCCCAGGACTCACCAAATTAAAAAGACATCAGCATCATTGATTATATAATATTTTTTATGAATATTTATTATTATTACCTACAGACACAAGTGTTTCATGCTTTATGCAATTATCAGTGTAGGAGATGGTAATTACTGCCGGTCGAAAGATTTGAACCCAGTCACAAAGTCACCTTCGACTTCGCAGCCTGATATTCTAGCCAAGACCAACATTAATCAACACAGAAAGGAAGAGAATTTAAAGTCTATGAATGTCAAATCAGCGAACAAGTACTGCAAGGTTAATCAGAGTGTTCAACTTGCCGATGCAGGAACATTGCTTTACGCCTAAATATGACTACTTGTTGATAAATTCTTATTAAAGGAGCGAAAACAATATTTTTTTATAAATATTATTATTATAACCTACAGACACTAGTGTTTCATCTTTAATACAATCATCAGTGTAGGAGATGTTAATTACTGCCGGTCAAATATTCAGAACCCAGTCACAAATCATCATTCGACTTTGTAGTCTTATATTCCACACATAGGCCAACATTAATCAACACAGAAAGAAAGAGAATTTAAAGTCTATAAATGTCAAATCAACGAACAAGTACAGCAAGCTTAATCGGAGAGTGTTCAACTTGCCTAGGCAGGAACGTCGCTTCATGCCTTAGTATGACTGCTTGTTTATAAATTCTCCTAGAGGCCCATCCTTGTTATTAAGAGAGTGATAACAATATTTTATTTACCTTCAGACACTAGTGTTTCGTGCTATATATATATATATATATATATATATAATAATCCAGGTAAAACATCCACAGGGTAGTAATCCAAAGAATTTCAACCGGGTTTATAAAAAGTGCTCAATATCAAATAGAGCTTTTATATATGATTATTTTTATTTACACAGACATGTACAAAATCTGCGACACTGGCATGTCGATGGTATCGATCAACAGCTATTATAAACTGAGATCTCATCAGGCAGAGTTAGAATCCGATCTCAACCTTAGATCATATTTGGAAAGAAACTCTGTCTGATGAGATCTCAGTTTATAATAGCTGTTAATCGGTAACTTCGACATGCCAGTGTCACAGATTTTGTACATGTCTGTGTAAATAAAAATAATCATATATATATATATATATATATATATATATATAAATATATTCATTTTATTTCAAAGTTCTCAGAAATGAAGGGGGCTCCCTTCCTGGAGCTAACAGTTGATCTCTATATGAGATACATAGATATTCGAATATTCCATTAAAGTTCTCCTTCACCTGTTAAATGTTGAGTTAGTAAAGAGGTTAAACACAAACTTTCCTTCACCAATTGACCAGTTAACTATGTTATAGTATATCTTTCTTGTGACCTTTTGGTTTTACCGGATTCCAAGACAAGAATTCATCTAGTCTGGTGGAGTATCCAGCTAAGTGTTGTTACTTGAGGTGCACCATTCCTCGTATGAGCAAGTGTATAGCTGTGCTGAGAAGATCTTATTTGTGCTGTGAATACTATGTTATTTTGAATATTTGGTATCCTCATGTCAGGTTGTCCTTACAAACTCTCGTATAGAGAGACTGAAGACACTTGAGGATGGTTCCTAGTAGGTAATTCAAACTCTGTGCGTGAAAAGTCAAATGTAAAAACTTAGGTAGTATACAACAAAGCCAGCTTTAATCACACCTTTAGATATAAGGGAGGTTAGGTTTGGTAGTTTTGTTTTACGGCATATCAACCCTTTTTGGGTTATTTAATGCCGAATCTGGTCATTATAGTAAAAGTTTTTATGCTTCAAGTTCTTTATATCTTCAAATGTTTAATCATCGTTTTTGGTTTGGTAGTTTTGTTTTACGGCATATCAACCCTTTTTGGGTTATTTAATGCCGAATCTGGTCATTATAGTAAAAGATTTATGCTTCAAGTTCTAAAAATAAAATAAAAAAGGGGAGGGAGAAAGGGAGAGGGGCTGTTGTTTTTGTTTTTGGTTTTGTAGAACATAATTAAGTTTTACAAAAAACAAAAAAAAACAAACAAAAAAAACAAAAACAAAACGTCAATGTAGGTGAATTTCGTCTCAGGGAGCCACAGGGCAGCCTGATCTGGTATCACCAGATAAGGGAGGTTAAATCAAGCTCATAGTAACATATACTCAGAAATACTGCAACTATTCGTCTCAGCTCAATGTTTGAACCTTTAGGTCAAACAGAGCTATTATATAGTCAATTAAAATAAACAATGTTGATTCCTGGAACAGACATAAATAATATGCCATAATTTTGTTTATTTCAATTGATATATATATATATATATATATATATATATATATATAGTGTTATAATGGAATAATTCCAGGAAGAAATCCGGGTAAGAGAGCTCAATGTGGTAAACAGAGCAATAATAACGTAAAATATAATAACACGAAATTACATGATTGTCGATGCAATAATTTATTTCAACCTTGCGGTTTTATTCAAGCATCCAACTTAATGTAATTGTTAAGTTGGATGCTTGAATAAAACCGCAAGGTTGAAATAAATTATTGCATCGACAATCATGTAATTTCGTGTTATTATATTTTACGTTATATATATATATATATATATATATATATATTAGAAATGGTATTTAGACATATCTTTTAAACCATTGTTTCGTAATAGTATTTTTTTTTTTGAAAAAACCATAACAATGGTGGTGTTAAAATAAATAAAATTTATTTTAATCTTAGTTTTCATGAATTACAATTCTCCTTATCAAAGAGTGTTTTTCTTTTTTTTTTTCTTCTTTTTCTTCATCGTCCTATGGTAATGGACTTCTGGGTCAGAAAATCACGTTATGTCTGAAGGCGAGGTTGCGCCAATGAAGAAAAAGAAGAAAAAAAAAAGAAAAACACTCTTTGACAAGGAGAATTGTAATTCTCGAAAGCTAAGATTAAAATAAATTTTATTTATTTTAACACCACCATTGTTATGGTTTTTTCAAAAAAAAAAAAACAAAAAGAAAAAAATATATATATATATATATATATATATATATATATATAGTGTGTTCAGGATAAATGTGATAATTTTTTATATTCTTTCATTTCAGAACCGTGGGCAAAGTGGTGTGTTTGATAGCTGAATATTATAGACGATTGAAAGTATCGGAATATGTGAAGAGCGTTACCTGCATGATGATTCACGGCGTATTAAAAAAATTCAGAAATTTTAGCTGCAGCTCAGTGCTCCTTTCAAGGCCGTAAGCTTGAGAATTGCTCAGAAGATGTGGAATCAGTGGATAGCAGGAAGGATCATAGCAGGCGTTCTGACTGTTCACACAACAAAATTCGTCGAGAAGTTGCAAAAAAAAAAAAAAAAAAAAAAAAGGTGCAGCAAGATCCAGGCAAGGCAATGCTTACTTTGGCGACAGAGATGGGCTCCAGAGTGGCGATTATGAAGAAAGCGCTGAACGAGGACCGTTGCTACTCCTTATACAAGAATCGCAAGGACCAACTACTCACTGTCAAGACCTAAGAGACCCGCCTTATGAAAGGCGAAGAACTTCTAAACAAGGTGAAACACCCAGTTCAGTTGGGGATGTTCTGGTTCTTCACAGGATCAGTTGCACACCAGCCGCCCCACATCTTTGAAAAGGGACCCCAACTCAATTAAGACGGCTATGTTGAATTGCTGTCCACTGTTGTCAAGTGCTGGGTGGAGGGGATGGCTACAGGAAGGCCATATGTGTAACAACCGTCACACCTCCAGGAAAACTCAGTCTGAAAACTTCCATGACTTCACCAGTCCCAACACCTGACCCCTAACTCGCCTGATTGTGTTAACTGTGCCAGAAAAATAAAAGAATTTTAAAAAAAAAAGTTTTGACTGTAATTCAATTTCCAACCGAATTTCGTGCAACCCACTTTCTGCCTTTTTCTCCAAAAGTTTTGACTGTCATTCAATTTCCAACCAAATTTCGTGCAACCCACTTTCTCTCTCCAATCCAAATCGCTTCTGCCTTTCCCAGCTGTCCTCTTCATTTATATCACCTGATATCCACATATGCAAATCAGACCACCATAAACACCTCCACCTATGAAGAGAAGCCCTTTTTAAATCTGCATACACAACATGCGAAGCACCTCATTCTTTTTCCTGATGGTGAGTGTTCCTCTTAATTGTCACAGATTGCTACACCCATGAACTATGATGTGTTGGGCCAGTTTAGAAAGAAACCAACCATATTGTCTAGAACAACAAGGACGAGCTTATTGCTACGATCAAACTAGCCTTTAGACGACGCTCGAAGGCCACCGTGAAGGCCACATACTTCAGGTTCAGGTGTCGCCTAAAGGCCGTGGTGAAGGCTCAGAGCAGCTTCTTCGGGTTAGCTCTATTTGGCAAAAGATTCTGCACAAGATGCACTTTGAATTTTGAGAATACATCAATTATTGGCCAAGATATGACTTTTTTTTTTGTCCCGAACATCCTGTCCACACATACTTTTGAATAAGAAGAAACCATCCAAGTCCCTATTTACTTGCCTCCCCATGAGGGCAGAGTTAGACACAAGGTCGGTTTTAATGTGGGGAAAATCCAACTCCCCAAAAATGGGCACTTTGGACTGTAACCAAAATAAAAATTACTCCAGTCTAGAAGGATCTCTCCTTCACTCACTGAGGACACCACAAGTACTACACTTTATTTGATCTCAGCTCAAAGGCCGAATCTGTATACGTAAAATATAAAGACGATATAAGTCCATATTTTCGTAAGTTCTCTCCCTTGATAAAAGAAACAAAAACAAACAAATAAGAAAAATACAAACATGAGATTGGGAACCCCAAACCTTTTGTGATCGTTAATTTCGTTTGGTATCGTTGCTTTTCGGTTATTTCCGTAACTCGTTTATAAACATTTCATTTGCTGGTTATCCGGTAAAATCTTTAATAACATACACTTGCTCTTGGCCTTTTGGCCAAGATCAAAGTGTAGTATCTGTTCCGATCGATACTGCACGAGATTGGTCCTGCGCAGTTCTAGGAGGCCCCCCTCCCATTCCCAGGCTTTGCCTCCCCTCTTTGGGGAGGAGTAAGTTTATTGCTTACTGCCTGAGGCGCCCCTACCGGGGAATGCCGACGGGGCTGCCCAGGCAATTTTTAAATGGTCAGAGTGCTCACCTTCTCGGGCGCTGGCTTATCAAATCCCACTTTCCCGACCTTGTGTCACATTTTACCGCTGTGGTAGATAAATATCAAACAGGTTACGAATAAATCTATCTCTTAACTGTTCCACATAAAGAATGAATTTACAATTAATCGCGAATTAATCGTACGATGCAAGGGAGATAACTCTAATCATAATTTTAAAACATTGAAAGTAATCTCCCTTACAAAATAATTAACAGAATTTTATTTTACGTATGTAAATAGAGAAAATCTTTTCATTATGTAGGTTGTAGGTAAAGAGTGTCTTTCAATGAGGGAAAAAATTAACTTAAACTTTCATGTTTTAAGTAATTTCTCCCAAACAATGACGGGGTTTATGATCAGTCTAATTATAACGTCGTGGTTAATGAAAGCGACTATGTCGAATTTAAATATCAGTCGGATTTATTAAGTGCACTTGACTTAAACTCATGTGAAAGGTATGAACTTGTCATTTCGAACCCTTTAAAAGGGTTGGCGGGCGGAGAAAACGAAAGTGAAAGTGAAAGGGGGGAGAGAAAGGGAGTGTGAGAGAGAGAGAGAGAAAGGGAGTGTGAGAGAGAGAGAGAAAGGGAGTGAGAGAGAGAGAGAAAGGGAGTGTGTGAGAGAGAGAAAGGGAGTGTGTGAGAGAGAGAAAGGGAGTATGAGAGAGAGAGAGAGAGAAAGGGAGTGTGAGAGAGAGAGAGAGAGAGAAAGGGAGTGTGAGAGAGAGAGAGATAGAGAGAAAGGGAGTGAGTGAGAGAGAGAGAGATAGAGAGAAAGGGAGTGAGTGAGAGATAGAGAGAAAGGGAGTGAGTGAGAGAGAGAGAGAAAGGGAGTGAGTGAGAGAGAGA
The DNA here is from genome assembly GCA_963556195.1 of Sepiola atlantica. Classification (NCBI taxonomy): domain Eukaryota; kingdom Metazoa; phylum Mollusca; class Cephalopoda; order Sepiida; family Sepiolidae; genus Sepiola; species Sepiola atlantica. The sequence continues at coordinate 44,099,424 of OY744542.1, forward strand.
GAGATAGAGAGAAAGGGAGTGAGAGAGAGAGATAGAGAGAAAGGGAGTGAGTGAGAGAGATAGAGAGAAAGGGAGTGAGTGAGAGAGAGATAGAGAGAAAGGGAGTGAGTGAGAGAGAGATAGAGAGAAAGGGAGTGAGTGAGAGAGAGATAGAGAGAAAGGGAGTGAGTGAGAGAGAGATAGAGAGAAAGGGAGTGAGTGAGAGAGAGATAGAGAGAAAGGGAGTGAGTGAGAGAGAGATAGAGAGAAAGGGGGTGAGTGAGAGAGAGATAGAGAGAAAGGGGGTGAGTGAGAGAGAGATAGAGAGAAAGGGAGTGAGTGAGAGAGAGATAGAGAGAAAGGGAGTGAGTGAGTGAGAGATAGAGAGAAAGGGAGTGAGTGAGAGAGAGATAGAGAGAAAGGGAGTGAGTGAGAGAGAGATAGAGAGAAAGGGAGTGAGTGAGAGTGAGAGAGAGAGAAAGGGAGTGAGTGAGAGTGAGAGAGAGAGAAAGGGAGCGTGAGAGTGAGAGAGAGAGAAAGGGAGCGTGAGAGAGAGAGAAAGGGAGCGTGAGAGTGAGAGAAAGGGAGCGTGAGAGTGAGAGAAAGGGAGCGTGAGAGTGAGAGAGAGAGAAAGGGAGCGTGTGAGAGAGAGAGAAAGGGAGCGTGTGAGAGAGAGAGAAAGGGAGCGTGTGAGAGAGAGAGAAAGGGAGCGTGTGAGAGAGAGAGAAAGGGAGCGTGTGAGAGAGAGAGAAAGGGAGCGTGTGAGAGAGAGAGAAAGGGAGCGTGTGAGAGAGAGAGAGAAAGGGAGCGTGTGAGAGAGAGAGAGAAAGGGAGCGTGTGAGAGAGAGAGAGAAAGGGAGCGTGTGAGAGAGAGAGAGAAAGGGAGCGTGTGAGAGAGAGAGAAAGGGAGCGTGTGAGAGAGAGAGAAAGGGAGCGTGTGAGAGAGAGAGAGAAAGGGAGCGTGTGAGAGAGAGAGAAAGGGAGCGTGTGAGAGAGAGAGAAAGGGAGCGTGTGAGAGAGAGAGAAAGGGAGCGTGTGAGAGAGAGAGAAAGGGAGCGTGTGAGAGAGAGAGAAAGGGAGCGTGTGAGAGAGAGAGAAAGGGAGCGTGTGAGAGAGAGAGAAAGGGAGCGTGTGAGAGAGAGAGAAAGGGAGCGTGTGAGAGAGAGAGAAAGGGAGCGTGTGAGAGAGAGAGAAAGGGAGCGTGTGAGAGAGAGAGAAAGGGAGCGTGTGAGAGAGAGAGAGAAAGGGAGCGTGTGAGAGAGAGAGAAAGGGAGCGTGTGAGAGAGAGAGAAAGGGAGCGTGTGAGAGAGAGAGAAAGGGAGCGTGTGAGAGAGAGAGAGAAAGGGAGCGTGTGAGAGAGAGAGAGAAAGGGAGCGTGTGAGAGAGAGAGAGAAAGGGAGCGTGTGAGAGAGAGAGAAAGGGAGCGTGTGAGAGAGAGAGAGAAAGGGAGCGTGTGAGAGAGAGAGAGAAAGGGAGCGTGTGAGAGAGAGAGAGAAAGGGAGCGTGTGAGAGAGAGAGAGAAAGGGAGCGTGTGAGAGAGAGAGAGAAAGGGAGCGTGTGAGAGAGAGAGAGAAAGGGAGCGTGTGAGAGAGAGAGAGAGAAAGGGAGCGTGTGAGAGAGAGAGAGAAAGGGAGCGTGTGAGAGAGAGAGAGAAAGGGAGCGTGTGAGAGAGAGAGAGAAAGGGAGCGTGTGAAAGAGAGAGAGAAAGGGAGCGTGTGAAAGAGAGAGAAAGGAAGTGTGAAAGAGAGAGAAAGGAAGTGTGAAAGAGAGAGAAAGGAAGTGTGAAAGAGAGAGAAAGGAAGTGTGAAAGAGAGAGAAAGGAAGTGTGAAAGAGAGAGAAAGGAAGTGTGAAAGAGAGAGAAAGGAAGTGTGAAAGAGAGAGAAAGGAAGTGTGAAAGAGAGAGAAAGGAAGTGTGAGAGAGAGAGAAAGGAAGTGTGAGAGAGAGAGAAAGGAAGTGTGAGAGAGAGTGAAAGGAAGTGTGAGAGAGAGTGAAAGGAAGTGTGAGAGAGAGTGAAAGGAAGTGTGAGAGAGAGAGAAAGGAAGTGTGAGAGAGAGAGAAAGGAAGTGTGTGAGAGAGAGAAAGGGAGTGTTTGAGAGAGAGAAAGGGAGTGTGTGAGAGAGAGAGAGAGAAAGGGAGTGTGTGAGAGAGAGAGAGAGAAAGGGAGTGTGTGAGAGAGAGAGAGAGAAAGGGAGTGTGTGAGAGAGAGAGAGAAAGGGAGTGTGTGTGAGAGAGAGAGAAAGGGAGTGTGTGAGAGAGAGAGAGAAAGGGAGTGTGTGTGAGAGAGAGAGAAAGGGAGTGTGTGTGAGAGAGAGAGAGAAAGGGAGTGTGTGAGAGAGAGAGAAAGGGAGCGTGTGAGAGAGAGAAAGGGAGCGTGTGAGAGAGAGAAAGGGAGCGTGTGAGAGAGAGAAAGGGAGCGTGTGAGAGAGAGAAAGGGAGCGTGTGAGAAATGGAGAGAATGTTAGGAGTTGTAGTATGAACATGTACATGACACCTTACAAGTAAACCCTGATTAAATATTCAAAATATAGTATTCAAAGCCCAAATAAAATCCCCTGTACACGGCTATACACTTGCTCATACAAGCAATAGTTCACCTTCTATTAGTGACGTTACCATCAAGTAACACTACGTAGCTGGATATTCCACCAGACTAGATGAATACTTATCCTGGAATATGGTAAGACCAATGAACCACAATAACAATATATTATAACATAATTAACTGGTCAATTAGGGAAAGGAAAATTAATGTTCTTAACTTCTTTACACACCTTACCGTGACTGGTTGGGATTCTCCAGCGTTACTGATGCAGCTGGGAACTCTACTTTTGATTTCTCCCCAGCTCACGACCTCACACAGGCTGTCACTTTTCTGACCTGCCTTTCTGATCGCGCGGATCAGCAAAGCCTCTGTTCTTGACCCCACTACCTGAGGCTTGTGTCGTGAATGCCCATAGCCCACTCGGAAACTCTGATCACGTTGTGGTAATGATGGCTATCACCTTAAAAACTCGACCAAAATCTGAAGAGCCGTTGCTTAAATCAACGAGAAACTATGAGCAGGCTGATTTTGAATCTCTTAGTGATCACATCAGCGACGCCCCATGGGATGTAACCTTCTCACTCCCTGCTGATCAGTGTGCAAATGAGCTAACCGAATGGGTCAAAGCAGGCATTGATGCTTATGTCTCCACACGAAAATTCTTCAGCAAACTCCACTCTCTTCAATGGTTCACCTCAGAATGTGCAACTGCTATTGCTAAGAGGCAGAAGGCATTCCGAAAATTTGGCCTCCATAAGTCAACTGTGAACAGATAAAGATTTGTAGAGGCAAGAAATGATTGCAAAGTAGTGATAGATGAAGCAAAGAGAAGGTATACAGAGATAACCAAAAAAACGCATTTAGTCACAGAAACTAGGTATTTGTGATTTCTGGAAAATATATATATATATGTGATGAACAAACTATACAACAAATGCCTTACTGAATCTTGTTTCCCTGATAGTTGGAAAATTGTCTCTGTGGTACCAGTCTTCAAGAATTCTGGAGATAGAACTGATCCTCTAAACTACCGCCCAATTAGTCTACTCCCGATCTTTGCTAAAATCTTTGACTCATTAATCAATCTAGCGATAGTAAGGCACCTAGTTAATGCTAAACTTCTTTCTGATCATCAATACAGATTCAGACAAGCACGATCTACTGCAGATATACTAACAGTCAAATCCCAGGGCCTAACCTATGAGGCCATTCTAAATAATTATACAAATCAGTGAGAAATAAATCCTATTATGTCGAGCAGGCAACGATAGTCAGCCATCTTAACAGTGTTCAACAAGGAGGAACATGCATATAAATATATATATATATATAAGTACTGTGTGGTAGGGCAGGAAAAATCCAGCAGAGTGCTCGATTAATTAAGAAATCCAAGATTTCGAAGGATTAAGAGCGTAAATATTTATTTATAAAATACAGAAATTCAATGTAACATCAGTACCGTCGGTTTCAAAGCGGGAGGTTGATCCCGATTATCGTCAGCTGATAAACATATTCAGGAATATATATATATTTATGCAAACATTGTTAAAAGTAACAGAATTCGTTTGTTTAATAATACCTTTTTTATTTTTTCAATTTATATTAAAATCAAAAAAATTAATAAATGTTCCACAGGTTTCACGAACGTTTTTGATTCTTCGTCGAATCATCCTCAGGTGTCAAAAGCAAATGAGCAAAAAAGCTGGAGAAAGAGAATTTTAAAAATGTTTGCATTAATTAGAAAATGCTGCCTAAATACACAATATATATATATATATATATATATATATATATATATATATATATATATATATAAGTTAGGTATGTGTATATATTAATATGTACAGGATAATCTCCTAAATGAATGAACGGATAATTATACATTTTGAAATATAGTACCATGCACATATTACTCTTGTAACTTCGAAAATTTAGCTGGATACTCCACCAGACTAGATGAATTCTTTACCTGGAATCCGGTAAGAAGACACAAGAAAGATATACTATAAGATAGTTAACTGGTCAATTGGGAAGATGGAAATTAATGTTCTTCACTGCTTTACTAACTCAATGTTTGATAAGTAAAAGAGAACTTTAGTTGAACACTTGATATGTATCTCAAATAGAGATCAGGTGTTCGCTTCAGGAAGGAGCCTCTTGATTTCTGAGATCTAAGTGAAATGAAAAAAAAAAAAAGGAAAATTCCGTCTCTTGCACAAATATGGAAGTTCAAAATTGTCCATAATTAGTAATTCTGTTTTTAGTGAGACAAAACTGACAACAAAAGTTTTTTAAATATGCATAACATTAGCAGTTGAAAACTGCAAACAAATATTATCTGCACTCTCTATATACATGTAATTCCAAACACACACACACTATATATATATATATAATACACACACATATATATATAACTACAAACATATACATATATATAACTACAAACACATACATAACCACACACACACACATATATATATAACTACAAACACACCCACACACATATATATATAACTACAAACACACACACACACACATATATATATATATATATATATATATATATAACTCCAAACGCACACACATATATACATACATACATACATATAACTCCAAACGCATACATAACCACACACACACACACACACACACTCACATATATATATACACACATAACTACAAACACATACATAACCACACCCACACATATATATATACACATAACTACAAACACATACATAATCACACACGCATACATATATATATATACATACAACTCCAAACACACACACATATATATATATATATAACTCCAAACACACACACACATACATATAACTCCAAACATACACACATATATACATACATACATATAACTCCAAATGCATACATAACCACACACACACACACATATATATACACATAACTACAAACACATCCATAACCACACACACACACACATATAACTACAAAGACACAGATATATATACATATAACTGTACACACATATTCGAATGTAGAAAACAGAAGGAATTTGAACAAAATCAGTGTTACAAAGTCTAATTTTGGGGTTGTTGTCTACCATTGATAATAAAAGGTTCCCCCCCCCCAAAAAAAAGGCACACTTTGCACAAGGCTGCTGCTGATGATGATATGCAGTAAGACAACAAAAAAAAGGCACACTTTGCACAAGGCTGCTGCTGCTGATGATATGCAGTAAGACAACAAAAAAAGGAGAGGAAAAAAAAAACAATTTTATTTTGGAAATAAAGAGTTCAAACTTTTTCGGAATTTAACAAATATTCTAGGGGAAAGAATGATAGTCTGTTGGTGGCGGCAGACTATGAAAGGTGGGCCTAATGTAACGAGAAGGGGAGGGGTATATCTTCCCCTGGCGTGAAGGTTTAGGGGTTGTGGCAGATTTTGGGTGTAAAGTTAGCAACAACATTTACCGAGCTCCAAATACCAGAATTCAACCGTGAATAACAACATAAACATGCTTAGACTTCCAGTGAAATAAGGAAGCCCAAAATAGACTTTCATTGAAGTAAAGGAAGCCCAAAATAATGACAAAAATTATTTTAAAAAAACACATGGTCCCTAAAGGAAATCAACGTCTGTGAAAAGTGTGCTAGATCGGCAGAGTGGAGTAATAACAGCTTTCATCTGCGATTGTACAATCTGCAAACTTTAGGTCTCATCACATCTGCCACGTTCATTTTATGCATTCAAACATTTGAGAAAGGTATGTACCCCTACTCACCTCAGCTATGATTAAAAATATGGCACACATTTGGTGATTTTTTTACATAATCCCTGGTAATTACAGCCAACACGATTCTAATTTTATGTCATGCAGAATTGTTTATTGTGGAGAAAAGTAATATTTAAAATATCAGTGAAAATAAGCAAGTACTTTTTTTTTTTTTTAATTTAAGATTTTCAAATTTTTGTAGCTTGCAAATGGAATCTGTTTGGTAGCCATTTTAAAAGACTTATCCATGTTTTAGTCTGATAGAGTTATCTTCCCTTGCTAATCTATCTAGATGCTACTAAAACTCTGCAGATCTTGTGTTTGTTTGTTTGTCCACGTGCACACTGGATGATGTCATCATTTTGTAACATGGTATCTTGATTTTAATCTTCGTAGAAGGACACAAAGTGGTGCAAAACTGTTCTGTCCAGATAATTAATTTTACCTATCCTGGGACGGGTATTTCTCTCTCTCTCTCTCTCTCTCTCATATATATATATATATAATATATATAGAGAATGGTAGTTTGCGTGAAGCATTGCTGGGTATAGTAGTAGTATGTTTTTGAAAGGTTGTGGGCAATGCAAATTCCGGGTAAGATGCAAGGAACAAAAACAATAAATCGAATACGAAATATGACTTACTATTTATTTTTCCTAAAATCTTACATAACAGCGAGAGTGTTTTTAGCTGTAAATCTTTGTAAGATTCTCTGCGCAGTCGGAGAAATTTTTCTTCTGGTTTAATTATTTTTGACACAGGGAAGTCTCTTTTCCCGAAATATTAAATAATGATTTTTTTTTAATCACCCGGACATCACACAAACAGCTAAAAACACTCTCGCTGTTATGTAAGATTTTAGGAAAAATAAATAGTAAGTCATATTTCGTATTTGATTTATTGTTTTTGTTCCTTATAACTTGCATCTTACCCGGAATTTGCATTGCCCACAGCCTTTCAAAAACATACTACTATAATATATATATATATATTATAATATAAAATGAGGTAATAAAATAAGGTGTCAATCAAATTTTATTAGAATTCAAAGTTCATGCAAAGCATCCTTAAGTCCTTAGCTCATGAGTTTTCAAAGATAATTCTTCTCTTCAGAGGACCATTACCGCAGTTATACTACTACAGGCAATAAAATTACGCTTTGAAAATATATAAAATTATATACACAAATATATAAAAATACATAACATCAAACATATCAATCCAAAAACATACTTTTGTTGAATCCATACAGTCCATCCAGGTCATACAAGTTGAGAAGCATAATCAGGAAGGACATTACTCCAAGATACAAACAGCAGTCCAAATACGTGAAATTGAAGGGGCCGGCAAAGTTATCCAGTCGCGAAATGTGTCCATATTCAATGTTAATGATAAATAAATCAATCAAAATAATACAAAAATTTCGAAATGTGCAACCCAAGTCAAATCCAAATTCGTTGTTCAATTAGAAAACCCGCTAAATCCGAACTGAGCAAAATAAGACTGACTCTCATCACATCTAGCCAGAAGAGCGAAAAATATATAAGTGATCTTCTCTCCAGACATGACAAATCCCTAACGAACAGAAGGCGATATTAAATTGTCTACATCTCAGAATGACTTCAACGGGTCTAAAATTATGTCTGTCTTACATCCTGTTTGACGGGTTCAAGAAAGACAGCATATATATATATATATATATATATATAAAGTTACTGTCCACATAAAAAAAAACGTTCAAACATTGACAGATTTTTTATCCATTTAGATGATAAGCTCACTGATAAATTTAAAGTCTTTTCAGTTGAATCCATTCAAATATTTTTCATTAGCAAAACACCTTCAAATTTTGTTTATTATTTAGAGAGTTCCTAAATAAGGGAGGTAATTCTATTCTCTTATTTATTTTTTATTTTTTAAATAAATCTTTAGTTCATTATTTAATCAGAAAAAAAAGGTAATTTATTAACAATGATTACGTTGTTGCTATTTAATAAAATTTAAAATATCAAGACATTTTTGATATGAAGTTATAATAAATTAAAGTAAATAAATTATCCATGCATCAAGAAAGAATTGGTTTCACGATAAAACAAATTTAGTTATATTGAACTGAGTTTTACATCTAAATTACATATTGTGAATATTTCGAGGTTGTTTTTACATTATATAATTTTATTAATGTTTATTATTATTATTGTAAGCATTTTTTTTCCAAGTTGTTTTTTTTTTTCACGATAAAAAAAAAATCTAATGCTTTACTTTATTTTTTACATTTGGCCGGACGGACAATATCTATATTTATATAAGATAATAAAAAACTAAAAATGAAAATTGAAAGGTATTGTGGTTTCTTAATGATTAACAATATTATTTGTCAATTAAAAATAAATGAGACCATTTCAAAGTAAAAGTAAGTTTGGCGATCTTGAGAGAGAGAGAGATAGAGAGATAGAGATAGATAGAGAGAGAGAAAGAAAGAGAGAAGAGAGAAAGAAAAGAAGGCGAGTGTTCGCTTTCTCTGCCTGTGTTACATAATGGATGTATTGATGTGAAGAACGATTACATCAGCAAGTATGGATTTGGTATCGAGGTGGACCAGTGCAAAATCTTGACACAAAAATCTAGGGAACAAGTTCGCTCTCGGGCTAAAAATAAACATACCTAGACTCTGACCCTCTCAGATCTGATCTAACAGGTGCGTGGTGACAGGCTCAGAGTCCTCATTTGAGGCAATTACGTCAGAATCGTGGGAACGAGAAAAGGAAGAAGCTTTTTAGTCAGTCCGTGTTTCGGTAGCGTGGTGCACAGATGCAAAATTAAGATGTAATTCAGAAAAAGGAAAATGGGAATTTAATTCCTAAAAGAGCGATAGTGAGTTGATAGCGCCTTCCTTCCTATTCTTGTAACGAAGTAGATCTAAGTTAGGAAGAACAATTTGGCCTCTCTTTCCAAGTTAATGAAGGTATGAGCTTTATAATTATGACGAGAAAATATCTCAAATAAAGACAGTTAAATTTTATGCCGGACTCGCCTTTTTCCTCTCTGCATCAAATTTTAATCACAGATTCTAGACGATCACGATGACGGTGGTTACGATGTGCGGCCCACTACGAGGGTGACGACGGCGAAATGTAACACACTGCAATGATAGTGACGGCAACGATGTCGGAGACAGGCTGGCACGTCAGTATACAGAAATCTATGTAAGACTACTGAGAACTTTGATATAAAGAACTTGTGTTTTAAGAACGACAATGTTACTGCTGCTATTACTACTATTATAACTAGCTGTCAACCATGGTGCCAGAGAAGGGGAGGAGAGGCATATTTAAAAACTATGTTCATATTTTTTATCAGAATTCGACAAAATATACGTTTTAAAGAAATTTGCAAGACATTAAAAATTATCAAATATTTACATATTATACATCAAATTAATTCTGAAACTATCCTCTATATGGAACTTGATGATTTCCGTCGATACATCTTATCAATTTCGAAATACTCTAAATTAATTTTAAGCGGTCATATATTTGTATCTAATAGTAATAAAAACCCAAATCACATGGTTCTCAAACTATTTAATTAGTCTGTGAAATCTCAAGAATATCCAATCAAATCAACCCTCTGCATTTTAATCAAAATGTAAGGTATGAAAAATAAAAAATAAAACAAACGTTTCCCTTTCTAGTTCATTAATTTTTAGCTTGGAGTATAAAAATATTTAATATCATTGGGATGTTTATTTTATTCTCTTTCTATCCATATAGTTGTTTTAAATATTGAACCACAAATAATAGATATGACTTGTTTAAGCACATTAGGTGTGGAATTTTTGCCGTTGTCCAACGAAAAGACGTTATCGTGTTGTAGTGCTATTCTTATTGTGTTTTTATTAATAACATATCTATGTTTATGGAGATATTCAAAGTTTTTCGACCTAATTAAAACACTACAGAGATATTTATCTGAACCCTTATTTAAAACGGTGGGTTAAACCAGGTAGATGCTCATTTTCTTTTTAAATTATGGTCTCTGTGAAACAACTAAAGACTGTATCTTTGTTGACATGTTGCCAAAGAATCGTAAGACTATAAAAATATAAGCATTCGCAAAAATAAAAAATAAATTGCAAAAATTATGATTGTAGACTGGCGTTTTATCTTGGTCATTGAAATTCAACCAATCAATATATATGCCCTGAAGTCGGAAACCTAGCTTCATTAAACTTGTAGTTTGAAACAATTTCAGTGATATATACCATAAAAATAGATATTCTTTATATAAACCCAGAAATTATATATATATATATATATATATATGTATTAAAATCACAATAAAAGCCCTTTACAATGCAAGACAGATTTATTTCTTTTTTTTTTTTACTTTTATCTTATATATTTCGGAGACATTCTCCATCTTTAGAGATATTTTTTTTCTCTTTTTTTTTTATAAAAATAAACAAACTTTTTGTTTTGTTTATCGAGAAGACGTCTGTGTGTTGATATGACGTATTGTCCGCTGTGATTGAATTCGCGGTTATTAGTAGAACAGAAGTGCCAGGGCATGCTGGGATTTTATATTAAAATATTAGTCGTTCTTTTTTTTTTTAAGCATTGAATGAATGATAAGTCAACACACAGACGTCTTCTCGATCAACAAAACTAAAAGTTTGTTTTTTTTATAAAAAAAAAGAGAAAAAAAATATCTCTAAAGATGGAGAATGTCTCCGAAATATATAAGATAAAAGTAAAAAAAAAAAGAAAGAAATCTGTCTTGCATTGTAAAGGGCTTTTATTGTCATTTTAATACTTATCATTCATTCAATGCTTAAAAAAAAAGACCGACCAATATTTTAATATATATATATATATATATATATATATATATGTGTGTGTAGGTGAAAAAACACTTTGTAATGTAAAGAATATTTATAGTTAAAGGCCCCTTTAAAGATGTAATAGTCTTAAAAAAGTAGAGCCCCGTTTGAAATTGAAAAGATTGTTGTCATTTCTGCGATAAGCTAAGTCCGCTCTAGCATTGAACACTGCGGACGATAAGACACTTCCCCTGCCTCTCGGGTAAGTGTATCTTAATTTCTATTACTATGTGTCGATTTCTCACGGCTGTGTGGTCCTGAGTGTTTTTCTTGTGATTCTAGCCTGAATCTACAAACTACATTTAAGCCCATACAACCGACACTCGGCCCCAAAACGCCGTCGTCTGTAGGTGAAAACAACACTAACATTTTAAAAAATATTTAGATTATATATATATATATAAATATAAATATA
>OY744542.1:44116000-44126000 GCA_963556195.1 Sepiola atlantica
AAAATGTTTGATTGTTTAGTGTTATTTACGTATAAATGAACACAAAAAAAATACTACTCGCATGAATCTGAAATTTTCACCCATTACGTCCCACCCCTAATTTTCACCCATTACGTCCCACCCCTAATTTTCACCCATTACGTCCCACCCCTAATTTTCACCCATTACGTCCCACCCCTAATTTTCACCCATTACGTCCCACCCCTAATTTTCACCCATTACGTCCCACCCCTAATTTTCACCCATTACGTCCCACCCCTAATTTTCACCCATTACGTCCCACCCCTAATTTTCACCCATTACGTCCCACCCCTAATTTTCACCCATTACGTCCCACCCCTAATTTTCACCCATTACGTCCCACCCCTAATTTTCACCCATTACGTCCCACCCATATTTGTAAATATTTCTATGTTCTATAACCACACCTTATTTGTTACGTTCAGTATCTAAGTTTTAAAAAAATTGTTATATCATAAGAATAACAATAAGTAAATAAGAAACCCAAGACAGGAATTGAAAGGAATAGGAATTGTATTAAGAATACGTAATTACAATAAGTTGGTCGCTATTACAGGCTCTAGGCAGACGTGCTAAGCGGTTCGCTAAACGGTTCTCCTTGGTAAGGGAAAAAGTATCGATTTCATAGTGACCTGACAAATCCATCACTATGGGTGAATCTGGATCAGTCCACAACAATTATATAGAGATTTTTTTAAAAAGAACTTTACAACATTTATCTCTATTCTAATAAACCAGTTAAGTTTACCAACAGTGTTTGTCACCTCACTGAATTTCTGCTCTCAGCTCACCCAGAATAACGGGATACACCCGAAAGGGTTAAAAAAACCCACCCAATAGACCGGTATTGTCTGGGCCTTCGGGTCTGGATTTATGCCGGTCTATCGGTTGTCCGTCCTGTGCAGTTTTAGGAGGTGCACCCTCCCAGGCTTTGCCTTCTCACCCTTTGAGAAGGGGTTAGTTTATTGCTAATTGCCTGAGGCGCCCCTACCAAGGAATTCCGACGGGGCTGCCCAGGCAATTTTTAATGGCCAGAGCGCTCAAATTCTCGAGCTCTGGTTTTTCAAATCCCACTTTCCCGACCTTGTGTCACATCTTACCTTGTGGGAGGAAGATAAATAGAAACAGTTAACATGGCTCTGTGAACAATTACGTCATACACAGAGTACTCAACACACACTGGTCTTATCATTGGATAATCACCATCACCAACCCAATACTGTTGTATCCAAAGGCGACCCACATCAACCGAGGGTTATTCAAGCTACAGATAGGTTTGACGACATACGCAGCGGGTGAAGGGTACATGTTCCTTTTAATATGAAACAAAGAGAGACATCTGTGCACATTTATTTTCAACTTTCTTGGTGAGGAGAGCGGAGAGGTTGAGTAAAGATAGAAGGGAGGGGCGGAGAATTATCTATTTGCTGTCCTTTATCTCAACACGTTCGATCGAACATAAACAGGCTTAGAAAAAATAAGGTTAACTCCGATATCTCAGAAAAAAAAAAATGCAACAGATTGGAACAAACTGCTTCACTTGTGATTTACTAAATTCATCGTTCTCAATCCTCTCATAATATTGTTCATCATTCAATTAACAATCTCATTAACCTTTACCTTTGAGTGGCTTTTGGCCTTAATAAATAGTGTTTATTTACCTCCTCTCCAGAAGGTTAGACGCAAGGTCAGGTGTGGTTTTGAAAAGCCACTGCAATAGGAGAGATGCACTCTGGCCTACAAAAATGCCTGAGCAGCCCCGTCAGCATTCTCTGGTAGGAGCGGCTCAGGTGATTAGCAGTAAAGGTTGGCTCCCTCTACCGTGCTAGTAAACTCCTCACACCTGACATTATCCTGTATCTCTACAAAGCCACCATCCGCCCATGCATGGAGTATTGTTGCCACATCAGGGCTGGTGCATCATCTACTACTCTCTCCCTCCTTGACAAGGTCCAAAAAAGAGTCGCCAACCTAATAGGTCCCTCACTGTCAACCAAGCTCCAGTCCCTGTCCCATCGCCGCAATGTAGTATCCTTGTGCTTGTTTTACAAATACTTCAATGGATTATGCTCGATGAATTGGCTGCTCTGGTGCCCTCTTGACGTAAATTCACTAGACAAACTCGACAATCAACTAAATCCTATCCATTCACTGTGAAGGTCCCCAGATGCCGGAGAGCTTTCTACTCAAATAGCTTCTTTCCTCGTGCTGCTGGCCTCTGGAACTCCCTCCCTGACCCCTGTTTCCCCGACAGTACTAACATGCAGAAATTTAAAATTAATGTTGTAAACAGACATCTCGCGGCGCAGATCCCAGTTTAGGTTGACCCCCCCCCCACCTTCTCCCCTTTTCTTTCTTCTCAGTAGCCCCTTACGTCTACAGTGGCGGACTGCCTTGTTTGGGGTGAACTACGTTAAAAATAAATAAACTAACCTCTTCTCAAGAAGGTAAAGCCTGGGACTGAATAGTAACAAAGCTAACTGTCTGACTGAGTGTCGAGGACATATCCTCGACTTGATAAGCGGTGACTCATAAGTATAATATTTTTTTTAATTTGGTCAAGTCTGTTGTAGTTTTGTTTTACGGCATATCAACACTTTTGGGGGTGGTTATTTAATGTAGGATTCAGTCATGTTGGTAAAAGAAGTTTTTATTCTTCAAGTTTTTAATAACTTCAAATTTTGGTTAATTTATTTTGTAGGCATATCTTTCGTAAATTAATAATCTGCAACCGATAGATTCTAATTAACCCATAGATGTGAGGTTAGTAGGTACTACTACTCCGGGTCAGCATTCTCGCTAAAACTCCAAAATTGGGGGCTCATCATTGGATATTGATTTTATTTACTTGCCTCCCTACGAGGATTGAATGTTACACAAGGTGGAGCTTAATGTGGGGTGAGGAAATTATTGAACACCACATAAAATTAACTATAAATTGCCACAGTCTGGAAGGATTGCCTCCTTGGAATGAGAACAAAGCGGCTTCTTTTTTGTTGTTTTATTTTAAAAATTTGGTTCAAATCTTGAATAATTTTGTAAAAGTATATTTCAGAAAAAAATAGTCTGCAAATGATAGTTTTTATTTAAACCTCTAGATGGGAACTTTACTAGTATTACCATTCCTCCGGGTCAGAGTGGACCTGAGAGTAGTAGCAACTAAAAGGTTTCGCTATTCTCTTTAAGGCTCCCAAATTGGGGTCTCACCATTGGATATTGATTCTATTTGCTTGCCTCCCCACCCACGAGGGCTGGAGTTGACACATGGTCGAGTTTTATGTGGGATGTTGAAATTATTGAACCCCAACATAAAATTACCCATAAATTACCACAGTCTGGAAGGATTGCATTCTCAGAATGAGGACATAAGCTTCTCCTTTTTATTCAGTTCTATTTATAAAATAGAATTATCAAAACAAATTTGCTTGAAAAAAATAAAAAATAAAAAATAAGTTGTTATAGTGTCTCTAGAGTAGTGGTTCTCAACTGGGTGTCCATCGAGCACAAATGGTCAATAGTGACGTTTTAGGTACTCCACATGGTGGTGTCAATTGATTTACTACATGAGGTCACGTGTTCCTCTTCTGTAAATTCTTGAACCCATCAGATTTGAAAAATGTGTTTCTTTTTGTCCCCGCTTTATTTTGTACCCAATAAATATAGTCAGGTAAAACATAAATGAATTTGCCTCGAAAAATATGTGTATTTTTGTTTTTTTTACTAATATGTCACCGCTTATTAAGGCCCAGCGACCACTCGAGGATAAGGGTTAATTTGATCGTCGGTCGGCGATGAACAACACCCTTAGGAGGATTAGAAACGATGGGTGAAAATGATTATTTAAGTGGACGGCTCGACAATAATTTGTTGATATTGGATCTGAAAAACGGTCAGGTTGCAGTCAGCGAGGAAAAAAGCCCCGTGATATTGTATTCAACATATGGGAGGTTCTTAGAAAGAAACTTTGTTCATGGAAGTTTGTTTAGTTTTAGGTACACAGAAAAAGAAAGGAAGGAAACTTCTTTATGGTAATTGTAGCGCGACAAGTTTTTGCTGCAAATATTTTAGAGAAATAGGAATTAGAGCTCAGTTGAGCACTTACCATGAAAATGACTATAGAGTAGAGAAAGACTAGCAAAGTCTCTTTTATGAGAAAGGGCTGTATGTAGGGAAGAAACGAGATCATCCCGCACCAGATTTCAAAGTCGATTTTGTACTCTGTCAAGGCAGGAAAGAGCACCCAGAGTACAAAATGATAATATAAAATAATAATAATAATATATATATATACACACATACATACATATATATATATATATTAGTATTTCATGTATCCACATAAAATTATATAAGGATATATGATTTTTTATGTATCAATTTTCAGTATTTACTTCAACAGTGCTCGATACGTGAGTAAAGCTAGGTAGTAAGCTATGAAAATATATTTATGGCAATTAAGCTACACAGAGGCTCCCGCGTTTCATCCCCGGGGGGAATCTTCAAACTAAAAATGCATGGAGTTATTTTTGCCGGGTGTTTTTATATACACGGCTAGCTAGTTAACCAATCAGATTCTTTGTTGTTTTCGCAGCCAATCGTTAGGTTTCCCGCGAACAAAGGTCTTGTTGGTGTTACTTCCTATATCCTGTTCTATTGTTCTGTTTTCTATAGATTTGCCTATATCCTGTTTCCTTTGTTGTGTCAATATAATGGGTGAATTTATTTTAACACGTGGTTATTTGTATTTCTATTTTAGGTTTTAATTTTTAAATTGTTACGTTTTTGTTTAGTTTGTTTTTTTACTTATTTGTTTATTTATTTATTTATCGTTAGCCTAGGGTAAATTTATTTCTGTGTAAGCAGCTGTTTGATATCTCACCTCTTCAGTTTAATAGATTTCGGGGATCTTTAAAATTTAGGATTTCAAATTTTTCATTCAGGCATAATCTACACGGGTCGTCTAAATTTCTACATGTCGTCGTATTATTTTTCATTCAATTATATATATATGAACTGAGCAGTGGTTTAGGGAATAACTAATGTCATATTTGAATAAGCGAGAAAAGTAGATAAAAACGAAGCAGTATTTATCTACCTCCCACAAAATAAAATGTGACACAAGAAGCAAAGCAGAGTGAACAGTTTTTGTCCCACAACTTTATACCTAGCTCTTGTAAAAAAAAAAAAATTGGATTTTACCCCCCCCCCCCACCAGTTACTTCAGGTTCTTGTATTGCCCCTCCCCCACATCTACTTCAGGATCTTGAGTGCCCTATTTATTTCAGAACCAGCATGATCCCAGCCTCTCCATTCACTTAGGATTTTGCACTCCCCCCACCCCCGCTCCCTTTATCTTAAGACCTTGATCATGTTCACTTCAGGACCTTGATCGTCAACTTCGGGCCCTGTTCAATTTAGTATGTCACCCCCATCCCTCACCCGGGCAATCCCCTCCCCAATCCAGCCCTCCACTTCAGTGTTTTAAATCTTTGTTTACTTCAAATTATCTTAAAGTGTAAACATAATCATAAAAATCAATAATTCGTTTGTACTTTGTAAATAAGTGTGTGGTGGGGGTGGACGGGTATATTTTTCTTTTTTATTCTTAATCTTTTTTATTTCTTCAATGACGAAATTATTTTTATCAAATGTTTGATGAATATTCATGACCAAACATCACAATGACTACTTTATTTTAAGTGTCATTTTTCATGCATATCTACTTTTTCAATTTTATTGTTTATTATCAGATATAATGACACATTTACAAATCTTAGATTTTGATACATTGATGTACACAACATATATATACCAATAATAATAATAATAATAATAATACTAATATTACTACTACTAATACTAATACTACTACAATAATAATAATTCTAATATTACTACAATAATAATAATTCTAATATTACTACTACTGATATTTCTACTACTACTACTACTAATAATAATAGTACTACTGCTACTAATAATCATTACACTCCCCTCTGATCTTACGATCAAAGGCGATATCCTGGCAGCGGTCGTTTTTGTCGGGTGCTCCTTCGCATATCTCATATTATTCTAAATTATATATTTGCATCTGGATGACACACATAATTGCTTGCAGTAGTAGTCATAACAGTTCATCAGCTGTCTGTTTGGTAATTTTCTAGGAACTTAGAACCTCAAGACCAGGCACATCAAACATGTGACCTGTGGGTTGTATGCGGCCCTTAATAAGCACACATGCAGTCCATATAAAAGATACTGCAATTTCATCATTTCACAGTCAAAATTGCTGGTTTTATAATTTAAACTAGATAAACAGGTGTTATTCGCTAAAAAAAAAATGGTGTGCTTTTCTTTATACCGAACGTTTCTTTACACTTAAAAACGATCAATTACATTTTAGCGATTTCAAAAGCAGAAAAGACACAAATACATCTGTTGGGTAGATGTAGCCAACATTTCATGTTTTACTAATAACCATCAATTAAAATGTCACGTTTTACTAATAAACCATCAATTAAAATGTCACGTTTTTCTAATACCCGTCCATTAAAATGTCACGTTTTTCTAATACCCGTCCATTAAAATGTCACGTTTTTCTAATACCTGTCAATAAAAATGTCACGTTTTTCTAATACCCATCAATTAAAATGTCACGTTTTTCAAATACCCATCACATAAAATGTAACGTTTTTCAAATACCCATCACTTAAAATGTCACGTTTATTCAAATATGCATCATTTAAAATTTCCCGTTATTCAAATAGCTTCTTCCCTTGAACTGCTAGCCTTTGGAATTCCCTCCCTGCTACCTGACGATACCAACATGCAGAAATTTAAATGCAATGTGAACAAACATCTTGCTGCACAACTCCCCATTTAGGATGCCCCCTATAAATCTGGCCCTTAATTCAGAATAGCCCCTTACGTCCCAGTGGCATGTGCCTTTCTTGGTGTGAATTAAAGTAAAAAAAAAAAAAAAATGCAACTCTGACACCTTGGGAGGGGAAGAGGAAGGGGTGATATCTCCCCACCCAACCACAAAGTTTAATAATAATAATAATAATAATATTGAAATCATTGTGCACAGCGTTCAGGTGCACTCATCAAAAGTGCATGTACATATGTGCATGTGTATTATCAAATGTAGTTTCGATGAATTTCGGGAAGCATGAGGATTTCATAGGATGCAATGTTTCGGAAACCAACAACTGATGCAGGCAGTTTGTTCCATGCTTCGGCAATTTTGAGCGGTAAAAAAATGTTTCTAAAAGTCATGGGAGCTGTGCTGTTTGCTGACCTTGTAGGCATATTGTCCATGCGTGTTAAACACAAGGAGATTAAAAAAAGTAAAATTCAAAAAAAGAAAAAGAAAGAAAAAGAAAGAAAAAGAAAGAAAGAAAAAGAAAGAAAAAGAAAGAAAAAGAAAGAAAAAGAAAGAAAAAGAAAGAAAAAGAAAGAAAAAGAAAGAAAAAGAAAGAAAAAGAAAGAAAAAAGGGAAAAGAAAAAGGGAGAAAAAAAAGGAGAAAAAAGGGGAAAAAAAAGAAAAAAGGAGGAAAAAAGGGGAGGGGCCAGAAAAAAAAACAAAAAAAGGGGTGCTACAAGTGAAATGAAATATCTTGTTCCATACATAATTTACAAAATACATAATTTGCTCAATAAATGCTGAAAAGTTCATGAACATTTGATAATTCGATGAATTTTGGGTGATTAAAAACAACACAAAAAAAAAATTGTTTAGTTTATTTACAAAGGCTAGTTTCGGAGTTATGGGTCCCATAGAAATTTGAGAAACTCATGAGCCCCGAGCACTGGCACTGCTTATCAGAGTTGTAGAGTCAGAGTCGTAGTCGCAAGGAGATGGAGTCATAATCGAATATTTGAGAATTGTCGGAGTTAAACTTTATATTTTTCGCCTCTGCAATCCTGCTCCTTATATAGTACTGGTTGTTGGGCTCCCATAGAAATTTGGGAAACTCATGAGCTCTTCACACTGCTTATAGGTTTATCGTGTTATTTGTTAATCAGCAAACAAATCAATGCATCTGCAGATATAAACCAGCATATATTTCCAAAAAGCAATAGAAAATGTCATTTTTTATTTTTTTTTTTTTATTTTAAATTGAAAAGATAAAAAGGTGGGAATTCTGTTAAAGAAAATATTACTTACTTTCCAATTACTTCAAGTAATTCGTAAATATTCTCAAATAGTACATCTTCATCAGCTGCCATCGTTAATATCCTGGGGGGAGAAAACAAAAATGAAGAAAAGATAAAAATTAAAACAGTAGAATAATTAATCTTATGAGATCGGGTAAGGTGTGTGTAAGTATGTATGTGTGTGTATGTATGTGTGTGTACGTATGTATGGGTGTGTGTGTGTGTATGTATGTGTGTGTATATGTGTGCATGTATATATGTGTGCATGTATATATGTGTGTATGTGTGTGGAAGGGGGGGGAGTAAAAAATAAATCAAAATATAAAAAAAAAAACGTGATAAAATTCCAGATGTGTTTGTTGGTGCAGTGATGTCTGGAAAAGGGGGGTGAGATCTTTTAGGCATCTTATATATTTGACAAGCAGGTCTAGAAGGCGTTGCCCGGGAATGAATAAAGAACTATCGTTTTTACTTGTAAATTTCTATAATGATAAATTTTATTTGGTTATGGGGAAATAATTTTAATGCTATTTATAAAAAATCTTCCCCTGATTTCTTGAAGTTCTGGAATGAAAGGACTTTTATTTTATTTATTTATTTATTTTTTTTATTAATCTGCAGTCACTGATTTGGTCCCTGGTGAATGAATATTATAGTAAATGTTTTATCATAACCTGCTCAAGGTTACACTAAATCAGAATATGTAAGCTTTTTTTTTTTTAGTGTATCTTTGATATTTTCTTAGTTTTAGATGTAGAGACAGAAAATACAATTTACTAGTAAAATTAATTCCTCAAACAAAACAGTTTTGCACCACTTTTATGTACCCTTATGAAGATTAAACTCAAAATATAATTTTTTTAATTTCTTTCCCAAACAAGGCATATTTTTACCGAGACATAAGATACTACTGTGATCAAAGACCAGATTTATAGGAGCGGGGGGGGGGGGGGGAGGAGTCATCCTAAGTGCAGCAAGATATTTATTCACATTACATGTAAATTTATGCATGTTGGTACAGTCAGGGATACAGGGATTAGGGAGAGAATTGCAAAGGAAAGAATATTTTACGTCAGTTCTTTCACTAGAGTTCTTGAAAACTGGTAATACAGAGGCAATTTTCTAGCTAAGAAGCAAGATTCAGCAAGGCATTTATTATAGAGTTTGAAAAGGACGAGTCAATTCAGAGGATTTCTTTTAGTACTATAGCAGGGGTAAGATCTGATTGACATGCTTTGAAGGTGTCAAGGTTTTTTTATGATATTTTGGACATTGAAAGGGTGATGATCAGATCTAGCGTGGTTTCCGTCTGTGGTGGGAAATTAGGGAGAGAGTGGTTCATGGAGTTCAAGGCGAACCGTTGGGCAAACAGTTTAGCTTTATCTATTACTGTGTCAAGCATCATCATGGTTGGTCAGCGGGCCAATTGTTCACCACACTATTATACATTTTTCAGAAATTGCTATGACTCAATGCATTTTCTGGTCATCTCAGTATACCTATTCTTAGTTGCGGCTAGTACACTCCTACGGTGGTTACTTGATGCTATAGATTTTTGTCTATTTGTATCTGACTTATATTGGTTGAAACAGCGGAATGCTTGCTGCCTATGCGCAATAGCAGCTGTACAGGTCGAAGTGAACCAGCTGGGAGAATGAGGTTTACTAAGGAATTTTGCGTTGGGACAAATGCTTTTGTGGCTGCTTTGACCCATTAAGTTACCTCCTTTGCGCACTGTTCAGCAGGGAGAGAAAAAGTTTCACACTGAGGTGAATCTCTGATGATATTCGGGAGACGGGTTAGGAAAGTGACCGTTTGC
>OY744542.1:44131000-44146000 GCA_963556195.1 Sepiola atlantica
AAGTAAATCTCTCAACGTTATGGTGGATTTGAATCTACATATATATATATATATAGATTTAAATAAATCTTCTAATGATAAAAACAGTAACATACAATAAAACAATGTTTTGTTTAGCACAATAAATAGGAATTAACAAGTTTTGTCATTTGAACAAGTGCATTATTTACATAAGACTGTAAGGAGTAAAGTGTAGTATATGTTCTGATATTACTTTATTTACCTCCCCAGGAGGTTAGGCACAAGGCCAGTTTTATCTTACTCCCACAAGGTAAAATGTGACCTACGGTCGGGTCGGGAAAGTGGAACTTGAAAAGCCAGCGCCCGAGAAGGTGACCACTCTGGCCATTAAAAATTGCCTGGGCAGCCCCGTCGGCTTTCCCTGGTAGGGGCGCCTCAGGCAGTAGGCAATAAACTTACTCCTCCCCAAAGAGGAGAGGCAAAGCCTGGGAGGGTGGACCTCCTAGAACTGCACAGGACAAACCCACAGACCGGCGGAATCAAGCCCCGAAGGACAAGACGACACCAGTCTATAGGGTGCAATATCCATCGGAACAGATACTACACTTTGATCTTGGCCAAAAGGCCAAGGAGAAAATACTTTCCTTATAAATGGACCCTGACACTGTGCCATCCATTGGTTTCCATGTACATTTTGTTTTACATTAAAATAAACTAATGTTGTTATTTATTCATTTATTTATTTATTTAATACGAAACGTTTCAAAAGATCCCCTTTAGAAAAAATAATTAAATTAGAAAAATAATTTCATTGTGAAGTGACATCCACCAAAATCCATTTAGGTTCCTTAGTTAACAAGTTAACCATTTTAATGAAAGACTTTTGAGGGGGGGGGGGGGCCTTAAAATTCATCGCAATTTCTCATGCATCATTTTAATGCATTTAGAAGTTTTGGAAGATATTTATATCCAACACTTTTCTAAATAGACATTCAAACAACATTTCCTAAACTTCCGAGCAACGTAAATAATATCCAATTTGGTTTGGTTGTTTTGTTTTACAGCATAACAACCCTTTTCGGGTTATTCCATGCCGAATTCGGTCATTTTGGTAAAAGTTATTATGCTTCAAGTTCATTAAATATTTAGTTATGGTGTTTGGTTTGGTTGTTTTGTAGAAGAAATTTGTTGTTTTTGGCTTTGCAGAACATGATTGGGTTTTGCAAAGGGAAAGGAAAGAAAAACAATAACATCAATGTTTGGTGCATTTTAGGTGAGGAAGCAAGTATTTTCAGAAAGCCTGATCTGGTAACACCAGAAAATAATAACCAAATAGTTATTGGTCGGAGAAGATTTCTTAGGTCAGAGGTCAGATAATGAGGTGATGTTGGGTTCAAGAAATGTTTGGGCTACCGATTCAAGACCTGATTTTAGCTTCGGTTTTTTCATTGTAAAAAAAAAAAAAGTAAAGAATAAGTCATGCCATTGATTTGAATAAAGAGGGTAGTCAAATAGTTTCACCACGAGGGTGTTACAAGCAAGCACAGCACACCATTGGTAATAATCCTAGACGATACATTATGTTGGTTCATTAAATCGATCATTCCTTCTTAAGTGGATTCTAATTTTTACCTTGGCAAATAACTTGTTTAGAATCAATTTTCAACCATCATTGGGTACACAAGAAGTGCAGTGGAATTACTGGTAGGTTGAGAGAAGATAAACAGTGTACGACAATCGTTACGTTGGTAATACCTCAACTATGGGTTATTGCTGTATGGAGGTGAAACTGGTGACCTTTGTGGTTTGCACCTTTGAGTTTAAAAATTGAATCTAGCGAGAGTTCAAAAACGAGAGGACATAAGCTTTAGGGCGATTGTATATATTAGAGTTTATCGCAATTTACCCCACCCCCCCACCCCCCAAAAAAACAAACAAAAAAAAAAAACAACAAAAAGCAAATGTTCGGATTGAATAATGATTACCATCATTGAATTCCTGATAAAAGCTTACCCTAAAATCATCTATGTAAATGAAAAGTGACATATACACACACATATATATACACACACACATACACATATTGTTGAATATAAGAGACAACTCATGTCTAGATATCCTTTGATAGATCCTTTCAATAGTCCAAATTAGGATCTTAGTTTCGGAGGGGAATTGGCTGATGAATTTGCCATAGTTTGGATTTGTCTCCCAAGTACTTTCGGACCCATCTGGGTCCATCTTCGGGAGAATGAGGTTAATCAGATATAGACCATGTGTTAGTATTTATAGAAGGTTTTTATCGGGAATTATGTACTTTGGGAGACAAATCCAAACTATGGCAAATTCATCAGCCAATTCTCCTCCGAATCTAAGATCCTAATTCGGACTATTGAAAGGATCTACCAAAGGATATCTAGACATGAGTTGTCTCCTATATTCAACAATACTTGCCTGAAAGAGAAGATGATGCCTAGATATACATACACACATACATATAGATATGTGCACACACAGATATATATACACACACCTATATAGATAAACACACACACAGCTATACACATGCACTTGTCTGTATGTGTATATATATATATATATATATATATATATGTCCGTGAATGTATATATGTATACGCAGTGGAACTCGTCTCTCTCTCTCAAAATAGAAGTGGTACTTATATATATAAATATATATATATATATATATATATATATATATACATTTATATAAATATATATGAGAGAGAGAGCGCGAGAGAGATAGAGATAGATAGAGAGAGCGCGAGAGAGAGAGAGAGATAGAGAGAGAGAGAGAGTCATTGAGAAGGCAGGTGCACCAGGTGCCTAGTGAAGGGACGTTCTACTCATGTACATTTCTAGAAAACAAGAAGCAGCGGTTTTGCTTTCTCAGGCAGAACTCTTCAAAGAAGCACTGCCTCCCCCTCTTCTCTCCCTTCAACCCATCCCCCTCATTTTAATTCCTTCTTCCCCCCCCCCCCTCTCCACCTCCTTAACAGCAGCAGAGCACGCCAGAAATCAGTAAACTTCAAAGATAACTCCAGCATAGTAAACATATCTTGAAATAAATCTGATAGTTTGGCGGGCGGCAGAGAGAAGGGGGGGGGGATATAGGTATAAACGGTCAGAGAGACGATTAGATATCTCCGGTACATCCTGCCACCAACCCCGTCCTCAAACATGGCTCGATACGGCAACCGATTTAAAAAAAAAAAAAAAAAGTAATTTTAAAAATCGCATTTCTAAAAGTATGAACACTTCTCTCTGAATAAAATAGCAATTTGTACACAATCATTTAGGACCATGAGAGACAATGGATAATCCCTGTAAATGTGGCTGCGTGGATAGTCTATAGTGAAGCAAGGGTTGTTTAAAGGTCTTTGTTATATGTTTAGCATTTACTTATGAATAACAGTTGTGAACCAGGTGTTTTTACCCCGCCTAATAAACCGGTATTGTCCGGGCCTTCGGGTCTGGATTTACGCCAGTCTATTGGTTGTCTGTCCTGTGCAGTTCTAGGAGGTGTACCCTTCCAGGCTTTGCCTTCTCACCCTTTGAGAGGGGGTTAGTTTATTGCTAATCGCCCGAGGCGCCCCTACCGGGGAATGCCGACGGGGCTGCCCAGGCATTTTTTAAACGGCTAGAGTGCTCAAATTCTCGAGCGCTGTTTTTTTTTTCCCACTTTCCCCACCTTGTGTCACATCTAACCTTGTGGGAGGAAGATAAATCAGAACAGTTGATGCTTTTATAATAAATATTTATGATAAATAAAATTCATGTTCACTAATTAACGAAATACTACGCACATAAGTGTTCGAGATAAATTTGACACTTTTGGGGAAAGAAATAAAATAAAACTCATCAAAAATCTTTCCTTTGTTTTTGTTTTTTTTTTGGGGGGGGGGCTTTTTTTTTTGCTTTTTACTTGGTAACGTTTTTGCTTGCGAAAAAAAAATGTGTCATTCCTTACTGATGCTCCCTGCTCTGCATTTCGTATTACTGCATCTTCATGCAAATTTGTCCGTAATCGCGTTCCTTGGTGTCAACCTGCACATATACTCGCATTTTCTGCATTATTTTTTAGGATAGTATCTTTCCTGACAGAAAGCGATGACCCCTTCGGGAGATTGGATTAGTTGAGAGAGCGTTGAAATTCATTTTCACATTCGACAAATTTCTCTTGATTAACTCAATTTCGAGATTTATTGAAAACTTGTCTGCGGACATCTGACAGCTGATTGGCTAATCACTTAAGCATCTTTCGGCGGCTTACGTAACCTGCCCGAAAGCTTCCGACGCAAAGTTGGCGGAAATTGAGTCAGATTCAGTATCAATGATTTTAATTATGTTAAACTTTAAATATTAAAAAAAAAACATTTCCACTATTATGTATTTATAATGGACAAAGTATTTAAAACTATTCTTGTAAAAACAATATTAAAAAATATTTTACAATATATTTTCATAAAAAAACATTTCATTATATTTAAAAATTATATATTTGATTTTTTTTTTAACAATATACACTATATTTTCATCACACAGACATATTTTATTATATTTTCATTAAAAAATATATTTGATTATTTATTTTTGTAAAAACATTATTATAAACTATGGTAAAATTGTCGATTCCCAACCAAACTGGTGGACAATAAATCGCCTGCAGTTTTCCAACATCACAAATTAATCAGTAAACCCAAATAAATTGTTTGGGCCGAATTTGAAATTAAGCTTTAATTATTTTAAAGGAAATACAGTTGGAAAATTAGTCCCAAACAATTTATTTGGGTTTACTTACTCGTTTGTGAGGTCGGAAAAAAATCAGAAAACTGCAGGCGATGTTGGTCGGGAATAAACAATTTTACCTAAACTATTTGTTTAAATAATCATAATAAAAACAATTCTAAATTTGCAATGACAAAAACATATTTTGATTTTGTTATTTGTTGACCTAAAATACACAGGTCACAGGTGGGAGATTTCCATCGTCACCACCTTTCTCCAAGGTATTTATTTCTAAACAGAAAGTCAGGATAATCGAGTGAAATTTCCTTACGCCAAAATTTCATTACAAAAAAAACAAAAACTTGACGTAATGTTGCTGTGTTATCATGCAGAAGGATTTGCGTATAAAACCGGATATGGAAATTATTATTCAAACAACAACCACCACCGGTTGCAGGTCACTATTAAAATTTAAAAATTAAATATGCCTAAACATTTTCGAGGAGAGTTAACATGTTTTACACGTACACGCCGGTTTTTCTTGTTGTTTTTTTTGTGTTTGTTGTTTTTGTTGCAACACTTCACTGACACGAGGTGTACTTCCCGGCCTTCACGCTAGGATTAAAGTGTAGTATTATGCCCCACTCGCATTTAGAGATCGACTCGCTTTTCGTTTTCCTTCTTTTTTTTTAACCAGGAAAACAGTGAGAGGTCTATTTTTAGAAAGGGTTGGGAGAGTCTTAACCTGTTTTATGTTGACCCACTTCCCATTTTATTCCAATGAATTATATATATATATATATAGTCTCGGAAGTTTCTCAACCATTAAAACTATACAAAAAAAAAAAAGCTTATAGTCTCAAGTCTTCCAGTGGAAAATCACTCATGTAAATCAATTTATTTTTTACAGTTATTATATTAGTTAGTTTCTAACACTATTTTAAGGGATCATATGGGCAACCCTCTAAGTGGTGTACTTGCCTGTCTTTTCCTGGAATTCCTTGAATCTGGCCCTTTTAAATTTAGATTACCCCCTAACACTAAGTATTTCAGATATATTGATGACATCTTAATTTTTCTCCTCAATAACACAAAATTTGAAGGCATCAAAAACAAATTAAACACAGTTGAACCCTCCATAAAATTTACATATGAATCCGAAATGAATAACTCAATACCTTTTTTGCATAAGGAGACAAGGGGGTATCATATCTATTAGTTTATTTATTCAAGTGAGTGTATCAATTTATTGCTATTTATTTGATTACTATGTGTCTCAATAATTAATTTATAAATTTCTTGCAATATTTGGAAACTATGTACAAAAGTGTGCTGGAAAATAATATAACAAATACACAACAAATAACTTACTTTTCTACCTATCTAGATCATTTGTTTGAGTTTTTAAGTACTTTAAAATTCTTTTTATTACATGTCAGAAGTTCGATCCGTTTAAGAGCTGTTGCATTATTTTTTCCTTTTATGGGGACTATCCTCCCAGGTATTAACTCCTTTTATTGGGGGGAGGGGGAATATAGTATATGTTTGTTCCTCATGATACCATCCTAAAATGATTATCTTTTACCGTTGGGAGGAGGAGAGGGTAGTGTAGTATCTGTTCTGTTGTCATGATATCATCCTCCCAGGCATTCGTCATAATACTATGCTCGCAGTCATTACCTCCTCCTTTGTGGGTCAGTGTAGAATATGTTCATTCAACATGATATTATACTCACAGGCATTCGTCATGATACTATGCTCGCAGTCATTACCTCCTCCTTTGTGGGTCAGTGTAGAATATGTTCGTTCAACATGATATACTCACAGGCATTCGTCATGATACTATGCTCGCAGTCATTACCTCCTCCTTTGTGGGTCAGTGTAGAATATGTTCGTTCAACATGATATTATACTCACAGGCAAGCAAAAATATGCGACCAGACGGAGCATATTTTTTCTAATATAATATAAAAGTGACTCTTGGTAATTGTAAAATATCGAAATGGACAGCGATTTTAAATCTTTATTTTATTAGAAACTAGCGGAACCCGTCGCCCGGCGTTGCACGGGAGAAAGTACTACTTATTGCATGACGTCAAATTAAAAAAAGGAAATTACCTATTTTTCTCCCCCCCCCCTCCGTCTATTGTGTTGGCGAATGTTTTAAATTAAAAAAAAAATTTAAAAAGTGATAGAGTAGAATGGGATCGAACGCTAAAACAGGTGATTATGAATCCTGCCTTCTTACCGACTGCACCACGCATTCGGGTTAAAATAAATGGGAAAATAGGTCAATTAACTTAATAATAAATAAGAACCGGTGTTTTGTGAAAATTAAACTGTGTATTAGTTCCCGGTGTCGATGAGTAGAGTGACAGTACAGAATTGTTAGAGAGAAAAGTTTTTACTACCACCTATATGGAGTTGGTTTTTAGGAGAGTCGTGGATGGCGGGCCAAATGTAATATTTAGTGTTAGCTGTGAAAAAAGAATAACAAATGTACTAAAACACGCTCGAGTGAATAAGTGTAATGTAATGGTGAGTTTAGTAGCCTGTGATGCATGTGGGTATTTTTCCTCCGAGAAAGTACAGGGGAAAAATCGTCTCTACTTTATATATTAGATAGATGTTTTATTTGTTAGTGGTGAGATATAGTTTTTGAGCGCTTTTTTTAGCAAAATAAAAAAAGTATCAGAACCTTTAACTTCCTGCATTAATACGTTAGCCGTTGGAATTCACATCTTAAACAAACTACTTCCGTTACTGTTCACTGTTTTTTAGTATATTCTTTGCGCTAAACGTATTTGTTTAACAAAAGTAAGTATTATATTATTTTTATTATTTTTCCTTTTCTTTACATTTAAATGTTTATTCATTCAAAAGTTTATTTCGTGTTTTCGATCGTACCTATCTGCAACTCTTAAACACTATTTGGCAATTGTGCAGTGTAGTTAAGAGGTAACAAATAAAAAAGGGGGTAGTGGTACAGCTTTTCAACCGGACAAAAAACACCTTTTAAAAAATCATAATAAACAAAAAACGTATTTTCTATCACTCTTGGTCATCCGTAGATATTGAAAAATCCACACAATTCTCATTGAGGTATATAATCAGACGCCCGTTGGGGGGAAAAAACATTGTTTACTTATTTCTAAAAATAAAGATGATAATTTAATCTCTAAATAAACTATTTGACTTTAAAACAACTTTCTATAAATAAAACTTTATTTTAGGGAGATTTAAAAATACAATAAATGAAAATATCTAAAATCGAATCTACACCTACTTTCAAGATACACTCAGATCAGTGACGTGGACCCTGACCAATTAAATGCCCTATAATTAAAATGACTGTGTCACAGCCTATTTAACCTTTTGGCTGGGATCACAGTGTAGTATCTGTTCCGATGGATACTACACCCTATAGACTGGTGTCGTCTTGGCCTTCAGGTCTTGATTCCGCCGGTATGTGCGTTTGTCCTGTGCAGTTCTAGGAGGTCCATGCTCCCAGGCTTTGGGTGGAGTAAGTTTATTGCTTACTGTCTGAGGCGCCCCTACCAGGGAATGCCGACGTAGCTGCCCAGGAATTTTTTGTAGGGCAGAGTGCTCACCTTCTCGGGCGCTGGCTTTTCAAATCCCACTTTCCCGACCTTGTGTCACATCTTACCGCTGTGGGAGGAAGATAAATAACTTGTGTGAGCCAGCTAGCAAAAACCAACAATTCTTCTTTTTAGGAAATCGGGTTTTTTTTTATTTTATTTATTTATTAAATTTTTTTTTTTTTTTTTTTTTAAGATATTTCACTCCAAACAAGGCAGGTCGCCACTGTAATCGTTAACATTTTGTGATCAATATCCACAATCTTGTGAAAATTCAGATACCTCTGATTTTTGTGAAATTTCAACAATATCAGACATCAAATAAACACTATTTAACTTTCCGTTTCTTCAAAGTATTTTAAAGGGTTTTTAGAGGGCAGAATATGGACGCACCCTCCCATTCATAATTGCATTGAATTTGATCCATAGTAATTAGATGCTGTTCGAGGAATTAATATTACCCATCCTGGAATGGATATTTTTCTAGTGTATATATTTCTAGAGATGAAAGATGAGAATAAAAAATTGTAAAGATACAATATTTATTAGAACATCAAAAGTTTAGAGCAAGGAGCTTCATATCCTTAATCCATGGATTTTCAAAGATAAACTCTTCTCATCAGAGGATAGGGAAAAGCCGACAATGTAATTGTAAATATTATCGGCAACATTTAACTTTGAAAATTTTACATAAAATAAAACAAAATAAAGGCCAAAAGGTAAAGAGTCTTATGTTGAGATGAGAGCGCAAAGTCAGGGTGGATGATGTCCAAAAACACGTCAAAACAAAAATAAAAATAAAAACAGCTGTTACTTTGGAAATGAATGTTTGAAAAATAACAATACTCAAATTATTTAGGAATCCAAATATTTTTGTAAGAGGCTGGTAGTCCGACGGCAATTGGTAACGCCCATTTTATCCTGTTTGCGCATTATGGAATTATCCGTTTCGCAGGGTTCAGATTGAAGTTTGTCAGTTAGAGTTCGGTATATATCAAAGTGAGCATTTCGAAAACCTCTAGCTCCCTGGTTGATCAGTGTATCAAAGGGTTATAGACATCTATTCAGATCACATAGTTTTCAAGCCGGAGCTGAATAAATGTGTTTATATATATATATATATATATATATATATATATAATTTAACATCCTGTAAACCTTAGTTATTCAGAGAAACATTCTATATTTCCTTTGAAAACACTTGATTGGCTGACAATTATTTCTGCCCATTTCAAGAACATATTTTTATGATATACAAAATCTATTAATAATGGGGATTATGTATCTGTCTGAAGCCGAACCTATATTATTAGTTTTGATTGCTCTCTTTATACTTACTTATCAGCTTCCCAAAACATCACGCGTCTTTCAAATTTACATAATTTGTTTTAAAGCTTCTAATAAATTAATATTCACAAATATACACGCATGATTGCTTTTTTTTCAGATTTCCAGATGTATTTTAAATATTTTCCTCGATAATAATCTTAATAAAAATTATAAATAGAATTAATTAAAGACATTGTTTTTTTTTATCTATATAATTGAGTTACGTAATTAAATTAGATTGCAATGGAATATCAAGGAACAGCCAGCGTCCACTCCAACATTTGGTTACCAGCCCTCTGATTATTAAGTATAATGTTCTATTTCGAACGCACAGAAAGTTCTATTTCAAGAAATACACAGGTGTTAACATGACGTCAGAGGAAAGAAAAAGAGAGAGAGAGATGGACACAAGACGGGGGTGCGTTATCTGATTAATACCATGTAAACAACACATTCTCTGAGATTTATTGTACGAGTCGCTCAAAAATTATATATTTACTTTGATTTTTTTATTAAAACGGTTTGGGTTTTTTTTTTTTTAAATCTTATTATAAATTATGTTTTAAACCACAAATTTACTGAATCAAATTGTTTAATTTTAAAAATGTTGAATTAGAAAATTTTTAAATTCATATAAAAGTTTAATACGAAAATGCGTTTCGTTTAAAATACTAACTAATGTAAACAATAGGCTCGTAGAATTATCCTAAAGTGCGAACTTACGTGACTTAAATTCCAGAAAGATAAATGGTACCATCATGGATATTATTTTTTTTTAGCGAAAATAAAATTTAAAATTATAGTTGATCAGATTTAATATCTAATTATTTATTTTAATTTATTTTTGTCCAATTAAATTCAAGATTTTAGACTGGAGGATGGATCATCTATAAGTCCGCCAAATATAAATTTTGTTACGCCGTCTTCTGAAACAATAAAATCACTTCCAGTTAACAACTTGCTTCTATTTATCGAATTGAGAAGACGTCAAATGTGAAAACTGATTGGAGCAAATGCTGCCTATGTCAGACAGATAAAACCGGAGAGGATCTCAGTAGTCCCATTCCAGGTCGCAGTAAATCAGATGGATATTCAATGCTGGCTACAAATATTCCTCTTTTTCAAGAACTCTGTCAGATGCCCATGATTATTAATCCTGCTAGGCTCGATGAAGGTGATGGTATTGAAGATACATTGCGGCAAAACAATGCTCAGTACCATCAGAGTTGCCGTGCTTTGTTCAAAAATACCAAACTTGATCGGGCCAGGAAAAGGGCATCTGACGCTCAGGAACATACTGACAAGAGTTGTTCAAAGACTCGAAGACATTCTGTAAATGTTATAGGCTTCAGGCCGAGGGTTTATCCTTTTACCACCTATAACCACAGTTACCGAATATATTTTGACACATTCAGATATGGGATACAACTAGGTTCAGAAAGGTAGGTTCCCTACACCTAGCCCGATCGTTCATCCAGTATCATTTAAGTCCCGTGCGATCTGTACACCATCCAGGTAACTATAGCCCCGTTACCTTTGGCTCGGCTCTCCCGCGCTGGCATATCCTGTCAATTCAGGTGCGGCTATCTAACAGACTGAACATTATTTTGTCCATGGGGCTTATTAGACAGCATTTGGGACACTGAAACATGAACAGTGTGTCCGTAATCAGTTGATACTGGACCCCATGCTGAGTTTCACAGCAGTGATGTCACCGTTATGCCCTGGTTGTGTCATGACAATCACTCTCTTACATATGACATATTATAAGAATGAGCTGAAAGGATTAATTTTTATAACTAATACATTCAGCTCACTTGGGGAATTGAATATCAAGTCAATGATTCGGTTTAATGGCAATAAAAGGCAAAAATTGACAATATTTGCTTAAATTCATCTCATATATGTACCTTTGTGGATTGTAGGACTCATTTATCGGTTATTTTTGTGTCATTTACTGCTTTCGCATCCCCTAAAACATATAATTTGACTCAAAAATTGTGAAAATCGGTTAGATACTTTGTAAACTAGCAATATTGGATTTCAGAATGGCGGCCATCTTGAAAATGGCGGCCATCTTGGATTTTTTGAGTGGCCCAAAAGTTTTTTCGAAAGAGTAGACCATTGTGAGCAATCGTGCCAAGTTTCATGCTTGCTTACCAAAATGCACGATTCTTCATCATTTTTGACTTAAGCTACTCAGCTATAAGAGGCAACTAATATGTTTAATTAGTGAGTTTTCTGAACTTTTCATATGATTTGTTTGATCTATCGTTTTTTTCTATCATTTTATTAATTTGCATACACCTTGAATATACTTTTCACTGTTATCTACTGCATCGATAGCAAACAAATTTCCTGCCTCCTGGATAACTTTTTCTGTTTTTGGACCACCATTCATCACTTGGATTATTCTTTAATCAACCTCTTTGATATATTTCCTGGGGCTATTTTAAACTCTTTGACTTGGATGAACTGTATAGGTTTACAAAAAAGTATGTTTTGGGCCGATATATTTGATGTTTTATATACCTTTATGTATTTATATATAGTTTAATTTTTATTACCTGCAGTGATGTCATTGCGGTAATGGTCCTCTGAGGAGAAGATTTTCTTTGAAAACTCATGAGTTAAGGACTTTAAAGTACTTTGCCTGAACATTGAACAGTAATAAAATTTGATTCGCACCTTATTTTATTCTTTCACTTTATCTATTGCTATATATATATATATATATATTTATATATATATAGGCAAACATCATTAAATAACACGGAGTGTTTTTGTTTGATAAGACTTTTTTTAATTTTTTCAATTTTCCGAATAGTCCATTTAGTGTTTTGGTCAAATTGCTATATGTAAGTTCCATGTGTTTCTTGTTCCATTTTCTTTACTTTTTTGCGAGTACTTTCGATTTAATTCGTCAAATCATCTTCAGGCGGTGTTAATTTTGGTTTCTTAAAAAATATGTCTTTACTGTTAAGTTTTTTTTTTATTATTAAAATAACGGCCAGTAATTTACAACTTAAAAGGAGCGTCTATAATATTGAGATGTTACATGAGAGCGTGATTACGTTCTAAGAGCGTGCAAGATTCAAAAGTTTAATTGCTTAACAGTTAAGAATTTGATTACGTTCTGAGCGCGTTCAAGATTCAAACGTATAATTGCTTAATGGCCAAGAATTTGGTAACATTTATTACTATGCTAGACACTTTAAAAATATTGTGACCAGTTTTGTAATTCACATTATTGATTATATATATATATATATATATATATATATAATTAATGTTGTATTGTGCTCATCATATCTGTTTTTATCTTGTTTAAAGTGTGTAGCGGCAAAGTTTACTTTTCAATTCCCAAAATTTAAGTGCTTAAAATCGTTTCTGCCAACATAGCGCGGTGCATACACTCACCTGAATTAATAAAAAAAACAAATAAAACCATTTTGAGCCAATCAGATGCATTTCTCTAAATTTATCAAATTTGCCGTTTTGATCCACCTCAAGTGCATAAAAAGACAGATTTTTCCTTCAATAAACAAGTTGAGCCAAAATTCAGGACAGAGCTAAGATCTAGTTCATGCCAGCTCCAATAACTTTTCTGTGGGGCTGGGGAAAGCTATTTCTAAACTCACGCAAAGTCATACGCATACCATACGCACTGACACTAATGCATGCACACACACACACACACACACATACACAATGCCTTAACTCTTTCACAATGTCGTCTGCTGAATGAAAACAAATGTATAAACTCATTCATTTTAATACTCCTAACATTTCTCACTGAACTTTCTACAATGGAAACCAATGAAAATTAACTGTTATTAATAACTTTCAATGAAATGTAGTTTGTGTAATTGAGTGAAGAAGTTTTGATTACGATTTTTAGACGTATGAATAATTCACAGCCCTTAGATTATCGACTCAGGCTTCCTCAGTATCTCAGCTAATGAATCCCCCTTGTTTCCTATCTATGTAAACCTCTACCTGTAAATATATATAAAATATATCTTTTGTGAAATTATGCTTTTATACTCATTATTTTGTTGTTTACGATGTTTTTGTTTTCGCACACTCAAGTATTACCTGAAACTGTTTTCCTTAAAAGTATCTCCCTAAAGTGGCTCTCCTAAAACAAGAACCCTAAAAAGGGTCTTCTAAAAGTGTTCATATTCGATGGATAAAAAACATATTTCAAAGTGAACATATAAAAAATAATTATTTATCACCAACCACAGTTATTTGTATTAAAACCTTTGTCTCCTTTCTTTCTTCTCCTTTTTTCTTCATTCTCTAATTTTTTTTTTATTTCTCGTAAGGGCGCCAAATTCACGATATTGCTGTCCATCAATCTCATACAAACCACTTCCGGTCAAGCCATGAACAACTTAAATCATTAATATCTTTTTATTCTAAGTATCATTCTATCCTCTTCGGTCATCCATACTTATCATAATGTAAAAAATATCGATAAACTACGTAATTTGATATTTATTCAAGTATCGCTTAATATTAAGTTCTTAAAATAAAGGTTTATTTTCGTATCTACAACTAGTCCATTTATACGTCAATCATTATTATCGATAAGTCACATCCGACATCCGGTCAATAGCATAAAAAAAAAATCAGCTTTTATCTATATTAAATTCCTATTTGTTATTAATTTTTATTTTAACTATCATTCTAGCCAATTAATTTATCCACAATTGCTTTAATCTATAATTCTAAGAAACTACGTAATCTTAAATTTATTTACTTATTACTTATTGTAAAATTGCTTTTTCTGAATTAAAAAAAAAAGAAGCAGAATTCTGTCTTTTCTGATTCACAAAAAAAGCGGAACTCCGCTAAAAAGCTGAGCTCTCACATCCGTGAATCACTTTATGCTTGGTCTCAGACTAGCAGAGCACATATGCAATAACATTATTAGCAGATTATCTTGTATTTCCGGTCTTTTGAATGAACTGAAATAGCTTAGAAGCGATTATAAATACCAAAATTGTGCTTTTTAAATTGTGATTAAAAAAAAAAAAAATGAGATGAATGTTCAATGTCAAAGAGAATTTTTCAAAGATTAAAAGATATAAAAAAAATATTATTTTTTCTTTAAAAATGTCATGAGTCAAGAGTCAATTAAGTGTTCTTCTAACAAACCAAAATTTGAAGCGTTGGCGCTGTCATTTTTGGGGTTTCAAAAGAAAATGGCAAATATTACTTGTGGGGAGTATTAAAACTTGGTATTTAAAAATACTAAATTATTCGGAATTTTAGAATTTTAGATAGAGTTGATAATTTGTATTATTACTGTTCTCATCTTGGTTTTTATTTTCACAACGTTTCGGTCGAAGTTAAC